>CM052811.1:95091464-95218774 GCA_028533885.1 Nasua narica | reverse complement strand
TCTTATTTTTTTTTTTTAAGATTTTATTTGTTTATTTGACAGAGAAAGATCACAAGCAGGCAGAGAGGCAGGCGGTGGGGGGGGGTGGGAAGCAGGCTCCCCGCTGAGCAGAGAGCCTGATGCGGGGCTCGATCCCAAGACCTTGAGATCATGACCTGAGCCGAAGACAAGAAACTTTAACCCACTGAGCCACCCAGGTGCCCCGAGCCTTTTCTTATTTTTAAAGAATCAGTTTTATCCAGGGAAAACAGGAAAGAAGTGAGAAAAGGATATTTGAAAAATGTTTTAACTTCACTTTTAGGGGAATATTTAGTCCACATGAAAGTTGAAATGTGTTTTTCATGAGAATAAGTAGGATCTGGATTTATGACACTTGGGTTGGTCTCCTGCGCTCTGGCAAATGTTCGTCAGTTGGAGGGGGTGCGAAGTGCGGAGCGGTCGGTACTCAGCACGAACGCAGACCCCTCAGCCCGCCTGAGTGAAGAATGTGATTATCCTCACTCACACTTGTTTGTAATGTAGTTTTATATGAAAGGATCAGCTTGGTTTTAAGATGAATGTAAATTTTGTTTTAACTAGCAATAGAAAATAATCTTCATTTTTATTCCCCTAGATGCGAGGTAGAAAATCGATACCAGGGAAATCCTCTCAAAGGAACATGTTATTGTAAGTGTTTTCTTCACAATTCCTATTTGTCTAGAAGCAAAGTAGTTCCATAAAACTTCGTTATTTACTTTAACGTGGTTTGAGAATAGTAAGTGCTATTAGAATATAGCCCTTCGTGGAAGTGTGTCCTGATTTGATGTATTTCCATTCTATTACACTTACTACATAATAGGAACACCATTTGAAGCTGTGTTAATTATGGTTGTGGTTTATGTTAATATGTCCATAGCAGATACCAAGGGAGAATACAGAAATACACACCTCTGGCTTTCCTCATTTATGTTCTCTTGAAACCTGATTTCATTTGCCATTACTGGTTGGGATCAACATATTTCACATTCAGGATATAGATCAGAAACAATTTTATTTATTTAGGGAGAGAGCACGAGCAGGCGGAGGGACAGAGGGAAAGAAAGAATCTCCAGCAGACTCTGTGCTGAGTGTGGAGCCGGACGTGGGACTTGCTCCCGCCACCCTGAGATTACAACCTGAGCTGAAATCAAGAGTTGGTTGCTCAACCGACTGAGCCACCAGGTGCCCCCAGAAACAATTCTCTCTCTTTTTTTTTCAAGATGTACTTACTTATTTTAGAAAGAGTGAGAGGAGTGAGAGGAGATAGCTAGGGGGAGCAGAGGGAGAGGGAGAAGCCGCTGAGCCCGAGGGAGAGCTTAGTCTCATGACGCTGAATCATGAGTCGAAACCAAGAGTCAGACACTTAACCAACTGAGCCACCCAGGCGCACATGCCCCACCTTATCAAGTGAATTTTATGTAATCTGGTACGCTGTAACCCATCTATTTTGAAAAAAATAAAGCCAGTACCAAATACCAGGTTTTAGCAATGATATGGGAAACTAGAACCTTTATGAACAACCTTCACCCATCTTCGTGGGAATATAAAATGGTGTAGGCATTTTGGCAAACCATTTGACAGTTTCTTAAACAGTTAAAAATAAACTTATCAACAACTCTCCATTTCCCACTTCCCCTAGCCCCTGGCAGTCACCACTCTGTCTTCTGTTGCTATAACGTTGACTAGTCTAGTAGGTACCTCGTGTAAGTACAATCACATAGCACAGGTCTTTTGTGACTGGCTTAGTTCATTTGTCATAGTGTCTTCAGAGTTGTTCCTGGTTGTAGTGTATGTCAGAATTTCCTTTCTTTTTAATATTCCGCTTGATGTATACTCTCAATAGACCTTTGGGTTGCTTCCATCTTTTGGCTAGTGTGAGTAATAGCTATGGGGTTTGCTGCTGTAAACATAGTGTACAAATATCTCTTCCAGATGCTGCTTGCAGCTCTTTGGGTATGAACTCCAAAGCAGAATTGCTGGATCACTTGGTAATTCTGTTTTTGAGTAACTACCATACTGTTTTCCACACTAGCCGCACCATTTCACGTTCCTACTAGCAGTGCACAGATTTCCGGTTTCTCCAACCCAACACTTCCTATCTTCTGTTTATTTGATGTAGCCATCCTACTATGCATGAGGTGGTATTTCATTGCAGTTTAACTGATTTGTGTTTTCCTACTGATTAATGATGTTGAGCATCTTTTCGTGTGCTTACTGGCCAGTTGTATATCTTCTTGGGACAAATATCTATTCAATTCCTCTGTCCCATCTTTAAGTCAGGTTGTTGAGTTGTACAGTAGACTTTTTAGAATTAAATTATACCATCTTTAGGCAGCTCTTTTCTGCCTACGGGTCCTGTTCCTGTGCTTGAATAAAACCTCCTTTTTTGTACCAAAAAGAAAATCACACCATCTTTGTCCAGTAGGCTCTCTTTACAGCTATTTTCTTTTGCTACATCACTTTAGTCTTTGAATGCTTTGTTGCTTTTGAGAACAAGATAATCAAGGCACATATCCCTTGCTGAAGACCTGGGATCAACCATTTTTCCATGGGGTCTTGGTTTCTTCTATACCATTAATTTGTGACTTTGTATCCTTAAGCAAAACCTAATGTGTACAATTAATCTTTGTAGGTAAATTAGATTGGAGCCTAAAATCCCAACCGGGGTCATAACGTAAGGAGAGTTTGATAGGTTATTCCAAATAAAATGATACTGCCCACTTGACTTAACTTCCTTTGAAAAGCCTCCAAGTTCCCAAGTATGAGTGAGCTGAAAGTGTTTCCTGGCTATTGAATATTTATAAGAAAATCAATCTGTATCTCTAGAGACCTATTCTGTTTCGTTTTAATTTTTAAATACACATTTCTTTCTTTCCTAGATACCCTTCTCATTGACTATCAGTTCACCTTTAGCCTGTCCCAGGAAGATGACCGCTATTACACAGCCATCAATTTTGTGGCTACCCCTGATGAAGTAAGATTCTAAAAATTGTCTTGCTTTGTTTTGAATTCATATGGATCTTTTTCTTGATCTTTACGGGGAGAAACATTGGCAGTGATCTCCAGAGTGGAATACACAGAACTGTTTAGAGGTGCAGGAAAGAAATGTTAGAAGCTACCCTTTATCTCCCCTCCTCTTCAAAGACAATAATAGTGTTGTTCAGATTTACCAGGATCTGACACCCAGACGACACTGACTCCACACATACTTGGTTTGCCCATCAGCCCATCACAGCCCCCACAGGAAAGGAGAGAGGACTGCAGGGGGACCTCCCCGATCAGAGGGGCACATGGCAGGGCCCAAATTAACTCTCTCAAAACAGTAGGCTTAACAAGTACCTGCAAAGAAACTGCAGATTGAAATTAATGCCGCTAATGCAAGGGAGCCTGCAGAGGTGATTCTTCTGTGCCTGCTGGAAGTTGTTAGCCTTGCTGGGAGGTAAAAACAGTGAAGGTGTAGCCAGGTCCAACAAGAAATTAACCAGAAATGATTGGAATTATTAGGACGACTCTTTGAAATGTGGATTTATATCTACTTTCATTAATGATGACCCCCAGCCTGACATAAGGTACTGCCTGGTGGGAGAAGGGAGCCAACATAGCACGACATTTAAAAGTGAAGCGTCTAGAACATGAAGACACACTTGTATGATTTCTCTTTTTTTTAAAGATTTTTTTTTTATTTGACACAGAGAGAGACAGAGATCACAAGTAGGCAGAGAGGCAGGCAGAGAGAGAGGAGGAAGCAGGCACCCCGCAGAGCAGAGAGCCTGATGCGGGGCTCAATCCCAGACCCTGAGATCATGACCTGAGCCAAAGGCAGAGGCTTTAACCCACTGAGCCACCCAGGCGCCCCTGATTTCTTTAATAAAATGTAAAGTCTTTCAATGGCCGCTCCAATACATAATGAAATTTTACCAAACTTGATGATAAATTATTTGTGGACCTCCTTGAAGGTTTCTCTTTGACATACACAAAGCCACTTAACATTACAAGATTCCTGTCATAATAAACATGATGAAAAATACATGGAAAATGATAGGACAGTAAGCCAGGTTGTGTTCCTTTGTTAACAAATGTTATTGTTAACAAACATTGCTAAATCTAAAAAATAAATAAATTAGTAGTAGAACAAAATCCAGAGTGTGGGATGTTTACAGTTAAATGAAAGTAAGATTTGTTTTTTATATTCCATTTTAATGATGAAATTAAGAAGAAATGTACTAGAGAGTGAATTTCTTCTTAAATAAAAATAATAGGTGGCCTTAAATGAAAATATTATGTGGACACACTGTGTTTCTCATCATTTGAATGGCTGTATTGATTGGAATAAAAAAAAAAAAGATCTTAGGATAAGATTATAGCAGAAGTATCACACATGAAATTTATTTTAATATCTTATTCATAAGCAGTTGGTTGAAGTACTCAGTCTTTCAGGATGTAATTGATGTTGTTAACATTATTTTAAGTAAACATAATAGACTCTTGGTAATACTTCTTAATGAAGTAAGTGACCATAAAAATCTTTTGACCTCTCTGGAGTTCTCTGTTTGTCTTATGACAGGATATTTAATAGAGTTATCCAAAGTGTATGTTCTGTCTTTTATAAAAGGACCAGGATTTCAAGTTTATTGGTCCTTTCTATGGAAAGAAGTAATTGTTAATAGTGTTCTTCCAAGTATTAAAAATAAACACTTGAGCTGTCCCTGCAAGAGGAAGGTGAGGTTATATCAATAAACAAGAAGGTAACGAACTGCCTTGAGAGAGAAACGCCTGGTTTGGAGATCATATTTTGAAAAGGGCTATTTGGAAATGTATCCATTGTTAAGATTTTGTGCTGTAATTACCATCAAAACAACACCCTTAAAAATCTTACTATTCTGACTTGTTTTCTGGCCTTTGAAGATACAGAATTTCAGCAAGGTTGGATCCATCTGTAAAGTATAAAAATACAACATCTGATTGATTTGCAAAAATAATTCTTTAACGACGAAAAAGAGATTTATTAGTCAGGTTTCAGTGAGAACTAAAAATTCGTATTGCAATTTACCTAGTGTAGCCGACAGTGCATTTCTACCTGTTGGCTGAAGACATTTCTCGGAGATGTCTTTCTCAGTCATTAAAACCAGGAATCAAAATAAATTAGACTAGTTCTTCAAATTGTGGTATCTCTAAGTGGTAAGATTTTCAAAGCTAGTAAAGAATATTCAGTCATATTTCTCTTGAAATAAAATTTTTAATGAGAGAAAAATGTTCTTTAAATCCTGAATGAATAAAATCAATTAAGTTAGTTTATTTCAGCTTTTTATTCTTTTTTAAAAACCATTTCTACTTTAGAGAACTTTATAGTATATGTCATCTAACAGCTCAGAATTATGCAGGTTTAATTTATAAATACACATAAATTGAGGTCTTGGTTCAGTATTTACTTATCAGCATGAGCTCTCTGGACATTTGGAAATGCTTCCCAGAGGATCCTTAGGAAGCTGATTCCCCTAACATAGGTCGTAGGATTTAAGTCATTGTGCTGTGGTCATGGGCTTTCTAAAACCTACTTTCTCATGGAATTAGGCATTTGATAAAGCATTAAATTACATACACATTTATGAGAGAGAAAAGAAATTTACTTGAGATATATCGCTTATATTGGGTAGAAATGTTACTCTCTTATAAGCATGAGTTCCTTTTAAGACACTGTAAATTATACGTTTTGTAGTTAAAATTGAGAGTAGTAAAATTTAATTACTGCTTTATTTTAAAATCTGGAAACTGTTATAATTAATTTTCTAAAACTATTTGCACCACTCATCAGCAAAACAGGGATTTGGACATGTTCATCAATGCCTCCAAAAACTTCAACCTCAACATCACCTGGGCCGCCAGCTTCTCAGGTAAAGCCATACCTAGAGAAGACCTTCCCAGTAGAGTAGATTGGTAATAGATTGAGAAATCAGTGTAGCTGTTGAGAAATGGGGCTCTGGAGCCAGACAGATGGGTTGAACCCCACCTTTGCCACTTGTGACTTGGGAGACCTCGAACACGTGTCTGAACCCCTCTCGAGACCTTAGGGTTATTTGTCACAAAGAGCAGACGGCAGTACTTATCTCCTAGAATTGTGTCCATTAAGTCAGGTTATACATGCCTGTGCCTCCGGTGGTGACAGGCTCAGTGCACGCTCACCACCGAGCCCTGCGCCCAGCTACGCCAGCCCCGCCGCAGCCACCGCTCTGGCCTTCCCCTCGTCGTCCCCAGCCAGGCCTCAGAAGTGAGAGATGGAAATACTTAAAACAGAATGAGATCTTGGTAGGTACAGGGAAGTATACTTCAGGAATTAAAGCAAGCTCTAAGAGCACAGTGTTTGCTCTCGTCTGTCTGGCTACGAGTCGCTAAAGACGATCTGGGCAGAAGATCTACTGAGGCAGCGACAGGCGGGCCTGATGGAGCTTCCGAAGGTAGCTCGACAGATGTGGGCTTGCGCTCTGCCCACTACCGACTCTGCTGCACTGTGCGATCGGGCAGGTTAAGCCTCCTGAGCTGGTTTGCTCGTGGATACAAGGGTTGATAGAAACACCAAGCCGAGCACAGCATGGTGAAGCTGAAATGAGACAAAGGAAGTAGTCCATGTAGCACTTAAAACCCGGCAGGTTCTCACTGGTCGGTAACTGTGCTTCCTTCCCGTTGCTCTTCCAGTACTGGTGTTTGGTCAGAGCACAACCAGCTAGACTGAAGCAAAATTAAACATTACCTCTGCGCGTCTTGTGTTTATCACGTCTTAAAAGATTGTATGGAATTCAGAAAAGGCTCAGAAACTTGCAGTGAGGAGACTCTTTGAAGAAGACAAGTCTGAATTATCAGAACATTGGAAGAAGGGCAACACCTCTGAGCACGTGGATGCTTTTCAGTGATTGTCTCAACGAGGAGACAATCAGTCTGGGCTCTAGTCAGTCTGGGCTCTTTAATGGACACATGCTAAAAATCTGTTCTACGAATCTGTAGACACCAGAATTCCAGAGGGAGAATACGGAACATTGAAGCACTGTTTGGGAATAGGATGAGTTTACACCAGATTAGGGGGATTTAAACACGGTTATAGCTGATAGCAGGAGACACTGGGTGACCCTCTGGAGCTCCTTGTTCCCTGCTGCTGTTGAGATGTGAGGTCACTGCTCGTTAGGAAGTGAGAGGTGAATCAGTGTCCCTGGTTACGGGGCATCAGAAGCGCTGACAAGCAGGTCTAAAAGGGAAATGGAAAGTAGCTGAAGTGCTACGTGCAGGATGAAAGTCGTTGCTTGTCAATAGGATTCTAGTGGTATCTGTATTTTCACAGCTAGGCGTCGGCTGTTTAAGTAGAGAGGAGTCACAGAGACTCCTGGCCGAACCATTCTGGTTAAGGGCACAGCCTTGCGTGTCAGCCTTCCCCGCTGCAAATCTTGGCTCTGCCTCTTGCTCGGCTGTGTGACCTGAACCAAGTTACTTAATTTCTCCAAACCTCAGTTTCCTGATCTGTAAATGAGAATAATGAGAATTGTTAGAATTAAATGAGATTGCACTCTTAGAGGCTATTCCTGGAATGTAGCAAGTGTTGAGTAAATGCTGACTGTTGTCATTATGAATGAGGGCAGATTCTGTCCAAAAAAAAAGACTCTTGTATTTGTTTCTTTTCTTCCTGACAGCTGGAACCCAGGCCGGAGAAGAGATGCCTGTTGTTTCAAAAACCAACATTAAGGAGTACAAAGATAGCTTCTCTAATGAGAAGTTTGATTTTCGCAACCACCCAAATATCACGTTCTTCGTTTATGTCAGTAATTTCACCTGGCCCATCAAAATTCAGGTAAGAAGTGGTTTTGGGTCTCAACCTGCAGACATAGTGAAATCTTTTCAGTGGAGACTAAATCCACTGATTTGGAACTTGAGGTAAATGAGGGGTACGATACTGCTTTGCCTTTGTAGTGTCTATGGCAAAGGAGTGCTGAGCGCATGACCACCGTAAAGAAGGTGGTGGTAGGGATGGCCTAAATCACTTAAGAAAGAGAATGATAAGCCCTTTTGAAAGCTAGGTGGCACGTCCCAAGTTTGGTAATTATGGCTGTGTTCATTTCTTCACTGAGCGCTTCCCATGTAAAAGCCTGCCGAGCTTCAGTTCGGGAGTCAGGGAGGGATAAACGAAACACACTGAAATCCAGCGAGAGCCAGAGGGTGCGAAGTGTCCGATGGAAAGATGC
The DNA here is from genome assembly GCA_028533885.1 of Nasua narica. Taxonomy (NCBI): domain Eukaryota; kingdom Metazoa; phylum Chordata; class Mammalia; order Carnivora; family Procyonidae; genus Nasua; species Nasua narica. Next base: position 95,210,534 of record CM052811.1, on the reverse strand, counting down.
CACAACTGCTGTCAGAGTCCAAAGAAGATAGCATGGGGTGGAGTGGGAGCGCGGGCCCGTGTGAGTCCTGGCCTCTCCTCCACAGATGATGTAGCTCTCCACATGCCAGGGGTTTTGTCATGTGACCTGAAGGCTTGTCACCTGCTGCCACCCATGTTACCCGCCTCGAGCCTTTTCTCAGTTCTTAGGGGATCGGTGGGTTCTCTTATCCAAGACCCATGGCCCCATTTCTGCTCTTTGTCATCTGCCACTGTGTCCTCCAGGCCTTGCCTTAGTACTTTTCGCTTTGTTTCGGGTGAAGGTGGAATCCAGGACTGGTGGACCTTCGGGGACTGGTGCGGCGTTAGCCACAGAAGCGTGGTCGTGGGTCTGCCCTGCGGCTGTTTGCCGGCTCTCAGCAGCAAGGTGTCACTGACCAGTTAGGACGGGTTTGAAACCGAGTCCTGGTGATTCTGTGTTCGCGCCTTGGGACTGTGAATCTTTTTGTTCCTGGAATGTGGGGGACAGGCTCCGTATTGTGTTTTTTTCCTCACCAACTGCTTCCCTTTCCCTGCCTAGCTGGTCCACCCATGTGTTCGTCCTCTCGTCTGCTCTTCCCTTCCATCTTCCACACTCTCTGCTTCCCTCCTCAGCCAGCCTTCTCTGGTGTTGGCTCCCTGTGTGCTTCCTCTCACTCACACGTCCGTCAGCCTGCAGCCGCCGTGCCCCCTTCCCTCACCACATCCTGAAAACTGCCCCGTCCTAGCAGAAGCCCGTCACCAAATTCTCCAGTCCCCATCCTTCTCACAGGGTGATTGGAGTCACTGTCTTTCTTGCCATCCCGGTCCTTCCTTCCCCTGATTTTCTGACCAGGCTCGTGAGGGAATCTCCTTCCTTAAACGTTGAGATTGTCTGGGAATCAGGCATTGGTTCTCCTTTGTCTTCATCCCACACAGTTTCCCTGGGTAATTCCATCCCACTTACAGGACTTACAGTGCTCTTTCTGTACTGGTGATTCTCAGTTCTGTCTCCACCCAGCTTCTGCTTGCGCTCCAGACCAGTATTCTCGGTCGCTGCCTGGACATCTCTAACTGGACAGTCACAAGCTCTTGCCGTCAGCACGTGGTCGTTCTTGTGACCTTAGCCCCAACCCCATGCTTCCTTTCTTAGTGAATGACACCACTGTTTGTCCAGTTTTCTTTTGCTGCCCTTGTTCCGTGTTTATATCAAGGTTAAACTAACCTGTAATAATTACAGGTTGAGGCGTTTTCTTCTCATTTCTGGAAGAGATTACTTAAGATTAGAATTATGTGGGGGCGCCTGGGTGGCTCAGTTGGTTGAGCAACTGCCTTCGGCTCAGGTCATGATCCCGGAGTCCCGGGATCGAGTCCCACATCGGGCTCCCAGCTCCATGGGGAGTCCGCTTCTCACTCTGACCTTCTCCCTTCTCATGCTCTCTCTCATTGTCTTTCTTTCCTAATAAATAAAATCTTTAAAAAAAGAAAAAGATTAGAATTATGTGAACCTTGATACTTGATAGATCTCCCTTGTAAAATCATTAGTATTTTTTATTTGTAGAAATTTTTTTTTAACTGTTGATTCAACTTCTTTAAAAGTTATAGGATATTTTGGGTTTTCTGTTTTAGTCATTTAAGGTAATTTTTCTAGGAATTAATTTATTTCATTTTTTCAGGTGTATAGACGCAAAAGTATTCACACTATCTTCTAACCTTTGCAGCATCTGTGCTTAAGAATGCTGAATCATAGGGGCGCCTGGGTGGCTCAGTGGGTTAAAGCCTCTGCCTTCGGCTTGGGTCATGGTCCTAGGGTCCTGGGATCGAGCCCCGCGTCGGGGCTCTCTGCTCGGCAGGAAGCGTGCTTCCCTCTCTTTCTCTGCCTGCCTCTCTGCCTACTTGTGGTCTCTCTCTCTCTGTCAAATAAATAAATAAAGTCTTTAAAAAAAAAAAGAATACTGAATCATATACTTAAAAATGCTTAAAACAGTAAATTTTATCTTAAATATTTTAACCCAATTCTAAAAAATTTTATTTATTTTTTTAAGATTTTATTTATCTATTTGTCAGAGCGAAAGCACACATAAGCAGGGGGAGCAACAGGCAGAGCGGGAAGCAGGCTCCCTGCTAAGAAAGGAGCCTGATGCGGCACTCGATCCCAGGACCCTGAGATCATGACTGAGCTAAAGGCAGATGCTTAACTGAGCCACCCAAGCGACCCCAATTATAAAAAATTTTAAATCTCACAGCAAGATTTTTTTTTTGTAGCTATAAACAAGCTTATTCTACAATTTATACAAAAAGGCAGAGATTCTGGAATAGCTCTAACAGGGGTGAAAAAGAAGAATAATGTGGGAGGGATCACTGTGTACAATGGTGAGGCTTACTGTTTAGCTATAGTAATCAAGACTTTGTGGTTATTGGTGGAGGGATAGACACAGATCAAGGAATAGGATAAAGAACCCTGAAAAAGAACCACATAAATGTGTCCAACTGATTTTTGACAAAGGAACAAAGATTGTTAATTCAATGGGAGAAGGATAGACTTTCAAATGGATAATTGGACAACCATCGACAAATAAATAAACCTCAACCTAGTCCTCACATCTTGCACAAAATCAGCTCATTAGAGATCACAGCCCTTTTCTTTTAAAGTGAAATAGCTATTGATTTAGCTTCTTGTCAGGCCAAATATTTTGGGTATATACCACTATAATTAGCACACCTTCTGTAACAGGCAAAATTGTCTATCAAATTATATTTCATGTTACCTGATTATATAAAAATATAAAGTAAAAATGATTTACCAGTTCTATTTAAAATTACTAGTAAACAATTCAGCAGGAGATATGAGGTACAAAATTTTAGTAAAATATGACACAGGAAGTGTATAATGTAATTCTCACTTGTCATAATTTGTTATGAATATAGAAAGACAACTTTTAAAAATGTGTTTACTAAGATTCTGGCAGTAGCTTTTTGTAACAAGACAAAGCGTACTAGGCCTGCCACTCAATTTGTTTATGGTAAGTCTCAGCTTCAATATGAAGCTGTTTAAAAAAAAAAAAAGCCTGTTTTTTTAAATGGTTTTATTTATTTATTTGAGAGAGAGAGCGAGCTCTTGAGCACACAAGGGGGGAAGGGGTAGAGGGAGAAGCAGACTCCCCGCTGAGCAGGGAGTCCCATGGTGGGACTCAGTCCCAGGACCTTAGGATCATGACCTGAGCTGAAGGTAGATGCTTAATGACTAAGCCACCCAGGCCCTCCAAAAGCCTGGTGGGTGTTTTTATTTTTGTTTTTGTTTTTTACATGTTAAAGTGTCTTGGCAAGTATGCCATTAAATACAGCAAGGAATTTAAGATCTCAGGAATAAGGAGTTAATAAAGGCTGTTTAAATGTTATAACCTAAACCAAATTCATACAAAAATAACTATCACTGGTTACACAGAATATTCCTGACAAGTTAAGACCTAACAGTATAAAACATGCATTTTAAAATCTTTAGCAATCAAGTTCAAAAAGTACCGGTATCTATTTGAAATGTAACAAAGTGTAGTCAAAATTAATTCAAGTGTTTTAACACTTTCTAATGTTAAAAAACATTCATCATTACTGAAGTAGAGGTAAATTCCAGAGCCTTTGAGGCTCTGTCATGCTGCAAAGGGCAATTTCACTTAAAGCAGCCAACAACAGGGACGCGTGGGTGGCTCAGTCAGATAAGCATCTGCCTTGGGCTTGGGTCATGATCCCGGGGTCCTGGAATCAAGCCCCACATCGGGCTCATGGCTCAGCGGGGAGCCTACTTCTCCCTCTGCCTGCTGTTCCCTTTGCTTGTGCTCTGTCTCTCTGACAAATAAATAAATCTTTAAAAAAAAAAAAAAAAAGCACCCAACAACAGAGTCTAAGGATGTCCGACAGCAAGAGTGCTGTCCCCAGCTCTGCCCTCCCCATGAAGCATGGCTATTGTGTCCTCAGAAATAGGATATGTGAGGATAAAAGGCACACTGTTCTGCTAGCTGGTCAGCACCCTCCCACCAAAAGCTCCTTCCCCAGGTAAATAAAAGTCTAGAAAGGGAAAAATTAAAATACACTTGTCTATAGAGTAAGGATTTTGAAATATCAATGTGAAATATCTATGTGATCCCTATTTCAAAAATGTTATCTAGAGTCACCTAATCATTTCTGATTACACCCTAGTGATGTATCCAGATTCAATGTCTGTTGACTTATCATGAGATACTTCTAGTCAGAAATATGAACTTTATCCCCAAATATCTTAATCACTAGCACAACTGCAATGTATTATCTCCCAGAGTCGTTAAGCACTGGAAGAGAAAAAAAAAAATAGTTGGCCCAGCAGGCAACACAGTTATGGGCCTTTCATATAGCAGCATCCGCATGGCTACTGAATAGTCTGGGACTAATTCTAAAAACAGGAACGTTCATGCGTTTTAGTAATTATGTCCTAATTCTTCCAGCTGAAATTTCCTTAGACATTGTACTTTCTTTATAATGGAATCCTGATTTTTCTTATACTGTTACGACCAGTCAGAGCTTAAACTTGCAGCCTTCTTTTTCTCCTTATCCTGTTTTTTTATGCTTCTTTATCTTATTTGATTTTTTCTTACTGTTACTTTTTCTCAGTCTTCACTGTTTTTCTTCATTTTTGCCTGTTTGGCCCTTATAGCCACAATATAATCTGATTCTGATAAGGACTCCTGTGATAAAGGTTTATCTTCAGGATACATTTTTTTTTTTTACACTGAGTCCTTTTATGTCCTTTTTTTTTTCTCAGTTGCATCCTTTGCTTTTTTTTTTTAACAGTTTTTAAGATTTTATTTATTTTATATCATGGAGTAACACTCAGCAATAAGAAGAAACTATTGATAGAACAATTTCAATGAATCCCAAAAAAATTTTGCTGAGTTCGGGGGGGCAGGGGGATCTTAGAAATTTATATACTGTATGATTCCATTTCCATAACATTTGAAACTTAAAATTTTAGACCAAAAATACAGATCTGTCTACTGAAGTTTCAACTTTTTCTGACTTTTCCTGATTGACCCCAAGACCCTCTTTTAAAAGCAGTCATCTGGGGGCGCCTGGGTGGCTAAGTCAGTTAAGTGTCTGACTCTTAATTTTGGTTCAGGTATTAATGTCAGGTCATGAGTTCAGGCCCCGAGTTTAAACACAAACAAACAAACAAATAAATAAATACACTGACCTGATTAAGTCAGGCCCACCCACCCTCAAGGGGAGGGATTATAGAGTGTACACCACACCAAAGTAAAGGGAATATTAGGTGCCAACCAGGTTTTTAGATTGTTTGACCCCATCGAGGTTGAACTCTAGGCTCCAGCCAGCCAATTTCAACTGGCAACATCTAACACTATCCAATTACAGATTAGATATATTTATAAAATATTTGATTTGGGGTCTAGTCAATATCATTTCTTGGCTTGTTTTAACTTGAGATTATTTTCATACTGACATACCTTCTTATTTCTGAATCGATTGAACTTCCGGCTTTGTTGTGTATAGCTGAAAAATAATTGACACTTTTAAGATTCTTAGTGAAAATCTTAACTTATTCTGCTGACATTTTTCCCATTTGGAAAGAGGGCTCGTGCACATAAACAGGCTCTTGTGCCAGAGATAGTCGTGCTGTTGCCAATGCTGAGTTCTAGTTTTTTTCCTCCCAGTGCCCTGTTGCTCCACCCTCTGAAAGCCACTGAAATGGTTTTAGAGCATTTCCTTCTAGAGGGATCTCTTCCCCACACTTACTTTTTAAAAGTACTAATTTTAAGTTTAAGAGTCAAAGAGATGTTGATTTGCTGCCCAATTTTGGGGGGCTCTTTACCTGCGCTAGATGACTTACTTGACTAAGAGCCACTTAAGAAAGCTGTATTCAGGAGCACTTTCGAAAATAAACTATGGCCCGCTCACCACTTAGCTTGCCAGGCTCTCCTTGAACAAGCAGGTAAGTTCTGTTGGAACTGCGTCTTTTCGCTCTTTGGCACAACTAACTGTAGTATTTGCAGGCGTGACTAGGCCTGTGGCATTGTGTGTTCTCGGTGTCTTCACACGACACCGATCTCTGCACTGGGACGCGTGTGGGGGTGTGCGTGTGGAGGACTGAACTTGCGTCTTCCTGGGCACGTGAAGTGCTGTGCTCAACAGAGGGGGCTTTGCCTTTCTGTACTGCTCTAATCTCCTCAGAGCCTGAGGTTTCCTACATGTAGTTCGCTCTTAAACACACCCATGCACACTTAGAGACGATCCAGATTCAGTAAAAATGCAGAGACTCACTGAAGGAAGAGAATAGGGTGCAGCGCAGGCCATTCAGTTAAATTTTAGTATGGCTTTCAGTGCAGGCAAAAGCCTTTTTGTCTCTCTCATTTTTTAGAGCAAAATAACTGAGGCAATCTGGTTCTCTACTCAGAATTCATGTAAACCTTGGTGCTTTAAAAGTGGTAATGTTAAACTCAAGTTCCTTCGCTCTGAACCAATCCCAGGATTCTTTTCCATAATTAGGAACAGATCAAAACCTATAACTGCTCACCGAGGGAATTTGAAACCAACTCTAAAAATCTTTGTAGATGCAGCTTAAAATTAAGCAACAACAACAACAACAACAACAAACCACCCAGATTGAGAAGGCCTTGTGTGCAGGAGGGTGGTGGGTGCGTTGGGGCCGGTTGCGCCTGTTTTCTGGTGAGTTCCTCCTGTGGGTGAGCGCCCCTCCCTCAGCCTCTGCCTTCTGAAAGCCTTCCTGGGCGTCCTCTCCAGTAAGCAGGGACTCAGCTGGCGTAGCCATGCCCAGGGCTTGGGAGGGTAGGCAGTCAAGGTAGAGAATGGACAGGCAGACGTTCTGTGTGAGGTGGGAAGGTGGGCGGTGAAGCTGGGGTTCTGGCTTGTTGCCGGCTCTGCAGTAGAGGTTGTTACTATAATGTGGAACTAATGTTAAAGCCCTCTCCACGCTGGGTGTTTCATCTGCTGGTTTATGTAAGAGGCCAGTGTTCCCGAGCAAAGGCAGCACAGAATTTGTATTGAGAACGGAGCCTTCATTTAGACTTTAGACTTATGTGTATGGGTGCTAACAGGATTGCTCTCCTAAGCAAAGGATGTGTGAAACTTTTATTGACTCACATAGACTTTTTTCGGTAACCGTGTTATTGAGATGTAATTTACATACCGTACAATTCACCCATTTAAAGCACACAATTTAGTAGTTTTTAGTACATTCACAGAGTTGTGTAACCGTGACCACAATCAATTTTAGAGTATTTTCATCACCCCGAAAGAAATCCCGTACTCACTAGCGGTCACTGCCCGTTCCTTCCTCCCCCTCGACCCTGGCAACCACCAGTCTACTTTCTATCGCTGTAGATTTGCTTGTTCCGGCATTTTATATTAATTGTGTTACATAACATACGGTCCTTTGTGACTGGGTTCTTTCACTTAGCCTAATGTTTTCAAGATTCATCCATACGTAGTACGTTTGTGTTCTTAACTCCTCTTAAGGATCAAGTGATACTTTTTTGTCTGGATATGCCACATTTTGTTTATCCATTCATCTGATGACGGATACTTGGGTTGTTTTCACTCTTTGGCTATGATGGATAATGTCGGGTACACTTTTACTGTTTGTATGTACTGCATAATGATGACAATGATGTATGTATACACCTGGAGTTAGCGATCTGTGGCATCAGAGTTTTAAAGAATCATAAAGCCATGAAATACATTTAGAACTGAACTACTCTTTGTATCAGGGTGGCATTTGAAGTTCTTGTACTACCTTGTGGTTTTCATTAGGATCACTATTTATTCTTCCTTCTTGAAAGCCTCTTCTCTTCCACTTCCACCCATGGCTTTGGCTGTTTCTTCTTAGTTCAGTACTGCTGCTCCCTTGAATTTCCTCTGGACCTTTTCTCCCTGGACAGTCTCAACCACACCATCTGTGAATACCGCCTGTGGCTGGGACGGGTAAATCTCCATCTCCAGCAGATCTCTCTCCCGTGATCTCCATAGCCGGGAGGCTTCCTTTAACATCTGCTCACTCAGCAGACTGTGGCCCGAGCAGCAGCCTTGAATGGACTGGAGGAGCTGTCGGATGCTGGGTGGCAGGCTGCGCCCTGTGCTCCTGGGAGTCCTGGGAGGGGAGGGGAGTGTCCCGTGCCGTCTGCGTCTGAGTGAGGACGGGCAGTTCCAGAGCGGAGTCTCAGGAACGTGAGGTTGGGGGGTAGGGGCGTTCGGGGTGGGGAAGGGGCATACGCAGTCACCTTCGAGAACTGCCGGGAGTTTCGCAGAGGTGAGGTGGCGGCGCTCTGAGCAAGATGCTGGAGAACTAGGCGAAGGCTGTTGGGAAGAGCCTGGAGGTTTCGGTTGAGAGCTTGCAACTATAGCCTGAAAACCACTGGGAGTCGTCGAAATGTTGTAAGCCAAGAAGCGACGAAGATCTGCGTTTTCAAAAGAGCCCTCTGGCAGCAGTTGGGAGAGTGGATTGTAAGGAGCTGGACCTGAGTTGGGGAGTCTAGGTAGATCTTGTTTAGAAACCCAGGAGAGGGGTCCAGCAGGTGACCCTCGGGCATAGTCCGTAGCAACTTGCTCTCCTCATCTGTGCCTCCGCAGCTGTAGACTCGTCTGGCTTTTCACTCTACAAAGGTTTCCTTAAGGGCAAGGACAGTGTCTTATATTTTTGTGTCCTCAGTGTCACAGCATAGAGTTGATCGGCGTTAGACACGTCACGAATGAGTACTAGATGGATGAGTAGTTGTAGGTACATGAGCTTTGGGGTTAGTATCGGAACTCTGTTCTTTTTTCGCAACTTTTGCATCTTTTCTAAAGGTGCTGACAGCTTTTTCTGACCTTGACAGAATGACTGCGTTACCAGGGCAAGAATTTGTCATCCCAGTCCACACAGCCTGCTGTGAGAGGATTGAATTGTTCTAACATGCTGTCAGAAGGCTTGAGAGGTAGAAGAAAAGAAAGGGGTGGGGACACAAACATCCTAATTTTACCAAGAGGGTAGTTAAGAGGTACTACACAGATGGAAATATTTAAAAATGAAATGATAGGAAACTGGGATTTGCTTCAAAATAATATGATTGTGGGGAAAGTGGGGAAGCGCATGGATGAAACAAGACTGGCCTTGAGCTGGTAATTATTACACATGGGTGATGAGCACCTTGGGTTCATGATGCTATTCTCTCTACTTTTTAAAAAGTTTAAAATTGTCTGTAATAAAATTGAAAAAAGATAATATAGATGATAGAAAAAATAATGAAGCCCCACTTTATTATTTAACTCCCTGAAGGTATCCTCAGCTGGGCCTGCAGCCTACGCTGGCTGGGACCTCAGCACATCTAAGGCCAGCTGGGGTGTATCTTGGAACTGGCCTTCCAGTTTTACTTTGCAGGAGGTACTTTGCACACCATTTAACTAGGGTGTTACCAGTTATTGACTGCTGTTGGGCAGTCTCTAGGACAGTCAGGAGTCAGGGACAGAACCCTGTCTAACACCCCTCCCCCTGGGGAAATGGCAAAGGGAGCAAGCAGGGGTGCGTCAGAGGCCCCAGGGCTCCTCCCCGTGGGCTGTGGGCCTTGCAGGGGGGCTCACCGCATTGTCCCCTGCTGCTGCTGCTGCCTGTGGGTAACAGGCACCTCCGCACCCTCAGAATAATGCCACAGAAACCGACAGAGGCACAAAAAACAATGATGTAACTAGACTGGAAGGGCAAGTGGGGACGGTGGCCTCGGCCACCTTCCATTACAGCAGGAAGTCAGTAAGTGATGCCTAACGTGGTTAAGTCAAGAAGTAGCAAAAAAAAACAAACAAAACAAAACATATTAGTGATAAAAAGGTAACCCCAAAAGAACCAAAAGAAGCCTAAATAAAGGTGGGGGCCGAAGAGAGGAACCTTAAGGAGAGGATGTAGGGAGCAGGAACCATTGCTTTGCGTGATTAGCTGTTTGGTCCTTGAAGATATTTCAACCAAGTGTCTGTAGTTCTTAATGACTTTTAAATTATTAGTGATCACGATAAGCTGGAATGGGAATTCTGGAGAGTGGTGAAAGGAATGGCTGCAAGGACATGTGGGGAAGCAGGCACAGAGCGGTATTGAGTGGAAGGCTGGGCGTGCACAGATGGTGAGTGTTAGCTTGGGGTCGGGAACGAGTGCCTCAGTGCAATTAACTAGCCTCGGGGCTCCGACCAGAGCCTGGGTATACAGTGTCTGTGCCAGCACGAACCAGCACTGGGTGAGTAGTGCGTGCGGCTGGCTGATGGGCTCTGGGATCCCGTCCAGGGCCTGCGGTCTCCACAGAAGAGTTCCTCATAGAACTTCGGTTTATTTTTGTTTTGTTTTAAAGAAAATTATTTTGGTTTGTTTTCTGTTTATTTGTTTTAGTGTTCCTTTATTCTTTTTTTTTAATTCCAATATAGTTAACATAGAGTGTTAATATTAGTTTCAGGTGTACAATTCCATACATCACCCCGTGCCCATTGCAACAAGTACACTTCCTAATCCCTGTCACCTCTTTCCTCCATCCTCCCATCCCCCTCCCCTCTGGTGCTCTATAGTTAAGAATCCGTTTTCTGGTTTGTCTCTTTTTTTTCTTTGTTTTGTTTCTTAAATTCCACATATGGGTGAAATCATATAGTATTTGTCTTTCTCTGACTTAGTTCACTTAGCATTATACCTTCTAGATCTGTCCATGTGGTTGCAAATGGCAAGATTTCATACAAGAAAGTTTTTTTGGGGGGTCACGGCAAAACTCAAGGAGGCAGCGGCAGTAGACCCAGGTTAGAGTGGTCACAGAGTCTTCCGTCTTTGACGCAGCTGAGGCCTGAGTGGAGAGCTCTTTGTAGACAGGCCTGAGTTCTTAGGAATCAGTTCTCTCCTGGCTTCCAGCTGTGCAGCCCAGAACCATGGGGCAAGGTTGGCATGGTGAAGCCAGAAGCCCAGATGGCAGCCAAGGCCACTTTGGCCCTCAGGTCCTGAAGTGAGATCTTCTGCGTCTGCAGGAGACTCTCGGGGAGAGTCAAAGAGGGGAGGGGCCCTGGCCTGGACAGGCTCCCAGACTGGGCAGAGCTGAGCCCTGGTGAAGCTGTCGGCCTCAGGAGCAATGCGAGCAGCCCCCAAGGATTCTGCCAGGTACACACAGACCTTGGGTTTTCTCAGAGCCTGACAGGTGCACCCACGAGCTGGCCATCTTTACTTCTCAGGGGGGCCAGCCATCCTTTCCCATCCTCCGCCTGTCTTGGGTGTTCCTAACAGTGAAGATCATTCTGGGTGGAAAAGATAAAGGCAAACTAGAGGTCCTTCCCTCTCTCTTTTCAGACCTTCTGTATCAAACAGTGGTCTTTCCCTATCAGTTCAGCATCATTCATCCGTTTGTTCACTGGTTCCTAAATACCTATTTTGTGGATTGCACAAATGTTAGAAATGTTAGAAATAGGGGCACCTGGGTGGCTCAGTGGGTTAAGCCTCTGCCTTCAGCTCAGGTCATGATCTCAGGGCCCTGGGATCAAGCCCCACATCGGGCTTTCTGCTCAGCGGAGAGCCTGCTTCCCTCTCTCTCTCTGCCTGCCTCTCTGCCTGCTTGTGATCTCTCTCTCTGTCAAATAAATAAATAAAATCTTTTAAAAAAAAACAAAAGAAATTTAGAAATACAACATTAGAAATACAGATGTTAGAAAAAGAATTTGTTCTGTGGTAATTGAATATAAGAAATATCTTAATTTTTTTTTAAGAGCACCTCCCTACCATAGTTGATAAGAAATTCATTCCCAGAAAGCCCCATCCCCTTCTCTCAGGAACTATAGAAACTGCAGGGCTTACCTGAGCCCAGAGATCTAGGGAAAGCCTCTGGCTTTCATTCACTGCTGCTCTAGGTACCCTGGTTTATGGCCATGAGGTTTGTTTGAAGGCAGCTGTCCCCATTCCCATGTGTGATGGCCTTGGTCATTTGGGCACAGAATAATCAGTGAGGCCAGAGAGCCTCTCCAGGCCTAACATGCAGTCCTCCCATATTCCTTGGCACTTTCAAAACTCTAGAACATCTTCTTCATTCCCCATTTCCTGGTCTCAAGGTGTGGGCCACACCTCTCTGTTTCAAAGCACTACCCTCTCTTTCTCTACCCTGGTCCTTTTTCCCCCCACCCCATCCCCACGATGCCCCCACCCCTGGGGAAAAGCCAGGTTAATTTCTTTGGGAGCCAAACCTTCCAAGTAAAAATGACAACTTTTTTTCAGTGCAATGCCTGAAACACTAACGGGATTGTTCTGGGGAAGGAGCAGGGTAGAGTTTTTCCTTAATTCCTTGTTTTGGAGTTTCCTAAAGTACAGAATTGGGACACTGGCATCAGAAATACCTGGGGAGTTTAGAGCTTCCGAAGTAGGAATAGACCCCAGGATTTGCACTTTGTTGCAAGCTCTCCAGAGTTTGAGAACCATGGCCTAGTTGTTGGAATACGATGGTGTTATTTGCTCTCCAGAGGTAGGTGTATCTGCCTCTGTGGGAGGTAGGGGATTGCCTTTCCATTCTTTTTCCTACAATTAGAAAGTCAGAAATTGATACCTTTGTAGACAGAAGAGTACAGAAGTCTTTTTTTCCAGGACATCTCTGCATACACAGCCATAATATAAGGTGGAGTATGACTGTCCCATGCCCCGAGAGGAAAGTAGGTCAGGCACTGGGAGTGTGGAGAAGAGAGCCGATTACAGCGACTGAATGAGGAAGGGAGTGTTTGGGCTGGACAGCAGGGGGCAGGGGGGCCCCACTGCAGATGGGGGGGCAGGGCGCTCTGGTGATGAAAGGACCAAGTGAGGTAGTACAGCAACCTGAAAACACTTAAGTTTGGCTGAAGCACAGAATTAGTGCTTGGGAAATGCAGGCGCACCATATCCTACCCTCAGTCCTGGGGCTGGCTGGGCTTCTGAGTTGAGTTTCTCAGATGTATTTAGCACACCCAAAGGGTCTTTGGGCAAGCACACTTTGTTTGTTTGTTTGTTTGTTTGTTTGTTTATGGCTCAAGGTATGTTTAATGCAACACTGATTATAATAGAAGAAAAAAAAAAGTCCAGAGTAAGTTAAATATTCAAAGTTAGAGTGAGTCATGACATAGGTATGTCTTGATATAAAAATATATTTGTGATTTTTTTCTGAATAAAAAAATAAAAGAAGATGCAAATCTGTATGATCACATTTTTGAAAAAATCTGAAAAAGATTTCAGTGAAATAGTGAAATATTAATAAGTATTTCTCAGAAGCTTCCTAAAGTTCATTTTTTGTTTTCCTTCCTCTTTTTGATCCCTGCTTTTATTCTGTAATGACATTTGCGTTGTATTCTTTCGTAATAGAAGTATTATTAAAAATAAAAATAGGGCGCCTGGGTGGCGCAGTTGGTTGAGCGACTGCCTTCGGCTCAGGTCATGATCCCGGAGTCCTGGGATCGAGTCCCACATCGGGCTCCCGGCTCCATGGGGAGTCCACTTCTCACTCTGACCTTCTCCCTTCTCATGCTCTCTCTCACTCTCTCTCTTTCCTAATAAATAAATAAAATCTTAAAAAAAAATAAAAAATAAATAAAAATAGAATATAATGGACCTGGTGGGCTTAATACTGTAAATGAGGCATGGATCATGGCCACAGGTATCCTACAGAGTCTGTTTTTCAGTGCAGTGAAATTTTGCACATACTTTGTAGGGGTAACTGTAGGACACTGAAAAAAGAAATGGGGACTAGTCAAGTTAAATACTAGATCAAGTGAATTCAACCCATATCTTTTTTAAAAATTTAGCTTTTTTAAAATGAAGTTATTCAATGGCATAAAGCTAAATAAGTAGCCTGTCAAAGTCTTGCTAGAAAAAAAGCAGTATATCTTGGTCCTCCCTTTCCCTATTTCTGGGCAAGCACACTTTAATCAAATTTATTGCTGAAGTGAGGCAGAAGCAGGTTGTGGAAATGTAAGGGACCGTAAATTCTAGGTTTGCGAGTGTGGGGAGTGATACCTACTGTCTGGAAAGGGAGAAAAATGACACTGAATTTTACTTATAAATAATTGGCAATGAGAATATCTTATTATAGGAAGCCCCAATTATCTTCAGTGTCAGAAAAGCCAGACACTTCAATGTCTGTTTCAATGTTTATTTTATAATAAATCATGAAAGAAAGGGCTGATCGAAACATATTGTCTTAAAAAATGAAAATTCAAAAGCACGAAAAATGTTTAAGTTTACAGTTAACAAAATTTAAGTTATGGTTACAACCATGAGCCAATTCTTAGGAGAAGGAAAACTCAGATCTCACTAAGTTTTGCGGGAAAGTGGAGGTGGGGGTCATTATTTTTCCCGTTACCCTATTCCTTTATTCTACACATGTTTAATAAACACCTCCTCCATGCCAGTCACTGCTTTAGGCACTGGAGACAGTGTAGTCAGCAGCAAGGTCCCTGTCCTCATGGATCTTATTTTCTAATGAAAGAGAAAGACCAGAAATAAATGGGCATGGAAGGGCTATGAAGCAAGATAAGTAGAGGTGTGGCTTCAGTTGTGCAGATGGTGCTCGGTGCCTGGTCGGCACCAGTGGAGTCCTTCACTTCAGATGGGACCGCCCAGCGTGCTTTGGTAGTCGGGCCTCATTGGTCTTCCCAAGGCCCTCCCTTAATCCCCTTTGGAGTATCTTGAAGGACATATGTCTTTACCTTCAACCCTCTTCAGTTGGTGATCCTGCCAGGTCTCCATTTGCCAGTGGTTTTGTGGGATCAGTTCTCCAACAGCACTTTCAGTAAAATCTCCTCATTCGCAAGATTGCTTTTGTGGTTGGTTTACCTGTGGGACAGGCTGAGTAGGGACAGCCCAATTCATGCTTGTTGTCTCAGCGTACTTTTTTTTTTATTATTAACATATAATGTATTATTTGCCCCACGGGTACAGGTCTGTGAATCATCAGGCTTACACATTTCACAGCACTCACCGTAGCACATACCCTCCCCAATGTCCATAACCCCGCCACCCCATCCCTCCCCTTCTACCCCCCAGCAACCCCAGTTTGTTTCGTGAGATTGAGAGTCTCTTACGGTTTGTCTCCCTCCCTATCCCATCTTGTTCCCAGTGTACTTTTTAATAGCATTCCCCTTCTCTCTCAGGGGTAGATAAGTTTGATAAGCTCACCAGCTTGTCAATCAAAGATTAACCAACTGACATGATGGGTGGAGTGTTGAATAAGACCAGCTGTTTCTAAGTGACAGTCTATTCATCAACATTTTTCTGTTAGGACTTTTGCTTCCCTACAAGACCTTGTAACCGTGGAGATTTGGATGAATAACATGTAACAAAAGAGATCCCCTCTTAGAGTAATGTGAGTCTTGGGTAGCGGCCACCCTGGCAGCCAGTTTATATTGGTTCGCTGTGGTCTTGAATTAGACATGAACATGGTGTGGCCCTTTGTCAGCAAGAAGTCAGGCTCGTGGTGGTCATCCCAGCACTGCAGAGGGTTACGTGGCACAGGGTGCACAGGCCCCTGGGCGCCCTCAGAGGGGAATGTTAGCCTCCACACTTCCTGGCACCCAACAGTGAGGAAAAGCATCTCAGGGTCTGTTAAAGTAAACACTGAGGACACACGAATGCTTTAAAACCTTAAAATCTATGAACAGAATTGGATGGACTAGAACCTGTTTCCCTCTCATCCTTTATGTGTTGTAACCAGGAATCTTCATTTCGCAAGATTGAATAACCTTGTTTAAATAATTGTCCCTCTCCAGTCTTACTAAAAAGCTTTACACAAGGACAGTGGCCGTCTTCCCAAGGAGTCTTATTTGTCACTAGTTACTGTAAAAAATTAAGGAAAAGCAAAGAATATGGGTTTCTCCTTATGTATGGCACAAAGTCTATATAATATTTGTATTTCTGATTATAAATGGTTGCTAGAGAGACACAAAAACTGCAAATTCTATCCCCCTTAATGTCCTGTGGCCTGAATAGGTAGCATTGGGACTTTATTTATGGAATGTCAAAAAGAAAATAAGACCATCAAAAAAGGCAAACACTGGAAACCTCTTCTGCCTCTTTGAGTCTGGCCATAAAAGTAACACGAAGCATTGAATTGCCCCAGTGCTGGGGCCTGGGTCTAGCACTTTCTTGCATTACCATAGGATGGGAGCTGCTGTCTGACAAGATAGGGAGTTGGGTGAGATTAGAAAAAGAAGCCGCTAATCATTTACTTCGCTGATTTTTGTCATCCTTATTGTCTGTACTGGAGCAATTATCACCTTATTTAATAATCACCTTACTTATGGTACTGTTGTCTCTCCAAGGAGGGCTATGTTCCCTTTAAAAAAACAGGGAATATGCCATAACATCCGGCTAGTACTATGAGTCTTATAAATAATAAGAGTAAGGACACAGTTATCATACTTAGCAATAAATCCTGCCATGTTCATTTTTTTCATGTTCTGATATCTCTGAAATCATAATGCATCTTATAGTCAGTGGTCTTTAAAGTATTTTGTCATAGTATAATGGGCAGTGTTTTTTCTTGATAATATACAAAATAATGCCTGTTTCAGTCAGTGGTATGTTAGATGAACCACATAAGGGATTTTTTTATATTCTTGGTCTAAAAACTATTAACCGTATGATAAAATTATTTAGGTTCCAACTGGTGTTACATTGACTGTCAGCTGGTATTCAGTGTAGTAAAATTTAAGATATGGTTTAAAAAATTTAAAAAGACCCTATCCTGAAGTGAGTATTCACTGAGCACGTAAGTATCAAAGGGCTGAAGGGCACAGATGAGGTTCCCCACTTCAAGGTAGGTCCAGGAACTCCAACCTGAAGCAGACAGGGAGAGCATTTCGTCCAGGCCAAGGCCCAAGGAGATAGCAAGCCAACTGGCTTGTCTGGCATTGGGGTTTTCACGTTGGCAATCTGAGAAGTCTTCAAGGTCGCACTAAAAGAACTTTCTGTCAAGAACTATTCATTCTGTCAAGAACAGAGGGGTGGGCGCGCTAGGAGTTTGTGGAAGCCTCAGAATATTACATTTGGGTTGGTGGTTAAGCCAGAAAAGAAACTAAAGGGATGAGCCACTTTCCCTCAAGAGAAACAATTTCATTAATCTCTCCTTGAACATTTCAAGTGTGTCTCTTGAACTGAGAAGGCCGCGTTTGCCGGTGGTCCTGTGTAGCCTCCCTCCTCACTTGCTACCTGTTTCTCCCTCACAGATCGCCTTCTCCCAGCACAGCAATTTTATGGACCTGGTACAGTTCTTCGTGACTTTCTTCAGGTAATTTCACTTCTACAAACCATACCTTCTCTTTTGATTCAAGTATTCAGTCCCATTAATTATCAACTCCTAGAAGATAATCGAGTAATCCTGTGTTGGCACAACAGATCAAACTAACTTGACAGACCTTTCTGAAAAGTTACAAGGCAGTCGCAATCGTGTAAATCCATCCTAACCTGATAAATGAAAACTTTTGCTTAGTACGTTCTGGCTTTGGGGGGCCATTTTTCATGTACTCAATCCTAAAATGTAGCTAATATGGCTCTTGATATGGGGAGAATTTGGGGTTGAAATAATAATTAATAATGATTACTGATACATGCTACAGATACACTTCTTCTTGATCAGGGATGATCCCGGTGATTATCCAGAGTTTGAAATCTTAAAGTGACTTGTTAGGCTCTTGGCATTCTTTTGTTTTTGTACTTTTCTCAAGCTTAATTTTTATTCTTACGAAAATACTCTAGACACATAACTGAAAAAGACACGTGCTCCAGTGCTCACAAGAGAAAGTAGCAGCATCCCGCCCCACACCTTCCCTTCCTTCACTTCGCCCGAGTTTAAATTGTTGTAGCTATTTTTCACTTCTTTGTGCTTACACTGTTTCTTGATTTTTCAGTTCAGTTTCTCTTTGGATGTCCCACTTGTAGATGAGGATTTATTATCTAGTGTAACCTCACCCACAACTTCCCACACACCACAAGGGCAAACGAAATCCCCTTCCCTCCCCCTCATGTCATGTAGTTACATCACGGTGCTTGCCTAACTCAGTGCTCCCTGTTTACGTTGTTGTAACTGTAAAACCCCTATTCGCAGCTGAGTTGAACTGTGATTTACTTCCCCATTTTTTGGTTGGAGTAATCACTCTTTTCTTACTCTAATTTCGGGGTTTTTTTTTTTTTTTTAATTGTTTGGTTTTCTAAGAGGCTGTCCCTGATTTTTCCCTGTACTCTGACAGAACTGAGAAAAATCTGTCTGTGGTCAGACACAAGCAGGCACTCTCCTGGTTTTAGTTTCTCTTGGAGATGTCTGCGTCTAAAACCCTCCAGCCTGCCGCTCCCAGGTGCACTATTTTTTAGGCCTGCTGCAGGATTGTCGTCTTGGGAATTTCTCTTACCTTCCTCTTATATTGAAGTACAAGATATTAAATAGAAGATCTCATGTCCTCATCTCCTTGTTTATTTCCCCTTTTTAAGTGGGGCACATCCTCTAGGAGGTTTTTGAGAAAAGGGGCAGGGAAGGTAACTTTTCTGCAACCTTCACTGTCTGAAAATGTTTTAATTTTGACCCTCCCATTAGATCAAAAAGTTGCATACGGAATTTTAGGTTGGAAATCATTTTCCATTAGAATTGAGAAGGCATTATGCTGTTTCTTCTAGCTTCTAATATTGAGAAGGCAATTGCCGTTATAATTCCCACTCCTTGTATGAGATCTGTTTCTCTCTTCAAAAAAATTACGTTAAAGTTTACTATAAAATTACAGAAACACTTATAAAATAAGTGTCTAGCTCAATGAGTTATCATAAATTGAACATGCACTTTAGAAGCTCCCCTGTGTTTCATCAATTACAACCCCCTTCTTTCCCCAAAGTAACTATTTACCTGACTCCTAAAACCATACATTGGATCTGCCCACTTAAAAAATTTGTGTAATACCGCTGCAGAACTTTTAAAACGGCTTGAATGATCAAGAAAAATTAAAAAATTATGGGATACAGTTGAAGTTGTACTTAGAGGGTATGGCTTTAAATCTGTGGTTCTCAACTGTAGCTGCACAAGCGAGTCACTTGGAAGGCTTTTGATGCCCATGCCGCCTCCCAGACCAGCCCCATCAGAATCTCTGCAGATGGGACTCAAGCATTTGAAAGCTCTGCAGGTGACTGTGACGTGCAGCTAAGGTCAAGGATCACTGCTTTATAAAAGCAAAACTGGAAAAGAAAAAAAGAAAAAAAACACCTTTCTCAATAAGTCAGATAAAAGAACTACCAAATAAATCTAAAGAAAGTAGAAGGAAGCAATATAGAGTGAAATTAATCTTATAGGGGGAAGAGGTACAGTAGAGAGGATTAAAAGAACCACAGAGTTGGATCTTCGAAAAGAATAAGAGTATTGTTGATAACCCTGGCAAGATTGACCTAGGAAAAAAGAGAGAAGGTATAAATAATACCCGAAATGTAAAAGGAGGCATTACTCCAAATCCTGCAGGACAACTTTTTCCTCCATTAGAGTATTTCGTGAGCGATTTTCTGCAAAGAAACTTGAAAATGGAGCAGTTGGAATGGACAATTAGAAAAGCAAAGAATATATACCACTTACTGAAACTGATACAGAATAGGAACGTGAATATTGAATAGGCCTATATCTGTTTAAAAACAATACATAACTTAAAATATTCCCACAGAGGTAACTCTAGGCCCAGGTGGCTTCATTGGTAACTATAACCTTTTAAGAAAGAAATAATATCATTAGTAACCACATCTTCTAGAGAACAGAAAAAAGAAGAAATACATCCAAATTCATTTTATGAACCTGACAAGAATATTATGAGAAAGGAGTTTACAAGTCGGTCTTACTCATGAATGAAGAAGCAAAAATCCACCAGTAATATAAGAAGGCAACAATATCATGACCCAGTTGGGTTCATTCCAGGAATTGCAAAGTTGATTTAGCATCAGAAAATTTATCTGTGTAATTAACATTAATTGCATAATAAGAGAAAAGAATAATATCATCTTAACCAGTGAAGAAAAGCATTTGATAAAATTTGATATCTCAAAAAAAAAATTTGATATCTCATTCATTTCAAAACTCCTAGGAAACTCAATAGAAAGAAACTTCTTTAAATCTGATAAAGGACCAATATATAAAGCCAACAGCAAACCACATTCGTAATGGTAAAGTTGAGTTTGGGAACGAGACAGATTCTGTCAGAGGCACCTGGCCGGCTCAGTCAGTGGGGCGTGCGACTCTTGATCTCAAGGTCGTGACTTGGAGCCCCACGGGGGGCATTGAGCATATTAAAAAAAAAAAAAAAAGATTCAGTCACTTCAACATTGTGACAAAGGTTCTAGCCAATACAGTAAGACAAGAAAAATAAAATACATAAGAATTAGAAAAGAAAAAAATTATCACACTTACAATATGATTGTATTTATAGGAATTCAAAAGAATCTGCAGAAAAAATACTAGAAATGATAGGGGAATTCAGCAAAGTTGCTAGACACAAGAGCAATATTAAAAAATTAGTTCTATGTCATTCAGAGACATACATCTTTTTATGTCAGGCAGATGCTGGCATGAAAACCATATCATTAATTGTATTTCTCATAGTGAGCCATTAGGTGCCCTCCCCTTTCGACCATGAAAGAAATCCCTTCCTGAGTGATGCTGGGGAGCAGATGACCTCACGTCGAGATTCAGCCACATCCTGATGGGCCCATTTCTGCCTGCTGTGAACTGTAGCCTTTAGTCTCTGGGTGATGATGACATCTCCACCAAGAAGTAACTGTTGTATCCCTCCAGTCTTGGAGAGAGAGAAAATCTGATAAAAGCATTCAGTGTTTCTAGGGGGGAAAAAAAAATCAATTGCATTTCTGTACTTCATTAACAAAAAATGAAATTTACAAGTTTCCATTACTTTACTAAGTAAAATTATTCAAAATTACAGCATAACAAGATCAAGAAAGAATTACCAAGAAAAAATGGAGAGGGTGGGGGGACAGTCTACTGGGCCCCCCCCCCCCCAGATAGTAAACACTTTGTCAAGCTACAGTGATCAGTGTGCCACTGGCACAAAATCACATTAACCAGTGGAATATGTACATAACCAAGGAAACATAAAGTTTAAAAGTCTCAGATTTTTTGAAGTGATGAAAAACTAAATAGAATTAAACAGAAGACAGTTATAAACAAAAAGCTAGAAGATCAATTAGACTTAATAGCCACTAGGTCACATGTAGCTCATAAGCACTTAAAATGTAGCTAGTGTGACTGAGAAACTGAGTTTTTCATTTTATCTAATTTAAACTAATTTAAATATCATTTAAAACTGATTTAAATATATTTCATTTAAACATAAATTCAAAAACTACTTGATTCAGTTACCAGAGAACTTGTGTGTTTAGAACAACCTGGATATGTGAATCTACTTTTTCAAATGTGAATTTTATGAAATTTAAATACGTATCAGTTATTTTCTGATAAAAGTTGAGTGTTCACATTGAGATGCGTTTATTAGTATAAATACACACTGGATTTTGAAGACTTAGTACAATATTGGAACGTAAGATATCTCAATTTTTATATCGGTCACATATTCAAATGTTTTGGCAACCTTGGGTTAAATAAAACTTATTTTATTAAAATTAATTTCACCTGTTTTTTTTTTTAATGTGGCTACTAGAACTTTTAAAATTACATACGTGGCTAACATTAAATTTCTGTTGAACAACAATGACCTAGATAAAGGGAAAATCTTGTAGGGGCAACATAAACAGGTATGATAAAATAATGCTAAACTAATCCCAAGTATTTGAAAACAAAATAGTAAGTCCTCATTCAGACTTTTTAAGGTAGAAAATCAGCATAAAGATAATTCTCTCATTATAAAGTTCCGAAAGTTGTTTATGTTCATAGCAAAACTTTAGACAACGTAAAAACTAAAACTCAAAAACTTCCCCTAATCCTACTCTTTAGAAATTACCACTGTGAGTACTTTGATGTTTGTATTTCTACAGTTTTTTCTCTGTGTATATACACCACACGCAAGTTGTGGTTTTTCTGATTCTTTGGTTTATAAAATGGGTTCCCTCCTTACATGTTGTTCTAGAACTTGTTTTTTCACTCGGTGTTCTGTGGTTAACTTCTCCCATGTGTGGATTCACTTCATTTTCAAACAGCTTTTTTCATAGTACAAGTACCATATTTTATTTAACCATTCCTCTTTTGACTATTAGGTTGTCCTCAATTTTTGTTACATATGCCTTTACATTTAAATGCAAAAACACTGCTGTGGCCTCTCAGAACAGTTGCATGAATTTATACTCCTACAGCAGGAATATAATTTCTCTTACTGTTTCTGCCTGTTTCTCTTATTAGTTCTAAGCAACACTAGAAATTGTCATTTTTAATTTCATCAGTCTGGGAGGTATCACTCGTATCTTAAATTTGGATTTCTTTAGTTATGACTGAAACTTCACGATGTCTTACGGTTCTTATTTTGAATTATCAGTCCCTATCCTTTGTTTATATTTCTCTTGGGATACTTGCCTTTTTCTTGCTGAAATTTAGGATTTTGTTTTATTTTGCAACTATTAACGGGTGTGTGTGTTCACTTGTTTGTCTTAGGACCCCCCCCCCCGTTTATGGTATTTTCCACCAAGCAGGTCTCTCGTCCCCCCAGTTTTCTTCATGGGTATTTTACGTGTTGTCTTTTCATGGTTAGGTGTTCCTGTGTCCATCTGGAATCTATCTGGGCATAGCTTTACTATAGCCTTCAGAAACTTGTCAGTGAATTAGGTCAAGATATTTATTACTTCAACTCCCAGGCCACACCATCCACTAAGACCAGGAACTCGCTATGTCATTCCCTTCTTCAGAGAATGCTCAGCGTAGCTCGCTGGAGCTGAGTGGGCACCAGAGAGCCTCTGTCCCGAATGAGGCAATGCCCGCAATGTGGAGTGCTGGAACTTTGACGAAATTACTTCCCATTCACAAGAAAATCTCTTCATTCCACAAAAGTGTAGATTCCAAAAGGAAACTGCCCTCTCTAATGTTACCACAGAAAAAATTAAAATTCCAAGATCTCTTCCCACCCCTCCAGCAGTTTTTTTATTCTGCTTAGTGCCGGGCAGCCGGGAGTCACTGACATGAGTCGCCTTCCATGCTTCTCCCAGAGTGAGGCCAAAGCACCATTCTGTATTCTCGCAGGTTCAGTGTTCTGTGAATCTTTGCCCTGTGACTCCCACCAGATGATGAGCCCCTCCAAGATAGCCATCCCTTCCTTCCTTGAGCTGCAGGGCCTGGAGGGGGGGTGGACTTAACCTGGTTCTCCTCTGCGTTTGCCTCAAAGATACTTACCCGGTCCCACTGACCTGTCGTAATCTTACTCCTTCCGATCCCAACCCAACTGCCTACTCCATGAAGTCTCCTCCTGACACATTCACTCCAAAGTCCATTCCTTTTGGAACTCTGCCCTACTCATGTTCTTATTTTAGCTCTAATCACCCTTTAATGCAATTATTCAGCAGTCTGGAGCTTGAGCTGCAGCTCAGATGCAGATGAACCTACAATTCGACAAGCAAAGATGACCAGGGCCAGTCCAAACCCCCTCCTACACGTTTTAAATTGGGTTTGAGAGCCTAAAACGGTTACCTCCTGTCTTGCAGCCCTGGCTACAACACAGAACTCCCTGGAAAGCTTAAAACGAAACAGGAGCAGCCGGGGCTCCATGCCCCGGAGGTGCCAGTTTCATTGGTCTCCTATGGAACCTGATCCCTGTGATATTTTAAAGGCTCTCTAGTGATTTTTTTTTTCTTTAAAGATTTACTGATTTATTTATTTATTTACTTAAGAGAGAGAGAACACAGAGGAAGAGCGAGAAGGAGAAACAGACCCCCCCTCTGAGCAGGGAGCCTGACACGGGGCTCGATCCCAGGACCCTGAGATCATGATCTGAGCCAAAGGCAGACACTTAACTGCCTTAGCCACCGAGGCGCCCCCTCTCTAGAGATTCTTATGTTCATTTGGCATTGAGAAACCTGGAGTTAGCGGAAAATTGTGTGAATTCAGGGCCTAGGGCCATATTACCTCCATCTACGTGCAAGGTAGGAGGTCAGATGGGGAGAGGATCCTGTAACTGCCAAGTGGATGGAACCACGGCCTCAGTGCCTGGCAGCTTCACGATTCCACTTCCTACAAGAGCTGGCTGCTTTAAGGCTCTAAGGCAGCCCCATAGTCGTTCCCCCATAGCCGTCCAGTGGCCTCTGAGCTAGCGGTTATCTGGGATTTAAATTCTAGATTGTAATTCTTTTACATTATATAGGAACAATTTTTAGAAGTTTTACCGGTTTTTATTCCTTGTACCATCTATGTGTCCCACGTCTTCCCCTTTGTTGGATGTTGTTGTTGTGTAGGACTTTAGGAGGAATTCAGAAAGGACCTAAGAAGGAATTTGATCCTGGGGGGGTTTCAGTCTGAAGACTGGAGTCTTGAGCTTTGCAACATTGTCTTCAGTCTCTCTGCTTGTTCCATCTCCTTCTGTTCTTTTGCTTGAATTCTGGAAGTCTCTGTTCGATTAATGAAGGAGATTCTGGATCTGTCCTTTGTAGTTCTTAACTGAACCCACGTATTCTTTCATTTTCCTTTTGTTCTGTGTTCTAGGTGAGCTCTGTGGCGCTGTTTTCCAGCTTATTAATTTAATCCAAAGTTGGGTCTGTTTCCTTTGTTGAGCCCATCTGATAAGTTTTTTTTTTTTAACATTTGCATCTTACCGCTCATGTGTTTTTCCTTATAACTTGTGTCCATTTTATGAATGCAGTTTCCTCTCGTATTCCTTTTTGAGATTAATAATATTTTATTTAGTTTTGAAGTCTTATTTTGTGCTCTTATTACTGACTCTCCTCGGATGCTTGGCTTTTGTCGTTGCTGTTTGATACCACTCTTTCACAGCGGCGGTTTGAAGAGTGCCGTGTGCCTCTGTGTGGACGGTGTTTTCCATGTATCCCCGCCTCCAGTGAGTGTGGGGTGGGGGCAGAACGTTGCTGCTGGGCGGGCTGGACTGGTCGTCTTCTGAACCACAGAGCCGCCATCTTGTCCGGCCTCCCTGGCCCCAGGCCCAGGGCTCACTGCCTTCGCTGCTGTCTCCCACTGCTCAGCACAGACAGAGAAGGGGGCAGAAGCCGTCCGGTGTGCGGCCACTCTGACTGTGGCCGCCCTCGATCACGCTGGCTGTTCCCTTCCCTCCTTGTGTCCATTGGCTGTGCGCTTGGCGCACATTTGGTTTGTTTGTTTGTTTGTTTGTTTGTTTAAATTTTTAGAAAGCTTTGTTTAAGTAAGGCAATTTTAGGTTTACAACAAAATCGAGAGGAAGGTACAGAGATTTCCTCTACAGACCCTGCCCTCACACATGCACAGCCTCCCCTGTTAGCAACATCGCTCCCCAGAATTGTACATTTTCTACGAAGGAGGAACCTACATTGACACATCATTATCATCCAAAGTTCATAGTTGACCTTAGGGTTCACTCTTGGTGGTGTACATTCTCTGGGTTTGGACACATATACAGTGACATGAATCCAACATCGTAATATCATCCAGGGTATTTTCACGACCCAAAAAATGCTTGTGTTGGAGACCTTTTTGTTTTTCAGCCCTCTCTAATCTGACTTCCATCCCCACACCCCACCCAAATTTTTGTATGTGTGGAGGGCAGCAAGAACATCTCTCTTGCCAAATCCAAAAGATACTTATTTTTTGGATTCTCAACAGTATCACGCAACTGACCACCCATCACTGACCCTCTTCTGGCCTTCTCTGACCCCAGACTGCCCCGAGACCACTCCTCTGTTGAACTTTCCTGGTCAGCCTCTCCCTGTTGACGTTCTTCCTGGCTCAACCCTGGCCATCTTCTCATTCTGTGCTCCCGGTTGAACTCTCCCGTCCCATCTGCAGCACAACACCCAGAGAAGCAAAAAGTCTTCAATCCTTCCCCACCAGGCTTCCCCACATTACTGACTGCCGCGTCACCCTGCCCCCTCCAAGTCACTTCTCTCCCGTGCAGCAGAGCCCCTCCACGATTCACAAAAAGTCCGGGAGAGACCTTGAAAACGAACTCATCTGCATCTATTCCCTTAGCTCATACTCGGTGGCTTTTCACTGTATCTAAAATAAAAACCAAGGTGAACTGACCTTTGCTCACTCTTCCGTATTCACCTTATGCTACCCCTCTGCTTTCCCACCACATGCTTTCCCACCATCTTCTCAAAAGCACCAGGCCCTTTCCCATTTCCACACGCTTATCCTTTTTTTTCTGGAAAATGCTTTCCTTTTTTCTGCTCCCTACCCTTCTTGATCTGTATACTTCTACTCATTGCTTGGTTTTTCCAAACAACATCCAGTTCTCTGACACCAACTGGTTGTCTTCCAGTTTGGTTTAGTTCTGACGCTACCTGAAGTTAGCACGGATCCCACAGGGTAAGGGCTTCGTCCAATATGGCTGCCCCGCCACTTCAGATGTCAACCACCAGCGGGTCCCCAGGCTAGCCGTGCTTCTGCCTGGCCAACTACAAATTTGAGGGCTCCCATGACCCTCCTCAGATTTGAGAGTTTGCCAGAATGACTCACAGAACTCAGAAGAGCACAGTACTTAAAATTACAGTTTTATTATAAAGAATATAACCCAGGAGGAGCCAAATGGAAGGGATGCAGGAGGCAGGGCGTGGGGGTGGGTGGAGAGCACAGAGCTTCGATGCCCTTTCCCGGCGGCATGCCACGCTCCCAGCACATGGATGTGTTCACCAACCCAGATGCTCCCTCAGTCCTCTTGGTTCCTTGTTTCTTTCAAGGTTTCATTATATGGCGTGACTAACAAACTCCGCCTCCAGCCCTCCCCCGCCCCTCAGGTTGTGGGGATGGGGCAGGGTGCCTACCAGTCTAACTCTGTAAGCCTGTGATTGGTTTTTCTGGTGCCCAGCCTCCATCCCGAAGCTATTTGGGTCCCTCCCTCCCATGAGTCATTCATTAGCACACAAAAGACACTCCTGTATTGCATCTCAATAAATCTATTATTTAAAAAAAAAATCATTCAGACTCAGAGACCCTGTCATTTTTTAAATTACACCTGTCTTTATATAAAATTACTTTGTACAACAAACTATTAAATAGATAAGATTTTTAAATCAAATTTTAAAATAGCTCAATCCTTTTTAATACTGAGTGATATTCTATGTAAAGATCAGCTGCAGTTTATTCACTTCTTGATGGAGATGGATGTTTGGACTGTTTCCAGTTTTTGGCTATTATAAATAGAGCTGTTGTGAACATCTGTGTAAAAACCTGGGGAGGGGGACACTCCTATCACTCACAAAATTTTAAGAATATTAGGAACTTGGGGCGCCTGGGTGGCTCAGTCGGTTAAGCGTCTGCCTTCGGCTCAGGTCATGACCCCAGGATCCTGGGATCGAGCCCCACATCCAGCTCCCTGCTCAGCGGAGAGCCTGCTTCTCCCTCTCCCTCTGCCTGCTACTCTGCCTACTTGTACTCTCTATCTTCCTGTCAAATGAAGAAATAAAATCTTAAAATATATATATATATTTGTACCAGGAGCTTTGTACCAGGAAGTCGGGACTTTGTACCAGGAAGTCGGGACAAAGACCAAACTTATATATTTTTAATTATACCACACTCATCCTTCAGGTCTTGGCCCAGTGTCACTTTCTTCCAAGACAACATCCTAGAACCCCCCAAACTAAATGGTCTTCCCTTGTTCTCTCCCAAAGAACCGTATTAGTTTTCATCACGGTACTTCTCACAGGTTTTTCCTTGCTTCATACCTGTGCCCACAGTTAGACTCTAAGCTTAAGAGAGCAGGCGCACTGTCTCTTTTGGGCATCCCTATATACACACACACAGACCTCCAGCCCCTAGCACACAGTCACGTGCAAACACGTTACGTAAACTAGACCTTCAGGAGAAGTGCCGAGTCTCGAGGAACCGGAGGCACCAGCCTCTCTGAGGGAAAAGAGTTGGTGGAGCTAGTTGATGGCACACTCTCAAGGAGTGTAGAGGCCGCATGCTAATTCAGTAGCTCATTAGCAGGTGTTCTGTATATTCTTAGAACATGTGTATAGAATGAGGTGACCCTCCTGCCGGGCACCAGCCCAGTGAGGAGTAGTCCCTGCTGCTGACCCGTGGAAGACTGAGTGACACCCTCAGAATTGGCTGGGACCGTGGAATCTTGTGTAGCAAACAAGGACCAATGGTGTTCTTGTCACTTCTTCCTTTTGAAGGTGGAACCTTTGGGAAAGAATCCAGCGCTTCCCACCCCCCCCCCTCGGATTTTTGTTTAAGAACTAAGAATAATGATTGTTTGACTGAGAAAAGAGTCCTTTTTATGAACATGAGGAACAAAATATTTCCCCCAAGCCAGTTAACGATCCCAAAAGATCTAAGTGACAAGAAGGGGAGAAAAAAGGTATCCAGACAATCCTAAGCAACACTCTGAAGAACAGATAACACAGAAAAGAGAATTTGAGTGGGGTGGGAGGGGGCAGGGCGCTCAGGGATTCAAGTGAGAAAGTCAGTGTGAGGCGAGTTAGAAAGAGTACTTCAAGACTCGGGCACAGTGAAGTAAACTCTAGACTCTGACAAATCCATTAAGACACCTTTGGGTCTAATAAGATGCTACTCCCGACTCCAGTAGGAGCCTTGTGAGCGAAGAGGGAAGTGATAAGACACCCTAGCTTGCTTGCCGTGAGAATCAGATGAGGTCATGTATGTAAAAGGGCTTTGTGTCTGGGAACGAGGCACTAGAGTGGTAAGGACAACCGGTAGTAGTAAGAGGGACTAACACTCTGTGGACGTCTTTGTGGCTGGGGTCACAGATGCCTTAGAGGGCAATGTCTGAGTGAGGACAAAAAAGTAGAAATAGGGTTGCCTGGGTGGCTCAGTTGGTTAAGGAACTGCCTTCGGCTCAGGTCATGATCCCGGAGTCCGAGGATCGAGTCCCACATTGGGCTCCCTGCCTCTCCCTCTCACCTCTTCCCTCTCATGCTCTCTCTCTCTGTCTCAAATAAATAAAAATCTTTTTTTTTAAAGGGGGAGGGGAATAGGTCATGTCACATCACTTGGCCCAAAAAAGGGCATGTAATGGGACTTCAGTTATAGGCAAGATACAATGTTCTTGTAAAACTTCATTACCTCAACTTCTGCCAGACCCTTGCCACACTGACAGCAGTGTGACAGCAAACATTTTGACACGTCCATTTCACATTCCAGAAGATAGAAGTAAGTATGGGTTCCTGCCACTCTGGATCTAATGCTGACTAGAATGGTGAAGTGCAAATCACAGCAATTCGGTAAGAAGCAGTGTATCTCTGTGTTCAAGCTGGGTTAGAGGTCGAGGCCAGGCCAAGAAAATGCATACGTAGTTTTAGAAAAGCCAGATTTGTGAGAGCAGGAAACGATAACCATTTATAGTCTTGCCCTCTGGAGAGAAAGTTCAGGGCACTCTCAAAAATACCATTCTAACTGCACAATTACAGTTAGGCTGGTGAGCAACAGAGGTCCCAAACACTGAGCTCTCGCACAAAATTGTGAGTTTGCAAAAGACACAGACAAAAGGTAGAAAGAAAAGCTTAGAATCAAGGCATGGATTTTTTGAGAATAGTCTCAGAAAAGCGTAAGCCTTTGAAAGCAGGAACAGGTTTAGACAAAAAGGTGAAAGGATTCTTGTTTTCTCCTTGGGTACAGAGCTGACAGGAAGTGAGAGACCCTTAGGCTTGGGCAAGTGTCCTGGTTTTGAAAGACAAATACACTTCTGTAATGATCTTTGGTTTAATGTTTCTATAAATTACGTTTACATGGAAAAATCTAGAAAACAGTTGACAAGAGGGACTGCAGTAGGGCGAACACTTGTGTTACAGCACTACCTGTACCCAAATAAGTGGTAGGAAGAAAAGAAGGGAGGTAAGTCAGTGAGTGCCACCCTTTTTGAAATAACTAGAATGTTCTTTGCTGTTGTATTGCCCTAGGAGAAATCATACACTTACCAGCTCTGAGGGACAATCACTGTGTGTTAGGATGTGGTTTGTGTCACTTAGAAAAGCTGGAACCAGTGGAGGGAACTAAGTTGTTGGTGTTTTTTAACAAGCCTGCGTTGAAGCTGGAAGCCCCTCGGCTGGGAGGTGGTGGAGGGGAAGAGGACACAGACCTTCTGAGCTGTACTGTCTTACACCTCTGGATTGAGGGTAGTCCCAGGGGAGGCCTCTGAGGACAGCCCTGTGTCCAACCGTATCGGTAGCATCTCGACCAACGTAGAAGCTGTTCTCATTCCCTCCATGCCCTCCCATGTGGATTTGCTGCCTCCTTGTGTTCCTATTAGAATAAAACTAACAGGGCGCCTGGGTGGCTCAGTGGGTTAAAGCCTCTGCCTTCGGCTTGGTTCCTGATCTCAGGGTCCTGGGATCGAGCCCCGCATCGGGCTCTCTGCTCAGCGGGAAGCCTGCTTCCCCCTCTCTCTCTGTCTGCCCCTCTGCCTACTTGTGATCTCTCTGTCAAATAAATAAATCAAATCTTATAAAAATCTTATAAAAAAAAAAAAGCTTAAAAAAAGAAACTAACAAAAAGCAGGAAACCAAGAAAGACAGATTACTCTTCTCAGACTCCTTTACTGCTTCTTCCTGTTCTCCCCAACTTCGTGGTGGGGCGCGACCCCCAGGACGTTCTTCTGTATTTGTAGCCACTCCCTGGGTGACCGCGTCCAGATTTATTGCTTCAGATACACCATCACCTCTTGAGCAACAGGTTTTTTCTGTAGGTCCACTTATACATGGATTTTTTTAAAATAAATATAGTACAGTAAATATAATTTCTTTTCCTTGTGATTTCCCCTTTTTTTGGGGAAAAAAAAATATTTATTTATTTATTTATTTGAGCGACAGCACAAGCAGGAGGGGCAGAGAGAGGGAGAGAGAATCTCAAGCAGACTGCCCTGAGATTGCGACCTGAGCTAAAACCAGGAGTCAGATGCTTAACCGAGTGCCACCCAGGCACTGCTTTACGATTTTCTTTCTTTTTTTTTTTTTTGCTTTACGATTTTCTTAATAACATTTGCTTTTCTCTACCTCTACTTTATTGTAAGACTACACCATATGATACATGTAATGTATAAAATATGACTTAATCAGCTGTTTATGATATCTGTCAGGCTTCCTGCCAACAGTATACTGTTAGTAGTTACATTTTGGGGGAGTCGGAAGTTATACGTGGATTTTCGACTGTCAGTCAGTGCCCCAGTGGGTCAGTGCCCCAAACCCCACATTGTTCGAGGGCTAACCATGTCTACTTAAGACTCCCAAATGCCACCCCCAAGCCAGACCTGGCACCCAGCCTCCAGGCTCATGTACCTGCCTGCGACATCTCCCTTCGGTGGTTAGGTAGATATCTCAGAATTTGGCGTGTCTCATGCCGTCTGGTGTCTTGTACCTGCTCTGTCCAGAGCCTTCCCGTCTAGGTTGACGGCAAGTTCCTCAGGCCAAAACTCCCTGACTTCTCTGTTCCATCCCCTCGCTCCAGCATGTCAGGAAATTCTGTGGTCTCAACCTTCAGATTTTGTCCAGATCCCAAACTGCTTGAGCGACATCATCTCTCCTAGACTGCTGCTCTTCTTGTTCCTGCCTCTTGCTACCCTAAAGGTCTCCTCAGCATCAGTTAAATCGTGATACTTCTCTGCTCAAATACCTAAGTTAGCTCCTTATCTCAGTCAGTAGAATCCAGTATGTTTAGAGTGCTTGCAGGCCTTCTAAGGTCTGCTGCTGCTTACCTCTCTGCCCTCACCTGTGACCCAGCTCCCCCCACTCCAGCCATGCTGGCCTCCTGAGGTTCCTCCTTGCCTCTGGCTGTGCACAGCTGAGCCCATTGCCCGGGTGTGTTTCTGGAGACCTCCCCTGAGCCGCCTCCCACACCTCCTCCAAGTCTTGCTCAGATGTCACCTTCTCGAAAAGTAAGGCTCACCCACTCTGACCATTCTGCTTTAGAGTGCTAATGGCACTCCCGGACCCCCGTTTCCATACCATCTTTTTATTTCCATAGCATTTACTACCTTGCTAGACTTGCTCTGTAAGTTGCTTGTTTATTTTGTTTACCTTTTATCTCCACCTGATGGAATGTCAACTCCACGAAAACCGCAGTCTTTCGTCCAGTTCATCAGTGTATTTTAAGGGCCTAGAACCGGACCTGCCTTGATAAAGTATTGATTAAAAGGCAGATAGAGACCTTCAGGGAGGCAGAAGGACCAGGCGAGTCAGGACGGCCCAGAGGCCCAGTAAGACTGGAAGGGAAGGCCCTCCCCTGAGTGATGGCCCTGGCAAGCGGCTTCTCTTTAGTTAGGGAATTCACTGGAGATGTCCTGTCCCCCTTCCCCCCCACCCCGCCCGCTCACATCAGGGCAGCTGGGCTGGGCTGCGGGGGGCCTCGAGAGGGCGGAAGTTCAGTCATCCTCATACCTCAGAGTGCCCTCTGCAGCCAGCCTGAGGGCCTACCCTTGGGAGCACCAGGGCTGCCGTTCCAGAAGCAGACCCGTGCTGCAAATGCCTTGTGTCTGCGGGTTAACAGAAGTCCGCCATTCTGTCTGCTGTTGAGGTAGCTTTTCCAACCATCCACCCCTGGTTTACAGATGAGAGTCCAGTAAAGCATTTACAGTTATTCTCTGCTAATACTTTTAAGAAAGTTATTTGGTTTGAGGTTGATCGTTTTATTTTATAAAAATTATATGAATTTATTTTATAAAAATATAATTGTATATTGCTATGTATACAATTTATTCTTATGTTTACCTCTTCCGTGTGACAAGCTGGTTGTTACTTTAATAACTTTTCTCATTTTGGGGGGACATTTTTATCAGCAAAGATTTGCTACATCAGTTAAATAGCATGCATGTCATCCGTTACAATTATCCTAGATTTATTTTTCTTCTTTGGGATAAGCCATGAGGGGCCATTTCGGCCCAGTGCCTCTGGGGACAGTACAGTCAGGAAGCTCAGCTCTTCAGTCTTCTCCCACTTGCTTCCTGTGAGCTGGGACATGGTTGTGATGAGTCTTGAGAAAGGTGGTCGCAGTTGGGCTCTGCGGGGGGCGGGGGGGACCCCTCTCTGCGTGACCTGAGGCGTGGGTGGGTGATAGTGGTGATTCTGGGGGGCTGGGATAATAACTCAGTACTTTCCTTTCTCACAGTTGTTTCCTCTCTCTGCTCCTGGTGGCTGCTGTGGTTTGGAAGATCAAGCAAAGTTGTTGGGCCTCCAGGCGTAGAGAGGTAAGCCTCAGGGGATGAAGGTTCATGAATGCCTATAAGAGATTCTTCCTTTCTCTAAAGCAAGTCAGTTTTAGCGATTTAGTGATAACTGGTAGACATGCCACAGGGGGACTCGTGCTGCCCTTTCTGCAGAATATGGTGAGTAGATTTTGATTAGTGTATATAAAGTATAATTAGTTCTACACCACATGCTTTTAACTTCCTAAAAGGAATCTTTAGTATTTTGAGTCCTTAGTATTAACTTATGGCTGCCGGTTCTACTCATTCTACCTGCACTCTGTCCTTAACTCAGGCAGGAGATCTGAGGGCTCAGTAGCAGAGCTTCTCATGAGAACGAGAGTAAAATCAACCGGCTAAGCATCTCAGAAATGTCTCATCGCTCAAAGAAAATCAGTGTCTAGTTAAGTTTTTGCTTGAGTTTCATTTTTTGAATGAGTCGATATATTTCCAGAGCTCCGTTCAAAAAGTAATATCGAAATGCAGCAAGACAAAACCAGAGAGAGAGACAAACCATAAGAGACTGAGACTCTTAATCTCAGGAAATAAACTGAGGGTTTCTGGAGTGGAGGCGAGTGGGAGGGATGGGGCGGCTGGGGAATGGACACTGGGGACACTGGGGGAGGGTATGTGTTGTGGTGAGCGCTGTGTGTTGTATAAGACTGATGAATCACAGACCTGTCCCCCGAAACAAATAATACATTATACGTTAAAAAAAAAAAAGAATAAGTCAAGCAAATATCTACAATTGACCAGTCAAATAAATAAACTTGGTTAAAAGTGACAGCGTAAAATCTTCGTTTATCGCAACTTTCACCGATTTTATTACTCTGCCTTCTAGTAGTCCTATTATTGGGTCGTTGATAATGGAAGGGCACTGAGAGCTAGGCTGATGTGCGCTCCGCGCTCTTACGTATTTACTCATGCCCTTTTCTATATAAAAATTGATCTACAGACAAGATTTAGAAGAGAACAGAAATATCCCAAATCAAAACTCAGAAGCACCCTGCACTGTTACCAGAACATTAATGTCTGTAATGAGGCCTTCCTCCTGGGGGCCATGACCCCTTTTCTGACCCATGTAAAGGTGATGTTAGCATAGAGGCTATGTTTTATGCATTTTATGCATCCTTTTTATTATCATTCTTAAAATTCAGTGGGTAACATACTCAGAGGGATTTTTTTTTTAAGATTTTATTTATTTATTTGACAAAGAGAGACACAGTGAGAGAGGGAACACAAGCAGGGGGAGTGGGAGAGGGAGAAGCAGTCCTCTCGCCAAGCAGGGAACCCGATGTGGGGCCCAATCCCAGGACCCTGGGATCATGACCCGAGCTGAAGGCAGATGCCCAACGACTGAGCCACCCAGGTGCCCCTCAGAGGGATTTTTTAAATCGCTCCATTACTAAGATATTTAAAAACCCAATGGATTATGCCGTGTTTTATACACACACACACGCGTTATCTAAATGGAATAAGAAAGAAGTGGGAAGCCTCAGTATGCCAGTGGCCAGGGAAGGAATTGAAAACTTGTCAAAATACTACTCTCTCCATGAAGGGCATTACCCCAGGAGTTTCCATTTCAGATGAGCTTGTGGAAATAAGAATAGTCTGTTTCTCCTTGAGTGTTTAGGAGAATTAATTATTTCCAAAATACCTAAACTGATCCAGAGCAAGGGAAAAGATGGAAAACATAAAGAGTCCTAATTCATTGTACGCGTAGAAACTTTGAAACCAAAACAAAGGCCAGTCACATTTACCAGTGTAATATGTCTAATTTACCAGTGTAATAACAGGATCATTTCCTACCAGAAACCTTGTCAGAAAAGGTTATATCAGTGGGTGAAAATAGAACCTAAATTTTTAGTAGTGGCCAAGTAATCACTTAGCCATTTATTGAAATTCAACACTGGTTCCTGGTTTAAAAACAAAACTCTTAGTAAACCCAAAAACCTCCTTTTAACACTATAAAGAATATCCAGATAACCAACATCACTCATGATATAAAAATACTAGAAGTTGTACAAACAAAATCTAGACAAGTTTGTCATAAAAAGAGCCGACATTTGAGCATTTCTAAATTCCAGGCACTGTTCTAAGAGGTTTTATATAGATTAGGTAATTTACTCTTCATAACAAGCCCGTGAAATAGTTACTGAGCCTGTTTCACAGATGAGGAAACTGAGGCTCAGGGAGGCGGAATAATTTACCCTCATTGCACAGTTACTAAGAGGCCAAACTGGGCTTTAGACTTGGGACTTCGGTCTTCACAGGCCAGATGTCTCATCCTGTAGTTCCCATTGTCACTTAATCCTGTTCCAGGTATTCTAGGCTGTGCACTCGGAGAAAGGGAAATAAGAAGTCTTATTACTATTGGAAAGGGGGCAAAATTACTATTTTCAGATAAGATGATGGAAGTACAGTATAGTAGCGATTTGCCTGCATAAAAAGTAATACTTGAGTATATCAGAAATAAATCAATGAAGACAAACAGCTGACTAGAAGATGTTTGCAACATACTTGAAAGAAAATACGGAGAGGATTAACACCTTGTAGAAAAAAGGTTTTTAAAAGTGTGCTTATGAATCTAAACAAAATTTTTTAAAGGTATGTCTTCATTCTATAGGAATGGTGAATGTCTGGTGAAGGAAAGATTTTCTTTCTTCAGCCACACCAGAGAGCATGCTTTATCAAGGAGGAAGGAAGAATTAGAAGATTCCTACCTCGCAGGGTTAGGATAGGCTTTATTTAGGTTCTGTAAGAATAACAGTTTCAGGGCGCCTGGGTGGCTCAGTGGGTTAAAGCCTCTGCCTTCGGCTTACGTCATGATCTCAGGGTCCTGGGATCGAGTTGCGTATCAGGCTCTCCGCTCGGCAGGGAGCCTAATTCCCCCTCTCTCTCTGCCTGCCTCTCTGCCTACTTGTGATCTCTCTCTCTCTGTCAAATAAATAGATAAAATTAAAAAAAAAAAAAAAAGAATCCCCACACCCCTAAAAAAGTATGCTTATGACACAGTTTGTTATCAACAAATTAACTAAACTTTTACCCTTGTCATTTAAAATTTCTCTGGAACTGTGAACCCGACCGTTCAGAACATATTTCGGTATTTCCACAACTTCAGTCATGGCTTATCCCTCTCAGATTTGTAGAAGAAATGACTTAATGGGATTTATAACAACAAAAATCCTAGCAATCGACGCTACTCAAGCGCTGGCTAGACACCAGGCCCCGTTTTACTTGTTTGACACACCCCATCTCCTGCGCTCCTCGTAAAGGAACTTCCAAACTGGGGCGGCGTAGGCACTCTGTCCTGCCATGACCCCAGCTCCGGGAACCGCGCAGAACCCAGAGCTGGGTTGCTGCGTGTATTTGTTGAGTAAGTAGACCAACAGCTTGACGAGATGTAGAATGTTAGTATTTTAAGAAAATGTTTAAGATAAAAATATCCTTGTAAAACAGAGCCCTGGTCCATCCAGACTGATTCTGTCTCCGACCGTAGTTGCACGTGGGCGGTTTGAAGTCAGGCCTGGCCGTCTTCCGTGCCATGACCGACCTCCAGGCTTCAGTGACATGCCCCGATCGCCAGTATCTTTAATGATATATGATGGATATATATTGATCCACCACGTGCAAGGCGCTGAGCCGGTTAAAGTGTCTACTTTGAACCTACTGACACTCTTCAGACATTAAAAACCCATTTCAGAGAAGAGGGAACTGAAGCCCAGAGACTTTAAACACCTTTTTTAAGGTGATACAGCTGGAAAGCATTGGATCCAAGATTCACATCCAAGCCTCCCTAAATCCAGAGCCCCTGCTTGTCCCTCTAGTGCCAGAGTTCACATGTTTTCGTTTTCAGCTTATACCACCCCTGTGAACAAAGAGCTCTTTCCATTCCTCTCTGCGGTCTCAGTACAAGCTTCAGTAGGAAAGAAGAAGGCCTGGCTTTAGTAATAAAAATACGAGGAGACAGGGCTACATCATTTATTTCATGTACTTAACAAGCAGGGGCCATAGCATTCTATCAGTACCTTAGCCCGTATCTTTAACAGGTAAGGACTTTTCCTTTAATACGATAGTGCTGTCATCACATCCAACGAAATTTAGTAAGTCCTGATGAGACCTGGTCTATGTCCAGTTTTCTCCACCTGTCTCAAAAATATCGTTTGGACTTGATTTGTTTGAAGCGGGGAGGATGGGGTCCTTTTAACGTTGCGTTCCCTATTAGCACTCAGTGCGCTAACGCTTGCCACAATATTACCCCGTAGCAACTTCTTCGAGAGATGCAGCAGATGGCCAGTCGCCCCTTTGCCTCCGTAAACGTCGCCTTGGAAACAGACGAAGAGCCTCCTGATCTTATTGGGGGGAGTATAAAGGTGAGAGGGTGATTCAGAGTCCCGAGAACTTGTCAGAACTCAGGCTGCTTAGTCTGGGGAGACCACAGGGAACAAGAGCCTTATTCTGTTGCCTCGTAATTATGTGTTCCTCTCTCTCTCTCTCTCTTTAGCAATCAGGCAGCACGCTGATATTGTCAGATACTCTTTGGCTTTCATTTTTCAGTCTTTCATTCACGTTGTTAAGCATTCTCGTGTTGAAGGAATTTGAAAATATAAATGGTTTGTCTTAAATTCTTAGTAAGTATTCTGCGGCATGATACTTTAAAATTTATATTGGAAAAGAGCTAAATTGCAACACTGCTCTTTATAAGTAGTTTAGGGCATCTTCTTAAAGGGGCAAAAATTATGAGTCACTGTGCATTCCATGGAATATAAATATTTCTGACTCCTCCAAAAAAAAATGATGAAGAAAGTGAGAAAAGTTTCTCTTTTGGCAAAATGATGAAATACTTCAGATACTCGGGGAAAACAGCTATAGATCCTGAATTTTAAAATACTTATTAAAGCGTTACTGAGCTCAGAGGAAGTAGGTGAAATTCCCAGGGAATACTCTCCTATCCCTCCCCACAAAAAGAACAAATCGTGAACCCAAACCAGAACGATGTGTGGTCTGAAGTGGTTCCAGGTCGGTAACCCACCGTGACTCCCAGCTGACGTAGGTGCAGATCCTCTCCATGGGAAAGCATTCCCGGATAATTCAGCCGTGTAGGATCCCCACAGATCAAGATCAAGCGATCAGAACTCGCCAAGGACAAGAGAGACAAGCCACTAGGAATAAGAGTTAGCAGACGCCATGGAGAGTGAGTTAGACAGAACTTCACATGTCAGAGCAGCATCTCAAGCGTATAATATCGCTCTGTCTGAAGTGTTTAAAGATGTGAAAGATGGAGTCATAAAGATGACACCATGAATCAAGAATGACCAGACCTAAAAAAGAACCAAATGGAACTATTAGAAATGGAACATACAAGGACAGCTGGCTGGCTCAGTTGGTAGAGCCCATGACTCTTGATCTTGGGGTTGTGAGTTCCAGCCCCATTTGGGGTGTAAAGATCACTTAAATAAATTAAATAAAATACATGGAACATGTAGGGGTTGAAATTTTTTAAGTAACGTTAAGCAGCACGTCAGACACAAGTGAAGACAGAACTTTTGAACCGGAAGATGAATCTGAAGAAATTACACAGAATGCAGAACAGAGAGGCAAGAAGATGGAAACTGTGACAAATGATAATATGGAGGATAAAACGAGCAGACCTAACATGGATCCATCTATACGGTGGGATTGCCACTGTGTGAAGACATCGGAACGCTTGAGCACTGTTAGTGGGAATGTGAAATGATGTAGCTGCTGTGGAAAATAGTATTGGTCTCCCTTAGAAAAATAAAAATAGAATTACCATATAATCTGGCAGTTCCTCTTCCGGATATATACCTGCAAGAACGGAAAGCAAGGTCTCAAAGATCACATTTGCACACCCATGTTCATAGCAGCATTATTGACAATAGCTAAAAGACAGGAGCAACCCCAGTGTCCCATCGGTAGATAAATGGTTATGCAAAATGTGGCCTATACACGCAAAGGAATATTATTCAGTCTTGAAAAGGAAGGAAATTCTAACACCTGATACAACACGGGTGAACCTTGAGGACATTATGCTAAGTGAAATAAGCCAGCCACAAAAAACCAATTACTGTCTGATTCCACTTTTCTGAGTTGTCTAGAGTACTCAAATCCACAGTGACAAAGTATAACGGTGGTCGTCGGGTTGGGGGAGAGGGGAATAGGGGAGTCACTATGGGTGTAGGGTTTCAGTTCTGCAAGATGAAGAGAGAGTTCTAGAGATGGACAGTGGCAGTGGTTGCGTAATGGTGTGAATCCACTTAATACCTCTGAAGTGGACACTTACAAAGGGTTAGGATGGAAAAAAGTAGGGGAGGGGAGCCTGCATGGCTCAGTTGGTTAAGCGTTTGTCTTCAGCTCAGGTCATGATCCCTGGGTCCTGAGATTTTGAGCCCCATATCATGCTCCCTGCTCAGTGGGTTAGCCTGCTTCTCCCTCTCCCTGCTACTCCCCCTGCTTGTGTTCTCTCTCTCCCCTCCCCCCATCAAATAAATAAATAAAATAAAAGGGTCAGGATGGGCGGTTTCTGAGTGGCTCGATCAGTTAAGCATCTGTCTTCAAGGGATCAAGCCCTGTGTTGGGTTTCCTGCTCGGCGAGGAGCCTGCTTCTCCCTCTTCTCCCCACTTGTGTTCTCTCACTATCTATGTCTCTCTCTCTCAAATAAAAGAAGTCTTAAAAATATTTTAAAAAGGGTTAGGATGGTAAATGTTATGTGTATTTATTACCTTAAAAAATAACTGGGAAGAGGGACGCCTGGGTGGCTCAGTGGGTTATGCCTCTGCCTTCGGCTCGGGTCATGATCTCGGGGTCCTGGGATCAAGCCCCGCATCGGGCTCTCTGCTCAGCGGGGAGCCTGCTTCCCCCCCCCCTCTCTGCCTGCCTCTCTGCCTACTTGTGATCTCTGGCTGTCAAGTAAATAGATAAAATCTTTTTAAAAAAATAAATAACTGGGAAGGAAAAGAAAAGATCGCCTAAAGGAAATAACAAAGCAACAGCTGACTTCTCATTAGTAACACCAGAAGCCAAAAGAGCGTGGAAGAATGTCTCCAAATGGCATCAGGAGAACTGCCAACCTAGAGTACTGTGCCCCCGAAACTGCCTTCCCAGAACAAGGACAGAAGGAGGATTTCTTCCAATGAGAAGGAAAGCTGAGTTGGCCACCACAGACCTGTACAAAAGAAATGTCTGCAGGATGTGCTGGGAGAAAGGAAGACTACGCAGGAGGGCGGACTGAGGAATAAGAAGGAATAGTGAGAAAATGAAATGGTAAGAATATACATAAATCTAAGCAAACATGATAAAATAATTTGTGGGATTAAAAAAAACAGACAAATCAGAAGCACAGAGAGGCACCACACATCATATGTCCGCGGCCTACGACCCAGTTGGTTACTCCGCCAAACCCTTGACTCCTTCCAGGACACCCCCCCCCTCACCCTCTGGCTGCTCTTGCTCAGCGCTCTCTGTCCAACGCTCCCCGTCTCCCCACCCCTCTAACAGTGGTGCGGGTCCGCCTCGGTCTCTGGGCCTCCTCTCTCGCCTTTTACACTCACTCCTTCGGTGACCGTCTTAGAATGTTCGAGCTGCTATAACAAAGCGGCAGAGACTGAGTGTCCGAGAAACAACAGAAACCTCTCACAATCCTCCAGGCTAGGAAGTCCAAGATCGAGGTGCTGGCAGATTCAGTGTCGGGTGAGACCCCCTTCCTGGTTCGTAGATGGTGCCTTCCTGCTCTGACCTAACGTGGTGGAAGGGGCTCGGGAGCTCTCTGGGGTCTCTTTGATGAGGGTACTAATCATCAGAGGCCCTACCTCCAAATATCGTATTAGGCATTAAGATTTAACACACCTCTCCCTGGCATACCGCCCCCAACTCAGCACATCACCCTAGCCGCTCAGACCAAGGCCCTGGAACCGCGCCGGGTCCATGCTCGCTCGCCTTGTCATCCGACGGCCAGACCATCGGCACATGTCTTTGGTTCTGTCTTCCACCCCCGCACATACCTCCTCCCCTGTGCTGCAGCCACAGTGGTTCCCGAAATCATTTTCTTCAACCAAATTGAAGAAATGAAGAATTGAATAAATGAAGGACATATTTGGGAGTATGGAGGCAGAGTTCTGAAGATGGCCACCAAGATTCCCAGCTTATGGTTTTTCAGTCCATCACTACTCTAGGTGCCGCTCTGAAAGGATTGGGCAGAAGTCATACAAATCCCAAGGTAGCTGAGACCTTAAGACACTGAGGGACTTTCTCTGGCTGGTGGCAGAAGAGGAAACATGCAAAGGACTTGGCACACCACCACTGGTTTGAAGCTGGAGGGGCCGTGGGGGGGAAGCCTCTGGAAGAGAGTGGCCCCCTGCAGCAAGGAAGTGGGGACCTCAGACCTACAGTTGCCAGGAACTGGATTCTGAGGCCACTTGAATGAGTTTTGAACAGATTCTTCCCTAGAGCCTACAGAAAAGAGCCAGCCCAGATGTTAACTTGACTTCCACCTGTGAAGATAAGAGCAGAGAATCCTGGAGACCTTTGAGAGAGAAGAGCTGGGAATTTTCCAGAACTGATGGAAGGGATGAACAGACCTCTGTCTGTAATCAGGAACCCTTCAGAGCTCTCCTGGGCTTGCGACCTGCCCAACTGAGCGAGAAAAGAGATAGGTGCTGTTGTACGCAACCAAGATTACACAGCAGCAGCAACTCACAGAGGGCATCTTTAAACATCACGGGGGGGGGGGGTAACTGGGTGATGGGCATGTAATGAGCCCTGGCTGTTACATTAGACTGATCGAGGACTGAGGAATCACTGACCTCTACCTCAGAAACCAGTGATACGTTATCTGTTAATTAACTGAATTTAAATTTTTTTAAAAAATGAAAAAAAAATTCAGAAATGAAGGCTGCATCATTACCACTTGAGAAACACCGGCTTAGGTAATTCTTTGTTATCTCCCGCCAGACCGTCCCCAAACCCATCGCCCTGGAGCCGTGTTTTGGCAACAGAGCTGCTGTCCTCTCCGTGTTGGTGAGGCTCCCTCGAGGCCTTGGTGGAATCCCTCCTCCTGGGCAGTCAGGTGAGTGGATGAGGGCCGGTGACAGGCGGGACGTGGACCTGGGTGCAGAAGCGATGGTGAACAGCAGGCCCACACCTGCCTCGTGTCTTTGTGAGCGTCTGGGGAGATGGTCCCGTT
Source organism: Nasua narica (assembly GCA_028533885.1). Classification (NCBI taxonomy): domain Eukaryota; kingdom Metazoa; phylum Chordata; class Mammalia; order Carnivora; family Procyonidae; genus Nasua; species Nasua narica. The sequence goes on along the minus strand of CM052811.1, from coordinate 95,168,026 downwards.
GTCCCCGGTGTTCCCTACGCTGTCTGCCGTGAGGTCATGGTTCCTTCCCAGGGACGAGCCCCCCGTGGTGATGCTCCCGGCCACACCTTCCCTTGTTCGCTGGCTCTGGCTCTTGTCCCTTGCTCAGTCCTGACTGTAGGCCTTCTGCCCTCCAGCCACAGACTCATCCACGGTCCTCTTACCTCCTCCCGCCGCCCCAGCTCGCTCCTCCAAGCTGGCCACCCTCAACTTGGTATCTCTAGCACTGCTGCACTTCTCTTGCCTTTTCGCTCTGTTCGGAACAGAAGGCACAAACAGCAGTTGTAACAACTTACAGGAAGTCTTGGAAATGTACTCACAGTCCTACCGTCCAGCACCCACCAGTGTCCGTTGTTCTCTTTCCTTTCCAGCCCTGGCCAGCTTTGTTGAAATGATTGTATAGATCTCGTTTTTATTCTTTTTTTTCATATAACTATCATAAACATTTTGACACTTTTACTACCTGACATTTTTACCAGTTTCTTTTATGTAATTCCATCAAGTACACAGGTCATAATTTTGATAAACATCCTCTTATCGAACGCTAAGGAGATCTGGAATACAGTTTTGGAAATACCCTGATTACTCGTGGAGTACTCTGGAGGGCTGCCGCAGACAGGATGCACCGTATGTTTTAGACAGGTTTCAGTTGAAAGGATTCTGGGGGTCAGGGTTGCCTTAGCCAGAGAAAGCCTCGTGTCTCTGATAAAGTGTGTCCCAGAATCCTTGCCCAGCCCCGGAGCTCCGCAGCCCCCCGAGGGCAGCCCTCAGATCCAAAGCCGCCTCCAGCGGAGCTCTCAAAACGGTTTCTGGGTCCTCACGAGGGCGGTCTTTAGGCTTGGCCAGGCCGGGCTTTATTTATGGGCTTCATTTCACAGGGGAACTGTCTACTGTTTGATTTGCTCTCAGCTGGGAATATGAGTCCAGCTTCTAACTTGGCCTGACCCATGTCAAGGGCAGAATGACCCCTTGACCTGACCCCTGGAGCATTGTCTCCTGTCACTCCCCAGCTCCGCAAACCAGGCCTGTGCTCCCTAAGAGCAAGGCCCTGGCTAGAGTAGAGAAGTGACAGGACCGGCTTGCCATACTGTGGCCTTTCCTTGCCCTGCCCTTTCCCTGATAGGGCCCATCCCCCTCGTTCCCGATGAAGGCCTGCTCACTGCTTGAGAGCCACCCCAAGTAAGACCATCGCCCCCATTTTAGACGGTCTCTTCTCTACCCCCTGAAACCTGAAAGGATATATAAAATGTATATATTTTAGATGGCCCTTCCTCTGGACTCCCAGAGCACCTGGGTCTGCCTTTGCAGTAAACAGTGTCACTGGTGTGGATTCCCCAGTGCACGCCAGGCACGTAAAAGCTGTCCCCACTCCCCCCATTCCTCCATTTTATAGGCTCGGTGGAGTAACGAGTGGCCCTAACATGGCTCCTGAGAACGTCAGCAGGGCTCTGAGCCTCCACTGGCTCGTCCCCATGCGTTGAGAATCCAGCTCTCCACACCCTTGCCTTCCCCACCGAACATCAGGTTAATCAGTTCCTAGTACAAAAAGGAGAACGGAACCCCTAGTCCCTAAAGAGAGGTGGTGGAGGTGCTGGGGTGACGGGCCAGGTACCATTCTAAGATGTTCTCGTGGGTTCGCTCAGTGACTCCTCACGCGCGCCCTGTACGTTACTGTCCCCGTTTTATAAATGAAGAAACTGAGGCATGGGCTGGTTAGAGATCCTTAGGTATTCCAAAGCTCGGCCCCAGAGTCTGTCCTAACCTGCGTCATAGGACAGATACGAAAATAACTAGCGCGGGCTGAGTGACGTGGAAGAAATCCGAATTTACTGATAAAGCGCGCTGCTTTTCCTTGGCACTGTTTTGGAGGCCTGCAGGGAAGATGTAGCACTGAGGGCATGACTGCAATCTTGTCTCAGGGCCCCAGCTGCCCGGCACAGCTCTTCGCTTCATCGATCTGCCGAACAGCAAGCTACATCTCTTGTGCAAAAAGTGGGGAGGGGAGAAGAATGTGTATTTGTGTTTGCATCAGTAAACCCTGAAAGAATATATACCAACTACTGAAACCAGTGCGGGGGTGGAGGGAAGCACAGCGTGGAAGGAAGGAAGGTTTTTCCCCCTCCATACTTATTTGCTCATTGCACCCCGGGAATGTAAAAAAAAAAAAAAAAATTGTCTTCTGAAATTATGTTTAAAAACAAAGCAAGCTTCTTCTCACCACGTGTTCCCCGTGGGCTCCCCCCAGGTCTTGCGGTGGCCAGCGCCCTGGTGGACATTTCTCAGCAGATGCCAATAGTGTACAAAGAGAAGTCGGGAGCCGTGAGAAACCGGAAGCAGCAGCCCCCCGCGCAGCCCGGGACCTGCATCTGAGGCCGGGCCGGGGACTCTCCGTGAGCGAGCCGGGTGGAGGGGGGAGGCGGCGTGCCCGCGCCGTCTGCAGGGAGGGGGCAGGCGGGGAGAGGCTGCGTGGAACGGGCCGAAGACTGGAAACCCTCGACACATCCGACTCCTCTGCATGTTCACGAGCTTTCTTTGCCGGTTTTCTCCCATCTGTGCTCCAGCATCTAACCTTTTACTTTTGCATAGGAAATAACTGATTGACTAGCAGGTCCTGGGGTGATCCAGTTGTCGCTGGAGGAGGCCGGGGCAGAGCCAGGGAGAGAGCTGCGAGCGACACTCAGGTTCACTTGCGGAAAACTGTCCTTGGGGCCGTCTCAACTTGCAAAAAAACAAAAGATGTAGTGTTTACAAGTAGACATTCACCACCAATCGTTCTTGAACATGGTCTTTTAAAAACTAGTCAGATGAATGAGTTTGTTCTCATCTGAGGCCTGCTATCTTTTTTAAAAGATGTGCTATTTATCCTCGCACGATGTAGGCAAATCTCTCTCTTGCAGGGAGTAGCTTTTTTCTAGTTGAGAATTCACAATGGTCCATCTCTTTTGAATTATATCAAACTAAGGTAGAAGGGGGCTATTTTAAATGTCAAGGTCAGCAGCGTTACCTAGAATGTAAACTGATGTAATAGGTAGTTTTCTATAGCAACCTGATTAATTTACTCTTAATCCATTTGAAATCCTCTCCCTCTCTCGTCTCTCTCTCTTTCTCTCTCTCTCTCACACACACACACATACACACACACTAAGTGCCTAGACTTGAAATAGATCTAGCAATTGGAGAGTTAGTAAGCCTAAGTTTTTCCATAATTGCATTCCTACATTCTTACAAAATTTAAATAGCTACCATTGGCAATCTGCTCTTTTTCTAAAATCTAATTTGCAGCCAGGAAAGAATTTTCTCACCCCAGGGAACGTTTAACCTAGCAGCAGGGACTGAGAGGAAAGCAGAAATGACCAAACTGTGAAAGCTCCTGTCAATGTTGTTGTCAAAAGACGGGAGCACTAAATAAGGTGTGGTCCTCGTGTGCCCCCTGCCCCCCCCCCCCCCACTCTCTAGGCCTGACATTGGCTCCAGCCCTTCTGGCCGCTTCTGCCAGGACACCACCGAGGAAGGGACTCGTCCATGTTACGTGTCTCCCTTGGGCAGAAAAGAGCACACCAGTGCTTGGGATCCCTGCGTCAGAGAGCAGCCGTGTGTCCTGTAGCCTGAGGGTCACCCTCAGGCTGCAGGTGGAACCCCACGCCCAGAGCCTGGAAAAGGACCTGGAACCATTTGCCCACTCTCCTCCAGGAGGGGCTCAGCTCGGCCCCCCATCCTCCTTCCCAGCCCCGGGTGGTGGCTGTGGGCAGGGCAGTGACCACCGAGAAGGATGAAAAGCACATGGAGAAAATGGATGAGGAGGAATAACCATGTCACGTGGAAAGTGACCAAGTCAAAGTAGGGCGGGGTGGTCCTGCTCTTCTCGGGCCCCGCCTGCAGGTCGTGGTGTCCCTGTGTATGGTGCTCTGGATTCTAGCATTATGCGGCACCCTCCCCAGGTCTCCCTTCCGCTTCAAAACTTGGGGTTCTCTGGCATCCGTAGGGATGGATCTCCAGATGACCATGCTCGTTTGTGAATTTGGAGAAATTAATACTCAAAAGAGCAAAGACTGCAGCATTTCACCTTCAAATGCAGTGCCTAGAGTAGGAGTGCTGTCTCTTTCCCAGCACCAACCCCTCACCCACGAAGAGTTGCCTGGAAAGATGTTTTCTTGGAAGTTAAACCCTAAAACACTATCTGATGCACAAAACACCTCTACTTGGAGACTCGCCTCTCAAAAAGCTGCTTTTTTCACATCATTGGCAGAGAGCAGACAATTTTAGATAAGACCCCTTCTCTTCCGAGCTTCCCACACCCCTGCCCCACGTCACGGCACCCACAGAGAGCTTGCCGCAGACTGGCGCCTTCCCCCCTGTAATTGCCAAGAGGCCTCTTGGCAGAGAGAGGGAGGCCGCTGGAGGAGGACCTCCCACAAGGAAAAATCGTTGTTTGTTCAAAGGACCAGTGTTTCTTTGGCCAAAGAAGTCTCTTCCCCATGGGTTCCCAGGCCTTGAAATAACATGCACTGTGTCCCATAGCCACCTGGTTTGTTGTTGTTGTTTTTTTCCTAAAAGATAGTTTATTTTTAAAAAGGAAGGGAAAAGGAGCAAGTGATATTTACTTCTGCTCCCACAGTGGAGAAACAGCTGAACCCACCTGCTCGTCCTCGGCAGCCAACAGCAAACAGCTTCCTCGGGGCTCAGGCCAGGGGAAGGGAGCAGCAAGAGAAAGAGGCACTCAGCTTAGGAGCCAGTTATCCAGAGGGAATCATCTGGAACTTCAGAGAAATGCCTGCGTGTCACAGGAGAGCCTGTAGATAAAATAGTCATGAAAACATTGACATTGCACTTGTACATAATTATACAGTAGTGTCCAGAATGTTCAGACATTCAGAGTGTACATAAAACAGAAAACTATGTTAATGTATTTTTATTAAATGTAACGGTGTCTGAGTTTTACCTGATAACGTTTTTGTGCCACATACCGATATCCGAGTCTGAAGAAGTCCTCTCATTGGGCCCTGATACATTGATGATAAAACCGGGGAGGGGAGGTGGGAAGGCATCCCCATCGCGCCAGTGTGTCCAGATGTATCTGTACAAATCGGTTGATTTTAAAACAGAAATCGTTTGCAGTACGCAGAGGAGAAATCATTTAAACGGCCTTGTTCGAGGAGCGTCGAAGGCGGTGGGCCTGTCGCTGTCACTGCTGCTGGCTCTGCAAGGGAGTCCCAAATCTTTCTCTTAGCCTCTTGGTGCTGTGTCTGGCCAGGGATGACTCGTCTTGTCCTGAGAAGCGTTTCTCTTCGTCTCTCAGTTCAAAGACCCTATCAGATTTTCTAGAAAGGGGTGTTCCAGGCTGCCTTTTGTTCCGTTTGGTCTACAGGTTTAACGACCATTTCCCAGGACGGTGGTTCCCTGTACTGAAAACTGGGGGTGGGAGGAGGGTGGCTAGTTGGCCGACAGAAAGCTCCCGTTTCCTCCTGGAGAAGCGCGCCCAGCCTGGCCTGTCCACCCCCGCTCCTCGTCTCACAGCCTGCGGGGAAGTCTGCTCCCTGTGAGATGCCTCTAAGAGATGGGAGGAGGTGTGGAGAGAAGGCAGCCCGTACTCCCCAGAGCTAACCTGGAGGAAAAGCTGCCGCGGGCTGGAAAACAGAACCTGCGTGGATGAGGCCTGACACGCCCGACGTGGGGGGCGAAGGTACGAGAAGACTGGAGCTCTCTGGGTAGAAAAAAGACATGTGACCTTTTCAGTAACTCGCTCTGTCCGTCCAACAGAGTGTATCTGGGGCCCAGGGGGTGGGGGTTCACTTCCTCGGGTGCTGGTGTCATTTTCCAGAACACCCTTGACCCTTCCGTTTCTTTCATCCGTCCACACCCTCAGTGAATACTCACTAAGCACTTACTAACAACCTAAGCTAACTTGAAGGGTAGTGACCAAGATGGAAGGAAGCTCTTTGGAATGCTCGTCCCTCATCCCAGGAGACCTTTCCTCGCGGCGGTTTGAGAATTGGCCGCCCTGAGGACCCGGAGGTTCCTTCCCCGGGCCGAGCACCGGCTCTCAGTCTGAAACGTGTGCCCGATACACGTTTAGCTCCACCCATAAAAATCACCGCGATGGCAGGCGTGCCAAGAGACACTTCCCTGGAATCGTTCGGACTCCTGACCACCCTTACCTGCAGGGAGACGGTGCGGAGTGGAGAGAACTGGCGCCTTCTCTTTCAAAGGCAATAATGGAATTGACTCTCAGTAACTGAAATTTGTGCACAAAACATTCTAAACACTAGTGAAGCCTGTTTCGTTGAACTAATTCTGGCTCTGGAAATGTTTTCGTTTTATAGGTATTTACGGTTTGGGGTTTTGTTTTATTTTTGGTTTGGATTCAAGCTTAGTTTGTTAATATGTATAATTTAGCATCTCTTGCACTCATGTAAATATGGAGTAAGTATTGTAAACTATTTCATTGCTGGGGACTGTGGGTGTTATACATACATTTAGGACTGCAATTTTTTGGTATTTTTTGTATTGTAAAATAACAGCTAATTTAAGCAGGAACAAGAGAATTAAGGGAGGTCTGTGCATTTTAAACACAAATGTGAAGAACTTGTATATAAACAGAAGTAAATACTATAATACAAACTTCCTTCTGAAATAAAAGTAGATCTGGTAAAAATGCGGTTTTTGCTCCAAGTGTTGAATTTTGATTTTGTTTTGTTTTCCTTTATTTTTACAGTTCGGTCATTAGAACCTTATGAAAAGGAAAAAAAAATGCTTAAAATGGTCACCAGTTTTCAGACTAAGAGGAAGCCCTTGGCACTGAGTGAAGGTCAAGATATAAAACTAGCAGGGTGGGCCCCTTGGCTATCTCTTGGGGTGAGGGGTCCAGAGAGCCCTGCGCAGCCTGTGAGCAGACTCCCAGGGTCCCCACTGAAGCCGGCGTTGACCTTGAAACGACCATGCTGGGGAGGGAGAGCGGTGTGCAGAGCAGCTCTGCCCTGGCGTGGGTAGGGGGGTCCCTGGGGTGGGGGCCCGCGGGGGCGGGGCGTAGTCCAGGCCAAGGCCCAAGCCACTGCAGCTGCCCTTGGTCTTTGACCTTCTCGTTCTCTCACGGGTTCCTGAATGTTTAGGCTTTCCAGACTGCCCAGTCTCGCGTGTGCTGACAGGTCGAGTGCTCCACAGCCACCGCATTGTCCAGGGTTCAGAGTTTTTGACGTTCTTCCCACCCAGAAAGCTGTGTCTGGGGCTGCAGCCCCTGTGCGTGCGGCAGGGTCAGAGCAGTGCACTTGGGCGCCCTGTGTGGAGGACAGGAGCCCTAGAAGGAGGATCAGCGTAAGCGGAGTTGAGAACTCAAGAGGAAACACAAGGAAATGCCGTGGTTCCTGTAGGGGAGGGAGGCCGAGGCACCAGGTCCCGCCGGCCCACCAGCACTTGGGACTGGGCTGGGGAGGTAAATGGTTGGACCGGTGGCCACGGCCAGGGTGGAGAAGACCATGAAACTGTTGATGGGGGGAGGGCTGTGGGAGCCACCAATTGCTTAAGACTGGATGAGGACCTGTGGGTGCGTGGTTTGTGGCAGAGACAATGCCGTGTGTTCCCCAAACCCGTTAGGTTTTGCCGCTGGACCCACACCTTAGGTGGGGGACCATAAAGTGAGCTGTGGCCAAAGAAATGTTGGGAGAAGTGATGGGTGCCAGTTCCAAAGCCGCCCCGCACGGTGCTCCCACATGGGACTCCCTGGAGGTCAGGTGCAGAAGAGGTTGGAAGGTGCGTGAATCCGAGTCACCAATCAGAGGCAAGTCACGTGCCCAGCAAGAGCTGTATGCCTGTCTTTGCAGCACTGAAAGGAAACCTCTACTCTAACCGACCCACCGAGATTCGGGGCTTTGTTACGGCAAGTGGCTTTTCTCACTCCCACTAATAACAGATCGGTGCCCTGAAGCTCAGCGCAACCGTCACCGAAACCTAAAATGCAGGGCTTTGGCTTTGGTCGTGGCCAGGCGTCAGGCAGGGAGCAAACAGATGGCAGCAGAACAGCTGGGATCCCTGACTGGCAGGGGCAAAACATCTGGTAAAGCTGTTCCAGCTCGACAACTTGGAAAGCAATCTCCGTGTCTGCTGACTTTTCAGCTCAGAGGGCAGGTGGTCAAAAAAAAGAAAGAAAAAGTAAGAACCCCAGAACGTGGCATGTGTTGATTATTATCAGCTGCTCTTGGCGAGGCACAAGAAAGAGTGGACTTCCAGAGAGACTTAGCCACTTTACAAGCTGAAGGGAAAGGGATAGAGGATCCTGAAATCCAAGGTCTTGCAGGGCTGGAAAAGCCAACTCCTCCTGCTTCTGGTCTCCAAACACTAAGAGGCGCTCACGATCCACTGAGACCTAGTAAGCCTTGGGCTCCCAGGGTGAGAAGCAGGTGGAGGGTGTGGTCTTCCCGCCTGGGTCTTCCCGCCTCAGACCCTCAAGGCCAGCATCTTGAGGGAGAGGCAAGAAGGAAGCAAAGCTATAAAGCCAACTTGAGAACTGCGTCCAGGAAAGGATAATGAATGTCATCACTGACCCTGGTCTTGCCTGGGAAATAAATAAAAAGTGTAGGGGGGCACCTGGGTGGCTCCGTCGTTAAGCATCTGCCTTCGGCTCAGGTCATGATTCCAGGGTCCTGGGATCAAGCCCCACATCCGGCTTCCTACTCAGTGGGGAGCCTGCTTCCCCGTCTCCCACTCCCTCTGCTTGTGTTCCCTCAATGTCTGTCAAATAATAAAATCTTTAAAAAAAAAAAAAGTGTAGGTTTTGGGGACTCCTGGGTGGCTCGTTCAGTTAAGCATCTGACTCTTGATTTCGGCTCAGGTCATGATCTTAGGATGGTGGGATCAAGCCCCAAGTTAAGCTCTGCCAGGAGTCTGTTTCTCTCTCTCTCTTTCTCTCTTTCTCCCTCCCCTCTGTCCCTCCCCCTGCTCGCTTTTCTCTAAAATAAATCTTTAAAGAAAAAAAAAGTGTAGGCTTTGGAGGGAATGACGTTGTCGAAGAAACCATTAGTCTGACCTTTAAAAATGTAGCCAGCCAGGTTGCTGGGAGGTGGGGGGGTGGGGTAGGGATATGGACATTGGGGAGGGTATGTGCTATGGCAAATGCTGTGAAATGTGTAAGCCTGATGATTCACAGACATGTACCTGGGATAAGTAATACATTATATGTTAATTTAAAAATTTAAAATTCCCATTGGGGAAGCCTCCTTAGAACCGCACGCAGGCCAGAGATGGTTGTGTGGGCTGTGCCTAAGGGCACACACCGCAGGGCCCCAAAGGATTTCAGAATCACTGCATGTCTGCCGTCGTCCTTCCTGCATGAGGGTGTCCTTGGGGACCAGGGATTTCCGTGAACGAAACAGACAAAAATCCTGGTCCTTGTGGAGCCTACGAGGCAGCTGGGGAGACGGGTAACGGTCACAAGGTCAGAGGGCAAGTTCTGTGAAAGTACAGATGCGGTGGGGGCAGAAAGTGTGGGTGGGGGCGGAGGGGGAGGGATGGCTCCTTTACTTAGTTGGGCAGGGGAGGGCCGTCCTGTCGGGGGACAGCTGAGCGGAGAGCCCAGTGAAGGTGGGAGCGAGCCGGCACACGATGTTGGGAACCGGGGCAATCAGAAATGGAGGGGGCGGCAGGTGCAGAGGCCTAGAGGCAGGGGATGCCTGCTGGGTCGGGGCCAGGCCGAAGCAGCCAGAGTGGCTTAAACAAAGTGGACTGCCCCCTGGGGGACATCTGGGAACTAGGTAGGGCCATTCTGGGCATTTCACTGCAAGGGCTGCCGCGATTTAGTGGGTGGGCCTGAAGAAGGGCATCCTGCGACACACGGGGTTGTCCCACCCAACCAAGGGTGGACCCACCTCGCACTCAATTTTAAAACGTCTTGCTGGGTATTTGTGTAGACGAGAAAATCAGCTCCTGACCATTTAACTGTGGAAATCAACCCGGTCACAAACAAGGATCTGAGAGCTGGTTTGAGAGAGCCAGTGTTCCAGAAAGGCAACTGTGGTGTAAATCAAAGGAAGGCCAGATTTTTTCTTCAGAACGTCACCCAGAGCTGGTCATCATTTTGGAAAATGCTGTCACCGATGGCACTGTCCTCCCTGGTGTCTGACCCCAGCCCCACTCGCGCACACGGGCAGGTCGGGGAGGGGCAGACACACCCTGCTGCCCCGTGTTAGTGACGGGAATTCCCCGCCATCCTGTGTCGCCAACACAAGAAAGGGACCAGACCGGAAGACCTGCTGACCGTATGCAACGTCCTGACGTCCCGCGCGGGGAGCCGGGGACAGCCTGGCTTGGGGCCCATTCGCACGCCCAGTAGGCCCTTCCTCATTTCCTTACTCCTGATCCCTTGAGGGCTCGGCTTCTGAGGTGGTGTATTTTGTTCCGGTGTGTGCGCCTCTTAATTGCTGTCTTCTGCCTTGGACTGGAGGTTCCTCTGAGGGTGGGGTGACGTGTTCTTGGCAGAACGGCTTCCCAAGACACCCTTCAGCTCGGGCCTTCCAGGCCCTGAGGGCCAGCAAGACGGCCACAGCTCTGGCTCCTGTCACACGCGTGCTGGGCTCCCTGGCAAGTTGCTGTGCAGCTGGGGGCTGTCTCCTGAAGCCCCACATGGCCTCTGTCCTGCTACTCTGGAAATCTAAGCTAGCAACATCCACACGCCCCCAAAGATGAGCTGCTGCTGGGAGTCCGCCCCCCACCCCCGTCCGACTCGCTAGGGGGTGGAGAGGGCAGGAGGGGGACAAGCAGACTCCACATCACCCTTGCACCTAGACAACAGGCCCCACGCCAGAGCGGACGTTCATGAGCCGTGAAGTTTCCACCGATAAATCCACGGATGCTTCGAGCACCTGCCTCTCTGCCTGACCCCCCCTGCCCCCCGCCCCCAGCCACCTGCCAGCTACGGGCTCAGTGTTGACAGCAGCTAACAGAGGCCCAGTCACCGGGATGAGGCCAGGGCCACAGTCTCCCCGAGTGCACACGAGAGAGGGACAGCCAGCGGGCTACCTGGAAGGACACGGAGGCCAACACTCAGGGGTTGGACGGACAGGGCAGGACCCGTTCCTGGTCATGGGGGCCGGGGTGGGACTCAGCCTTGAGGTGTCTGCCCAGATTGAACACTGTGTGTGAGGCAGACCTCTTCAGGGACAAGTGACAGAAACTGAACTCCGACAACTCTTGGTTTCCTGGGGCTGCTCTAACAAATTCCCCAACCTTGAGGGCTTAAAACAGAAATTCACTCCCACAGTTGTGGAGACCAAAAGTCCGGAATCTCAGTGTTGACGGGCCTGCGCCCGTTCCCCACCTCCTCTAGCTTCTGGGGGCCGCCGGGCCTCCCAGCTCTGCTCTGCCTTCGCATCGTCTGTCCAGTCTCCCCCTGCCTCTCTCAGAAGGAAGCACGCGACTGCATGGAGGGCCGGGCTCCGGTAATCCAAGCTAGGCCCCCTCCTGTCCAGATTCTTAATCACATCTTTTGCTGTATTAGGTAATATTCACTCTTCTGCGGGCATCTAAGGCAATAATCCCAGGTTGCAGGGCTTAGGATGTGGACATAGCTTTGGGGCCACCATGCAGCCCATTGCAGCAACAAAACCCTCAGAAAGTCAGCAGGCCCAGGGGTGGCCAGATGGTGGCCCTTGTAAGCCATGGTGCCTAGTCCCCTCCTCTTGGCTTCTGTCTTCAGAGCTGCCCGGGTCCATGCCCCCAAATGGCCCCAAGCCTCCCACATGGGAATGTTCACTCGGAGGAAGAGCAGAGAGCCAGGGAGCAGGAGCCCCGAGACCCTTCATTTTCCCACTGCTCGCAATAAGGAAGCCTCCTTTCCACGACACGCTGTCTGATGGTAAAGCGACTCCATTCGGTTAAAGCCCGCATCTGAGTTGGAGAGAAGTACTGAAGGGAGACCGCCAGCTGCCACTGGAATAGGGCCACTGTTTTCAACACGGTTCTGCTCTTTTTTCATCTTCACAATCTTTTGAAAGGTGTATGCCTATAATTTACTCTAATTATCGGAGTAAGAAAAATGAAGTGATGGGGGCACCTGGGTGGCTCAGTGGGTTAAAGCCTCTGCTTTCGCCTCGGGTCATGATCTCAGGGTCCTGGGATCAAGCCCTGCATCAGGCTCTCTGCTCAGCGGGGAGCCTGCTTCCCTGTCTCTGCCTGCCTCTCTGCCTACTTGTGATAGCTCTCTCTGTCAAATAAATAAATAAAATCTTAAAATAAAATAAAATAAAATAAAATGCAGTGCTAGAATCAAACACACTCGCACATGCGGCCCGTCATTTAGAAGATACGTAATTCTCCATCTGGGCCACCGTGCCATCAAGGTGGAGACAGCTCTCGCTCTGCCACCACAGCTCCCGGCACAAGCAGCCCGTCTCGCCCCAGCCCACACACAGGTGCCCATTCCCATGCAGGTGAAGAGAGTCGAGAACACTCCTTCGTGAAGTGAGAAGAGGCTGGATTCTGAGCTTCCCTCTGACCAGCACCCCTCCTTCTCTTCCTCTGGAGAGGAAGTGATCTTTGTGGGCTGCCCGGAAGAGGCTTAAAACCCATGCTGGGCCTCCCGGGTCCTGCCCGACTCAATCCGTGGACGATGGGAACGAGAGGTGCCTTTCTCTGCTGAGGTCCTTAAAAGGAGAGACCGCAGTCTGCAGCTGCGGGTGGCGTTCTTACGCCCCTGCAAGGAGCGCCTGCGTGGCCACGGAGGGAAGCCACGCACGGACCAATGGGGCACCATCCCTCAAACCCTGGACACAGCTGCACCAGAAGCCCGGGCTGCTCAGGTGCATACCCCCCCTCCCGCCGGCAGGTCGGATTTGTGTTTGGTTCCGAGATTACTGGCTGCAGCTGCAAGGCTGGTGGATCGCTGCCACGTGTGGTGTCTGTGGGTTTATTCTGAGTGCTAAATACGGATGATGTATTATCCGTGTAATAAATGTCTCAGGGCCAGTGGCTCTTGTTCTACTCCGGACAGCCCCAGGCCTGGCCGTGGGTGTGATGCACTGAAACCTTGTGTCTAAGGTCCAGCTTTCTAGAAACTGAGCCCAAGTCAGGGATTCTCGGGCCATGCTTTATGAGAGGAAGTGCCCTCAGGGGAACCTCTGGGTGGGGGACGCAGGAGCAGGCAGGGGAAGGTGCTCGGCTAGGCTGTGGTCCCAGCTGGGATCTAGCTTCAGCCTGATCCCACAAGGAGCTCGGGAGCATGAATGGTGCCCAGAATTGTCCCTCCGCCCCATGACTGCCGCCTGCCTCAGGAGCAGAGGAGAACTTTACAGGCATTTCTTCTAGAGAGGGGGGCAGCTCTGAGCCGTGTCAGCGACCGGCCTCCCCAGCAGCTTGGCTGAGCTTGGTCTCTGAGCAAGGCGCCAACAACATGGCCCTCCGTGGGTTTCACGGCCCCTGACAAGCCTCGACCAGCTTTGAGAAGGAGCGGCCCAGAGACTCTAACCCTTCACCCATCAGTGTCTCCAAGCTCTTGAGAAAGAAGGAGGTGGGCAAAAGACTTCGTACTCGGCCCCCATCGTTCTGCCTTCTCCTCCCCGAACACCTTCGCAGGACTGCACATCAACACAATGCCCCTGGCACACGCTTGTCCCCACTGGCCACACACAAGTGCTTGTGAAAACCTTATGAGACACTATCCTAGGCTCCAGGAAATAATTCAACTCTCCACGTGGACAGAAGCAGGCAGAATGTGTGGAAATAAGCAAAAACAACCACAAAAAAACCCACCACCACTCTAAAGTGTCTGTCCAGGCTGGGCTCTGTGTACACTGAGGAGGGGGTCTCCTAAGTGATCCCAGGGCTCCCTGGCACCCCAGAAGCAGTAGTGGGACCATCAAAAACTATGTTTGGCAGCAAATGACAGATGTCTGTGGAGAAACTGGCTTAAACAAACTAAAGGTATTATTTTTCTCATACAATGAAGAGTCTAGAGGGAGGCAGAGGGGGGCTGGGACAGCGTCTCCACAATACCACGTGACTCCATTTTCAAAATGGCACCCATGTCCCCAGACATGGCCACCAAGTTTTGGGCAAGAAGGAGGGAGAGTAGGCTAAAGGCTGAGGGGTCCAGTCAACAAGTCTGCTCCTGTTTCAAGAACTCAGCTGGAAGCCTCATCTGTGACTTCCACTTAGGACCAGGACTATGTCCCATAACCACCTCCTGGCTGCAAGGGAGGCTGGGAAATGTTTCTGAATTCAAGTACTAGCAGAGAAGACAAAGCAACAGAAATCTGTGCCACTAGGACCTAATAGTTGATTCAGTTTGGCATCTGCAGGTGAGCGGAAGTAGCCCAGATTGGTTCTGAGACCATCTGAGGTCACACAGGCCCAGAGAGGCATACCAGCCTGTGGCTGATGCCGTCTCCGGGCTCCCAGGCCAGATCACATGAAAGCAAGGCCAGTCTCAGCGCATATGGGTTTATTGAGCTACGGTTGCCATTCGTAGTGCTAGGTTACACCACGGGGAAGATGGCCACGTGACCAGTGCAATGCAGGGGACTGGAGTCTCACTCCAGGTGGTGCCCCCCAAGCAGCATATCATGTTTGGGAAGAACCTTACCAACATTAGCCAGTGGGGCCTAGGTGGCTACCACACAGGTGGTGCCTTCCTGGGAGGGTGCCATGAAAGGCTGCAGCGTTAAAAAGAGTTTTCCCTGTACGTCTGTTCAGATGTACTCCTTAGGGCATTTTCCGTTTGAAGAAGCTGAGAAAAATCTCTTAAAATTCTGGGAATTTGGATGGTTTCTGACTTCTGGGTGATCTGGGGCCCCATCGAGGTCTCAGCCACACAGGTGACCCTCTCCCATCCCTACCCTGTGGGAGAACCCAGCTGTTCCAAGGTGGGTGAAGAGAGGGACCTACAACCAAGAAACCCACTGAAAGGGAAACTATGGGCTTTGCATCAGGGCCTCAGCCCACATCCCTCACTCTAGGGGACAGGTCCACAGGGTGTCTGGGCCTAAAATGGGCAGCGGTGCAAGAGCACCTGGGCCAGCTTGGGAGGCCAGCCAGTCCACTTTCAGGGGGCAAGAGAGTGCAGATGGGGCCCCGTACCCCAGCCAGTTTTGAATAGTGATGTTGTTGTCCGAGGTCGACTGTCCTAGTCAGAGCAGGGGCTGCAGTGCCAGGACAAGCAGCAGGGAGAGCAGGGAGCCCCCCACCAGGAGCCCAGCTGCGGAGGACACCTTGGGGGTGGGACCAGAATGGGCACTTGAGGCAGAAGCTGGGTTCCGCTCCCTGCCTCCACCACCTCCAGCCCATTCACGCCTCCGTCCAGGCCCAGCTGGAATGGCAGTGTGTGGAAGGAGCCAGGCCAGGGGATACCAGTTCACCATCCCCCCCACACCTACTTGCAAGAGGCTGTGCTCAGGGTCCCAATGGACTTCTGGCTGGTCCTGCAGGATTGGAGGCCACCCACCGTCAAAGGCCTGTATGGCACCATCTATGGAGAAAGGGGGCGAGGGTGGGCTAGGCTGAGAAACTCCAGCACCAGGCCCAGGTCCTCTGGGCCAAACAGAGACCTCTGGCATCCTCCTCTTGGGTGGGAGGACAGGACATCTGCAAGGACTGGCTTCTGGAATGGAAGGTGCATGACAAGGAATAACAAAACAGGGACACCTGCGCTAATCCTGCCTTACAAACTGTCATCCTCCCAGGGAAGGGTGACGATTCCCAGCCCCATATTACTGATGGGCACAAAAAAGCTTAGAGGAGTTGACTAACTCCGGGCTGGTGAGTGACAGAATCGAACTTCACAGACCACCCAGTTTGCTCCGACCCAAAAGGCAAGATCATCAACGGGGGGCGCGTTGGGAGAGCCCTGGGAGTGGGACCGCGTCAGAAGTGGCGGTAGCAGGAATTTCACCTTGATCCATTCCAGGAACTCGGAAACTTGTTTGGACTGTTTCCCCCCACCCGCACCCGCCTGCAGGGTCACCAGCCTAGGCATCCCTGAGATCCTACTTTGGTCTGCGACCTGGTCTCCGGAGATAACTGGGCGCGGACTTCTCGAGGGACAGGTCGACAGCACAGAGGGCGTGCACCCGCGTGGCTGCGGCAAACAGCCTCAGTTTCCTCACCGCTAAAAGAAGGTCCCGCCAGCCCGAACTTGGGAAGGGGCGGTCAGTGCCACCCCGCCTGGGCCCCTCACCCAAGCAGCGGTTCCTGGTGAAGAGCCCCCGGAAGGCTTCGCACTCCTCACGCCGGTTTCCGCTGGCTCCGCAGTCGCACCAAGGCGCCACACGCGCGCTCGCGTTGTCCACGTAGTTGGGAGTGACGGCGGTGCCTACGGGGACCCCGAGGACTGGGTAATCGGCCCACCCAAGCGTTGGCATCTCCGTGGGAGTCCCAGTCCGCGCCCGGATCCCGGCAGTGCGTACCCACCAGGCCCGCGTAGGCGCGCAGGCAGCGGGGGGCCTCATCCAGCAGGCAGCCGTCGGGGGCGCTGGGGGAGGGCGCGCAGGACGCCTGGAAGGCCAGGAGGCGGGGCCTGCGCGGCGCGACGGGAGGGCGGTGAACGGGAGGCCCCGCCCACCCCCGCCCAGTCTCCTCCCCGCCTGCTCCCACAGCCCGTTCACACCTGCCACCCGGCCCCGCCCCGCCTCCGCCCCATCCCACATAGCCCCGCCCTCTACGTCCGCACCAGCAGATCCGGCTGTGCTCGCAGGCGTCTAAAGGTGCGAGGCAGGAGGGCGGCGCCGGGCCGGGCCCCGCGAAGGCGCAGGCGGGCACGAAGGTCTGGCGCCGGCGCTCGGCGCACGCGGCGGTGACGCACGGGCAGAAGAGCAGCGCGTGGGTGAGCGCGGGCGGCCCGCGGGCGAAGAAGCGGCGCAGGGCGCGGCGGCAGCGGGTGCGGGGGCAGCCTCCCGGCGCGGCCCGACCCAGGCACTGAGCCACGTACTCGGTGCGCAGGCGCTCGCATCGCGCGTCCGCCGTACACGCCTCGGCCGCGTCCAGGCATCGGTTCCGTCCCGCCGAGCCAGGTGACCCTGGTGGAGGGGCGGACAGCTGCAGTTCTCCGGGGGCCCAGCCAGCGCGCTTCCCCCGCGTCCCCTGGCCACGCCCTCTGAAGCCGCGGGGCGCGCGGAGCCGGAGCAGCGCAGAGTGTGGCTCGAAGGCCTGACCGCCTGGCACTAACCGCCCTCTGTCGCGGGGACGGGCGGCCCCCGGCTCTGGGGAGTCCTGCTGCACGTCACGGGTGGATCGGGCGCACCTAGACTCGACCCGACCTCCCCCAGACGCTGAAGCCCATCCTCCTCAGGCACCACTCCTTCGGCAGAACGGTCACACCCGTTCAAAGAGGGGTCCGCGGGGCTCCTGCCACTCTCCTAGGCCCCTGCTGACGCGGGAAACAGAGCTTCTGGGGACTTGACTAATGGACATTTATCAGAAATGGCATTGAGGACGGTGGCTGCTCCTCTCTCTCTCTTTGACCCGCTGGGACAGCTGAGCTTTCTTCCTTTCTTCTCCTCTCTGTTGGTTTCTGGGTCTCCCACCTTCCAGACCTTCTCCTGTGCCTCCTAATGCCCCTTACCGCGGGCGTCTTGCCCTTCCACTCCCTTCTGATGCTCCCTTCTCGGCCGTCTCCCGTGTGGCCCAGCTGGACTCTGGCGTCCCCTGGCCCCTCCACTCTCCACCAGCCAGGCAAAAGAGGGATTCCCTGAAAGGGCTCTGGGCACTAGAGGGCCCATTTAGACCGGGCTGCCCGGGTGTGGATTCCAGAGAAGACCCTCACATCAGGCCACAGGGCTCTGTCCTGAGTCATAGGACCAATAGTCCACGATAGGTGGCACTCTGCTGGGGGCCGGCCGAGGGTCTCAGAGGAAGGGACTTGGCAGCCCCTTCCTAAAACCAGACTACCCCTTCCCCTTTCAGTGCTCTCAGTCCCTGGGATCACCAGTCGTGGGGAAGTTTTCCAGTCGGGCCCCACGTCCTTCTCACTGAGTGCTTGGAGAGAGGTGACTCCTGCCTCAGGTCTGGAAGCAGGGTCCCCGTCTGGCTCTGGCCCCCTCTTTCAAGATCCACGGATTGGATGGCAGGAGCCTTGGTAACGCTCACTGTGGCGGCAGCACGTCTGTTCCACAGGCAGGATGAACAGATACCAAGGGCTTAGGATGAGTAAGTATGTGGAGAGAGTAGACAAGAGAAGCGGGGGAGCCCTCCCCTCCTGTCTCCTCCCCTCCTCTCTCCTTCCCTCCCCTCCAGGATGCCAGGAGCAGCAAACTCTGCCCTTCTCTCCCAGCCAAGTCCCTCACAAGCCCAGGCTTCAGCCACACACAGCGCCCTTAGCGTCCCCTAAGGTCTTGGTCCCACCTCTGCTCCTTGGCTTATGGGTTTCCCCTCTGCCAGCAGTGCCCTTGCCTCATCTTTACTCTCAAAACAGCATCTCAGGTCCAGTATCTCGTCGGCCTTACACCTTTGTCAGATTCCATTCTCCCCACCCAGCTCCACCAGGTAAAGTGACCGCTTCCTTGGGGATGCCCCAGCTGGGGAAGGGCAAGCCAAGCAGGTGGAACAGCAGATGCGAGGCCCCAAGGAATGAGTGTGAAGCTCCAAGACTAACGACGGGGTAAGGGTGAGAGAGGTGGGAAAGCCAAGAGGAAAAAGAACGTTTCTGGGACGGGGTTCGAAGAAGGGACTGGGGGGTGGGGAGTGGCAGGTGGCCCAGTGTCATCACACCCCGCATGCAGGCCTCCTGCCGGTGCCCCGTACTGCGGTTGCGGTTTTTTTTTTTTTTTTAATATTTATTTATTTATTTGACAGAGAGATCACAGTAGGCAGAGAGGCAGGCAGAGAGCGAAGGGGAAGCAGGCTCCCTGCTGAGCAGAGAGCCCGATGCGGGGCTCGATCCCAGGACCCTGGGATCATGACCTGAGCCAAAGGCAGAGGCCTTAAACCCACTGAGCCACCCAGGCGCCCCTAGTTGCGGTTTTTTCCCACTTCGTCCTCTTGCCCCCTCACTCTGTCCCTGAAGATCAGGCAGAGAGGCCAGAGGTGAGGGGTCTGAGAGAGGAGGCGGCCACTCACCCAGCAGCAGCAGCAGCAGTGCCGGCACCAAGCAGAGGCTCATGCCTGGCAGCAAACAGAGAGGAGGACGACTGAAAGCAGAATCCCAGCGGGACAGCTGTCCCCTTCCCAGAGGCGCCTGAGCTCAGCTTGGGAACCTGTGTGACACTCCCATGGGGAGGAGCCTTGTAGCGGGGAATGACATCCTGCCCCACTGTGTCCCCACCCCCGGCTCTGCCGGCAGGTAGGTCTCACAGTGCCTAGGTGCAAACACACACACACATACACACAGCACGCCCCCCCCCAGGAGACACACACACACCACGCCCCCCCAGGAGACCTTGTCTCTCCCATGCCAAACTGTGAACTTTATGAAACATCATTGTTGTTTCCCTTCTTTTAAAGTTCTAACTTTTTATTGTAACTAACCTTAGACTTGAGGAAAAGTTGCAAACTACAATGTTAGTGTTCCCCTTATATGTATCCTTCTCAGGATGGCTTTGGCTATTCGGGATCTTCTGTGGTTCCATATACATTTTAGGGTGATCTCTTCTATGTCTGTGGAAAATGCCATTGGGATTTTGATAGGACCTGCACTGAATCCACAGATGCCTTTGGGTAGGATGGACCCTCTAACAGTGTCAGTTTTTCCCATTCATGAGCATGGAATATCTTGCCACCTATTTGTGTCTTCTTCAATTTCTGTCATCAAAGTCTTGTAGTTTGCAGTGTATGGGTCTCTCGCCTCCCTGCTTAAGCTTATTCCTCGGTATTTTTTTTATGCTATTGCAAATGGGATTGTTTTATTTCTCTTAAAGATAATTTGTCAGTGAAGAGAAACTCGCCTGATTTCTGTATGTTGATTTTGTATCCTCTAACTACCAAATTTGGGGATGAGTTCTAATCGTTTTTTGGTGGAGTTGTTAGCGTTTTCTATATATAAAATCATGTCATTGGAGCGCCTGGCTGGCTCATTTGAAGCACGTGACTCTTGATCTTGTAAGTTTGAGCCCCACACTGGGTGTAGAGATTGCTTAAAAATAAAATCTTTAAGAAATAAAGGGAAAGGTAAGAAATAAAAGCATGTCACCTGCAAACAAAGATAGATTTACTTCCCCTTGTCTGATTTGAAGGTCTTTTATTCCTTTTTTTTTTTTTTTCCTAAGTGCTCTGACTTGCTCTTCCAGCACTAGCTTCACGGGAGTGGTCGGAGTGGACAGCCTTCACTTGTTCCTGATCTTAGAGGAAAAGTTTTCGATCTTGCACCATTGAGTATGATGTCAGCTGTGGGTTGGTAATTATCCGACCCTTGTTATGTTGAGGTATATTCCTCTTATATCCAGTTTGTTGGGGGTTTTATCATGAAAGGATGTGGTATTTTGTCAAAGGCTTGTCCTGCATCTATTGAGATGATCATATGATTTTTATCTCTTAGTGTGGTCTATCACGTTTACTGATTTGCATATGTTAAACCATCCTGGCACCTCAGTGGTAAATCTCACTTGATCACGGCGTATGATCCCTTTCATGTGCTACTGAATTCACGTTGCTGATATTTGGTCGAGAATGTTTGCATCTGTATTCATCAGGGATATTGGTTTGTAGTCTTCTTGTTATCATCCTTAGCTGGCTTTGGTATCAAGGCAATGCTGGTTTCCTAAAATGAATTTGGGGGCGTTCCCTTCTCTTTGAAGTTTTTGGAAGAGTTTGAAAAGGACTGGCATTAATTCTTCTTTAAATGTTTGGTAGAATTCATCGGTGAAATCATCTGGCCTTGGGCTTCTATTTAGCATGGGCCTTTATCCCCAGACTTTCAGCTCTCTTTGAATAAAAAATACTGTGGCTATAAATTTTTCTCAAAGTACTGCTTTCATGGCATACCCAATATTTGATGATTCAATTTTTATCATGCAGTGTTTTTCTCTTTATCATGCAATTTTAAGTATTTTAAGCCATGCAATATAAGTGGGAATCCAGTGGGATCCAGACACCCCCTCCCCAAAAGGGTGAGACTGTGGGGAGATGTATTCATTGTGTTCTTTATTTTCTGTATTTGATGATGGTTCGACATCTGGGCTTGGGGGGATGGAGGAGGAGGGAGCTTGGTGACTGGGAGAAACTGCCTCTAACCCTGATTCCTAGAGCTTATGAAAATTTGCCTATGAATATGTCTTTCATATGCAGACCAACTAATTCTGAGTCTATACCCCCAACCACCTCCTTTTTCCTAACCCCTACCAAGCCTATATTTGCCCTGCCCTAAATCACCCCAGGGCCAGGTACTGGACCATTAGAGACCACCCCTTTACCCCACGGCTGGCCAGTTGCCCTATCTTGCCTTTCCTGCAGAAACTTTAGTATAGGGGCACCTGAGTGGCTCAGTGGGTTAAGCCTCTGCCTTTGGCTTAGGTCATGATCTCAGGGTCCTGGGATCCCTGCATCAGGCTTTCTGCTCAGCGGGGAACCTGCTTCCCCCTCTCTCTCTGCCTGCCTCTGCCTACTTGTGATCTCCCTCTCTCTCTGTCAAATGAGTAAATAAAATCTTTAATAAAAGAAAGAAAGAAACCTGAGTATAGGCTCCCCCCTCACTCTTGAGGGGGAGTGAGCTCCCCCCTCACTTCTGCCTCCCCACTGAACCTCTTGCATCTCCATGTGGCCCTGTGTGGCATTTCTCTTCGGAATTATAATAAAAACTTCCAGGGGCATTAACTTCTCCATGTCAGTACTCAGGTCATCGTTATAAATCAAAAACCCATGGGTACAATCAAGACAGAAGGTGGCTTGGGGCGCCGGGGTGGCTCAGTTGGTTGAATGTCTGACTCTTGGTTTCTGCTCAAGTCATGATCTGCGGGTCCTGAGACAGAGCGCTGCGTCGGGCTCTAAGCTCACAGGGAGTCTGCTTGAGATTCTCACTTTCCCACTGCCCCTCCTGCTGCTTGCTCTCTCTCTCTCTTTCTCTCTCAAACAAATAAATAAATCTTAAAAAAAAAAAAAAAAAAAAAGACAGAAGGCAGCTTTAGAAAACGGTCTCATTCAACCTCTGGGGCTGAGGGAGCGGAAGCCAGCCCGAGCCTGGGGCTGCCTCTTCTGTGCCGCTTGTGGCGGGAATGGTTGGTTGTCAAAATCCCCCCAAGTCTTTGTGCCCCTGAAACATGATTCCGCTGCTCTTCCCATCAAGAGGTAGAGCTTCTCTCTCAACCCCTGGAACTTGGGCCGCCCCTGTGACTTGCTTGTGCCAATAGCACATTATGGAAGTAAAATGTGCCAGTCGTAGAATCTTCCAGAGGCCTTGCAAGCTTCCACTTACTTCCTGGCAAGGCTGGGACTGGGGTGAGAAAGGATGACTCTTGGGAATTTTCCTTTCTGCCTCAGGTTCCAGTGTGGCTTGACATGACACTGTCACCGATATGGTCTTCCGTTAAAATTCTGATATTTTGTTCACCGTTGATTTTTTTTTTTGCATTAATTTTGATCTTTTGACATACTGCATTAAAATATTATCTTGATCGCCTTTTTTTTTCTTTTTTGGTGCTCAAGGTAAGTGCATTACCTGCCTTGCCCTAATCCTGCTGCTGCTCGCTCTCTCGAACCCTCCCCAGCTGTCACGCGAGCGAGTCTGTTGGAAAATGGGTGCCTAGCCCGCTCGTCCTCATCACGTTAGCCAACAGCCAGCCAAACCAGAAGCAGAACTGCCCACTGACCAGCCGCTGATGGCAAACATAAGAGCCCAACTGCACCACCCGCTGAGTTAAACCTAATTTGCTAATTCACAGAATTAGTTGTTTTCAGCTACTACTATGTTTTGGGGGTGGTTTTGTTCTACAGCAACAGCTGACTGATACCGAAGGTCACCCAGCCACTCTTTCCTGAAGCACCAGGAGAGAATAGTGGCTTCTCAGGATCTCCAAGGGAGGCAAAAGAGGTGGGGCAAAGGGATCCTTCAAGCTAGGGAACAGCATCCTGTGCCCCAGTACATGTGGGGCCCTGGCTGCCCTCTGAGGCCCCAGCTACCACTGGGGACCCGCAGGGAGCCCCATGGGGCTGAATCTATACGCAGAAAAGACTCACAGAGGCTCAAAAGCAGCATGTCTGTCTTTGGACTTCTACTTTGGTGTCCTTTTTAAAACGGCTCCCACTGTCCCCTCCCATGGAGTGGAGGATAGGCTGAGTAGTGTCCACAGTGGGGGGGGGGGGCTACCGCAGACCCCACTCTCCTCCAAAACCTCAAGTGCAGAACCCAGAACAGGGGTGAGGCTCAGGAAGCATCTGAGGGGCAAGATAAGGCAGGAAAAGGCAGGAGGGAGGGTCCCAAGGATTTTGCTTTGTTTTGTTTTGTTTGCTGGGGCCAGGCTCCAGGGAAGTGGACTCCATCTGAAACGTAGGCCCCGAGAGCTGGCTTCCGGCCCAGGAGCCACTAGCCTCTGCAGAGCTGGGTCTGAGTAAAGCACAGGGAGCAGAGCCCCCCGGCTCCCTGGACGGAGGCCTCCCCTGCTGATGGGAGGTCAGTGACTATAGGACCTTTGCTCCTTGGACTGACAGATTTGGGGGCTGGAGTCGTATCCTACCAGGACCCCCTAGTCCTAAGGAATGGGGACAGCACTGGGCACCTTGTGATAGGGCTCTGGGGTCCTGGAGTGGGTGGGGCAAGTTCAGCTTAAGGAAGAAATTTGCAGGCCGCCAAAGTGCAGGACTGACTCTCCGGCTCTGCCCCCAGGAGACCAAGTCCCTGGAGGGGCTGCCAGCGGTCAGCGGTCAGCGGTAAGTATCCTCATCTCAGGAGCTCCCTCGCACCAGCGACAGGATCTTGGCTTCTGGACTTGACCTGCTGAAAATGAAGAGGAGGGGTCACCCCTGCGGGCCAGGACCCCCCTTTCCCCCCTCACTGAGGACCAGTGACCCAAGAAGAATTGCGACTTCTCTCCCACCCTAAGGGCTTCCAGCAGCTGGTCTCCACGATCACAGCTTTTCCACAAGGTCATATCTCGTTTGCGTAACCACCCAAGCTCAGCAAACTCCGGGTGGGGGCAGCAGCAGCGGTGGGTGAGGTGGGGAGGGCCCCCCCTACCTTGGGGTTGCAGGCAGGGCAGCAGGCCAGTGGCTCCTCAAGGTGGCTCCTGGGCGCTGGCAGAGTTCTCGAGGTCTGCAGCAATGGGTGGAGGACACATATTGTGACCACAGGTAGGAGTCCCTGGGGCAGGGTGGGGACAGGGGCCTCAAGGCGACTGGGTGCTACGTGGAAAGGAGGGGGCCCATCTGGAAGGAGGTGGAAGGCAAGAGCCCGTCCTTCACTTCCCTCCCCATCTCCTCCTGAGGTTCACTCACCCAGGGGCCGGGGCTCTCCGATGGCTACTGGGCCCAACTCCTTGGGGCGAACACCGCCGGGGGGGTGCTCCCTGTTTGGGCCATCTTTGGGCCTGAGAGTGGGATGAGAGGGCAGGGGCTGGCACAGTGGGCCTGAGCAGGCACGCCCGCCCCGAGCTCTGCCTTGAATGCGTCTGTACCCTTCTGGTCCATGCCCCTGCCTGCAGTTCCCGTCTTGCTCCCTCCTGGGAGAGGCCCCGGGGTTCCAGGCTCCAGGTCCGACCCCTGCCCTCCCAGGGCCACAGGCACTTCTTCCTAGCCCTGATATTCTTCTCAAACTGCGCCATCACCCCCAGCACCCTGGCACCAGATATTGGCATCACTCGGCTCCAAAGACGGGTGGCCTTCCTCCTCAGTATCAGGTGTTCTTGCGCCCCTTGCCAGTGGGTGGCCCTGCCACCCTCGGTGACTCCCAGCCATGCCTGACTGCCCACGTCCCATCTCCCAGAGCCTTGCCTCGTCCTTTGCTATCTCTCTGAAGCAGTCTCCACTGCCCTTAAGACTCTCCCTTAGTGATGGTATGTGGGTGGCTCCACCCCGCCGGGCCTCTGGGCCCCCTGATGGCGACACACCAAAGTCTGAGCACCTTGCTCGTCCCCCACAGACCTGCGATCACTGCTCATCATGTCAAAGCCCTCTCGGGACCTGGGACCTGGCTGGTGCCCTGCCCCTGGCCCCGGTCTCTGGCCCAAACCCTGCCCTTGCCCGCGGCTTGTCCTGAGCACCCCAAGGCCAGGCTGTGTCAGATGCACCCTAGGGGCCTCCCTTGCCCAGCACCCAGTGATCAGCCCTGCTTAGGTATTATGTGACCTCCCCCCAGGTCACGGAAAACTGGGT
Organism: Nasua narica; assembly: GCA_028533885.1. Taxonomy (NCBI): domain Eukaryota; kingdom Metazoa; phylum Chordata; class Mammalia; order Carnivora; family Procyonidae; genus Nasua; species Nasua narica. The sequence continues at coordinate 95,142,802 of CM052811.1, read as the reverse complement.
GAGGGGCAGGCCCTGGGCACAAGGGCAGCCAGCCCCCTAGCTGAGCAGTGGTGCTTAGGAGGTGCCAGGCCCAGCATCTGCGGACTTGAGAGGCGTACAGAAGCAATTGAGACATAGGAAGTGGGAAAAGGCAGACGAGTCACAAGCGGCTAGGAAAGTCCTGAAGGGCACAGCGGAGCGAGACCCACAGGATGAGCTGGTAGAACAGAGGCAGGCTAGGGTGAGGCTGTCCCCTGGTGGGAGAGACAGAGAGGGGGTCAGATGGCTGAACCCCAGTAAGCAGGAGGGGTTGGGGGCGCCATGGGGCTCCACACACACCCATTGTGGCCTCTGCTCAAGTCTCCTTTCCACCGCCTCTGCCCACCCCCACGTCTGCGCACCCGGGGACAAGGTCTGAGCACCCCACCCCAGCCCCCCCGGGGCCCAGCCGAGGTCTGCAGAGCTGCAGGCACAGGAGTGGGCTCAGAGCCTACCCGCAGCGCCCAGCGCCCCTCCTCGAGCCCCAGAGGCGTGGCTGGAGCCGGGATCCCGTCTGCGGCTGCCGGCAGCAGCACCAGGCCAGGCCCACCCCCAGAAGCAGGGGCAGCACGAAGCTAAGCATCACTGCGGGCAGGAAGGCCTCGTGGTCTGTGGACAACAGGGTAAGGCTGAGTTCTTAGCAGGTGCACCACCCCAGCCCCTCCCCGCTCTTGTCGGCCATGGACACGCCTTCAGGCTGCCTGGGGCCACTGTCCACACTGCCACCAAACCCTGGCTTGTCGCAGGAGGGCGGAGCCCAGCCCAGAGCGCAGTGGCAGTTTTGGTTACTGTTGCAAACCTACAGAGAAGAGAGGAGGACCCCACGGGGTCAGGAACTCGTAAGGCCACTGACCCCCCACCCCCAAATCACCGTTCTGAACACTCACCCCATGGCCATGGCAGGCTGCCAGGCATCGCTCCAGCTGCCAGAAGGTAGTGTTTCGGCAACGCCTGTCCTGGCACACCTAGGGGCAGTGTGTGCGCTGGGCAGTGAGGGGGAGGGACTCTCACCGGCAGGGCCAGCACGGGGGCTGGGGGCAGGGGCAGGGCTCACCATGCTCGGTCCACACTGGGTCCCTGGCTCTACCAAGCCCAAGTCGAGCACATCCTGCTGGACACCCGGCAGCACGGAGACTCCCCTGCAGGTCACCTCATCGCTGCCTAGTCCCATGGTGGAGTCCACAGGCACCGTGTGCGGGGGGCGTGGCCGCTGCTCCCCGCCCAGGCACTGCAGCTTCCCGCACTGAGCGTCCCTGGGGAGTAAAGTGCAGCGTGATCAAACGGCGACAGGTGTCCTGGCCCCAGCGCACAATCCAGCTTCCTCGCCCTCCTCTCCACTCCCCACCTCTGCGCACAAGGCACGAAGCCCCCCTTGCCGTCCTCGCCGCAGTTCCCATGGGCGTCTCCCGCGGAGTTCACGATCTGGAAACAGGCCTCCGGGGCTGGGCTGGAGCCTGAGGAAGCATGGGCGAGACTGCGCGGGCTTCCGTCCCCCCCCCCCCCCGCCGCCGCCCCCCATCTTCCCCGGAGTAGAAAACAGCGCCGACGCAAAGATGAGCCGGGTGCTCCAGTAGTCTCACCAGGCCCCCAGAGCTGCTGGCACTGCTGCTCGAGTGTAGGACACGCGCCATCCCAGCAGTAGCCCCGGCCGCCGGCACAGGGCCAGCCGTCCAGGAGGTAAACGTCCGGGGGGCAGTAAGGGGAGGCGCCCGTGCAGAACTCTGGGAGGTCACAGTCGCCCACAGCTCGGCGGCACAGCACGCCGGCCGGCTTCAGCTACGCAGGTGACCAGGTGGAGGGAGGGCGGCCGAGGCACAGAGGGACAAGAGACAGTGAGATATCCACGCTGAGAGCACGGCTCAGAGGCTGGAAAGCAGGGCGGCCCCCCACTGGGAGCAGAGCCTGCGCCCGCAGGGGGACCCGAATGCGCCAATCAGCCAACACCAACAGGCCGGCTCGCAAGCGCCCCCTAACCCCTCACCCCCGAGCCTCCCAAACCCTCACCAGGCAGCGCGCGCAGCAGTCCCCGTGGGTGCACTGGGCCCCCGCGCGCAGCGAGCAGTTGTGGGCGAAGCAGCAGGCGTCCGAGCACTCCTGGAGCCGAAAAGGGGATGTGGGGACCAGCAGGTGAGGGCGCCACGCCCCAGACCTCGGAGGGGGGTGGGGAAGGGGAAGGTAGGGCTCCAGCCTCGAGTCCCTGGGGGCCGGGAGCGCGGGCCTGACCTGGCTGGCGCCGCAGTCGCACTCCTCGCCATCCTCCACGAGGCCGTTCCCGCAGCTCGCCCGCGGCACGAGGAGCCTGGAGTCGGGCGCGTTGGAAAGGCACGCACCGCCCCCCTTACGGAAGAAGGCGCGCAGCTGGCGGCGGCTGCAGGCGCTGAACACCCGCGGAAACGGGCGCCTACGGGCGGGGAAGGGCGTCGGGCGTGCTCGTCCCCCATCCGCTCCCTCCACTACCCCCGTACTTGACCACACGGGCCCTGGATGCGCACACACCGCCTAAGCGACCGGCGGCCCGGATCCTCTAGAAGTAGGGCCCAAAGAGGGCAAGTAACCTGCACAAGGTCCGCTGCGAGCCCGAGGCGGGATGGCGTCACGCCAGGACCACGCAGCTCGGGACTCAGGTCTGATCGCGACCTAGCGCTCTTCCTCCCGCGATTGCAGAATCCTCGCTAGAATGTTCTGAAAATAATCTCCATACTTTTAACAATCCACTTTCTCTGCGTTTCTTCCTTTTAAGCATCATAAAGAACTCTCACGGCAGTGCTTTGATCATATCCCCATTTTACGGAAGAGGAAATGGAGGCGTAACCATTTCTCCCAAAGAAAGGCAGCCGAGGAAGGCCCCCTGGTCCCGCAGAGCCTCCCCACAGCCCCTTCCCGACCACCGCATCCGTACCCCGTGGCCGCGGCCATGACGCAGCCGCCTTGCTCGGCCGCCGCCTCCACGCAGCACCCGTCAGGGTCGTGGCTGAGGCCAAGGCTGTGACCTATCTCGTGGGCCATGGTGGCTGCTGCGCCAATGGGGAGCTCTGAGTGGTCCTGAGAGGGAGTGGGGACAGTCACGGTGGGCTGGGGGGACGCCGCCTCCTCCTCCCCGCACCTCTTCCCTGCCCCCTACCCCCTGCCCACTCCTCTTCCTGTTGGGGGCGGGGAGGGGGGCCGGTGTGGAGCTCACCGTGCTCACGCCTCCGGAGCTCTCGGCGCGACACATGCCCTCGATGGGCGCCAGACCCACGGTGGCGCCCTGGAAGGCACGGCCCCTGAAGGCAGAATGCAGCATGACCCGGAGGGGCCAGGATTCTGGGCCGCCGGGCCCCCCACTTGAGCGTCAGAGGCACCCACGTGAGCAGCTGCGCAGAGTCGTGTGGCCACCGCGCCCTCAGCCCCTGGCGCCAGTGCAGGAAGGCCCAGAGAGTGGCATTCGCATCCCGAGTGACGTGGCTCTGGTCCTGCTCTGTCCACACTTCCAGGCCGGTCAGGGCCACCTGAATGTCCAGAGTCCTGAGAATCTGTGGACGGGAGGGGGCTGAGGACAGGAAGGGCACCGGCCGACCTTCTCCCTGGGGGCTCCTTCTCTTCTCCGCTCTGCTCCCTGGCCTCATCTCCAAGCCTGCCACACCCCCCCAAGGACTTGCCAGCCCATGTGGCAGTCACCCCCATCAGGGCTCCCTTTCCACGAACCCTAACCTGGTCCACATAATTGGCCACCTCCAGGAGCCGCTGTTTGGTGTGGTTCAAGTTCCGGCGCTGGGTCAAGAACTGGAAAGGCAGACATAAGAGTGTGTGACAGGCGGAACTGGACCCCTCCCATCCCACCCGCCCCCTGGGGCCTCTGGCTCACCAGCGTGTGGTCAGCCACGATGTACAACTCCAGGAACTTCGGGCTCCTGTGGGCCTCCCGCCTCTCCTGGGGAGAGGCAATGGTGACCCTCAGTGGCAGGCTGCTGGGCTTGGGTCCTGACCGCTAACCCCAATTCCCAGGAAGCACAAAGTTAGCTTTAAAAATTGCTAGAACTTATTTCTTCAGCCTCCAAATAAAAATATCGGGATTGGAGGCCCTGAACTGGAGCTGGGTATTCCTATTTCTTGTGGTTTGGAGAGCTGTGGGTACTGCATTCCCCTTGCCGCTCCCACCGGTGCCCCTGACCTTGATCTGAGTGGCATGAGAAAGGCTGGCCGTGTCCCCTTTGTTCCTGGCATCCCTGTGGCCACAGGCCCCTTTCCGGCCGAGCCGCTGCCCAATCTGGAACATCCTGTGAGTGACGAAGGCCTCAGGGTCTCCGGCCGACCCAGGATGCACATAGTAACTGGCATTCCTGTCCAGTGTGACGAGGCCCCTGGGGTGCGAGGAGCGCAGAGAAGGGTGAGAGGGTACTCTTGCCCCAGGCCCAGGCCCAGCCCCCTCCCCCAGAACGCCTCACCTCATCCCAGAGCAGGTGCTGAAGACCACCCAGGAGTCAGGGAAGCCCCTCACGTGCCCACGGTAGTGGCAGTGGTCCTGGAGAGCAAGGGACCCAGCCCCAAAGCTCAGCCAGGGCTGAACTGGGAGGGGTGAGAGAGGGCATGGTGGGGAGAACAGGAGGAGAATGGGGAGGGAATGGTGGAGAGGTCGTCAGGGAGTGCAACCCCCCCCCCCCCCAGCACCCTTACCCTGTCCTCAGAGCCCATGGAAGTATCTCACCGTGTGGTTGGGGACCAGCACCACTGGCTGCCCATCTGGGCCATAGTGAGTTTCTGTGTATCCTGGGGCCAGCAGCCTGCTGGGAAGGGGTGTCGTAGGAGTCACCTAATTCAGCCTGGCCTCTTCCAGGGTGCCCTCCCAGCCTTCATCCCTGAATGCTAAGTGAGCAGCTCCAGGAGAGAGGCACAAGGCCAGCGCTGAGGAAGCACCCACACGTATGTTTGGGAAAGGACAGGAACCACGTGCAGTGCTCAGGTCAGAAGAACCCTGGGCTAGAGGGAGAAAGGTGGAGGGCAGGAAGGAGCCTTGGTGACGGCTGAGGTGTGGGAGGTGGGGGAGTGGGAAGCACCAGGGAGGAGCAGGAACGGGGAAAGAGTTTGTGGTCTCTGTGGGACGTGTGGCAGGCTGCCGGGTCCACTAGTCGGGGGGGGGGGGGGGGGCCAGGAGGGAGGATTCAGGAGACACTGATGAGAAGGTGGGACCTGAAGCCAAGGGAGTGCATCGATCTCCCTCAGTGGCCCTCCCTGCTGCTCAGCCTTGTTGGGCATCTGGTCAACCCGCGCGCTCTCTTTCCCACCCCCAAGATCCTTCAGATCTTCTCTGGCCCCTAGACCCTGCATATCGCCCCACCTACCGGTCAGGTCAGCGATGCTCACCTCATGCTTCCAGAGAAAAAGAGGATTCCCCCCCTCTCCCCCGTGCTCGCAGCTGCCCCTGCCTGCCCACCTGAGCGGGGATCCCCATCCCCACTTTCTGCAGACCCCACTCTAGTAAAGATTCCACCTTCTTCTCCTTCTCCCCCAGGTGAATCAGCCATGAGTCAGTTTCTCTTCTATAAAGAAAATCCTCAACCCCCATCTCGCCCCGACCTCCTTCCTGCCAGACCACCGCCAAGACCTGTGGTTGCCTGCTTCTCCACCTCCTAGTCTTTGCTCTGCCTTCTCTAGCCTGGCTCCCCCAACACACTCAACCTGACGAGTAGATGATGTGGTCCCCCCTTTCCTGTGTGGGGGTGTTGAACCCCAGAGGAACTGCGCTGAGATGTGGTAAAACTAGAATGTGTTCCTGGCCCATCTGGCTCCCTGGGGAAGAAGCCAACACGCGTAGAGTGCTTGGAACGGTGCGTCCGAAGAAGCAAGCACTCAGTGAATGAAAGCTGTTGGTAATTCCGTCCGGATGGTTTCCAGACCCCACACTGCATCTTGGACACCCGCCCCCCAGCCCAGCTCTGCCCGCTCACTCACCGCCTCAGAATCTTGGCCTTTGCCCCATCCTGGACATTCAGCCTTAAAACAGCCTCTGTGACCTGGCCCTAATGGGACTCCCCAGTTTCATTTCCTGCTGCTCCCTTCCCAGCAGATGGAGACCCCGCAGGCAAGGCAGACAACTGCTGCCCCCGGATGTGCCTTGACTTGGTAGCCATGGCACCTTCGCCCCTGCTGTTCCTCAGCCTGGAGCAGGGTTTGCCGACTTTGGAACCCATCTTAGATTCTCTCTGGACTCAGCCCGCCCTGGGAGCACCCACAGGGTGACGCTCACTCATTTCTGGCGGGAAGCTACCAAGGTGCTCCCAGGGCTGGAGTGAGGGGTGCGCCCCGCGGCCCGCCCGACCCAGCCTCAGCAGCCTACTTCAGCCTTGAGGGACCCGGTCATGGGCTGGCATGCCTCATCCTGTCACCTGTACCCCTGCCTCTGGGGCCCTCGCCCACTCCCAGCCTCCCCCGTGTGTCCCCCTCACACCCTGCCCTCCCACATCCCCCCCCCCACCAGAGAGGGGGTGCTGTTCCTGGCTGCTAGCCTCCTCCCGGGCCTGGTACTCACTGGTTCTTCTCCAGCTCCAGCAGGAGCTCCTGCCCTTCAGCCTTCAGGGCCACCAGCCCCGAATCTAGCTTCGAGACCTGGGCAAGAAGGAGAGCGGGGCTGAGGGCGCAGTCGGGATGGGAAGCAGGCTGGTGAGGGAGAGTGCAGGGGGCAGGGGGCTCCCCACCTGCCACGGGGAGTGTGGACGGGCATGGGGTGAGAACGTGCGGGCACATATGTTCCCAAACTTGGCCGCTTTCGGTTTTGACAGCGGGCATTCGACACAGCCCACTAGGAGAACGTCCTCCGGAAAGATGGGACGAGGGGTCCCAGAAAGGTATGCTGCCTTACACAGGCGGCCGGGCCCTTCCTCTGCCTCCCTCCTGCTCCACCGCCAGAAGCCTTGCCCTAAGTAGGGAGGACAGTGGGGGCCAGAAGACACTGGGCGGAGGACTCAGGCGTCCTTACAACCTCTTGTTTCTGTACCTTGCTGCTTCCCACCCCCTGTAGGGTTCAGACTTTACTCCCTCCTTGTCCAGTTCTGACAAACTGAAAATTTCCCTGGCCTCCTGGAGGCCTGCCTCGCACCTGCTTCACTGAGCCCATGGAGTAAACATTAGCAACCCCCACCCCCCCGACTCCAGGCCAAGAGGAAACCATTGCGGCTAGTAGGTCAGGAGGCCGGGCCTGGGCCGGCCTCTCCTTCCCCATAGCCTCTTTGCCCCTCCCACCCTGTGGGACGACCCCCTCTGCCCCGTCTTGTCCACTCTGCCCGGCTGGGGGCCCGGAGCTGGAGCCGGCCCAGGAGCATCGTGGAGGTGCTGGGGCTTCGGAATGCGGGCCCCCACCCTTGCTGGCCCTTCCCTTTTCTCCCACCATGCACTGGGCTGGGCCGCAGGCCAAGGGGCTGAGATTCTTCTGGAGGCCTTTTCTCTGCAGGCGGGGTGCAGATAAGCTCCCCCGCCCCAGCCAACAGACTTCCCTAAGGCCCCAAGCACGAGCTCACGTGCCCAGAATGCCACTTACTTTGGTGGAGAAAGGTTGGCACCAAGCACGCCCAGCTGCCCCAGAAGGAAAGCTTCCTCCTACCTTGAGCCCAGCCCCGGCTCCCCTCTCTCTGTCCTTCTGCAACCCCTGCTGTCCTTGCTTCCTGCCCTCTTGGTGACCCTGCTATTCACTATGCACCCCATCCCTGACCTGACATGTGGGTATTTCCTGCCTCTTGGACGGGACTCCCCGCCTGGACTCTGCCGGCTGTCCTCCTCCTGGCAGGCTTCCTGGAGCCAGGGGAAAGCAATGCCTTCTGGGATGCCCTGCCTCGTCACAGCCCAGGCTGGACTGGGAGGGAGGACCACAGTCGGTGTGACCCCAGCGTGCGCCCAGCCTTCCCCTCTGCCAGTGGTCTCCAGGACAACAAACTCAAAGCTTGGGCCAGCTTGAATGGGGGCCTCTGAGGGCCTAGGGGACCCAGTGAAGGTCCTAGGTTAAAAGCTGCTGGGCCTCTAGGGCCCTCCTAACCTTTATGACAATGTCCTCCTGCCTTCCTCCTTGCTGGCTGTCTTCTCTTGCCTGAAAATTCAGGATGAAGAGGACTCTCTAGATCTGGGGGGCCAGGGGTCAATGGTTACAAGTCTTTCAGATGGTAGTGGGCCTCGGGCTTCTGGGCTTCTGGTCTCAGGCGGTGTGACCTTGGGCACTTTCTCCAACTTCTCTGGGCTTCAGTTTGCCTTTCTGTGAAATGGGGATACCAAGGGCACTGGCCTCCTGGTTTGCAGCACAGCTGTGTGACACATACAGCTGGGACACGGTTGTTCTGGAAGTGTGTGGTGGGAGGGTGTTGGCAGGCAGCTGGGGCAGAGAGTCTGGAGAAACAAAGTCAGGAGCCCTCGGGCGGCCCCCGGAGAGTGACCAGTGTCCCCTGGCCAGAAGTGGATTCTGCATGAGCCAGGGAGGCCGAAGTTTTCCAGAACGGAACAACAATGTGTCTACAGGGTAATATGTTCTCGTAAACTTGGCAAAAGGAAGGTATTTGGGTGTTTTCTCAAAGAGGTCCCTGAAAAGTTTCGGGCCCCACAAATCCTGGCTCCACCTCTGCCTGAGGGGACGAATGGGGAGCCCGGATAATTCTGGGAGGGAGGGAGCAGGGGGAGGTCGGGGAGGAAACCCGAAAATGACTTCCACGTGTGAAGGCTCATGTGAGCCGGCTGCCTCCCCACCCCCACCTGCCAACCCTCTGGGAAGGGGCCCAAAGGACCCCAGCCAAACTGCAGGGCTGAATGAGGAGGGGCAGAGGGGCCGGGAGAGCCTGGGCCCCCGCGGAGGGAAGGAGGAGCTGCACTGACCGGCTCCTGCAGGGTGACCACGCGCCGGACTCGTCCATCCAGGACCCAGTGCAGGGTGACAGGCTCTCCGGGGTGCTTTCCTGGGGGGGAAGACAGAGTAAAAGATGAGGGGGAGCATGGGGGGCGGGGACGGTGGAGGGATGAGGTTACGGGACCTCAGCCGGGTGGAACAGGAGGCTCCATCTTCAACATTCAAAGCCCGGGGAAGGCTGGCCAGCCATGGGGCATCCTGGGAACCGAGGAGCCAACAGGCAGGAGAGAGACGGAGGAGCTGAGCTGAGCTGGGGAGGTGGGAGCCCCATTGACCTGGGGGAGACTTGGGGGTCAGAGGTCACAAGGAAGAGATCCAGGCCCCCAGCGCAGAAGGGAAGGCAAAGGGGAGGTAGCCTGGGGTATTTTTAGACTGGGCAGCAGATGCCTTTGGGGTGAGACATCTGTGAAGAGAAGATGCCTCCGCCCTCTGAGAAAAACAACAGCCAGATGTCTGGGGAGGCCCACCTTGCCCGGAGCTCCCCTTGGGGGCTTCATGCTGGAAGCAGGACTTCCAGGGACCGAGCTCAGAAACCCCTTCCTGGGATCTTTCAAGGTGGGGAGGCCTTGGGGGACAGAGCCTGAGTGCTCCCAGGCCAGGCGTGCTTAAGGGGGCTCTGGAGGAATACCAGAGCCAAGCATTACTCAGAAGGCTCTGGAATGCTCCCCTGGAATGCTCCCAGCCCCCCACCCCACAGTGGGTCCCAGCAGCTCTTGCCACAACCTCCCTGCAGGAGCCAGGCCCCAGGCACCCCAGAGCCTGTAGGCAGTCCTCCCTGTCCTCTGACACAATCCCTGGGGAAGCGAGCCCAGCTCCCAGAACCGACAGCTACCCAGCACTCAGCCAGGCCTGACCCCACACTCAGAGGGCTGACTGCGGAAGTGTTCCAGCTCCGGCCAGGCCACCCCAACTCCTTTCTCTTCCTCCATCCTCTCCCCTAGACCCCATCATCAGAGACCCAGAATAGCAGCAGCTCTAGGAGTCCCCTTCCCCCAGGAAGCCCTCCTGGTTTGGATGAGCCAGTTGCTGCGGTGGGGCAGGGATCTGAATTTGAGAGGAGGGGCGAGTGGGGGGCAACCAGCCCGGAGAGGACTTAACTGGGGGTGGAGAACTTCCTCTTGCTGGCCCTACGCCTCCCAGGTAGAGCCGAGAGGGTGTGCTTGTGCGCATGTGTGCACACGGGGTGGGGGTTCTCTTCATGGCGCTGGAGCGGGGGCAGAGACGGAGCTGTGATGATGAGGGTGAGGGAGCCAGTGCGGTGCTGGGGAGCACAAAGCCCATCTCCACTCCTCCCGGGGGGTCTCACCCTCTCCTGACCACCCCCCCAGGCTGAGGAGGAGGGAGCAGCCATCGAAAGGCATGAGGGCTGTCATCCCACCCCCTCGGAGCCCCAGAACAAGACCCTAGCCCTTTTGGGTACTCCTCGACAGTGCCCTGGAACCCAGCGCCCCCAGGCTGCCCAGCCCAGGTGGCCATTCCTGCCTCCTCCCGGGAGTGCTCCCAGTCCCTCCACGGGCGGCTTCCACACAGGGTATGTGGGTTGTGGAGGTTACCTTCCAGGGCCCCTTCTGTGTGAAGCACCCTTCTCTCTCTCACCCAACAAGGCAACACTATCAACACGGGGCACACACACACACCCTGCCCCCAGGCCCTGGGATGCAGGCTGAGCTTTCGGTGCAGAGTCTGAGGGACCGGTGCGCGCTGGGCCTCAGGGCGGGAGGTGCAGGAAAGTCCACACCGGTGGGCGGGGTCTGGGGGGGTGTCAAGGCAGAGAATCTTGGCAGAGGGGGTTGGGAACTTGGACAGATGCTCAGAGGGGACCGCCCCCCTCCCCCCCGGCCAATGCTTTGCCATTGCCACTGTGACATCTGGGCAGCCCAAGTACAGCTGAGAGTCCCCAGACAGGTCCTGAGGAGACCTTCTTTGTCTTCCCCGACACCATGGTGGCTGACAGCGACCTCCCCGGCCCCACGGGGCACGTCGCACTCACCTTGAAACGCCTCGGCCCCCCACACCGGCAAAGGTAGCCTCGAGAGCAGCAGCAGCAGCAGCCACGCCCGCGACCCTCCGGCTCTCCGGGACCCCCGGCCCATGGCTGTGAGCGCCCCGGCCTCCACGCCGCGGCTCCCGGCTCCCGGCTCCGCCCCGGCTGGATCCAGGCCGACCCACGGCCAGAGCAGCCGGCCCGCCGCCTCCCGCGCCACCCCGCACGGAACCCCGCAGCCCGTCCGCCCCGACCCCGTGCGCCCTCGGGGAGCCGCAGCGGCCGTCTAAGGGTAGGAGCAGGGCCGGCGGCGTCCGTGCGGCCCCTCGGGGATCCGCCAGCGCCCAGCCGCGCAGTAGGTCTCCGCGCTCTCCCCGTGGGGGCGGGGCGGGGGTGGAGTGGGGATGGGGCGGGGCCCCTGGGAAAGGCCTTTGAGGGCCGTCGGGGGCGGGTGGAGGTGACACCAGGGCTGGGGGCCACCTGCTGCTGCTCGGGTCGCCCCCCTCCGCGGTCCCCTGGGCGGACCTCTGTCACCACCTGCTCACCAGCCCTGCCCAGAGGGGCCCTGGCCCGAACCCGCCGGAAGTGCCGCTGGGAGAAGGGAGGCGGGCGCCCTCGAGAGGCAGGTGCGGCGGCGGCTCGGAGCGCCCCTGGGCGTCGCGGCGGCCGCCAGCCCCTGTGTCCGCCGCGCGCGGCCAGGGCCAGGTCGGGGGAGCGGGTGGAGCCGCGGTGCTGCGGGCTTGGTGCCGGGCAAAGGCAAGGCGGGCGCGCGGGTGCGGGCGGGGCAGCCCTTGTCCCTGGGGGTGGCCAGTGGGAACAATTGCGCAAAGCCACGGAATCCCAGACGTGGGGGATCCTTCCTGCTTTGGCAACATGTTTCTGTCTTTAAAGGTTTGTGTTCTGAGTAGTAGATTTGGAGAGTGAGTAGCCAGTATTCTGATAGCGAGAGGTGTTAACTTTTTAAAAAGATTTTGTTTGTTGGGGGAGGGGGGGGGTGGTCAGAGGAAGAGAGAGAGAGGGAGAAAGAATCTCCAGGGGACTCCTCGCTGAGCGGGCGAGCCTGGGCTCAATCTCACCACCGAACATATGACCCGAGTCGAAACCAAGAGTCAGTCACTCAACCCACTGAGCCACGCAGGTGCCCCACGAGGGATGCTAACTTTTAAGCCAATCTATTTGTTATTGAGAACAAATGCGAAGGTTCCCTTAGGAAGTGTTGCAGTAGCGAGGGAAACCTATGTAGGTCTGATTCAAACAACAAAATATGATAAGATGTTCAGGGATCATCCCTCCCTTTTCTTTCCACCCTCTCAGCCCACATCCCCGAGCCAATGCAAAGCCACAATCCTTAGCTCCTTGTGTAGGTTTTAGATTAGTTTATGCCCATCCAAGACAACATAGATTTTTTTCTCTTATTAACATTTCTCTGCACTGTTTTCCCCTCCACTTTAATACACTTTGGAGATGCTTACTATCAGTGCATTTAAAGTGGTCTTATGGTTATTACTATTACCCTGTTATTATTACTTCGGGTTTTCAGGTCAACTTTATTAAGATAGTTTACGCACAATAAAGTGCACCTGGGGGCACCTGAGTAGCTCAGTTGGTTGATCGTCTGCCTTCCGCTCAGGTCACGATCTCAGGGTCCCGGATCCAGCCCGGAGTCAGGCTCCCTCCTCAGTGGAGAGCCTGTTTCTCCCTCTCCCTCTGCCCCTCCTCCTCACTTGTTCTCTCTCGCTCGCTCGCTCTCGCTCTATCGCTCTATCTCAAATAAATACATAAAATCTTTAAAAAAGAAAAACGAAGTGCACCTGTTCTAAGCGTCCAGTTGGATGGATCTGATTGATCCGCCGCTGTAATCACCCCCATAATCGGGACACAGTGTTCTGTAACAAACGGGGTAGGAGGGATCGTCCGCCCTGCAGGCAGGAGGCCCCTACAACTGACACAGAGCTCTTGCAGTAAAGAAACATAAGCTATTTACGGGTCTGGCACTGCCCAGGAGAATGGGAAACGAATGCCCTAAAGTCCTAAACTCCCCAGTGGCTTGCAAGTGAGGGTCTTTAAGGGCAAAATTGGGGGGCAGGGCTGTCCCGAGAAGGTGGGTGCCCTAGACTGGAGGCCCGGGAGGTCGTGTTAGCAGGTGCCCTGGTGCCACTTTGTCTGGTCCCCTGGGAGGTCTCCTTCATCTCAAGAGACTTGGAATCTGAAAAGTATATTTGTTCTTTATGGTAGAGGTTTCTTTAGGTACATCCGGTAATAATATCCTTTGGGTGGTGCTGACTACTTGTAAGCTAGTGGGGTCGCGTTCCTGGAGGTCCCTTGGCGGGACCAGTCCAGCCGTGCCTGGACGCGATAGACCTCCAGTGTTCCTTCTTTCACCTGCGCGGACAAGGTGGATGCTGGCTTCAATTCCCACTGCCCCCCCCCAAATTTCCCCTGTACCCCCTCCCCCCTCTCCCACTCCCAGCCCCAGGCAGCCATTGATCTGCTTTGTGTCTATACATAAGTTTTGCCTATTCCAGAACTTCATGTAAGTGTTACCGTAAAGCACGTACTCTTTGTGTCTGGCTTTCTTCCCTCTCTGTTTCCGAGATTCATTGACATGGTTTCCTTTTGTAGTGCCGAATGCCATGGGCACTCGGGAAGCCTGCGCCCATGAGTGCATGGGCGCCCAGGGTTTCCTTTTTGTAGTGCCATGGGCGGAGGGAAGCATGCTTTCTCTCTTCTCCAGTTAGGCATTTGGGTTCTTTTCCAGCATGAGACTCTCCTACATGTAGCCGCTACACATTTGCTGTGAAGTTTTATATGAATCTCTGTTTTCATTTCTCCTTTCTCATCTGTGAAGACCCAGAATTAGAAAGGGCAGTCATATGGCAAGGGCATATTTCAGTTTGAAAGAAACTCGTTTCCAAAGCCACTGTACCGTTTTGCATGCCCCCCAGCCATGTGGGAGAGTTCCGGTTCCTCTCATCCTCGCCAGCACTTAGTGTTGTCAACTGTTTTACTTTGTTATTCCAGTGGGTGTGTGTTCCCACCACTTTTTTATAGTTGAATGCTGTCACTCATTCGTATAGACCTCTCTTGCCATGTAAATGGTTTCCAGACCTTCTGCTATTGCAAATCAGGCTGTGATGGATAATTTTATATACAAACTCCTCTGTGAGATGATTTCCTACAAATGGGCTTCCTGGGTCAAAAGATATGTGTTTTTGTGACTTGGGAGGATTCACTTAAATGGCCCTTCAATTCGTGGCAATGTACAGTTGCGCCAGCCATATCTAGAGGGCCCCTTGGCCCGCAACCTTACCAACACAGCTCTCAAACCATGATACGCTTCTCTGAAGGTGAGAGTGCAGTCTTAATTTACATTTCTCCTAGCAGTGAACTTGAATAACTGTTCAAACACTTAAGCGCCATTTGTATTCCTGTTCCCTGAATCATGTTTCTACTGAGCTGTGGGTCTTCCTGCTGACAACTGGAAGGCACTCTTTACGTATGTAAGGGGGATTCACCTTTTGTCTGGAGTGTGAGTTGCAAATCTTTTTCAGTTTGTGAAACGCCTTCAGCCTTTGTGTGGGGCTGTAGTTCAGGTGTTTTTGTTGCTAGCATCCGATTGTGTGAATGTAACCCTTTTTTCCTTGACTCTACTGTTGCTGGACACGAGGGTGGTTCCTCGTTTTGAGATGTTACCAAAAATGCTGCTGTGGACATTTATGTGCGTGCGTCCCCAGCTTCCTGCCTTCGCCTGTCTTGCTCCCCTCATCCATTTACAGATTTCCCCCTTGGAGCACGGCCTGACATCGCTTGCGCATGAAGCCTCATCTTGGGGAACCAGACCTCATATAGACCTAGATGGCTTTGGTCATGCTGGGGCTTCCAATGAGGGCAGGCTGGGGAGACATCAACCCCTCCTCCTTCTGTGGATGAGTAAATGGGGTTCCCACGGGTGCCCCCAGCAGCAGAGGCCACCCTCACAGCACAGAATTCCCTGATCCCACTACAGAAGCTGGGGGGGGGGGGTGGCGGGCAGGAAGCAAGGCATCCTGTCATAGCCTGGGGCCATTTGGTTAGCTCTTCTCTGAGGGAGGATGTGGGGAAGAATCGGGGTGGATAGGGAGATCTAGGCTTCCATCTTGAACCAGGAGCACAACGAGAGATTCCCAAACAAAATGTGGATCCCGAGGAAGGGGAAATTATGGAGACACAGCCCTAAGTATGGTAAAGGAGTCCTGAAGAGGAAGGAGAGAGAGACAGCTAAGAAAGCCCCAGAGATCACAGAGACGTGACAACACCTGCAGCGTAACCGGGTCTGGTGAGGACTTGGAGGTAGCTCGAGCCCTAAATGAGCTGGGGCCCCGGTAGCAGAGCGGACTCCCCAGAGCAGCCAGACTCTGAACATGGAGGGGAGGCTTCACGGTAGCCAGCAGGGTCCTCTCAGGCAAGAAAGAGCAAGAAAGGGCGCCTGGGTGGCTCAGTTGGTTAAGCGACTGCCTTTGGCTCAGGTCATGATCCCGGAGTCCCGGGATCGAGTCCCATATCGGACTCCCGGCTCTGCGGGAAGTCTGCTTCTCCCTCTGACCTTCTCCCCTCTCATTCTCAGTCTCTCTCTCTCTAATAAATAAATAAATAAATCTTTAAAAAAAAAAAAAAGAAAGAAAGAGCTCCTCTTCCCGCTGCAGACCTGGGCTTTGGTGCCTCTTTGTTAAGGGGTTCTTCCTGACTCAAAGCCTGGTTACTGTCCCCTGCGGATGCTTCTCCCTGCCCATTTCCTTGTCTCTCTCCCCCAGACCCTGAGCTCCACGGGGTCTGGGGCTCTCTTCGTTTACTGCCTGGCACAGGGCCGGGCACACAGTGCTGATAAAACAAGGTGGATTTGTAGCCTAAGAGCCATGTGGGGGCTGGAATCATCCCCTGCAACGGGGATGCCTTCCCAACCTGGATGAGCTATGTCTAAGTATATCCGAGGAATTTTCTGCAGAAATCTCTGAGCGATTATTTATTTGGAGGCTGCAGAGGAGGGGATGGGGCCACTCGACCAAAGTTGGAAAAGAGAGATCCCACAAGTAGCCACTGTGGGAAAGATGAGGTCTCCAGTGTCTCGCTGGAGTCACTCTCCAAGGGGACCCTGGGGAGTGTCCTGGGAAGAAGGGGGAGTTAAATCTTCGAAGTGCTCCCATAACGGATGACATTCACATCTGTAAACAAGACGCATTCTGAAGAATGACCCGAGCAGGGTGAATGTAAACATGCCTCTATGAGCTTCACCAGGGACACAGCCCTTCATCTTTTTGCATAAGCTACCCAGGTTTGGAATTTCGGGGGCAGGGGGCAGGGGTGTTTTAGCTTTCATAATGTCGGACAGTTTTCCAAAGTCATCAGTCTGTATGATTCCATTTATATGAAATTCAAAAATAAGCCAATCAAATCCCTGGCATTTGATAGCACCATGGAAGTTCACTTTGGAGGCCTTGCAATTGGCAGGGGGCCCAAGGGAGACTCCGGCGTGCTGGTGCTGGTGTATTTCTTGATCTGGGTGCTGCTTACACGGGCTTGATCACTTTTTGGAAAGCCATCGAGCTGTGTGCTTACAGTGTAAGCGGTTTTCTGTTTGTGTGTCACGCTTGAATTAAAAGTTTATTTCAAAAGTCTGGAGGTGACTCAGAGCTCCAGGGGTGGACACGACTAACCCCTCTGAGAACCTTCCGTTCCCAGGTGGACCGATGTCCCCTTGGAGACGCGCAGAAGCCATCCTCCCCTCACCCTCTCTTCCCTGGACAGCCTAAGAATATCTGGCTGCATTCGGCTTGCTCTGTCTCTGTCTCACCTCTGGATTTAGTGACACTTTCCACCCCCACCCCTCCCTCTCCCCAGACGACAATGTAGAAAAACCAGTGCTTACTAAGTGCTCCTGTACCGCGTCCCAAGCGAGGTGCTGGTCACATGGACAGAGGAGGTGAGCAGCACCTAGAGACTTGAGGAACAGGAGGGAGCACTCATCTCGAGCATAAGGTAGTTTGTGGCACATGTCATGTAATTTGCACTTGCGGACCACCTCCAGCGGGCAGTCTCCCGGAATGAGCTACATTCACATTCAGATCTTCTGCGTTCCAGCTCAGCCCTTTGGGTTGCAAGAAACAGACTCATTCCAGTTACGTCATAGGATGGGTGTTTATTGGGAGGACATACCAGACAGGCTCCCAGGAAGAGTCTGGCAATCAGGCACTACAAGGAATGGGACCTGGGAGCCGGTAGCTTCCAGCTGCGGTTACATGGAGCTTACTCGGCCTCCAATTTCTTTCCAACCTGTTAGACCCTAGGTCGTCACCCCACTACTCCCCAGGTTTCTCAACCCAAATTCCAGGTGGGCTCTTTGCGCCTCCTACCATCTGCCACCAGGCTGCGAGGGGAGTCACTAGTCAGCCCCCAAGAACTGGCTCCTCTCAGGCACTGACTTCATGGAAGCAAGTTAGTCCTTCCTTGTGACCCTCATTCCGCTTAACACCCCCTGGCACACAAGCCCCTAGGAAGACTGAGTGAGCCCACTTGATCATAGAGAGGGCTGTACTTGGAGCAGAAATAAAGATGCTTTCCACGCCCCCCAGGGGTAGGAATGGGGCCCCCTCTTTTTCCGAGGCCCTGATAAAATGCCTACTCAGGCCACCCCATTGGCTGGCATGCCTTTTACCTAGGGAACGCCAAACCGTCTTGATTTCCTCAGTCCTAATGTGTGAGAGGGACTCCCTCCTCTGGGAAGCCCATGAACAGAATGACTAGGGACACGCCCTGGCCTTCAGTAGATGGGCACTGCAAACGTGGCCTGCTGGCAGCATCCTCACCAATGTCAGAAGTCTCGGGGATGAGTCCGTGGTTGGGAGTCCTTTGGAAATGGAATAAAAACTGTATTTCCCAGAATCCCTTGGCACTTGGCGTAGCCATGTGACTCAACTCCAACCAATGGGGAATGAGTGAAAATGACCTGCAACTTCTGTCCACAATGGAAATGGGTGTGCCTTCAAATTCCTCTTCTTGCTGGAGGGAATGTGAACACAGTGGGGCCACCACGAACCTCACAATCAAAGGTAACGTTTCAAGGGTGGAGAAAAATAAGATAGAATGATCCAGAATTCTGACATCTTAAACTACCGTAGCATACCCAGATTAGTATGGGAGAGAGAGATACAGTTCGCTCCTGTTGGAGTAACTATTTGGTCTCTTGTTAGTGCAGCCTAACTTCTAGTCCAGCTCCTATGGAATGCTTTGGTCGGCCTGGGAGGATGTAGGAAGCTCCTCTTCTTTTCCAATCCATCCAAAAAGTCCAGGGTGGGCTTGGGGGGAAAAGATGTGAGGGGCCGTCCATTGGAAGATAAAGGGAGAGATCAGATCCGGAGAAAAGGAAAAGACAAGTAGACAACATGGGCAGCTCGTTTCTCCTCTGGGTCCCCCAGGGTCAGCACCCTCCTGGGGTAGATTAAGGTTCACCTCTACTTCTCAACGCCCATCTTTCTTGGCAAGAGATTTGGATCCAAGTCATAGGAAGTCAGACGCCGTAGAGCTGTTTTCACAGAGGCAGTCAGGACTCAGTGCTGCCTTGTTCACGAGGCCCAGGTCGTTGCAGTTTCTGGCGACCTCTTCCTCCTGAGGGTAGACGATGCCACGGGTCAGCTCAGGGTCAGAGCGCGGGACTAGGTCCCACCTGTGGCTGCATCAGGACCAGTGAGCTTCCCGCAGAGAAAATCCTGGTGACAAGGAGGGCTCTGGGAGTGTCCTCTAACTCTGGAGGGCAGCCCCCCAGACCTCAAGCCTTGGGTGGGGGGCCCCAGGGGGCTGGGGAGCACGTGCCTAGCCGGCGATGAGGCTGTGAGCCCTGCTCCTCCCCCCACTGGATGATCTGCAGCAGGGGACACATCACCGGGAAGGGAAAACGGATTTTCACCCCTGCCCAGGTGACGGGCAGATTCCAGAGTGGGGAAGAGGGAAGCCAAAACACAGGTGGGGTTCTGTGTTCCAAGATGCAGCTTGAGAGTTGAGGGGAAGCTGCTATATTCAGAATGTCTGTCTCGGTCACCCTGCCAGCAGCTCCCACAGAGAACTCGACAGTCACGCTGGCCTACAGTAAGCCCAGTGCTCCCCGCGAGCACATGACTGTCGTGTACCCCATTCAGAATGTGGCTTCCCTGTCTTTCCAGGGGTCCCTGGTTCTCTGTATTTCTCCCCAGTCTCCCCCTAGCCCCAGGGGGCATCCTATATATGCGAGCCATCTCTGCGCCAGCCCTGCCCGGTGGGTTAGCCGGGCACCGTGTCTGCCTGGGCCCACAGGGCGGATGGATACCTGTGTGGTCTGCTTCTGAGAAGTCATCTCCACCAAATTCTCACCCATGCTCAGCTTACAAAAATGCCTCCTGCAACAGCAAGAGAGGACTCAGGGTCTCTCGACTACCCTGCCTGCCCCCATTTCCTCCCCTGACCCCAGGCGCTTAGCCCCAGACTGCTCACCGAACAGAGAGCAGCGGGAGCACTGTGGGGAGTGGAGGACCCTCCCAGCCCTTTCTTTACACAGATGGGGTCCAGACAAAGAAAGAAAACTACGACAACATGGATTGAAAGATGATTCTAGAAGCAATTCCCAAATTTGGAGCAGTGGGAGGAAGAGGGAGAGGATAGGAAGTATGGAACCCGTGCATCTGGTAAGAGAGACATGAGGGGATGTTGAGGGGAAGGGGGGAGAGGACGAGGTGACCCCATCTGCCCCCCAACCCTGAACCCACCTCCAGGCGTAGAAGGCCCCCAGGGCCAACAACAGGGAGAGGAGGCCCACCAGCAGCCCTAGGACCCAGAGGAGCTTCTGGAACAGACTCAGACGGTGCAAGGCTGGAAAACAAGGGTGAGGCTCAGGGGGCTCTGGCCGGGCTCTGGCTCCAGGCCTCCAATGCTCCCCCCAAGGTGACGCCCCCAAGACGACAACTATTCTAGCTCTCACTTGATCTTAGAAGCTTTCCCACGCAGCGGAGCATTAAGCAACCCATCTAGACTAGTTGGATGGGTTGCTCACAGTGGAAGGGATTCAGGGAAGACCTCAGAAGGAAGCCTTTGGACCCGAGAGCGGGGCCTTCATACAGAGGGGCCTGGGAGACGGTTCCCCCCAGCCCCCACCTCTGGTTCCGAAGTAGGCAGACGCGGACGCAGAGCCCAGGGCATTGGAGGCGGAGCACACGTATTCGCCCTGGTCGCTGGGCCTCAGCTCCTCCATGTCCACCCTCAGGGCGTTGGCGGTGGCTGTGACGCGGATGTGGGGCTCGGCGGGAGCCCCGCGGGGCTGGCTGGAGGCCACCAGCCTCCTGCCGAGGTGGAGGCTCAGACTGGCTAGGGGCTCGCTGTCCACTCGGCAGTCCAGGATGCCCCGGAGGCCGCCCTCAGGCTCCACGAAGACCGTCATGGTGGGCATCTCGGGGGGGTCTGTGGGAGCACAGAGGGGCGCCACGGTTGCGGAACACAGCGCCAATTCTGCCCCGCCCGGCCCCCCTGTACCCAGGCACGATGACTCCGCAGCTCGCCGCGTGACGAGGGAGAGCCCATTCCCCCGCTCCTTGATCTGTGTCTTTCTCTGACCACTAGAAAGCAGAAGTGACATTATGTGGCTTCAAGGCTACACCTCAAGGGGCCTCACAGCTCCTGCAAACACATCCCCGGCGGGGAGGCCAGGCCTGCCCCAGCTGCCCGCCATGAGGATGTGGCCGTCCTCGACCAGCTAGCCACGGGACACCGGAAGCCACATGCGGGGACGCCAGCCGAAGCCCTGCCCAGCTCCGCTCCACCCGAATTTCTGACCCTCGGCATCGGGAGCACACACAACGGCTGTCGTTTGAAGCCCTGTATTTCGGGGGGTTTGTGACTGCAGCCAAGACTGGCTGATCCTGCATGGGGGTCCTGGATGAGGGATGGAGCGGGGACCCAGGCATTCTGCGTGCAGTTGTGGGGCTCCTCGCTGGGCGAGGGGGCTGCTATTTTGCACGTGAGGAAAGCCAGGCGGGGATGTACAAGGTCACACAAGAGGCAGCAGGAGTCCACCAACCTGGGACTCCAACCCTGCGAAGTCTTGGTTCTTTGCAGACAGGAGAGGAGGAGGGAGAGGAGGAGGGACTGGAGTGGGCAGGTGAGATGTGGGCAGACGGAGGCAGGGGGCGGGGGGTTGTACTCACACAGCACCCGGAGCATGACCGGAGCAGAGGTGGTGGCCCCACTGGGGAGCTCAGCCCGGCAGTGGTACGCCCCGACTTGGGCACGGGCCACGTGGGCGAAGACAAGGGTGGGCACAGGCTCCGTGTGTAGTCGCTGGCCATTCCAGAACCAAGCGAAGGTGGAGTTGCCCGTGGGATCAGGACCACCGGGGAGGCGACAGCTCAGGTTCAGCGGGGCCCCCTCAGCCACGTCCAGCCCGGGCTCGGCCTCCACATGCACCCCTGCAGGCCGAGGACCAGGAGGCGGTCAGGGAGCCTCTGGCGGGAGGTGGGGGATCTGGGCATCGGAGAGGCCTCGGTGCGTTATGGGAACTTCTGTTGTGATTTGGGGCCCCCAGAGGTAAGATTGTGTCTCTCTCATAAGACTGAGATTTCTTGGGGTGCCTCAATCAGTTAAGTGTCTGCCTTCGGCTCAGGTGATGAACCCAGGGTCCTGGGATCAAGCCCCACATGGGGCTCCTTGCTCACCGGGGAGCCTGCTTCTCCCTCTTCCACTGCCCCTTGCTTGTGTTCCCTCTCTCGCTATCTCTTTCTTTCTCTTTCAAATAAGTCAATAAAAATCTTTACAAAAACAAACAAAAAGACTGAGATCTCTTGCACTGGGCACCTCCGGGACTGTCTGTCTCTCTCTACAAACCAGGCTTTCTGATGGAGGAGGCTGTGTCCTCTCAGGAGGGACTCCCCAAAGGGGGGGCTCCACCTCATCCCTCCCACTGAGCCCCCTAAAGGTAGGGCTGTGTCTCTCCTCTCACCGCAGGCTTCCCCGGGGCAGGTCTGGGCTTCCCCCAGACTGGGTTCTGGGAGGGTGGGTCCTGTCACCCCTGCCTGCCAGGGGCCCTTGGCACGGCTGCAGCTCTACCCTCAGAGGGCGTTCTGCAAGGGCAAGACTGTTTCTTCCCCTCAGGCTGGGCAGCGGCCTCCTCTTCCATCGGACGGAGCCGGGCTCGAGCTAGCCGCTCCGGTCGGCCTGCCCCTTGTGCACACACGGCCCCGCTGTGCCCGAGCCTCTCTCCTCCCCGCTGGCCCACTCACCTTCCCCCTGCAGCTCCCCTGTGGTGCTGACTGAACCCAGGAAGTTGTGGGCTGTGCACACGTAGGTGTCCTTGCCACCCGAGGGTGCATCTCCCACTCGCAGCCGCAGGGCATTGCGCGCCGCCTGCACGGGGCCCGTCCCGGATGCCAAGCCGGGCCCCCCCGCGCTGGTGGCCAGCACCCTGCCATCGCGGGACAGGGCCAGCTCAGCGGGGGGCTCGCTGTCCACGGTACACTGCAGCACAGCTCCGGAGCCGACTCTGGAGTCCCGAAAGGACGACAGGACCACGTCCCGAGGGGCATCTGGAAGCACGACAGCACATAGTCGGAGGCCCTGTTCGCAAACCCTGCACCGTCCGTGGGCTTAGCCGCCCCCGCCCCAGCGCTGGTGAGGCTGAAGCCTCTGCACGAAAGGTCACTTCCTCGGAGGGACACCTTGTGGGCAGAGTCCACAGAGCTCTATGGTCCCTTTTCTCATCACTTATGTCCTTCCTTTCGCAAGGGCCCCTTCTGAGGTCTGCTACGGTCCTGCATCCGCCCCCACGGAGGCCCCGAAGTGCCCTCTGCCCGCTCCCAGCCTCGGCACCCCCAGCCAGGGACCCCGGCTCACAGTGGACTTGCAGGGCGGTGGGCCGGGAGCTGCGGGTGCCCTGGGCGTCCCGGACCTGGCAGGAGTAGGCCCCCGCGTGAGCCCGTGTGGCCGCTGGGATCGAGAGGGCGGCGGCCGGTCCCTCCTGCAGCCACCGGCTGTTGTGGTACCAGGCATAGAGAACAGGAGGGCGGGCGGCGGGGTCTTCACAGGACATCGTGACGGGGGTCCCCTCGGGCACAGCGGCAGACGGAGCCAGGGTCACCTGCACACCTGGCCCGGGGAGACCAGGGTCAGCGAGGCCCAGCCAGAGACCACAGCTGGTCCCTCTCCCCCCGTGGGGCTCGGCTCCGGGCCACGCCTCACCCTCCAGCCGCAGCTCCAGGGAGGCATTGGCCTGGCCCAGAGGACTGTGGGCAGAGCAGCTGTAGAGACCCTCATCGCTGGGCCCAGGCTCCCACAACTCCAGGCGCAGGGCGTTGGGGACAGAGGCTGCGGTCGAGGAGGCCAGGAGGCGGCCAGCGCGGCTGAGGGCCAGCTGGGCGGGTGGGCGGCTATCCACGGTGCACAGCACCTGGGCCAGCCGGCCGCCCCGGCTCTCCAGGAGGTAGGTCAGGCGCAGGCTGCGGGGCGCGTCTACAGGGACACCAGAAGGAAACAGTTCAGAGACCGCAGCCAGGAGGCCAGTTGGCAGGCGGCATTCAAAGCAGGAGGGCCCTGTCTCCCCACCCCAAGGGCCCCCAACTGCCCAATCTGGGGTCACGCTCCTCTGCCCAGAGAGAAGCTATCCCCTCTGACCCCCAACTCAACGCTCCATGTCCTGGGCTTCTTCGGATTGACGGGGACCGAGTTCCTGGGTCGGACATCTGTGGGGCTCTGGCCATGCCCTTGATCCCTGGGGGCTGCCGTCCCTTTTCGCCCCACCCTGCATCCAACCAAACTCACAGAGGACATCCAGAGCGACAGGTGCGGAGAGGTGGGGTGCCTGGCCGGGGGTCACCACACCACAGCGGTAGGAGGCAGCGTCCGTGACTGTGACGTTGGGCAGAAGGATGGAGTGGGCACCTGGGCGCTGCTGCCCATCCTGGTACCACGTGTAGGTGAGCGGCGTTCGGCTGGCGGCCCACACACGGCAGGTCAGGTTCACCAGCTGCCCCTCGTGCACGACGGCCCCGGGCCACACCTGCACGCTCACAGCTGGGGCGGGAGGAGGGCCGGGGGCACCCGTGAGACTGTGAAGCCGTGTAAAGCAAGCCGCTTGTCTCCAGGAAGAAGGGGAGCCCCTCGGCCTCTGGGAGGCACAGGCGGCCCACCTGTCCAGGGGGCTCGAGGCTGAGCATGGGAAGGAGCTCACCATCTCTCAGGTGGTCCCAAGCAGGGTTCTGCAGGGCCCCGGGGTGCCCTGAGCCCTCCCTGACCCTGGTGGGCACATGGAAGAACACAAGCCTCTGGGCTGAGGTGTTTTCCCCCTGAACACCCCACGCCCCCTCCCCTTTCTGATTAGCTTTATCCGCTAGACATCCAGGCAAACATCTGTTTCTAAAAAAGGCTCTTCCGTGAAAGCCAAGTCTGGAGTCGACTGCCCTTAAAAGAGGCTGGGAACAGAGGTTGTCCTTATGTTCAGCCCGCCTGTCTGTGCCTCAGGCTTCCAGAACCTTCTCCAGCCTCCTCTCTTCTCTTAAAGGAGCCACCCACGCACACACTCACGCTCTCACACTGACCTTGGGCATCGAAGGTGGCAGAGGCTGAGGCCTGGCCCAGTGTGTTGTTGGCCTGGCAGGTGTAGACGCCCTCATCCTCCAGCACTGCTCCGTGGACCTCCAGGCGTAGCGTGTTGGGGGCCGCAGCCACCTGCAGCCGGGGAGAGCGGCTGGCCAGCTCCCCCACACCCTGTAGGGTGGACACCACGAGGTGGTCCCCGTGGAGCAGTCGCAGGTGGGCCGGAGGGTCGCTGTTCACACGGCACAGGAGGAGGCCCAGTCGCCCAGGGCCCGTGTCCATCAGGGTGGTGAGCGTGGCCTGGCGAGGGGCGTCTACGGGAGGTGGGGAGTGGTCAGGGCCCCCCGTCCCTCCTCTAGTGCTCTCTCACGGAGGCAGTGCCCAGCACCAGGGCTCCCCCAACCCCTCCTCCAGCTGTCCCTTGTGTCCCTCATGTCCCTCACCCCCCAAGAAACATGGATAGGATGAAAGCTTACAGGACACGTGGAGGCTGACAGGCGAGGCCAGGCTTGTGGTGGCCGAGCCCGGGGCCTGGGCTTGGCAATGGTAGGCCCCGGCTTGGCTCAGAGTAATGGCCGCGAAGCGGAGCGTGGCTGAGTTCGACTCCGGCAGGGGCTGGCCATCCTGATACCAGAGGTACGAGGTCCCCTCCTGGACCCCTGCGGGTACCTGGCAGCTCAGGACCACGGCCTGGCCCTCCTGGAGCTCGGGTGATGGAGACACCTGGACCCAGGCTCCTGCGGGGAGAAACGGAGGGAAAGCGCGAGCCCTCCCCCCTGCCCTCTCCCCCAGCCTGTGTGTGTGTCCACACCAGGACCCTGAGTCCATGTCCTGCAGCCACAGCCCCCCGGCCAGACCACCACTGACGGCCCCCTTCAGCTCCATGCCTCCTCCTTCAGCTCCCAACTCCCCCGCCCCGGGCTGTCCGGGCCTTTACCACCCGCCGCCCAGAGCTAGTTTCACTCCGTCGGGCATATCTCACCCACCAGAAAGCCCAGCTTACGGGACCTTGAAGCCCACGGCAGGCGCCGCGCCTGCACAAGTTAGCTCTGGACAGATGCTGCTTTGACCCCATAAAACACTGAAATAAGGAGGGTCTTAGGTCACGCCAAGGGCAGTTGTCTGATGGAGAGATGGACCCAGCGGACGACCCCAGTGATTACGGGGCAAGTACCCAGCTGGAGACAACGGCAGGCCTGCTGGCAGCTAGAACGCCCCTAACCGTGGCTGAAAAAGGCTCACATTTCTACCCCAAACCCACATGATGCAGCCCAAAGCGTGGCCAGAGCAGCCCCCAGGGGAAGGGGGCTCCGGGGAACTGACACTCACCTCGGACCTGAAAGAAGAGGGAGGTATTGGTGGCTCCGAGGACATTGGTGGCCTCGCAGCGGTAGCTTCCAGAGTCCCCGAGGCTCAAGTCTCGGACCTCCAGCTGCAGGGAGTTGGCTGTGGCTTTGACCTGGAGGCGGCCGTGAAGCGGCAGGGGGGGCCCCAGGCTGGTGGCCAGGAGGTGCTCCCCATGGAAGAGGGCCAGCTGGGCCACGGGGTGACTGTCCGTAGTGCAGACGAACACAGCCACGCGGCCCTGGCCCACGTCCAGGAGGGCTGACAGCTTTGGAGGGTCTGGGGGATCTGCAGACAGGAAGGAGTTCAGGCCACGCCCCGCCCTGCTCCCCACTGTGCAGCTGCCCCACGCTATGCCCCTCCCGCCCGCACGCGTGGTCCAGGCCTGCCCTTGCCCACGCCCAAGCCGTGCTCTGCCCCCCACGGCCGGTCGCCCGCGCTGCGCACTCCCTCACCCTCCGAGCACCCAACCCTGCCCTTGCCCGTCACCCACAGAGCACACTCAGGAGCACCGGGGCGGACAGCTGGGCCCCGGCCTCGGCGAGGATGCAGCAGGCATAGAGGCCAGCATCTGATCTGGCCACCGGCAGCAACGTGACGGTCTCCAGGGGGCCCTGAGCCCACAGCGCCCCGTTCCGGAACCAGGAGAAGTTGGCAGGGCCGCTGGCTTCCCGGCTCACACTGCAGGTCAGGTTGGCTCCGGTGCCCTCCCGCAGCGTGCGGGATGGGGTGATGACCAGGACGGTGGCTGGAGGGCGGGCAGCACAGGTCACCTGAGACAGGCCTCACCTTCACAGTCTCCCCCCCTGGGGTGGGGGCCCAGCCTCCCAGCTTGGAGAAGGTAGGAAGGAGACCCTTGCTGGGGTCCCCTGGGGCAGGGGAGAGAAGTGAGCTCCCACTGCCTAATGGAGGTGGTTTCACCCCATAGACCCACCTTGGAGGGGGTGGGGGTTGGAGGGTCCCGAATACCAGCCCCTGACCCTGAGCCCCCCATTCCCCGCACTGACTCACCCTGGGCATCAAAGTTTGCAGAAGCAGAGGCGTTGCCCAGGGCATTGCTGGCCTCACACAGGTACACACCCTCATCCTCCAGCACCAGGTCACTGATCTCCACACGCAGCAGGTTGGGGGCTCTGGTGACCTTTAGGCGCCGGGAACAGCCCCCACAGCCCAATGGCAGGGAAGAGGCCACAACACGGTCTCTGTGGAGCAGCCGCAGCTGGGCTGGGGGGTTGCTATCCACACGGCACAAGAGGAGCCCTTGACGTCTCGCTCCAACCCCTGTGGCATCCGGGTCCAGATGGGCAGTGAACGTGGGCGGGCGTGGGGCATCTGTAGGGAGGAAGAGCATAGGCATTCATCCTATGGCCTCCACCAGGGTTCTCCAGGTCCGCTCAAAGCTGGCTAGGTTCCTGCAACACACCAAACAAAGGCATGTGCCCAGAGTTGCCATGAACAGCTGTGTAGGTTGTGCACTGCACAAGGACAACCAAACCAAAGTAGGAGGGATTCAGCCGGTGCCCGTCATGCTCAGCTGTGTTCTAGTGCTGTACTGAGTCTTCCCAGAGGAAGGAATGTCATTTTCTGGCTTGGACATGGATGTCATATGAGCTAGCATAACGTTGTGTGCTTCTGACACATTGCAGGTTGGCCCCTCAGGCTACTATGAAGCATCACCCTTGACAGGACACAGTCCCTGTGCTGAGGGCTATCACGGCTATGAGAGCCCGTGAGAGCACAGCCGATGGGTGTGTGCACATATATGGAAGTATAGTGTCCTAGGGCCCAGCTCAGGACAAAGCTTGGACAGCGTGGTGCATTTGAGGCTAGAAGTAGAGAGCCCTAAAGGGGCTGAGGTTGAGGGACAGGATATGGGGAGGCAGAGAAAGCCCCAGGCTTGTTCTCCACATTTCAGCCCTGGGCAGACAGCTCTGTGGTGCCCAGGCCTGTGGCTGCCTTCCTGATCTAGACCCTGGGTCAGGGCAGTGGCAGGCGGGGCCTGAAGGAGGTGGCTGGCGGGCTCCGGTGGGCTGACCCTCCCCAGACAGGCAGGGGCTGGTGGGAAGACTGCTCACAGAGCACAGTGAGGATGGCAGGTGAGGAGGGTCCGCTGGCCTTGTGGCCATCGTTGGCCTGACAGTAGTAAGAGCCGGCATCGGTGCTGGAGGCCGCAGAGAGCTGATGGCTGCTGCTGGAACCTTCGAGAAGCAGAGCTCCATTCCGGTACCAGGAGAAGCGGATGTCAGGTGATGGGCTCAGACCGCTCCTGCAGCTCAGTGTCACTCCTTGCCCTTCGACCACCTCTGCTGCGGGGCTGATGAGGAGGTGGGCCACTGGCAGAAGAGGGAGTAAGGGAGCCTCAGGTCCCCTGCACGCCGGCAGCTCTGTGCCACCGGCTGCAGGAAGACCTCCAGGGTTCTCCTCTCCACACTTGACTGTAGGCAGGTTTGGACTCCATGCCATCAGCTCCATGAACCTCTTGATAATCAGAAAGGTTTGTCTTGAATGCCAGTTCTATCTATTGGTAGTAGCTGGCTGCAGCTTGATCCAGAAGGGTTGTGAGCCAGAGCCCAGGCTTCCATCAAAAACCTGGCTCGATTGATTAGCTCTGTCCGCCACGGCCTCAGAAGGAGGGAATGGCAATGCTCACACCAAGGTATGGACGACCGTGCTTTTCTATCGTTCCTCCTGCCTGGACTCCTAGCAGAGCCTGCCCCAGATGTTTGATAAAAAACAAGTGGGTATGGGCGCCTGGGTGGTTCAGTTGGTTGGGCAACTGCCTTCGGCTCAGGTCATGATCCCAGAGTCCCAGGATCGAGTCCCATATCGGACTCCCGCCTCTGTGGGAAGTCTGCTTCTCCCTCTGACCTTCTCCCCTTTCATTCTCAGTCTCTCTCTCTCTAATAAATAAATTTTAAAAAATCTTTAAAAAAAAACACAAGTGGATATGAAGGGCCCTTCAAGTTCAGAGTCAGAATGTGTACAAAAGGAATAATGCAACCTGCCATGTTTCCCCTTTGTCTTGACTTCAGGAACCTCCCAGGTGGTTTTAGCCCAGATCTTTGATGTGATGTTTTTTTCACCAACCAGCTTGTTCTTTCCCTCAGCTAAGTCCCCTGGACTCCTGGGAGGAAGGCCAAAGCAAGCCTCCTCCTCGGGGTCCCTGCACCGCGCCCCTGCGCCTGTCTTACCTTTGGCCTGGAAGTCCAAGGTGGACGATGACTTCCCCAGGGAGTTGGTGGCTGAGCAGGTGTATTCCCCAGTGTCCTCCAGCCCCAGGTCTCGGATCTCCAGGTTCAGGGAGTTGGGGGCAGAGACAACGCTGAACCGTGAGCTGTGGTCACCCTCTCCCGGGGTGGAGGCCAGGACGAGGCCATTGTGCGAGAGCGCCAGGGTGGCCAGAGGCTCGCTGATCACCGAGCAGTGGAGGATGCCCACCAGCCCCTCCTGTGTCTCCAAGAAGGCGGAAAGGTCCGGGGCAAGGGGCGGGTCTGCGTGGAGATGAGGGGGGTGCCGGTCACCCTCAGACGGGGGCAATCCCGGATCCCTCTTTATAGGCTATGACCTTGCAATGCCCGGGGAAGGGAGCAACCCCAGAGCTCCTGAGGGCTGGCTGAATACACTTGTCCCTGAGTGTGGCCAGTCACTTCTCAGTCAGAAGCTCTGGCGATCCTGGGAGTCGGGGGTCGGAGACCCCACTTTGAAGATGGGAAAACCGGTGAGACACCTGGCAGCAGATAGCACCTCATCCAAGGGATCAGGGTGAGGAACTACTAGCAATGGGACAGACTGCCATCACGTGCCCCCTGACGTGACGCAGCAGGATGGACACAGTGTCACACCCCCGCTGTCGCTGCCCGGGTGCACAGGCTCAGGTTGTGCAAACCAGACAAATGCAAACGGAGGGACGCCCACACAACTGGCCTCAGTGTCAGGAAAGACAAGGAAAGGGACGCCTGGGTGGCTCTTGTCCATTAAGCATCTGCCTTCGCTCGGGTCATGATCCCAGGGTCCTGAAATCGAGCCCCAAATGTGGCTCCTTGCTCAGCAGGAAGCCTGCTTCTCCCTCTCCCTCTGCCCTTCCCCCTGCTTGTGCACGCTCTCTCTCTGTCTCAAATAAATAAAATCTTTTTAGAAAGGGAGAGAGAGAGAGACACTACCTGCTGTATGATTCCAACTATTCGACCTTCTGGAAAAGGCAACATTTTTTTGCTTGTGGTTGCCAGGCACTCAACAGAAAAAGAAGCGGAGGACAGGAGAGGTTTACGGCAATGAAAGCATTCTGTATGATACTTGTAAAAATGAGTACGTGACATTATTCAAAACCTATAATGTACCACACAAAGAGTGAACCTCTCTGTAGACTATGGAGTTTAGTTCATAACGTATCAATGTTGGTTCAGTAATTGTAACAAATACACAACACTGATCCAAGATGTGGTAGGGGAAACTGCCGGGAAAAGATAAATGGGACCTCTATAGTATCCGCTCAATATTTTTGTAGATTTAAAACTATTTTTAAAAAATAAAACCTATTGGGTGGCTCAGTCAGTTAAGCATCCAACTCTTGATTTCAGCTCAAGTCATGACCTCAGGGTGGTGAGACCCAGCCCCGTGTCAGGCTCACACACCCGGCCTGGAGCCTGCTTAAGATCCTCTCTCGGGCGCCTGGGTGGCTCAGTTGATTAAGCAACCTCCTTTGGCTCAGGTCATGATCCTGGAGTCCCAGGATCGAGTCCCACATTGGGCTCCCTGCTCTGCAGGGAGCCTGCTTCTCCCTCTGACCTCTCCCCTCTCATGCTCTCTCTCTCTGTCTCAAATAAATAAATAAAAAAAAGATCCTCTCTCGCCGACTCCCTCCGCCCCTCCCTGCACCATGTGCACGCGCTCTCTCTTTCCCTCTCTAAAAAATAATAATTGTCATTAATAAATAAAGGCAGAAAACAAACGTGCTGCACTGTTAGCAAATAGAGAATCTAAGTTAAAGGTATATAGTAATTCTTTGTGTTCTTCTTGCAACTTTTTGTAAGCTAAGCTTGTTCAAAATGAGAAGCAGTCTAGAGCCGGAGGCCCAGGGAAGTGGAAGCTTGCCCAGAGTTGCAGAGCTGGGAGGTGAGCTCAGAGCCGACCAGGCCGAGGCCCCTCCCCTTGCTGCAGCCCCCCCCCCCCCGCTCCCCCCGCCCCAGGCCCCGGCCCGCTCTGGCCACTTACGGCTGACCACCACGCCCACGGGGCCAGAGCGCTCTCTGCCGTAGGCATTGTGCACCTCGCACACGTAGAAGCCGGTATCGGCCCTGGCGACCGAGGGCAGCCGCAGCGTGTGGTCGTGGGCATCCTCCAGCAGGACGTGGTTCTTATACCAGTGGTAACGCAGCTCGCTGGGGGCGGCTTGGGGCATGTTGCAGGTCAGTGTCACCGTCTGGTTCTCTAGGATGGGGCCTGCCGGGCTCACCTGGACCTCAGCCACTGTGGGGGCAGCAGAGGGCACGCTGGGGAACACCCAGCTGACTTCCAGCACCCTGGGGTTGTAGCCGATCGGCCTAAATCCCTGCACGCTCTCCGTATCAGGACCCTTCTGAGTGGGCGCTGAGTCTCTTTGTCCCATTTACTGGGATTCTCGCGACAGCCGCCGGGGAGGTTCGTCATCTATCTGGGGCAGGGCTAGGACTCCACACCCGCATACCAGGAGGCGCCTTGGCCCGGCTCCCTGCAGCAACAGTGGCCTGTTGGGGACCCCGCCCCGCCCTCCGGTCAAGACCCGGGCTCCCCTGGGACTCACTGAAGACGTGGAGGCTGACGGGGGGCGAGACTGAAGAGCCCACGCCATTCCCAGCTTGGCAGGTGTAGACACCAGCATCGCCCCAGGCTGCCTGGGGCAACCTCAGCATACGACCCTCGACCTGGAGCGGTGTCCCGTCCTTGATCCAGTGCACAGAACTGACCTCGGGGTAGCTGCTGTTCACCTGGCAGGTGAGGACGACCGTATCGCCTGGAAGGATGTTCTGCCCAGAGGGACTGAGAAGGATCTCCACGCCCCTGGGGGCGTCTGCAAGACACGAAGGGGTGGGGCATCAGGGGAGGGGCCCAGGGAGGGCAGTGGTGGCACTTCCCTCCTCTTGCAGCACTGCCCTGAGGAAGGCCGGCCAGGCACTGCCCCCTACCTCTTGAGGAGGTCCTGATTCCTTCTGTCTCCGCCCAAAGCCTGATACCCCAGTGCCTGGTCTAGCGTCCGGCCTGCCCTGCCTTCCATGGCTTTCTGCCTCGTGACACTGGCCATCCCCTCTGTTCTGTCTGGGGCTCGTGAGCACCATCCTGCCTGCTTGGGTGGCTTGTGGTAGCCGTCAGCAAGGAACCAAACACTTCACGGAGGGGGCCCAAGGCAGAGGCAAATGAGCTTTGAGGATACAGCATACCTGCATTTCTAGAAACCTTGTTCCAAAGCCTCTGGCTATGTAAATAGTCTCGTAAGCGCTACTATTTTCCAGTGCTTAATCGAGGGAAATGCGAAAATAACAGAAGCTACTATCTTAGAGTGCTCGCTATGTGCTGAGCACTCATCAAGCTCCACAACAATTCCTTGAGACCAACGGTCTCCTTAGCGGAGGAAGACACGGAGGGCCCGGGGGGCCAGTAACTTGCCCAGGTTGCTCAGCCAGCCTGATGCCTGTGGGCAGCCCCTGTTCTAGAATAGGCTGCCATGCTTCACTGTGGTGGGAAGTTCCATAATCAAGTAGAAACTCGGGCTTTCTTCCACCTCCTTTGTTGAGTAGCCTAAGGCAGGGAAGGGGTGAACCCTCCTCCTCCCATATGCAGCAGGCTCCAGAGTGGGGCTAAATCCCCGGGGCCTCCCTCCCTGGCCCCAATGCTCTGGCTCTTCGTGTCGCCCCTTCTGTGTCCAACCTGGCCTCAGGGACGAGAGGTACAAGGGAGCCATTCAGTGTGGCTCTCAGGGCTTTGCAGTGTCTCTCCCCCTGCCTGAGCCTGGAGGTCCAAGGGCGCCCGGCTCGGCCTCAGGGGCGAGGGCTCTGTATCTAGGGCTGCAGAAGAGACTGGTTTCCGCCGGGGGAGCCACGGATGTGCGCTCAGCCCCAAGGGTGCGGCCCCTCCCAGCACACTCACACTGCACTTGGAGGCGGATCTCGCCCCGAGCCTTTTGCGTGGCCACCAAGACTTCGCAGTGCAGGGTCCGGCCGTGGTCCTTCCAGGACAGGGCCATGTGGAGGGTCCCCAGGTGGCTGATGCCTGTGGGCTTGAGCTCCTGGAGGCTGGAGATGACTGAGCGCTTGGGGTCCTGGCCTTCCCACTGCAGGCTGATGTGCTGGTCCAGGCACACGTAGGGAGTGGAGCAGTTGAAGTAGGCCTCCATGCCCTCCCGGAGCTCTGCCGGCGAGGCAATGGAGGGCGTCTCGGGTGTCTCTGAAGACAAAGACCGGAGGCTCAGAACACACAGGAGGCCTCTTGCCCTAGAAAGCCCAGCGGAGGGGCGGACTTGGGCAGGGTCCTTCAAGGGCAAGGAGAGACTGCTTTCAAACCCTGGCCCCACTTAGGGCCAATCCAAAGGAGATGCAAGGCTGGGGCAGGGTCGAGGATAGGCTTAGGCTGAGGACTGGGGCTGTGAGCCAATGGGCCCAGGAGCAGCTTGGGAGACCCTTCCAGGCTGTACCCAGCTCACCCTGCCCCTCACCTGTCACAGTGACCACAGTGCCTTTGACATCTGACCAGCGGTTGCCTTCACTGATCTCAAAACGGAAGTTGTAGGATCCCGAATCCTCAAGCTGCAGGTCCTTGAGCAGCAGGCCACACGTCTTGTGCTCCGGGCGCCCCAAGAACTGGGCACGGCCACGGAAGTGTGCCTCCACCAGTTCGGGGTTCTCCGAGTGGCTTACCACCTGCCGCTTGCCGGAGTAGTCGTAGTACCAGATGCTTGTGATGCCTTGGGTCACTTTCACGTCAGCTGGGAAGCTGAAGACACAGGGGATGATGAGGCAGGAGCCCCTCACGCCCTTTACATCCGGGGGACTGGACACACCCCATGAGGACAGGCCTGGTGGAGAGGAGAGTGACGAAGATCTGGTATCACGCAGAGCTCTCAGATCTGCCCCCAGATGAGCCCCCAGCCAGGCACTCCTGGAGCAGCCCCTCGGGGTGAGGGGCCGTCCCAGTCACTGCCTCCCCGAGCCCTCCTCCGACCTCAGCGGACAAAGCTGCGGCCGGGCCCAGTCCAGCACGCCCGGGGCAGCCCTGCGAGCCAGGCGACGCCAGCACAGCTTACCTGTAGCGATGGACGAGAGCAGCTGGAGAAACCGGAGGAGGGAGTCCATAGCAGGCTTCCCGCCGGTTCTGATGCCTAAGAAGGCGACACACACCTTGTGCGGTGGCTGGGTACACAAGGGCCTCCTGGGGCACCTCAGGGCACCTCGGCCTCAGAGTCTGCTGAGAGTCCGGCCCTCGGCCCCCACAGGCTCTGCTGCCCAGCCCCCCACCCCCCACCCGCCCAGCAGGAGGGCCGGGCGGCCAGGGACTCCCAGCGCCGCCAGCAGCAGGAGCCGGGAGCCCACGTTCCCGGCACGGACTGCACCCAGGAATACCTTCGCTTGGTGTCGTGCCCCAGAAAACCCTCTGTGCGTCCCGCAGCCCCACCCCAAGTTCTGCTTTCCCAGCCCCTCAAGGACACTCCTCCAGAGCGGACGAACATCTGTTTCTCCCTTTCCTCCCACTTCCCCACCTCTTCCCCACCACCCAACCCAACAGGAACTGGAGCCCAGAGAGGCCCAGGGACTCACTCCAGGGCACCCAGCAAGAATGATGGCTTCAACTCGTCTCCTTGCCACCAGCCTTACCTGCTGTAAGCCCTAAGGGGGCTTGACTGAACACTGACTGAAGTGCTGCCTTTCAGAGCTACTTACATCCCTGAAAGGTCCTCGTTGCTACTCCCAGTTCTGCCCCCATTCCCTGCTGCTGCCCCCAGACACAGTCTGTGGCCAAGACCCATCGACCCACGGGCTCTCCAGCTGACCAGCGCTGGCCCCCCCACAAACGATCTTTGCCTGCCGAAACCTTAGTCGGTCTTCAAGGTGCAGCTTGAAGGTGGCTTCTAGCTGGAAATTCCCCTGTGGGGTCCCTGGAGCCACCCCACAGCCATCTCCGCGCTTGCCTTGTCCTTGGCAGCTGGTGACCCCCATTTCTCAGGGGCTGGGACTGAGGATATGCACCCTGAAGCAGAGCAGGGTCCCCCAGGCCTTGCAGTAGTGAGCTACAGAGGGAGGTGGTCCTTGGGGGTCTGGAGTTGGTGGCAGGGCTAGTCCGGGCAGGGGACACAAGCCCCACACAACACATATCCCCCAGACATGAGTTAAACACCTACTGTTTACCATGTACAAGAAGGTGGGCTCTCTGCCATTGGGGGGCCCTGCTGGAGATGAGGCACTGAGGGGTGCCACAGATATGAATCTGAGAGGCAGAGACGCTGGAAACACATATAACCAAAACTATAAAACTGAGAAGAAGACATGAGTGAAAATCTCCACGACCTGGGAGAAAATAGATAAATTGGACTTGAGCAAAATTTAAAACTTTCGTACACATCAAAGGACACTATCAAGAGAGTGAAAAGACAACCCAGAGAATGGGAGAAAATATTTGCATCTGATATGCAAATATCTGATCAGATAGATGATTTGCAAATATTTTCTCCC
Source organism: Nasua narica (assembly GCA_028533885.1). Classification (NCBI taxonomy): domain Eukaryota; kingdom Metazoa; phylum Chordata; class Mammalia; order Carnivora; family Procyonidae; genus Nasua; species Nasua narica. Next base: position 95,107,326 of record CM052811.1, on the reverse strand, counting down.
ATTCTCTGGGTATCTATCTATCTATCTATCTATCTATCTATATATATATAGATAGATATATCTATCTAGATATATATCTATCTAGATATATATATTCTAGATATCTAGAATATATAGAGAACTCCTACAACCCAACAAGAACAATAACAACAACAACAAAATCCCCAAACAACCCAAATTTTAAAAATGGGGTAAGGACTTCAATACACACTTCTCCAAAGATGATATACAAGTGGCCAATAAGCTCATGAAAAGATGCTCAACATCATGAATCATTAGGGAAGTGCAAACTAAACCCGCAATCAGCTACCATCTCATACCCATCGTTATGGCTATTAACAAACAAAACAAGAAAATAATAAATGTTGATGATGTGGAGAAATGGGAAGCCCCATGCACCGCTGCTGGGAATGTAAAATGGCACAGTGCCTGTGGAAAATAGTTTGGGAGTTCCTCAAAAATCGGACATAGGGGCGCCTGGGTGGCTCAGTTGGTTAAGCGTCTGCCTTTGGCTCAGGTCATGATCCCAGGAGCCTAGGATCAAGTTCTGCATCAGGCTCCCTGCTCGGGGCAGCCTGCTTCTCCCTCTGCCTGCTGCTCCCCTTGCTTGTGCTCGCTCTCTCCCTGATAAATAAATAAATAAATAAATAAACAAACAAACAAATAAATAAATAAATATCTTAAAAAAAAAAAAAGACATAGATTACCATGGCATCCAGCAATTCCACCTCTGGGTATCAACCCAAAAGATTTTAAGATTTTATTTATTTATTTGACAGAGAGAGAGAGAGATCACAAGTAGGCAGAGGCAGAAGCAGGCTCCCTGCCGAACAGAGAGCCCGATGCGGGGCTCGATCCCAGGACCCTGAGATCATGACCTGAGCAGAAGGCAGGGGCTTTAACTCACTGAGCCACCCAGGTGCCCAACCCAAAAAGATTTTAAAACAGGGACTCAAACAGATACTTGAACACTCGTGTTCATAGCAGTGTTATTCACAATAGCCAAAACGTGGAAACAACCCAAACGCCCATCAATAGATGAATGGATGAAAGAGAGGTGGTCTATCCATACAGTAGAATATTATTCAGCCATAAGAAGGAATGAAATTCTGACACATGTGACAACAAGGGTGAACCCTGAAAACATTATTCTAAGTGAAACCAGCCACATACAAAAAAAGCAAGTATTGCATGATTCTACTTATATGAGGTACCTAGAGTATGTAAGTTCAAAGGCACAGAAAGCAGAATAGAGGTTACAGGGGCAGGGAAGGGGCTTGGAGGAGTGAGTAGAGAGTTCATGTTTAATGAGAGCAGAGTCCCTTTTTTGGATGAGGAAAAACTCCTGGAAATTAAATTGACAGTGGTGTTGGTTACACAATATTGTGAATATATTTAATGCTGCTGAACCGAACACTTAAAAAATGGTTAAAACAGTAAGTTTTATGTTAAATAGATTTTACAACATGCATACAAAAACCCATGTTGCCAGGGTGCCGGGGGAGGGGGGGGCTCAGTCGGTGAAGCATCTGCCTTTGGCTCAGGTCCTGATCTCAGGGTCCTGGGATCGAGCCCTGTGTCAGGCTCCCTGCTCAGCAGAAAGTCTGCTTCTCCTTCTCCCTCTGCCTCTCCACCACTCATGCATGCGCTCTCTCTCTCTCTCTCTCTCTCAGATTAAAAAAAAAAAATCTTTAAAACAACAGCAAACAAACAACAACCCATGTTGCCAACTTCGCAATGCTCCCTGGTCCTAAACACTGACTTGGCAGAGTTCGTCCTGAGGAGGCTGGGAGTGGGGACAGGAAACTCCTAACATCTTCCGGCCCCCAGCCCATCAGCCGCAGGATGGGGCCCACCTGATTCTGGCAGCTACCGGGGGGCACTCCTGGGGAGGGGCCGAGCAGACACCCAGGGCCTGGATGGGATCCGGATTGTCCCTCAGGATGACAGTACTTGGCCAAGTGTGAACGGGGCAGGGCCGTCCTTGCAGGGAGTGGGGCAAAGGCGACGGCGTGGGAAGGCCAGGAAGACTGTTTCTCAAGGGACCCGGCAGACAGCGCTGGTCATCTGCGAGCCCCAGCGGCTCAACCCAAGTTCCTTGGGCGGCTCTAGGCCTGCGCCTCACCCAGGAGGATGGAGGAGCCACAGGAGAGGCTCATGCTGGCCCAGGCTGCAGCTATGGCCCGGATGTTGGGCTGAAAGGCAGCCCTGGGCATGTTTGGGGCGGGTGGGTAGCGAGGTGAGCTCTGCTATCAGAGGGAAGTGAAGGAGATACGACATGTCAGCCCCAGGGCCCCAGCTGTTCCCATTTGGGGCCATGGAAGGGACAATGCTTTAGACCTACGGACCCCAGAATGGAGCAGAGATTATAAAAACACGGGAGAGGACCCTTTCTAGAACCACCCCAAATCATGTCATGTAGGTGTCGCCTACATCTAACCCAGCCCCAACACCCAAGAGGTCAGTCCCACCAGAGTCCAGTTCATTGACTCAACCTGTCCCCCCCCCCCCAGACCAGCCTCATCCTAGAGAACTTTCCTGGAAAAAGAAGGGGCAAGACAGACCCCAGAAATTTCCAAATTGTCCCTTTTTGGAAACCTCAGGGCTAGGGGGTAGATGCTCCTAGGGCTGGGATGGAGCTGGGTGTACTGGTGTGCGCCTGCGCCCCCTGGTGGTAAAGGGTTGATTGCCAGTCCTGGGAAAGGGGGTGGGTGTCTTGGGGGACCGGAGCCCCTCAACCCTGAAACAACCCCTTCCTTGGGCAATGACCATCCGGGAGAGGATTGTTCCCCAGGCCTCAGAAAGTCCCTGAGGTTCATCTTGGTAGCTCCAAGCCTTGGGTGCTCTGAACATGGGGTTTAATCCCCACTCCCAGAATTGGAACATGTTGTATCAGGGTGGGGCTGGGGTGGCCTGGCATATGGTGGTGGGTGCCCAAGGCTGCTGCCTGTGCAACAGCAAGTGGGCGGGTAGAGTCTTTGGGAGACCAAGTGTCCCATGATAACTGGGGAGGGCTGGCTGAACCCTGACCTCTGATCCCAGAGCCCTGTCTGGCCTGGGGAAGGAAGGGCAGACGTAGTTTCACTACAGACAGCGACGCGGGGTTCAGTTTCTGTTTCCTAGCACCAGAGCTCCCCTCAACTTCCCTATTAGGCTGCAGAAGGAGGGAAATGAGGGCACATGGCCATCTGGAGTGCCCTGGCCCACAAATAAGAAATCAGGGTACAGGAGGGCGATTCCAGAGTATATGATCTTCATAAGAATGGAAAGCCTCAAACATAAGCCAAAGGTTTTGCTTGAAAAGCCACAAAACCCTGGGGGCACCTGGGTGGCTCAGTCATTAAGCTTCTGCCTTTGGCTCAGGTCATGATCCCGGGGTCCTGGGATCGAGCCCCGCATCGGGCTCCCTGCTCTGTGGGAAGTCTGCTTTTCCCTCTCCCTCTGCCCTGCTTGTGTTCCCCATCTCTCTCTCTCTCTCTCTCTCTCTCTCTCTCTGTTAAATAAATAAAATCTTTAAAAAAAAAAAAAAAAAAGCCAAGCCATACAGCCCGTAAATGAAGCCGACTGCCTTGGAAATGGGCAGTAGAGATTTCACATCTCGATTTTCAATCCGGCCCAAGCGCTCGCTCCCCAGGCTGTGCTAGGCGGTGCTGGGGGTCCTGCTGGGGTTCCTGCTGGGAGGAGGAAGCGGTGATGAGGGCAGTGAGTGGGACTGGGCTCCTGTGAGGCCAGGATGAGCGGTGCGTGGCCCCAGGATGAGCATGAAAATGAATTTCGGCTCCAATGTGGGATGGAATTGGGTGGTCACGGAGGGGAGAGTGATGGGTTGGGAGAGCATGAAGGTCAGGGTTGAGGCTGAATGGAGATGACGGAAACGTTTGGGGTGTCACTGAGGGGGAGGGAGGGCTGGAAGGAGTGAGGACTGGGATCGGGCTGTGCGTTGAGGAAGATTTGGCAGTGTGGAAGGGTTCCGGGAAGGACCACAGCTTTGATTAATGTCTAGGGCTTGGGTTGGTTTGGGGTCCAGCGCCCACCCCCAATGCCCCCCAGCCAATCTCAGCCCAGCCCCTCTCCCGGCCCTCCTCTCGCGCTCCGGAGATGGGGTACCTGCTCCACAGGGGGACGGGGCTGCAAGGCTGGTGAGCCACAGAAAGAAGAACAGGAACGAGGGCCAGATGCTCGTGGTGCTGGTGGCTTCCCAGGGCTCTGTCACCCCAAGAGAGGAGATCCAGCCTCAAGTCTGCTTCCTCTTTTCCCAAAGCCTCAGCCTGGAGGCTGGGCAGGGAGGCAGCTGGAGGCCTTGCATAATACCAAGACAGGAAAGGCCCCCTTGGCAGGGGAAGGGCCCCGGGAAGGCCCTTAAGGACTTGAGCAAGCAGAATTGGGATCTGGGGCCACACTGGAGGGTACTCTCAGGCAAAGTGAAATGGGGGGTCCATTCTCCTCTTCTTTGTGGCCACTGGCCTTTTTAGAGAGTCTGAGAAAGGAGGAAGGGGACTTGCTACCCATGGTCCTCCTGACAGCAGAAGGAGACAAGCCCAGCCTGGGGTAAGGGAGCATTACAGAGCACCCCAATGCAAGTATTGCTTCTGCAGGTCCTTTGGGAGCCTCTCAGTACCAGGATACTCTGAGAAGAACCCCCACCAAGAAGCAGGCCCCAGTCGTGGGAGACACAGGGCCCCCAACCTCCAGGATACTCCTCAGGCTAGAAGAGTGTCTCTGGTTCCCCCTCCCTTCCCCACGGTCAGTCCTACACCCCTACGACCCCCACATGTGATTTCAGCAACCCCTGCTGAGGCAGGAAAAGAAACCCCCCCCATGGCTAGTTACTGCTTGTTTTTTAAATCAAAGTCCATTTTATTGATGGCCTACTATGTGCCCGACGCTCAACATAGGGGGCAGGGTGTTCATGGCTCCAAGCAGTAGTGGCTACAGGGGACAACACATTTCTCATTTCACGGCTCAAACTTAATTCAACTCAGCCCCCACCTGTTTATGGCAGTGGAGAGCCCGACCGCGGCAGATCAGGCCCCCGGACCCTGGGGGTACAGATCCAATAGGACATGAAACCCTGAATCAGGATGAACCCAGGATCCCAGGTCACAGGGGCCCAAAGCAACTGTCTCCTGACATTCGGCCCCGAAATCCTCAAGCCCCAGAAAAATGAGGGCTCTGTCACTCACTCTGGCCTCTTTGCAGCCCCCGTATCTCTCCTAACCTTGGGTCATTTCCTCTTTTGACCAAAACACAATGGGCTCTTCCTTTGCTTCCCCCTCCAGCCCCAACGTGAGACTTGTTGGTTCAGCTCTAGGTCTGTGCGGCTGATTCTAACTACGTGACATTTTGGATAAGGCCACACCTAGGAAGACAGTAAGAAGGTCGTTGTTACCAGAGGTTAGTGGCGAGGGAAGGATGAATAGGTGGAGAACAGGGGATTTTTTAGGGAAGTGAAACTGTTCTGCATGGGGCCATGATGACGTCTGCATGTAATTAAACACCTGCCCAAATCCACAGACTGCACAAACCTGCGTGAGCCCTAGCGTGAACTGCGCACTTCGGTGATTAGAATGTGTCAGTGTAGGTTCGTCAGTGACAACATATCAGCATGCGGTGGGGTAAGAGGCATATGGGAAATGTGTGCATCTTCTCATTTTGATGTGACGCTAAAACTCTTCAAAAGAACGGAAGGAAGGAAGGAAGGAAGGAAGGAAGGAAGGAAGGAAGGAAGGAAGGAGGCGAAAGGAGAGGAAGAAAAGAAAAAAGAAAAGAAAAGAAAAAGAAAAAAAGAAAAGAAAAGAAAAAAAGGAAAAAGAAAATAATAGAAAGGACAAGGCTCATTCCGTTTGCTCCAGAGCTCAGAAATGCTCTCAGGACTTTGGGTAACTGGTTGGCTCACAACTTTGGCATCCACTTTCCATCACCTGAAGCCAATGTCAGCTCAGGCCATTGACTTGGGGCAGCTGACCACGTTTTAGCCTCAGGCAGGTGGCTGAAGGTGGGTTGCAAAACCACTTTCACCTCTCTATTGTTTGGAGATTGTAAAATAGAATGAGTAAAGGTCGGCGGGGAGAAACTCTCTTAACAATTCTCAGGCTTTTGTATCCTGAAATTCCATCTCTTCACAATTAAAAATAACAGATCAAAATCTGTCCTGAGAATAACAGATCCTAAAATAATAGAACCTTGCAGGATTAGGAAAGAGCATGAGCAAAGATGCCACACATTATGTCTCTAGTGGCAATGCTTGACATGGGAAATATTAAATATGAAGTTAAATCTGACAAATGAATTTATTTCATGGCTTCATGGTGTTACTCTTAGTAAAATTTGGATTATGTGTTTCACTTTTGTTCTGGAATAAATAAGCATAATTTTTAAAAAGATTTTATCTATCTATCTATCTATCTGAGAGAGAGAGTGCGCCAGCACAGGCAGGGGGAGGTAGAGGGAGTGGTAGAGGGAGAAGTCCTATGTGGGACTCGATCCCTGGACTCTGGGATCGTGACCTGAGCAGAAGGCAGAAGCTTATTCGACTGAGCCACCCAGGCACCCCAAACATAATTTTTTTTTTTAATGAAGAAAAAGTTTGGCTAAAAAGCAGAAAATTAGAATTAATAGGGATTTAAATAACATAGAAATGTATCTCCCTCTCCCTCAAGTAAGTGTTGGCATCCAAGGCTGATGTGGCAATTGCATAGTCATCATGAAGCCAGAACCCTTTTAATTTTTTGTGTTCTGCCATCTTCAATGGGCTGCTTCCACTCATGGTCTAAGATGGCTGCTGGAATGCCAGCCATTAAATCTGCGTTCCAGGAAGCAAGATGGAGGAAGGAACAAAACAGGTCATGCCCCTGTCTTTTAAGGATAATTCCTTAAATTGCATATTTCATTTCTGCTTACATCACACTACCCAGAAGTTAGTCACCTGGCTTTATGTCTGTATTCCAATAGATGAGGTACCTAGGTAAATACTAGGGGTTCATTACTAAGGAGCGGGGCGGGGATGAAGCCCTGCCTTTTTATGGAGCAACCAGGATCCTAATTAAATCACTCATTCCTTGGGACTGTTGGGATCTCAGCCCCAGGCCCTGCTCAACTGTGACAGCATCTCTGGAGAGCCTCCTATGTCCCATAGAGGGCGCCAGAGCCTTATGCTTCCCTGCCTCTGTCCTTTTCAGATCCAATTGTAACATCCAAGGCATGTGACCAGCTCAGCCCACGGTGGCCCAAAGAAGACCTTCAGGGCCCACTGTGGTCAGCTTGGGGACAGATGCGAGTCACAGAGCTCAGTGGTCGGGAGCCTGGGCCTTGCATAGAGCGGAGTTAAAATCCAGACATAGCATTCACCAGCTGTGTGATCAGGGGGAAGTCACTCAACAGCTCTGAACTTGGAGCCTTCCAGACAGCTTGTATGAAGAGCCTGCCACAAAGCCCGGAATGTCGGAACAGCTCTGTGGGTGCAGTGAGAGTGGCTGAAGGCTGTGCTCCCACTTCCCCACTGAAGGTGACCGCTCCCATAACCGCACCCTGGCTTGTCCCTCATTCAGTCACCCCAGAGCCTGTGGTTTGTCCCTCTGGCTCTCCCCCCCTGCTCATGCACTCATTTCTGCTTCCGGAGAGTTTGAGAGCATATGGACTTCTCCGCCCCCCCACTGCTAACGGGGCAGAGAAAATCCCTTCCATCCATCCCAATACCAGTCAGCCCCGCCCTCCCTTCCTAAAGACGAACTGGCCACCCAGGGTTACCATACCCGCCAGCTGAGAAAACCCAACAAACGCAGGATTAAGAAAAGCCTAGCAAACCACAACTGAGTGCTGACTGTGCGCCTGGCCGTGGTCTAAACCTTGACATTCAGTAACCATGTAACGACCCCCTGCGCCAGGCGCTCTTGTGACCTCCACTATGGCAGGAAACTGAGTCACAGAACAGTACATTAGCTTGGCTGAGATTGAAACAGCTCACGAGGGGCAGAGACACGGAATCTGAACCCAGACAGTCTGTTTCCTGCACTGCACCCCGAACTACTCAACTCTACTGCTTCTTTCTTGTTATTATTAAGCTTTTTATTTTAATTCCAGTGCAGTGAACATACGGTTATATTAGTTTCAGATATACAATACAGTGATTTGACAATGCTATACATTCCTCAGTGCTCCTCAGGATAAGTGTCAATCCCCTTCACCTGTTTCCCCCAACCCCTCCTTCTGGTTTCCCTCTGGTAGCCATCAGTTTGCTCTCTAGAGTTAGGGGTCTGATTCTTGGTTTGTCTCTCTCTCTCTCTCTCTCTCTCTCTGTTTGTTTGCTTGTTTTGTTTCTCCAATTCCATATATGAGTGAAAGCATGTGGTATTTATCTTTGGCTAACTCATTTCACTTAGCATTATACCCTCTAGTTCCATCCAAGTTGCTGCAAATGGCAGGATTTCATTCTTTTTATGACTGAATAATATTCCATCGTGTATATATACTACATTTTCTTTATCCATTCATTTTTTAAAAACTTCTTTAAAGATTTTATTTATTTATTTGACAGACAGAGAGAGATCACAAGTAGGCAGAGAGACAGGCAGAGAGAGAGGGGGAAGCGGGCTCCCCACTGAGCAGAGAGCCCGATGTGGGGCTCGATCTCAGGACCCTGAGATCATGACCCGAGCTAAAGGTAGAGGCTTTAACCCACTGAGCCACCCAGGCGCCCCTATCCATTCATTTTTTTTTTATGACACTTGGGCTGCTTCCAATAATACTGCCTCTTTAATAAACTAAAAAAAAAAAAAAAGAAGATCGCAAAGGAAACAGATAATTCAAAGAATAGAAGAGAACTTATGAAAAGAGTCTAATTCTATTATATTCATAAAACAAATAGAGGAAGCTATGAAAAAAAGCAAGAAATAAATTCTTGGAAATTTAAAATAGAATCACTGAGAAAAAACCAAACTCAATAGGAAGAAGTGTGAGCATCTGCGGTTTGAGTGTTCAAAATGAATTCACCCTTCTTTTGGTAGAAAAAAATAAAAATAAAAAAAAATAATAGATTTCCCTTCTGTATTCTGAAGCCTGTGGATTGGGTGGAATTGACCACCCCCACCCCATTTTATATACAAGAGGAACATGTTGCTGCTGATAGTTCACTCTGAGAAGCCAGGGGATGGAGACAACACTGAGGGCAGAGGAAAGATGGGATAGTGACCCTGGGTCCTTGATAACACTGCAGTCCCTGGATCAAGCCTTACCTGAAGCTAAAGAAGTGAGTGGTTCTCTTTCCCAATATCCACTTATCAAATCCTTTTTTTTTTTTAAAGATTTTATTTATTCATTTAACAGAGTGAGAACACAAGCAGGCAGAGAGGCAGGCAGAGGCAGAGAGAGGAGCAGGCTCCCCGCGGACCAAGGAGCCCAATGCGGGACTTGATCCCAAGACGCCAGGATCATGACCTGAGCCAAAGGCAGCTGCTCAACCAACTGAGCCACCCAGGCGTCCCCACTTATCAAATCCTATAGAAAGACTCCAATTATCTTTGTCTCACTTGTGTTTCTAGCTCTCAGATGAGTCACCATCAAGGTAGACTCCCTGGCCTTGTGTACAAGCCCACCCCTGAAGGCACAGCAATTGGAAACAAAACCAAAAACAAACCAAATCACACAACTGGACTGGGGAAGCAGCAGTTCATCAAAAAAAAAAAGAGGGGGGGGGAGGAAAGGAGGGGTGGATAAACACACAGCAGCTACCACATCTCACTACACAGACGAAGGGCCCGGGCATGGGAATGTGTGCCTGGCAAGTCAATTCTGTAGTAACGTAATGGAGACAACATCTGTTTCTTCTCTCAGAACCTATTCCAGGGACTGAATATGAAGCAAACACATGTGAAGCATGATTTTGAGTAATTAGTGGAGTATAAGAAAAGAAAATCTGCTTGACCTTGATGTTGGAGACAGCAAATGCTCTTCAGGCAGCAACAGGGTGGAGGGAATGGCTTTATGTTGCCTTCTCAATGGAGCTGTCTCATTACTTGGTTCTGTGGTAAATAATATTTATATCAATCATAAAGTTGGTTGATTTTCAGTTTTCTGAATCAACCCGAAGATAAAGAATGGATATTTAGCTATAATTACAAAACAGAATGTAAATGTTATAAACTTTGACCATGGAAATGTGAAAGTAAAACCAATAGAAATTAGATGGGGGTAGGGAAGGAAGATGGCAGGTGGACTAGAGAGGTTACTTATCTTTACATAATGATGGGCTCAAGATGTTGTCTATGTTTTAAATACAGATTTTTTTCAGGGGCACCTCGGTGGCATAGTCATAGGTTAGGCCACCAACTCTTGATCTCGGCTCCGGTCACGATCCCAGGGTCCTGGGATCAAGCCCCACGGCAGGCTCCTATCTCAGTAGGGAGTCTGCTTGAAGATCTCTCTCTCCTCTCTCTCTCTCTCTCTGCCCTTCCCCTTGCTCATGTGTGCATACTCTCTCAAATAAATAAATCTTAAATAAATAAACCTTTTTTAAGATTTTATTTATTTATTTGACAGAAAGAGAGATCACAAGTAGGCAGAGAGGCAGGCAGAGAGAGAGGAGGAAGCAGGCTCCCTACTGAGCAGAAAGCCCAATGCAGGGCTTGATCCCAGGACCCTGAGTTCGTGACCTGAGCTGAAATTATGCTTCACCCACTGAACCACCCAGGCACCCCAAGAAACAGAGGTAAAGCATATTCTTTAGAACTATAATGTTAAAACTCTGGAATATCTCAAAATAGAAAAAGTTCTGAGGAGTGGAACAGGTGTAGAAAAGTTTGCCTTCCACTCTGGCCCATCCCGTACTGGTTGAATTTCTTTCCCCACACAGACTTCACCCCATCAGAGCCCCACCGCCCACCTGGCTCTACCTCCCATGTTTCTACGGACGAACGGTTGGCACTTGGCACCATTCCCGCCTCCTTCTAGTCTGCCTGTACTGAAGGGGGTGGAAAACCGCATTTGCATTTCCCAGACTCCTTTCCAGCTGCCTTAATGCCACCACATGACCGTTCAGCCAAAATTAATTTCCCACTTCACCAGACTGTCAAATAATAGTGTCTCTCAAAACTCTGGAACTGGGACAAAGTGACACCATGAGGCCTCTCCTGATAGCTGAAAGGAGGGCAGATAAATTCAGGAATGCTCACATGCATGGAGAAGAAAAACATAAATACCAGGCAATCTGTTAAGAGAATGAAAAGACAAGCCACAGACTGGGAGAAAATGTTTGCAAAACACGTATCTGATAAAGGACTTGCATCCAAAATATACGAGGAAGTCTTACAACTCAACAATAAGAAATCAAACAACCCCAGAAAAAAATGCACAAAGTGGGGGTAGGTGCCTGGCTGGCTCAGTCAGTGGAGCCCGCAACGCTTGGTCTCAGGGTTGTGAGTTCGAGCCCCACGTTGGGTGCAGAGATTACTTAAAATTTAAAAAGTCTCTTAAAAATGCACAAAGGATCTGAACAGATTTGTCACCAAAGATGCACAGCTGGCAAGTAACCATGTGAAAAGATGCTCAACATCATAAGTCATTGGGAAATGGCAAATTAAAACAACAATGAGAAGTCACTACGTACCTTATGAGAATGGCCAAAATTCAGAATGCGGACAACACCAAATGCTGACGAGGATGTAGAGCAACAGGAACCTCCATTCTTTGCTGCTGGGAATGCAAAACGGTACAGCTCCTGTGGTAGACAGTTTTGATGGGTTTCTTACAAAGTTAAACCTAGTCTTACCATACGATCCAGCAGTCACACTCCTAGATATTTAGCCAATTGAGCTGAAAACATGTCTACACAAAACTCTGTCTACAAATGTTTATAGCAGCTTAACTTACAATCGCCCAAAACTGGAAGCAACCAAAATGTCCTTCAATGAGTAAATGGATAAACTGTTACATGCATGCAAGGGAATGTTATTTAGTGACAAAAAGAAATGAGCTATCAAGCCATGAAAAGCCACGGAGGAACTTTAAACGCATATGACCAAGTGAAAGAAGCCAGTCTGAAGAGACCACCTTCCGAGGGTGTCTGGGTGGCTCAGTCAGCTGAGTGTCCGACTCTCATTTTCGGCTCAAGTCGAGATCTCATGGTTGTGGGGTCGAGCCCCGCGTCAGCTCCACACTCACTGCAGGGGTCCGCCCCGCCCCCCGCCCCTCTTCTCTCTCTCTCTCTCTTTCCCTCTCTCAAATGAATAAATAAAATCTTTGGGGGGGAAAAAAAAAAGACTACCTTCTGTATGATTCCAACTATTTGATGCCGGAAAAGGCAGAATTTTTTTGCCTGTTGTTGCCAGGCGCTCAACGGACAAGTAAGTGGAGGACAGGGGATTTGGGGGACAGTGAAACTACTCTGTATGATACTGTAATGACAAGTACATGATATTATGTATTTTTCAAAACCTATAGCTGTACAACGGGAAGAGTACATGTAAACCATGTAAACCATGGACTTTATTTAATAATGTATCAATGTTGGTTCAGTAATTGTAACCAATACACACAACTAATCCAAGATATTACTACAGGGGAAACTGTGCAAGGAAATGATACAGGAGAACTCCATACTATCTGCTCAATGTTTTGTAGATTCAAAACTATTTATTTATTTGTTTGTTTATTTATTTTTAAGATTTTATTTATGTATTTGACAGAGAGAGGGATCACAAGTAGGCAGAGAGGCAGGCAGAGAGAGAGGGGGAAACGGGCTCCTTGCTGAGCGGAGAGCCCAGTATGGGACTTGATTCCAGGACACTGAGATCATGACCTGAGCTGAAGGCAGAGGCTTTAACCCACTGAGCCACCCAGGCGCCCCTCAAAACTATTTTTAAAAACAAAATCTAGGGGCACCTGGGTGGCTCAGTGGATTAAGCCTCTGCCTTTGGCTCAGATCATGATGTCAGGGTCCTGGGATCAAGCCCGGCATTGGGCTCTGCTCAGCAGGGAGCCTGCTCCCCTTTTCCCTCTGCCTGCCTCTCTGCCTACTTGTGATCTCTTTCTCTCTGTCAAATAAATAAGTAAAATCTTAAAACAAAAACAAAAAATCTTTTGGGGGGCACCCGAGAGGCTCAGTGGTTAAGCCTCTGACTCTTGATTTTGGCTCAGGTCATGATCTCAGGGTTCTGAGATAGAGACCTGTGTCAGGTTCTGGGCTGGGCATAGAGCCTGCTTAAGATTCTCTCTCCCTGGATCTCTCTCTCTGCCCCTTCCCCCCAATAAATAAAATCTATTGGGTGGGGGATGGGCAAAAAGGAGTAAAGGGGACTAGGAGGTACAGGCTTCCAGTTATGGAATGAACAAGTCACAGGGATGAAAGCCACAGCATAGGGAATATAGTCAGTGGTATGGCGATAGCCTTGTGTCACAACCAGTGGCAGCTACACTTGTGACTAGCATAATGTACAGACCTATCAAATCACTATGTTGTATGCCTGAAACTCATGTAACACTGTGTGTCAACATATTTCAATTAAAACGTAACAAAAGTCAGTCACCTGGGCGGTTCAGATGGTTAAGCGTCTGCCTTCGGCTCAGGTGATGATCTCCAGGTCCAGGAATCAAGCCCCATATCGGGCTCCCAGCTCTCAGCTCAGCGGGGAGTCTATTTCTCCCTCTGCCCTTCCTCCTGCTCATGCTTTCTCTCTCTCTCTCAAATGAATAATAAAACATTTTTTAAAAAAGTAAATAAAATCTATTAATTATTTTTGAGAGGCAATCTGCAACAAGAGAAGAATCTAGCAGATATGTGGAGAATAGCAGAGAGGACAGTCCCTCACCTGTGGCCAGGTGACAGCTCCCTGGCTACCGACATATTTCCAGTTCCTTGTTCCAGGCCCTCGTGAGGCCAAGGTGCACCCTTTTCCGCCCCTGGATTCTATAACATACAAACCCTGTGTCCTTGGCACAAGCTTCTCCTTCACCTACACTGCTCTAATGGGTTTTGGTACTCGTGTAACCTTTCTAAAGCCATTATCCAAATGGACCAGTCTCTGGGGGATGTTATGACTGAAGAGGTCCAGTCCGACAACCAAAAAATCATTTCAACAAATTTCGAGTTCTGTGTGTTTTCTTGAATACCATGAAAGGGATACTTAGATTATAACAACACATTATAAAACCCCTTCCTTTCTTCTTCCACCCACTTTGCCACACGCTGGCAAAAACTTGAAAAATTCAAATAAATTTCCCCCAACCCTGGCCATACACATCTTTCCTCTAGCCTCCCTCCATCCTGATTCTGCATCACAAAAAAACCAAGAAGTATTCCGGGGAGGCAGAACCTTCCCCATATGATGTTGGGAAGGGGGTGGATGACGCTGAGAGGCAAAGCCAGAATCGTCTTTTGTGGGCAAAAGGGTGGGGTGGACTGCCTCCCGGGAAGCCCTCTACCCCTCTCTTTCACACTGCACACCCTGCCTGGGTGATCTCATCCTCTCTCGTGGCTTCAATTACCATCTCCGTGAGGGCAACTGCCAAATTTCTACCCGCAACCCAAAACTCTGCTCTGAGCTCCAGATCCATATACCAATTGCCTAGTCAACATTTCTCTTTGGGGGGTGAATCAGATAGGATTACATCCTGCTATGAGTAACAGAGCCTGAAAATACAGTGTCCTACACAAAAGGGTTTCTTCTGCATTAAACATCCGGATGTACACAGCCTGAGGCTGGCATGGGAATACTGCTCAAGTACCCGTCTCTCTGCAGGGCACTATTCTGCTACCTCTGGGGTGTGTTCCTCAACCTCATGTCCCAAAATGGTGGTTTGCGCTCCAGTCATCCCATCAACATTCCAGGCAGCGGGATGGAGAAAAGCAGAATGAGGAACAAGTAACAGCAGGCACCCACGAGCATTTAAAGCCTGGAAGACACCAGGGACTTCTGCTTCTGTCTCATGAGCTGAACCGAGTCACGTGGCCACACCTAGCAGCAAGGAAGGCTGGGAAATCTCTTCTTTATGCTGAGTGGCCATGTGCATGGCTAAAAAGAGAAAATTGTATATTTATGAACAATTAAATAGATATCAGGGAAGGGAGTAGCTTCACAGTCTCCTCCAACTTAACATGGCTGACATGGAGGTATTATCTTCCCCCAACACGTCCTGTTCCCTTTGAGTCTTGGTCCTTTTCTGTTCCCTCACAGAACCCTGCCTTCCTTGCCTTTAGCTGCTTCCTCCTCCTGAAATGTCCTTGCCACTTCACATAGATAACTCTCAGTTGTCTTTCAGGGCTCAGATCAGAGGTCACCTCCTTCAAGAAGTCTTCCTGATGTTCCTGCTGGGAACCCTAATAACATCACACTAGAGAAGGGGCTGCAAGTGGGACCGTGTTGGTGCAGAGTTCCAGAGGAGGGGCCGATTCTGGTCCTTTGGATGTCCTTTGGGCGCAGGGTGCGAGAGAGGCTCAGTAGGAAGGTGCGACCCCGGGGCTTTCTTTTTATGGAAAAAGAGGTGCCAGCTGCCCATACGACAGTGGAGGCAAGGCGCTACCAAGGCTGGCCATGGGCCGGGCCTCCCACACTCCCATCTCCGATGAGGAAAGTGATGTGGCTGTGGGCCACAGAGAGGAAGTCTAGCTGGGTGGGGGCAGGCGGAGTAATTCCTGGAAGGAAGCTAGCACCTCAGGAATCTGGTAGAGGAACACTAGAGAGGCCTCTGTCCCGGGAGGCCTCCACCTCCTGTCCCCAGGAAGGGGCAGGCAGGGCCGGACAACCATTGGGGAGCTGCCTCTGGGTGCCTAGGTACCCTCCTCCCTGGACAGCCTCCTGCAACATGGGGCACGGCCAAGGACGTAGGCCCTGAGGCCATTGCTGGGTCTGAATGGGGCAGTGCCCAGTTCTCC
>CM052811.1:95049151-95082460 GCA_028533885.1 Nasua narica | reverse complement strand
GAGGGGCGAGGAAGCCACACCATCACACAGCATTTGGGGACATGAGGTGGGGTTTAAGGCTGTGGGGCCCCGAGGTGTGCAGGGCCGCAGGCCTCAGTCGAAGCCGTGCCAGTCGCTGTGCTCTGAGTCGTATTCTAGCTCAGCACCCACGCACTTGACCCCATCAAGCAGCATGGGTGTGCCGTGGTGTCGGTCTGCAAGGCAGGTGACAGGTCAGGATGCCAGGCTGGCCCCTGGCCCCGCCCACTCTTAGGAGACCCCCCCCCCCACCTTCCCTCTGGGCTCTGCGGGGAGGGTGGGGAGCAAGGCACCTGCGAACCCCAAGCCAGGGTAAGGACCCCTTTTGAGACAGGGACGGCAGAAAGCCCTTGCAGCCAAGCCGGCACCCCCCTCGTGTAGCCAGACCCAAGGCCCGCAAGCTCACCCATGACGCGCGCCTGCACTGTTACTCGCACGCAGGTGCCGGTGCCTCCTTCACAGGCTAGCAGCATCTCCTCCTTGAGGACACCCTCCTTGTGCGCCGAGTACTCACACTTGACGCTGTAACCTGCCCAGGTTGTCAGCACCTCCACGGTCTCCCCCTCGCCCCGCCCCACCCCCCCAGCACGAAGCCCAGGACCTATCCCCGCCCAGGGCTGGGCCTGCGCTGGGCAAATAGGCCGTGGAGACTTCCCACTCTTCGCTGAGCTCTACGTGCCTCCAGCCTGTGGACAACCTCATGAGGGCTGCAAGGGGCAAACTCAGGTTTCCAGGCTGATTCCCCAAAGAGGCAGGCGGGGAGAGGGGGTGATGGGGAAGAGGGACAGGGCGAGCCCTCAGCAGATCGGGTGGCATGAGGTAAAGACCTGAGGGAGCTCGCCAAACCCACGCAAGGACAAGGTCCTGAAGAGGAAGTAGGGGGACATGAAACTGAAGCTGGGGTGGCAGCATATTATGAAACTGACACCCCAGCCTCTGGGGAGGGGGGAGAGGAGGGCCCAAAGCTGGCAGGGTAGGGAGCAGCAGCCCCAAGTCCAAAGCCTGTGACTGGCGGGTGCTAGGAGGTAGCTGCCCAGGGTTCCTGGGGCTCTGGCAGATTTTTCTTGAGGGGCAGGCAGGAGGGAGAGCTGGAGGCCCAGAGCCAGTCCTCGCTGAGGGAATGACAGTGTGATGCACTGGCACGGGCCAATAGTGTGAGCCCACAGGAACAAGGCCTGGGGTATGGGACCTGCCGAGATGCCACACTGCAAGCCCGTAAAGAGGCCTCATGTCCCCCCCAACGGCTGAATTGCCCATCCACCCTGGCAGGGGGAGAGGGAGCCCCCATCCTCTCACCCCCACTCCCACCCAGGCCCTGCTGGAGGACGGCAGGCCTCCAGCATCCTGAGCAGGGGACACACCTTCTGGGATGGGCAGGACGCTAAGGAGCTTGAGGTGTAGGCTGTGGACTGGAGCTTCTTGGACGTCCTTGCTCAGCCTGAGCACTGGGGGCAGAGTGAAGGTAATCTCATACCTGTGCAGGATCTTCAGGAAGCCAACCTGTAGCAGGAAGATAGGGGGGGGAGCACCTTCACTCTCAGCCTCCCCCAGGGCCCCCCAGCTCCTCCCAGCTAGGATCCTGTGGGCCCCTGCACCCGCTGCTTTAGGGATCCGGGGGGGGGGGGTGGTTTCTAACTCCCTCCAGCACTCCAGCTTGGCCACACCCCAAGCCCTGAGGACCTCATCCCCCCAGCGTGCTCCTCAGCGTGTTTCACGGGCCCCACAGCAAATGGTGGCCCATTTTATACACGAGGAAATGGAAGCCAGACAATGACGGCTGGGACACACACAGTGTGGCCTGGGCAAAGCTCTCCCGAGGCTGCTTGGCCACTCCTGCCACCTGTGGCCCATAGCAAGCACCTGCCATTGCCCACAAGGGGAAGTTCAAAGTCCCACAAGACAGGCCATTCACCTGCCCCCAGCCCTGCCAGCACCTGCCCAGAGCCAACAGCCTGGGGTCAGGGACGCTGGTCCTCTAGTCACTCGCAGGGAGACAATGGGCAACACAGATTGCACGGGAAGGAGGAGGAGACAGAATTAGAAAAACAGACACAAGACCAGCTGTGTCGGTCCTGCGCTAGCCCACTGGCACCCGATCGCGGACGCCTGCCTACCCACTCAAAGGCTCAGTGTGCCCAGAACCCCGACTCCTGGCCCGAGCCATTTCCATTGCTTGTACACAGCGACGGACGGGGCGCAAGCTGCTGAACGGGCGGGCTAGCCGGAGTGCAGTGCGGGCGGCGCGGCGGTGCGCGTGCTCTACCCACAAGCCACGTGCGCGCACGCCGGCGCGCTCACGGCAGCGAGGGCCGGACAGTCCAGGCTCCGGGCTTGTCAGCGGGACAGACAGACGTCACCGCACGATAAGGGTCAGCCCGGGGGGCTGCCACCCTCTGCAGGTGGAGGACACGTTTCTCAAGCGGCCTTTCTGGCTAGCCTGCCAGTGGTGACCCTGTGGTCCAGCTGCACCAACGACAGAATTTTCCGGGGGAATTCTCAGAGATGTTCAAAAAACACTCATGGCTGCCCTACTGATAACAGTAAAAAAAAAAAAAAATAGGAACGCTCATAATACCAGGAACAGGGAACCAGCTAAATCAATAATGATACATTTAATGGAATACCAGGCAGTTGGGAAATCTCATAGAAAATTATTTACTGACCTAGACAGGAGAAGGTTCACAAGCAAGCAAAAAACAGCGTGTCCACTGTGATACTAGCTTTTTGTTTTTGGAAATGAAGCAAAAAAAAAAAAAAAAAGCTGAAATGACACACATCAAAATATTAACTATGATTGTTATCTGGATAGTATGATTGTTGTGTGCTCTTAAATTTCTTTATAGTTTTCTCTAGCTTCCAAATTTTCCCTACTGGACATCAATGGTTTTTGCAATGGGGAGATAGGGGGAAAGGGAGCTATTTTTTCAAGTTTTGGTTCCTTCCGTTAAGTCCTTGGAGGAAGTTCTCAGCTGTATGAAAAGAGCAAGGATTTTACATCTGGGCAGAAATGATGAAATCTGGGCCCCCTCCTCAGGGAGGCCCCGATAGACTAGATGTTGTCCCCTTGGCTGGGACGTTACCGCTCATCTCCGCAGCCCTGGCTGCGGAGACAGTCCAACCTGAGGACCTCATTCCCTTCCTCCTGCCCCTCCCAATGGAGGTGGGATCTGCTGGTACCCCAGCACTGGGAGAAGCCGTGCGGGAGGGTGTGTGAGGGGGGACCCCTGGCAGAGGCGGCGCCCCACCCAGCAGGAGACACGGGGGTGATAAGTAAACACTAATACCGCAGAGAGCCTAAAGCCACCTAAAGCCACCAGAGGTTTGCCAAGGGGGGTAACGGGAGTCACACCCTGTCATCAGTAAAATTAGCCTCACCAAAAAAAAAAAAAAAAATTAGCCTCACACCTGCGGGACACACACATTCTTTCCCCTCATCCTGCACCAACTCTATGGGGTGTGAGCGGTCTTCGTTTCAGAGAAGAGGAAACTGAGGTGACGCGCCCGAGGTCCCAGAGCCAGAATCACAGGCCTGGATCTGAACCCAGGCCTTGGGCGCCTCAAGCTTGGACGCCACCTTCCACCGCTGCTGTCAGGGTGACACTGATGACAGCAGCTCTGTCCTGCCTGTCGGAGGAACATCCCAAAGGCACTCATTTCCTTGCAGTCTCACCACCTCCCACTTTACAGACAGGAAAACCAAGGCCCAGGGAGGGACCAAGACGTGCCTAGGGAGCCCGCTTAGAGGAAAGGGAAGAGATGGGCCCGGGAAGCCAGGCAGGAGGCCGAGGGAGCAAGGCGGATGGTGAGGGGAGGGTACGTACCTTGACCAGAAAGCTGCTGTCACTCTCCTGGGTGACCATGACCACAGAGTCGTGCAGCTTCTCGTCAAAGTGGACATGGCTCTGGGAGCCTTCGGCATCAGGGCCTGCTGCAAAGCGGATACTCCGGACTCTGGGCTTGTTGCCTGGGAAGAGAGGAGGAGAGGGCTTCAGGGGCTGCTGGCTTCCTCTACCCCCGGGAAACCCCCAGGGCTCCCCCATGTCCCCCCATGTCCCCCCACCCCCTACAACTGCCCTTGACATCACTCAGCAGCCACTGGGTGGGCTCCTTTCAGGGCTAGGCCACATCCTAATGGATACTGGGGGTCCTGAGGCTTAAGGCCCCCTACCTTCCCTGTCCTCCCACAAAATATAAGCACCTTGAGGATGGGTATGTCAGGGATTAGCTAGTATGACCCCTTACTTAGAGGAGATGAGGCAGATGACAGAGATAAGAAGAGACAGTCCTGCAGACTCTCAGCGAGCCCCAGATAGTGCAGACTCAGCCCCAGGCCTTGGGCTCCAGGTCTATCAGTGCCAAGGCCCCTGCCTGCCCCTCCTGATGACCCCAACCTGAGAGAGAGGAGGGGGGCAGGGACTGGAGCAGGCTCTATGGGACCTTTCTGGAGGTAGAAGAAACAAAGGGGGCCAAAAAACCCACTGAGCCCACCTAGAAGAGGCTCTAAACTTCATCCCTGAACACTAGCAAGGAAGACGGAGGTACCCAGAGGAGCCTCTCGGACCCCTCCCAAAGACCCTCCCCTCCCCTACTTAACCAGCCCCCTACATACACACACAAGCTAGCTGGGTCCCTAGCTCAGTCCGGTTCTCCAAGGCCTGGAGGCAGGGACTTGAGACAGGCAGAGCAGTCGGAGCTGGGAGGAGGACCTCGGCTGGGGGAGGCGCATGTTGCCATAAACAGGACCCCAATCCTCCCTGGCACACAGCCACAGCCTTTAGGCCTCTCAAGACCTCTGCCCAGAGTCCTTTTGGTGGGAGGGGCTGGGCCAGGCCTGGCCCGCAGAGGCAGGAGGGGACAGCCTAACCACTCCACATTCCTTGCTGAGCCCCCCAGAACTGACTGTCAAATTTTACCTAGCCTCCCTTGCCTAAAACCCTCTATGAACCTTTCTGGACCCTGAATGAAATCCAAATTCCCTTCTGTGGCCTCCTGTGGCCCTACCTACCCCATCAACCCAAGGCTCTAATGCCCCCCACCGGCCCCACAGCAGGAACGTGGGGATTAGAGGGCAGACACCTCCATAAACCAGCATGCCAGGGAGCCAGCTGGAGTCTCCGGTTCCCTGCGAGGGCCTGTGTGAGCGCCGGGACCCAGCACAAACACTGGTATAATTACACCGATGTGATGTAGTTCACTCAGACATGTGCGCACACGCGCATGCACACGCACACACACAGCCAATGCAGGCCCCACAGGCAACAACGGCCCTCCCGCCGGAGCCCACTGGAAGACTCGTGCAAACCTTGCCCAGCCAGGATGGCACTCACCCTTGTTGGCTGCAGCCATGGATGCCCTCCCTGCCACGGGGTAAGACACGCAGCTCCGCCAGGCACCGCCGCTCAGGCGCAGCAGCCTCCCATGCTCCGGGGACACCAGCAGGAGCCTGAAGGGTGGGGAGTCGGGAGCGCAGGGGTCAGGGTCACCCAAGGGCCCGTGGCTGGGAGAGAGCAAAGCAGAGACCTCCCTTTAGGGAGGACACTAAGACCCAACCCCCCGCCTCTCTCAACAGCCAAAGGCTGCCTGTACCCTCTAGCGTGGGGAGCTTCTGCCCCCTACTCCCCACATTCCCCAAGAGCCCTTACTCCTGCCTGATGCCCTACTGACCCAGAGCCTCGCCAGCATGCGCTCAGTTGAAGCTTCTGGGTGCCAAAGCGTCGGTAGGGGCCTCTTGGACCCAACCCACCTGAGGCTGGCAGGAAGGACAGCTTGGAAAGGAAGGGGACATCACTGGCACTTTTCAGAGGCCATGTCTCACACTGGTAGCCCCAGGGGCTCTCCCCTCCTGCAGCCAGAGGCCACATTATTCAGGTTACACGCCCAGTGCTGCTGGGTCAGGCTGCTTGATCGTGAGCAAGAACGGCCCTTGGAGCTTCCCTCCGGTGATGGTTCGGGCCTTAGAACAGACCCCAGGGGAAGGGGCTGCCCCATGGCAACCCAGCATTCGCCCTCTGGCCTGCTTCTCTGGGCTAGCCTCCTGGCTTAGTTCCCCCAGGGCAGCCACGGGGCAGGGGCAGCAGGAGGCATCCCCAGGAAGCCTGTGTGAGCGTAGCCTGTAGCCTGGCCCTTGATGGGCCGAGCTAGGACCATCTAAGCATCAAGAAGAAGAAGGAGTGCAACTGATGGAAACAAATGGAGTACATAAAATTGGACCATTCACAGAGATTACAGAGAAAGGAAAATAAACAAACCCGAACCCTCATTTGTCACCCCCGACAGTAGCAATGCCCTAACTCTTTACTCTTGAAAACTGGCAATAAGGATGGGTGCCCGGGTGGCGCAGTGGGGGAAGCACCCCACTCTTGCTTGATTACTTACTGCTCGGGGCAGGGTCTCAGGGTCCTGAGATCAGAGTCCTGAGTCAGACTCAGCATTCAGGGCCGAGTCTGCTGGTCCCTCTCCCCTCCCCTGTGCTCTCCACGTCCCCCACACGCAGGAGCTCTCTCTCTCTAAAATAAATACATAAATAAAATCTTTTAAAAAAAGAAAGTTGACAATAAAGAGAAATAATTCAGCCTGCCTCTTAGCCTTTCATGTAACCAAATCAACCAAATCAACCAAATCATCCCGAAGGTGAAAGGAAAACCCTTTTCTACAAAACAATTCTCACTATTAAATAACAAAAGAATGACCAAATGCTAAACAATTGTGCAACCTCTGAAGAAACAAAAGCTGGAAGCAGGGAGGCAGGGGATCCTCAACCCCACCAACCCAACCGACCGGAGGGCAAAGGTCAGGAGGGCAAAGGTTGACAGAAGCAGGTGCTCACAGATGCCAAGTGCCCCGGACACATCAGGGGACGGACACAAGTGTGCAACAGAGCGATGTGGTCACACACACTGGCCAATCTCCCGTCACTCCCAGTGGGACAGCCCGACACACGGAGGCTTCCTGAGGGGAGAGGCATGAAGTCACAGCATCACTGATGAGGGGGTCCTACCAGAAATGTCTGGCCTGGATCTAAGGAAACTCCTAGCTCCAGCTTCCGGCTTATTAGAAACGCTGAGGTGAGTGCCATCTCTGAGGCGATGACTCCCGGGGGAAGCAATGAAACAAATCCAGAAGGCCAGAATGTTCCACAGGACAACTGACGGGTCATTTTGGTTTTTTCCCCCAAATTGCAAGACAAAGGAGCGGCGGTTGGTCTACATAGGGGCTGGGCGAGCTGCAGCCTGAGGCGGCCGCCTGTTTTCTGTAATATTATTGGAACACAACTGCACTCCTTTGTTAACGTGGAGTCTAAAACTGCTCTTGCACTAAAGCGAAGCTACTTTGAGTAGTTGCAAGAGACCACATGGCCTGCAAAATCTAAAATATTTACTATCTGGCCCTTGACGGGAAAAGTTTGCCAACCACTGCTCTAAATTAACACACAAAGAGACCAAGGAGGCAAGGTACTCGAAGGGACAGCTGACCTGGTTTTTTTCCACATCAGCTACAAGAAGAAAAATAAATGGGGTAGGGGGTTTCTAACTACCTATCAAAAAAAAAAAAAAAAAAAAAAAGGACGTTTAGGGGATAATTCGGAAATGCGAATGGCACTGGATCTTAGGTGGTGAAATAAAAGCTTATCTTGTTAGGTGAGATAATGGAATTGTATCACATAGACTCATACGTCCTTATTTTTCAGAGATGCGCACTGAAGTATTTAGAGATGACTAACCCATGAATGGCCTTGGCTAATTCAAGGAAAGAAGAGAAACCACATGGTGGCCTCACAGGTGGGGGCTGGGCCAGAAGGGGACATGACCTCGAGGTCTTTTAGGTACCAGGCTGCCCTGGGAGCAGGCCTCAACTCCCTTTTCACTTCCCAGGGCGAGAGAAGCCCGCCCAGCCCCAAGCGCCTCATGGGCACGGTAAACAGCTCAGGTACCAAGAGTCCCCAGGTAGGAGGCCCAGGGAGGTACAGGGAAAGGGAAGGTTTGGGTCTTAGGGTCCCAGGCCACTGCCCAGCCCCTGCCCAGCCCCCGCCCACCCCGACCGTTGGAAACTAGCTCCAGGCCCAGGGTACAGGGAAGGGAACTGGGCCCTGACTTATCTCTGCTTAGGGCCAATCTGGTGTCAGTCCCAGAAGGGCAGCCCCTTAGCCCTGGAATGCTCAGCTAGTCGGCAGAGACCCTGGCCCTTGAAGAGAAGCCTCCCCCGGCCCATCCACTCCAGCCATCCCCTGAAGCAGTGGATTCAGGACATGTGAAAAATGGCCAAACACAAGGGTACCTACCAGGCCCTCTTCCTACCTCATGCAGAGGCTGCTCCGGCCACACGGGGATGACAGCCCATGTCCACAAGATCCCCCTGAGCTCCCAAGACACTTCCTGGAGGCCCAGGTGAAACTCTTACCCAGGGGCTGGTGGGCAAAGGCTCCGGGAGACTCCTTCCCTGACGTTCTGACCCAGGACATGCGGGGCCCCTCCCTGCCTCCCCCACCAAGCCACTGCCTATTTTGCCTGCCTGCCTCACCCAGGCCCTCCTTTTGACCAGGAACAATCCCCTGTCCCCCGCCCCATACCTGAGCTTCAGCCTCTGCCCCAGAGCACTTTTTTAGGGCAGCACAACCCTCCGCTACCCCCTCCCATCCCAAGATTGGTCTGAAAATCTTTAAAAGGATCCGCTTTGCCACCTCTGGGATCATTTCATGTTCCCCACCTTACCAGGACAGTGACTATGTTTTTGCCAAACGCTGTGTCCCCAGGACCCGGCCCAGCACCTGGCAGGGAGCAGCTGTGTCCGGTTTATATTTGTTCAAAGAATGAATGACCAAACTAAGGGGAACCCAAGGATGGGCCTTGGCTGGGCCCTCTAGGTAGATGTGACATGTCAAAGCCAGTGACTCTACACCGGAAGCTCTCAGAAAGAGGAACTCCCCACCCCACTCTCTTAGCCAACTCTTGCCCCAGAGGGTACTCCCCTCCCCCATCTCCCAGAGCACGGCCTCCCACTGGGCATTATTCTGGCCTTGCCACAATCTGGTACTCCCCTTGAGATGGAATCCCCACTGAGGGCAAGACCAGCGTCTCACCCACTGCCCCCACTGCCGAGAGCCCCTTACAGCGAAGGCATTCAGGCACACCTGTAACCTTTGGCACTGAGAACACAGAGATGGAAGGCAAGTGACTTAAAGGGCCCAAGGAGGCTGGAAAAAGCAAGCCTCCCTTCTCAGCCCAAGGAGGCTGGAAAAAGCAAGCTCCCTTCTCAGAAGAGAGCCCTGTCCTTCGCTGTCCCCTGGGAGCCAGATTCTCATCCAAACACAATTCCTCATCAGAGGCAGGAGAAGGTATCCACTTCCCCCACTAGAGCCGTGTCCACACGAACTGCCAGGTCCCCTCACGACCCCAGGCCTCGTCCCGTGCCAGCCAAGTCCTGAATGCGGCCCAAGCCGCACAGCCCCCCCAGAGACAGTAGAGCCCCGGTCAGGAGCATGGGCTCCAGAGCCCGGCAGTCCTGGTTCACATTCAGGCAGCATGGGAAGTTACTTCGAGTCTCTGTGCCTCAGTTTCCTCATCTGTGCCACAGGAATAAGCCATGACCTCTTCCTCTGAGGGTTTGGTGTAGCTGATACCTGAAGCTCTGACCCCGTTCCCCACTCCGCCCTCATCTTTGCAAAAGCAACCCCCAAAGGCCTGGTTTCTGAAGCAACAGCAATTTCAGGGCAGCACT
Source organism: Nasua narica (assembly GCA_028533885.1). Classification (NCBI taxonomy): domain Eukaryota; kingdom Metazoa; phylum Chordata; class Mammalia; order Carnivora; family Procyonidae; genus Nasua; species Nasua narica. The sequence continues at coordinate 95,072,728 of CM052811.1, read as the reverse complement.
GGTAAGGAGGCTCTTCAGGCTAATCCTGGAATAGTCACGAATGGCCCTCGGGGAGGTGCCCCAGGGACTTCAGGCTTCTCAGAAAACAGCTCAAGGGCTCAGGGGCTGCCCTCCCCCTTCCCTTATCCTGCCTCCTGCCTCCCTCACTCCCAGGCCAGCCGGTCCCCGAGGGATTGCCAGAGAGCAGACTGCTGAGAGTCTTCAACCAGAGGAAGATGTGAAGAGTGTGTATTGTGAGAAATGCCCCCACCCCAACAACAAAAATGAAAGGACCTCCCTTCCCCGGCTTAGCTGGGCTGTCAACAGGTCACCTGTGGTACCATGGACAGTCACAGGACAGGGAGGACTCGAAAGCTGGAACAAGGGCCTTGGGGGCTTCTTTGGCTCTCAGTCTCTCTCAGGAAAATTGAAGGAACCCTCTCTCTGGGGGACAGAGAGTTGAGGTCCCTTGCAGCTTTAGAGAGAAAGGCTGTTTCAAGGTTACCTATCCAGGGCAGGGCTCAGCCAGGCCCGGTGGAACCTCTGGCATGAGAAGGCCCAGGAACATGGCAAGCGAGCAAACAGATGGACAGACGGAGTTACACAGAAACCCAAAGTGCTCAGCTCCTGACACTCCGGCCCAGGGCTCCAGACTGGAGGGAGGGCCAAGAAAGTCTGTCCACGGCAAAGTGAAGCTCCAGAACATGCCACCTTGGCCCCGCATCCCACAGCTGCACCCCTATACCACCTCCCTGCCCCGGAAGCAGCCCCCAGATCCCAGGCACCATAGGGAGAGCCGCAGCTTGCCCTCTGCTTTGTGGCTGGGGGCGCGGCCCCAAACCCTTGGGGCCTCATTTCTCATTCATTCCTCCAGCTCCATTCTCAGCCAGTTCAGGGCTTTCTGGGCCACAAAACTCCTCGGCCTCCGCCCTCCACCCCACCCTAGCCCAGGGCTAAATCCTGGCTGAAGCGCTCAGTCCAGCAGCACTGTCCAGCCCCTCATTAGAGCTCAAGCTTGTAGGGGCCCCTGGGTGGCTACATGGGTTAAGTGTCTCCCTTGGGCTCCCGTCATGATCTCAGGGTCCTGGGATCAAGACCCATATCAGGCTCCCTACTCAGCAGGGAGTCTTTCTCCCTTTCCTGTCCCTCTCTCTCAAAATAAATAAATAAAATCTTTATTTATTTATTTATTTATTTATTTATTTATTTGACAGAGAGAAAGAGGGAGAGATCACAAGTAGGCAGAGAGGCAGACAGAGAGAGGAGGAAGCAGGCTCCCTGCCGAGCAGAGAGCCCGATGCGGGGCTCGATCCCAGAGCTGTGATATCATGACCTGAGCCGAAAACAGAGGCCCCAACCCACCGAACCACACAGGCGCCCCAATAAATAAAATTTTTAAAACAAAAAGCTCCAGCTTGTAAACAAGAGCTCCCACCGAGACCACACTGACCTGCTGACCCCAGAACCTGACATAGGTCAGAACCTGACATAGGTCTGGGCACATAGTGAGGGGACTGCATAGCTAGAACAAGGCCTGAAAACGCAAGACTGAACATCAGGTTTGGTTGTGGCAGTTTTACAGCAACTCTGTCTAGATGTGACTCCATTTCCTCCTCCCTCCACCAGTCCAAAAGTGCAAGGATAAGTATGGTGTTCTCTTTCTCACAAGCAGGGGTGAATTAGGGAAGAGACTCCCACTATCCCACACCCTGGTGTCTCCCCCAAAAGTGCATTCCCTCCTCAAAACCACCCATCTACCATGCCCCAGCTTGAGGGTCCTTAGACCCCTCCAGGCTCCAGATTGCCTGTCCCACCCAGGTCTTGCCCTCAGTCTGTCACCTGAAGGCCCCAAGAAGTAGAGGCCAGGCCAGGTCCGGGGGGAGGCACTTGCCGCTGACCTTGTTCAGCTTCCTGGGAAGAGAAACGCCCTACCCCCACTTGCCAATGCCAGGATTCAAGAGGAAAGGCAACCCAAGGATTCTCTTCTCAGTTCAGCAGGGCTCCTGGTCCAGAATCTAAATAAAACCCCTTCTGCTGCGGTGATGGGGAGGTGCTGGCCAAGTCCCCATAGGCACCAGGGTTTAGGACCTTGTCCTTTCCTGCCTCCATCCCCGTGGGTGTGGCGCCCCATCACCGCCCCCTTCTCATCTTCTAGGCGGACTGATGCAGCTACACGGCTCCCCCTCCATCACACCCCTCCTGGGCTCCTAGGCTGCAGCTCTGTCCCCAAGAGATAATCCTGTGCCCTCCCCACCCTCACCTCTGCTGACGCAGGAATCTCAGGAGCCCGCACTCCCCGACATCACCGCCCTCCTCCCTGAAGGTGTCCAGGCATGAGAGGCTCAGAGGCTATTTGTCCAAGGTCACACTGCGAGGCGGTGACAATAGCGGAGGGAGGGGGAGAGGGGGAATGCTGACGGTGCTGACCCCATTACGCCCCCGCCCTGTGTCACACTTGCCCCCGACAGTGCGCCGCGGAAAATATCCCCGCTCCACTACCTAACGGTCACCCAGGCTTCCAGGCTGACATTTCCCCAGCTCAGATACCAGGGAGCACTCCCGGGTGCGGCCCCACAGCGAAGCCGCCGCCCCAGCTCCGTGGGCTCCTAGTTACCGACTGCCTAGGACCGGAGGGGATCTCGGCGAACGGGGCGGAACCGGGAGATGTCTGGAGGAGAAGCGGTCTCACCGTGCAGGGCGCACCCCGGGGCCGCTTGGGCAGGGTCCACCGCGGCGGTGGCCGAGGCGGTCGCGGCGGCAGCGGGGGCTCAACGCCGAGCACGAGGAAGGAGCCCCGCGCCGCCACCGCCGCCGCCCGCCTCACGGGCACGCCCCCCGCCCCCGCCCATTGGCCGACCGAGGGGGTGGGGCGAGGACGCTTCCGACCAATAAGCGGGCGCCAGAGAACCGCCAACAGGCGTTGCGCCACTTTGTCATGTGCAAGGGGCCCGCGGCTGCGCCAGGCTAGCCCACACCTACCCACGGCTCGGCGAGTTCTCGCGATGAAGGCAGCCCGGCCGCCCGATGTGGCCCGGGACCTGCGTGGGCCAGAAAGGGAGAGGGAAGGAGGAGCGTCTCGAATAGTCTCCGCCCGCGTCCCAACTTCAACTGTGGAGTTTGCCCTCCCGCCTCGGCCCCAACTCGGAAGGGGGCTCTCCTGGCTTCTGTCTCCTCGAGCGGCCGTAAGGCGAGACTCAGAGATAGTGGGGCTCCTGAAGGTCGCCTTTCTCCCTAGGCTTCCAAGTCCGCATCGGCAAGCCCATCGATATGGGCATCGCTAGGTCCTGTTCCGGAGCTGAGGAACCCGCCATCCTTCCCACTTATGCGACCCCTGGGTTTCAGCCTCTTCCCCTTCCACCCATCCCCCCTCATCGGAGGAAGCGCTGTCGCGCCGACTCGAAACGCGTCCTTGGAGCCCGGCCGGCCCGAATAAGCATCTGAACAAAGAAGGCACGCGGGATGAGCCTCGGGGGACCGCAGCCTCTGCTCCTGGTCGGTCTCCATGGAGGCGGTCGCCATGGTAGCGGGAAGCGCCCAGCTCCGCGCAGCGGGGTGGGGTGTGGGCACCTGCTCGGAGCCCGGGAGCGAGAGGCGTGGCCCTAGGGTCTTTAGGAGTTCTCGCCGCTGCTCCCCTGCAGCCTGGCGGGCCTTGAACAACAGTCCCCCTCCCCCATTTCTCAGGCCCTGACAGGGTCCCTAAGCTGTCTGCGGGGAGCCGTCCGTTGCACGAGGTTCCCTTCTTCCAATTAGTATAACTAGGGGAGAGATGGTAGGGCAGGGTCCTCCGCTGGATCCCAGTGATCCCTAACCTATCCCATGGTGTCTGGTCTCCTCACTGTTGACATATTAATCTTTCTCAGCTCTTGTTTCCATTCCACCTTCCCTTGCTCCAAAATCTCCGTGCGCTGGGACCGTCTCCAGCAGAGCTACACAAACTTTTTAGAAGCATTTTTGGGTGATTCGTGCGCACTCTGGCGTTTGAGATACTGCCCTCCAGCGTGGGCATTGGGAGATTTCCACATTCTGATCCCAGCCCATCCACTCCTGCCAGATGCTTTCTAACTACCCAGCCCCACCATTCCATGTGCCCCACTATGCTCCCCCCCCCCACAAAAAAAAAATGCATTCCCACGTCTATTCTATTCTTCAACGTCTAAAGTTGGCAGGCAGTGGGCCCAAAGCAGGCTACAGATATAGTTTGTTTAGTCCACAGGGGGCTTTTTAAAATTCTAATCCTTCCTCTTCTCTCTTTTTCTTCCTCCTTTCCCTCTTCCTCTTTTTCCTCTTCCTCCTCTTTCCCTTCTTATTCCCCTTTTGAAATATCAGAAGATCTAACTGCCAGGGCTCACATTCTAGCCTGGGACCAGAGGCTGGCACATTCAACTTGCTATTGTGCCCGCCAATCCCTATTTTCTCGCATTGATGTTACCTTCTGGGTCTATGCAGATATTGATTTCCTGATGCCCTCCTTATGGTACCTTTCTAGGTAGAATGCCCTTCCCACTCTCCTCTCGTAGGCAAAACTCACCCTCCCTTCAAGACCAAGTGAAGGCTTGCCTTTTTATGTCTTTCTAGACAGCTCTCCTCAAGATTCTCCCTGGTGTGGGCTCTTTCAAACACAGAGACTAGCTGCTAACTGGACATGGCTTGAGACCATTTCCTAACCGTCAACTCCTTTAAACAAATATTTGCTAAGTGTATATGATGATCAAGTTGCTGTGCTAGGCTTTGGAGTCACAGGTTCTCACAGTTCAGGATGGGAGATACACCACACAAAAAGAGCTGTGGTGTCTTTTCCCTGCCTAACAGTCTGCACACTCCTAGGTGCTGGGCAGTCTTGCCGACTAGCCAATTCTAAGGACCTGCAACACAGAGCTGTCCATGCTGGGGGAGACTACAGGTTCCCAGAGAAGGCCCCAAGGCTACAGTAAGTGCAGAAGGTTCTGGTAAGCTTCCGGGTGAAAATGTGATTCTTTGTGCCGGGAGGAAGGTAGATTAGATGGTATATACCGGCCCCTGGCAGTTCAGTGGGTCTGTGTACCAAGAAGAGACCCTAAATATCAGAGTGGTGCCGAGGCCCTGGGCCTTTCTGTGCAGAGGGCCTTAACAGAGCTTTGAGGGAAGCCACGGGCCCCCTGGAGATTGGGGCTGTATGGGAAGGAATTAAGAACAACTCCAGTTTAGGAGACCAGATTGAACACCTGTAAAACATCCATTCCAGCTCCAAACACGTGGTATTATGGACGCTATTCTCTTTAATAAAAATTGAACAACTGTAACCTTATTGGAAAACTTCCAGGCAGTGTCTAATAAAGCTGAAAATGCCAACGCTTTGACCCAACAATCCACTGGTTTGATTATATACCAAAAGACACATATACAAATATTCATGGCAGCACGATTGGTAATAACCCCAAACTGAAGCTGACCCAAGTGTCCATCAACAAAAGAGTGAATTAAAAAAAGCCGTACTATGTTCATACAATGGCTTATTATATAGCAATGACGAAGAACAACCTCTACTGCATACATGCAACAACTTGAATGATTCTCACAGACGATATTGAACAAAAGAAGCCCTGCCCCAAAATAGTATAAACTGTATTGTGTATTCTAGTACTTGTCTTCATGCGTCCATATGTATTTCTCCTGAGTATATACTAAGGAATGAAATTGCTGGAATGTAGCTGCGGCGGCTTTATAATGTAGCAACCTAGCTATGGTGAACTACATTTCCCAGAATTCCTTTCCAGTCAGGGTGGGCCACAACAGGCATTTTTGCAGGAGATTGGGAGGGTGCACGAAAAGCAGCGGCTGTATTGGTACACTTGCAAAATCTGGGCGGGAGGTTTGTAACCTATAAACTTTGTTGCTGATCGCCAGCACCCGTCATTGACCTGGGATAACCGTCAGTTGGGCACCTACTCTTGCTTTCCCCGGATCCTCCTTCAGCTTCTTTGACTCCTGGGCCACATAACAGAGGGCAGCCGCCTCTCCTGCAGGACACCCATATCATCAAGTTTGGAGGTCGAGGGAACCAACACGAGCTCCAGTGTATCATCAAAGGTTCCAGCTTATGCTCCTGGATTCCAGCTTGTCCTTTCTCTCCCCCGCTTTATAGGCATCTTTCCTTTCCAATGGCCTGACCTGGGAACTTTTAAGCTCCAGCATCAGATGTAAAAACAATGGGCCTGCAGAGACTGTTTAACAGTTACCCAAAGACAAATTCCTGTAACAAATACTTTTTGCTTCTCCAGTTAAACCCTAAGTGATCCAATAGCATAGGCCTATGTTTAATTTCATATGAAACTGCCAAACCATTTTCTGAAATGGTTGTACTCATACTTCATCAGCAGAGTAAAGGAGTTCCAGTTGCCTCACATCCTCATCAATACAAAAATTAGCAGTTAGTTTTGTAAAAACATGACACTGTGCAAACCAAAGCAGGGCAATGGGCCACCAGTCTTCGGCCTCTGTTCTTAACCATGCCCTTGTGGAGGAAATTTCGCAATATCAAGATCATAAATGCACATATTCTTCAGCCTAACAAACCCAGTTCTGGCGCTGGTCATGCAGATATACTTGCAAAGAATACTGAACTATGAATGTATGAGGTTATTCATTTTTGGTTATTGTTACTAATAACAGAAGGTTGGAAACAACTTAAATGTCCAAATAGAGGACTGATTAATTACATTTTGTACAGAGAGTAGAATTTCATATGGCTTTAAAACCAGGAAATTTTCAATGTATTGATATAGAAAAATCTTATATTAGTTGAGGTTCTCTGGAGAAACTAAAGGGAGATGATATAGAGACAAATGATATAGGTGATACAGATAGAGATTTATAAGAAGTAATTAGCTCATGTGCTGAGAGAGGCTGCCAAGTTGCAAGATCTACAGAATGAGTCAGCAAACTGGAAACTAGGCAAGTCAAATCCAAAGGCTGGCAGGCTCAGGATACAGGAAGAACTGATATTTCCGTTAGAGTCTAAAGGCAGGGAGAAAAGCCGATGTCCCAGTTCAAAAGCCATCAGGAAGAAGAAATTTTCTCTTACTCGGGGAAGAGACATCCTTTTTATTTTATTGAGGCCTTCCACTGATTGAATGAGGCCCACCCATACTAACAAGAGCAATCTGTGTTACTCAGTCTACCTTTAAATTTAAACATCAATCTCATCTGAAAACACCCTCACAGAATGTTTGACTAAATATCTGGGCATCCTGTGACCCAGTCAAGCTGGCATATAACATTGACTATCACATATCTAGAAGAGATATATTGAGTGGAAATCAAGATACAGGACAGAGCGGGCAGTATGCTTCCCCTTTATGGTAAAGAGAGAGAGAGAGAGAGGAGAGTGCAGAATAACAATAAAGGTGCGTATTTGCTTGTATTCACAAAAAGACATTCTGGCAGAATGCACAAAACCTAAAGATAAAAGTTAAGCCTATTGGAGTTGTGTGGGCACCAAGGAGACATTTTACTTTTTATATGCATTTTAATTATGTGTGTTTCATCTGTTTAAAACATTAGGTAACAAAAAATTTTAAGTGCCACTTTGCATATGTTCTCTTCTAGGATTGTGGACACTTGGGGAGACAAATCATGTCTTAAACTCATCTTTGTGTTCCTGGCGTTTAGTACATAGTAGGTACTAAATAAACATTTGAGGAATGAATGAATTAATGAATGAACCAGAAGAAATCAGATTTAGCCTGGGCCAGAAAGTGGAAAGGAATGTGAGGATCAGAGGGGGAGAAATATGGCAATGGCTGTCAGAGGGGAAGTTTGGGGAACAAGAGAGATGTTTCAAGAAGAGTTATAGGATTATAATGTGTGATATAATCCACTTTCATATTTATTCCCAAGAAACATTTCAATAAAATTCTCCATCATTTTGGGAATTTAACTTGTAGGGTGTCAAATATGATTTTTGATTCAGGCATATCTGGATACTAGGACTAGCTGGGGTCGGGGGAAGGAACTCAAGCAAGAGGAACCTCCAGGATTTGACCCAGCCTCTGCCATGGAGGGAGCTAGCAGACCCTCGAGAGGGTGACCCCTGCCATAAAACCTGTATTCTGGGCCCACTGTGTTCCTGTCAGGCAGATCCATGCCCTACCCCACTTCCTGGTCCCCGGGCCCCTCTACAAACCATTCCGGCCGGCTCCACACACAGGAGTGCTCCCTGACAATGGACTCCGAGAACAGAACTCTGGAGACTCAAGGCAGACTACGGCAAGATAACGTGCTGGAGCTGGGGTCAACATGTGTGAAGGCTGGTGGCTAATTTGGGGAAGGTAGAAGATCGGGCTGAAGCCAGTGTTAACCTAAGACCAAGCTGAGGACAGAGAAGAGGCTCAGACCAAGGTCAGGAGTAGTCATCAATTTTTATGTTTATTATTTGAGGAAGTCAGGTGAACAGAATTGGACTGACCATATTCCTTAGTTCATGACATTCTCTCCTGCTTGTCTGTAAACAGCCCACTAGGAACACCTGCAAACCCACCACCTGCCCAAGGACTAAAACATTACAAATAACTCATGTGCATGCTTCTTGCCTCTCTGCCCTCTGCTTCCTCTCAGAGGTAACCACTATCCTAGCTTTTATCCTTTTATTGCTTTTTCCTCCTTGTGGTAGACAGCTTCGACAATGACTCCCAGTTGTCCCTGTCTCCTGGGATTCACACCCACGTGTCCCTCTCCCCTTGAATGTGGGCTGGACCTCATGACTTACTTCTAATAAATAGCATACAACAAATGTGATGGCCGTCACTTCTGTGATGACGTTAGGTAAGACTGTAACTGCCATCTTGCTAGCAGGCTCTGGTAACTCTCTCCTTTGCTGGCTTTGGTGAAGTAAGCTAGCATACTCACTGGACATGACCACAGGAGAAGGAAAGGAGGGCGGCACCAGCCAACAACCAGCAAGAAAGTGAAACCCTCAATCCAACAGCTCACAAGGAACGAAACTCTGTCAACAACCAAGTGAACTTGGAAGTGAATCCTTCCCCAGTCAAGACCTCAGATGAAACCATAGCTCTAACCAACACTTTGATTGCAGCCTTAGGAGAAATTCCAAAGCAGAGGACCCAGCTTGGCCATGCCTGGACTCTTGACCCCCAGAAAATATGAAATAATACCTGTGTGCTCTTTCAAGCCACTAAGTTTGTGGTAATTTCCTACATGTGATAGACACTCATACAAGTTCCTTTCAATTATTTTCTATTACAGAGAATGTTGCTACGAACATTGCTCTACAGGTGTTGCAGAATACAAGACACAAGAGCTTCAGTTTCCCCTGGGTATATGCTGAGTACATATGTAGGAATAGAACTGTGGGGTCTCCAAATGTTACCGGTAGTCGGTAAATTATCAGACTTAGGGTCACGTCATGGCCAGAGCGTCTCGGTCAGGTCTGAGAGTCAAGCCTGGCTTCAGTCCACAGAAGCACAGAACTAGGGAGCAGTCTGTGAGCGGGGTTGGGAGTCATACGGAGGATAGGCTTAGGGGTCAGTCCATGGGCAGGGCTTGGAGGTGAGGTTGTGGTTCCATTTGGGGAGAATGTGAAGACGAGGTCTGGAGTTAGGTTTGGACGGTGTTGGAAGATACTGTGAGGGTGTCTTTGGGGGTCAGTCTAAGGCCAGAGTTAGAAGTCAGGCTATTCAAGTACACAAGATCTGACCCCTGTGATATCATCAGCCTCCCAGGCGGTGGCCACCCAGGGCCCAGGTGCCCACAAGGTGAGACCCACTCTGGGCCTACAAGGCTCTTTCACTCAAAAGGAGGGTGGTGGCCAAGTGCAGCAATTAGAGGGGCAAGAAATCTGGACAGAGAGAGAAGGCGGTCGCAGGAAAGACAGCACTACTTCTTTAATGGGGGCAGGGTGATCCCATATCTTCCAAGCATTCTCAACGGTCCCCCCTCCACAGGAGGGGGGGTGATCGGGACAGACACAGCCCATGTCTTCCCCACTCCTGGCTGAACCCACTCCTCACCCCTTCTTCTCCAGCTGCTGTGTTCTCCACCCTCGACTGGGGTCCCAGGTGAGCTCCCAGGACAGGCAAGGGGCTCCTCCCTTGGCTGCCTGGGGCAGCTTCCCCCCTAGCCCAGAGCACAGACCACTAGCCTGGATGGGGATGCTGCTGTCTTCAGAGCTGGGCTGGGACCTGTTTCTAGGGGTGTGGACCGAGCAGGGGCACCGCCCCCTAAGGCCCAGAGCAGGGAGCACCAAGGAGGAGCCCCTGGTGATGGGCACTGCTTTGGGGAGCATGCGAGGTCTCTGCACGTGGCTTCTGGGTTCTGGAAAGCGGTCCATTCTCCTGACCCGGGTGGAGTGGAAGGAGGTGCCTCAGTCCAGGGGCTCCGCTCCGAAGGCGCCTGCCTCACTGACCCTCCCTCCCACACTCACCCCCCCATCCCAAGGGAGGGGCGCACCGGCTCCCCAGGAAGATCATTGGAACTGCGGGCTCCGCCCGCCCATTCGCCTGTCAGAAGGTCAGTGGGTGCGTGGGTGGGTGCGTCGGTTCGCTTTGTCTGGGCTCTGGCGGGTACTGGGGTGTCCCAGCGCGGCCGGGGCCGCGGCTCACCGCTGCTTACGCTCTGCCTGCTGGAGCCGGCGGGAGAGGTCCTCGATGCGCACGTTCTTGAGCTGAAGCAAGTGCTCCAAGCGCCTCACCTTCATCTGCAGGACCTGGGCCACGAGGCTCAGAGATGAAGTCAGCTGCCTGCTGCCCTCTGTCCCCAACATGGCAGGCCCTAAGCAAGCACCCAATGCCCCACCACCGCCCACGCCTTCCCAGTCACCCTCACCTGCACAGTCTCCTGCGAGGCCAACAACTCCTGCTCTTTTTCAGCGATCTGGAGTACGAAGCTTGGGTCGCCGCCCTGCACTGCCTGGCCATGTCCCGGAGGCCGGGGCGCGGGCGGCCGGCCCCCCCTGGGGTGGGAAGCAGCTTAGCAGAGGCCTGGACCTGGGGCCCCACTCGCACTCTTCCAATGCCCCTGGGCCAGACCCTCCTTCCCGCCTCCCCCCGCCCCCCGCCCCGTTCCTGCTTCCCAGGAACAGTTTGCTCCCACCCTTACCTGCCAGCCCTGTGTTGGGAGAATCACCAGATCTGGTGAGACAGGAACTCTCAGCCTCCTTACCTGAGCTGCCCCCCTCCCTGGGGGTCCGGGGCACCTTCCCCTCGGGCCTTCTGGGACAAACCTGAGAGGAGGCAAGTGGAGGAGTTAGTCGTGCTGGAGTCCCATTTTCCTGACTTCTCCCTCCCTTCCCTCCTCCAAAGACAGGACAGAAGGAAAGCTGCTCCTGGGAGGGAAGAAAAGTAAAGACCACTTTACCCACATCCATGTAGCCAGTGCCATCCTGGGGACCCAGCTCCTGAAAGAAACCCCCCGGGGTTTATTGTGAGTTCTGGCTCGAATATCCCCAAGGAGCCCCATGTCTCTTTCCTGGTCCCCAAGGCCAGCCTTCCTTTGCCAGACACCCTCTCCCACATGGATCAGCAAGGCGGGGCTTCCTGCTGCCTGGGAGAAGCTTGAGTGGGGTGGGACCTGTAAGGAGCTGGTGCGCTGTTTCCTGAGCCTCTGCCGCTCCTCCAGGCGCTGCCTCAGTGGAATGAGCACTAACTCCATGACGCCTGGCGCGCATTGTGCGATTTTGCGCATCACATCCTCTGGTACCGAGAAGTTTAGTTTGTTCAGCACCTTCCTGGGAGACAGGCACAAGGATGGTGGACTGGGTCCCCGGGGAATGAAGTGAGGGGTGTGGAGGAAAAGGAAGTGGTGCAGCCCTGGGGAAATGAACCCAATTCTTGGTGTCCCGTTTCCCTGTCTCCTCCCCAATAAAGGAGTCCCTTGATTTTGTTACCAGATTCTGTCTGCGTTCTCCCTCCCTACCCTGCCACAAACAGAATCCCAGCCTGGGCTTTGGAGACATAGGAGGTGGAGGGGGGGCATGCTGGGGCAGCCCTTCCTCGGATCCCGGGGTCCGGGTAGGGGATGGAGATTTCCCTAGTGCACCAGGCATTCTGCTACCTGTTTAGATGACCCCAGTTGCTGAGCTTCTGTTGGAGAGAGTTGGCGGGGACATAATTGTGCATCTCCACCATCTTGGGGAAGTAAAACTTGACGACTTCTGCGACAAGGACTGAGGGAATGGGAGCAGCCACGGAAGGGGGTGGGGGGTAAGGGAAAAGGAGTAGGGAGAAGATGTGCATGGAATGGGAGAATCAAGGGTTGCAGAGTGGTGGGGCCAAGCAGAGAGGCGATGTGGAAAGGGAAAGGATGATAGGGAGGGAGCAGTGGTGGAGGAGAGAAAAAGGGGTTCAAGAAAGCAGGATCAGAAATCAGTAATCAGCCTCCAGCACACCCCAGAGGAGAAGCATTCCATCCCCCTTAGCTCAGCCAAACGAAAACTAAGGTCTCTGGTCCTCTAGTAGAGAATGAGTCTCCAAGAGAGCCCATCAGGAGCCTGGGATCCCATCCTGGTCATTTACATGGATACACACACACACATACACACACACACTCCAACACTAAAGTCCCAGGAAAATGTCACAGATTCACACAAGCAGACAGTTGTGATAAGATCCCCCTACAGATGTGCACATAGGACAAAGTGTGTAGACACACAGGGCACACACATGCCCATACATACACAGGCCCAGATATAGCACACACATACAACCCACAGAGATGTACAAACACATACATGTATTTTCATCACTGAAGCTCCAAGAGAGAGTCACCAACACACACAAGCACAGTAAGTCACATAGGCACCAATGTACCATACAGAGATGCATACTTCTGCCATTAAAATCTCAAGAGACAGCCTTAGACACACAGACACTTAATAATCACAAAGAAACACACATGCACACAAGACCCCTTACATCCATACAGGACAAAAACCCATCTGAAAAACATCTAAACATACACATGCTCAGACTCCCACAAGACAGATATACGGAATACAGCAAAGAACAAGTACACACAGAGAGGAGCACAAAAGCATACACAGATACACATCTTAGTCATGAAAGCCTCAGGAGGCAGTCACAGACTCACACACTCAGACACACACCATCATCACCACCACACATGCATGAACGATAGAACAAGGGGACATACATATGGACACACACCTACTCATATTCCCACAGATACACACAGAAACACGCGCACACACACACACATAACTGAAGTTCTAAGAGATAGTCAGACACCCTCTAACACACACATACCCACACGCACAGAAGCACAAAGAGATGTGCATACAGACCCCTTACACACATACATACAGTTCAGAACGGGCCAACAAACACACACGGGAGGTACACAGAGGAGCGCACACATACTGAGGTGCACACCTCCGTCACTGAAGTCCCTGGAGAGATTTCGCTTGGGCCGGGACAGAGGGATGTTGTCTACCCACAGGTACAGCTGGTGCAGTGCCTCCTCGTCCACGCTGCCCGCCATTGGCACCCTCGGCAAGGCCAGGCGGTTCCAGCTGTGCAGCGTCCAGCCCCAACCTCACGATCCCTCAGACGCCTCTTCTCTCGCCGCTGGGGGAGACCAGATCTGCCTCTGCCTCTCTAATCCGGAGACTCTCCTCCCAGCTGGGAGCAGCCATATTGTTTTCTGAAACCATAGCAACTATCCTAGGCTGGGCAGGGAGCAGGGGTTTCTGGGAGTTGTAGTTTTCTCCCTCTACTTACTCTCAGGCCCCAGCTTTGAAAAGGCGATTAGGTGGCCTCGTCTTCCCAGCATCTGCACCCAGTGCCACCTGATCAGCCAAACCAGCTCACTCTGACACCTGTCAAAGCCAAACAGGCCCTCAGAATCCCTGCACCAGCCTCTCCAGGGCTGAGCTCCATTCCCTTTCCCGATCCTTTTGCCATCAGTCCCAAGTGAAGACGACATCCCAATGTTTGTCATTTTATCTGGGTGTCCACTGCTAATTATCTGCTGCTTCCCAGCTGGATTGTGTGATAGGCTGTGTGACTGTGCCTCTTGGCTGGGTCCCTCCTCCGAGCTCTATGCTATTAGGGCCATCACCACTAGTGCCCTTCCCAGCAGTGTCCTGGTAGGGCATTTAATAGGTCCCCCAGATTCCCAGGGAGAATACTAGGGTTTAAGGCCAGTGCCTTGGGCAGGTTACTTAACTCCTTAACCTTATTTCCTCCTTTTGTGAAGTGGGAATGGTTCTCACCTATTTGTCCCAAAGGGGTAACAGGAAGGGTATTTACAGAAGATCTGCATTTGTATGGTGACTGGGGGGTTGGGAGTAAAAGCTTCAAGAGCTCCAGGAGACACTTCCACAGGCCCTAATCTCCCTCGAGAGAGCTATTCTTCAGCGGGTTCGAAATGTATTTCAGGAGCCAGCTCCATTTCAAAAGAGCACTACTTGTAGTAGGGTTAGGGATTTGGGTCCTTCCTCAGCAAAGGGACACAGAGTAGCAGGAAAAGAGGCACTTCTAGGATCAGGCAGAGAGGAAAGCTCTCTTCCACCAAAGACTAGCAGTGTGGCTCCAGGCACACTACTGGACCTTTCTGTGCCTGTTTACTCCCGGTTTTACCTACTTCATAGGGGATTTGTGAGCACTGAAAGTGCTTAGCACGGCACTTGGCACACAGCAAGGGCCCTATTAACATCAGTTGGTGCTATCGTTAATGAGATGACCTCAGTTCCAGCAGAAGAGGAGACAAACGGAAATGATTTGCCTTGTTGGTATTTGAAGGAGGGGCCGGGTTGAACCAAGAGAAGACTACTGCTCCCCCCTTACTCCAGAGCAGCCCGGGGTGAGGGGAGGGGTAGGCTGGGCTTAACTCCGTCTGGTTTCCTCCTCCACAGCTCAGATGGGGGTGGGGGAATGATGGTAAGGGGAATCCCAACCACTACGTTTTGCAGGTTTTGCAGTCCCTTAGTTTCGTTGTCTTCAAGGCCTACAGGGGAAATCTGAGCTCCAGGATTGTGGGAAGCCAAGTGTGGAATTGTCACTCTGCCTTCTTGTTTTAAAGTCATACACAGTGGCCTTGCCTTTCTAGAAGAGACCACACCCGGGGCAGGCAAGGGACAAAAGACGACCTAGATATCCCCCCCTTAACATTCCTGGGTGGAGAGGGGAAGAACTGAAAGGAAGTGGTGGGGAGGGAACCACAGCAGCGGTGTGCCAGCCCCAGTGGAGGTGGGAAAACCGGTTTGGGGCCCAGAGCTGCCCGGCCTCCTCAGGCCCAGGCCCTCCCCTGGCTGGAACCGCTGGGGCCTGAGGGCCTCAATGAGGGAGGGGCTGGGCCTGGGCCGTGAAAGGAGAAAAGGGGTAGGATCAGCAGAGACACCAACCAGTCTTCACCTTTGGACTGGGGTGCCCCCAGCCTCTTGGGGGTGCAGTCTGTCCCAGGAATTTTATCTTCCTCTTGCCACTATCCCCAGGATAGCCACCAAGCTTGGAGATGCTAATCACTGAAAGGTCTAAAGGGCTCCCTCTTAAGGCAATAAAGGTAAACCAAGGGATGCCCTGTATGTCCCTCTAGACTCTGACCTGGACCACAGAAGTTGCCCCAGCACCCCTTTTGCTCTGTCCTCTGGGCCCACTCCTGCAAGGACCTTCTTTAAGGGGCTTGACAGGCCTAGTTCCCAGTTTAACTTGGTCCAACGGGGAAAGTTGGCTCCCTCCCTCCTCTCCTAGCCAACTGACCCCAACTTCTTTCTAACCCCAAAGCAGGGCAAGGCTCAGCTTTCCTCAAACCCAAGCAGGTACACTGAAGACCCCTTCCTCCCCAAGCCTAGATAATATTTAGATATGGAGGTGGCCCCTCACCCCAATCAGGGCTTAAACTGTGGCTACCCTCTCAACACTGGGTTCCATGTCCCACCAGAAAAGGGACCAAAGGGAACCAGGAAAGGACGTGTTCCCAAGACAGACGCAAGCCCAGACCATGAAGGATGCACCCTTGGCTGTTAAAACGTTCACCCCCCCAAAAGGGGGGTGGACGGATTTATTGAATTCAGACTGGGAAAGGAGCGGCTGGATGGCTGGACTATGGGCCCAGCCCCAGGCCCCCTGCCCAGGATAGGGCCCTGCCAGAAAGGGAGGAGAGGCATGGGGCCTGCAGCTACCCACAAGGGAAGTGCCCACTATCACTCCCCTGGAGGGCCTCTTGGGAATCTCCAATCTGGAAAGAAAACCAAGGGCCAAAGTAACCTGGACTGGGCCAGAGAAAGGGATTGGGAAGATGGGAAAGCAGGCAGAGGCAGGCTCAGGAGCCTGCAGTGAGTTAGACTGTGCTTCTCAAGGCGGCCCAGGGGCAGGGGTATGGGGCTGCCAGCCTTGGGGGGGCCTAGGCTGGACTTTCCTCTGGAGCCCTTCCCAGAATGGCTTTGGGGTCCCCCCCACCAAAGACCTGGTGTGGACGGCAGAGGGGAGAGGCACTCTCCGGCCGGGAGCTTCCAGGGTCCACCCCTGGCTGCTCCTGGGGCCTAGTCCACTGATGGCACGGTGTGGTAGCACCGAACAGCTCCCCACCTGGTCCCCCAAGCCGGGGGGCAAACGGGGAGGAAGGAGGACTCTGAGAAAGAGGCAATAAGCAGGCAGTGAGGCTGACCCCAGCCCCGGGCCCTACCGAGGTGGTTGGGCCTGTCACGGGGCCCGAGGAACATCGCTAAAGGATCTGGAGCTCCCCACTCTGGCTCCACCCACAGTGGCTGCCCAGAGAGTCCTCTGCCCTGGGCTGGGGCTGCCACAACTGGGTCGGGCACGACTAGGCCCAGTGGCTCAGCTTTGATGTCCAAGACCCCGCACTCCCGCCTGCCTGGCGTGGTTCTTCCTGGTCACGTGGACCAGATCGTGTTCCAAGTGAAGGATGTGGCTCTGCACTCGGTCGTCAATGGGGAAGGAAGTCAGGTACCTCTTGACCATGGCGAAGTAGGCCATGGCCTCCCCAAAGCTGGGCACCGGCACCTCATCACCATCCTCCTCCTCATCTTCGTCATCTTCCTCCTCCTCATCATCCTCATCTTCCTCCTCTTCCTCACTGTCAGACTCAGAGTCCTCTTCACCCTCCAAGAAATGGAGGGTAGGGCACTGGGCCTCCTCCTGGGCACTGTAGCCCCCGAAGCTGCCACCGGCTTCCACTACGCCCTGGGCCCAGTCCTCAGCCTCCAACCCCTCAGAGGAGCTCTCTTCCTCCTCCTCTTCCTCCTCTTCCTCACTGTCATCCACCTCACCCTCCTCTTCCACCTCCTCTTCCTCCCCCAACTCCTCTCCTTCCCCCCCTTCCTCCTCCTCGCCTTCTTCTTCCTCCTCCTCCTCCTCCCCTTCACCCTCCTCCTCCTCTTCCTCCTCTTCTTCTTCCTCCTCTTCCTCCTCCTCCTCTTCCTCCCCCTCACTCTTGAGGGCAGTGGTGATGGTGGCATTTGGGCCGCCCCCGAAGCCGGCCTCCCGGAAGCAGGCAGCTATGTCCGAAGGCTCCACTGCCTGCCAGGCGGCAGCCACAAAGTGCAGGGCCTCCATCAAACCTAGCTGCAGGCCCGAGCGATCCTGGCCCTCCAGCGCGGCCATGGCCTTGAGTAGCATAGCCTGGCGGTAGTGGCCCTTCACCTGTTGGACCACTCCCCGCTCCAGCGGCTGCACGGTGCCGGGCGGGAAGAAGGCCAGCTGTACGTGCCGCAGGCCCGAGGTATCCAGGGACTGGGCAGCCAGGCGGCCGGCCAGCAGCAGGACTCGGCGAGACTCTGCGGCCATGCGAGTGTCCAGGGCCTTCAGGTACTTGGCCAGGGCCTGGGTGGTGACTCCACCCTTGGAGTTGGCGGTGTAGTCGCAGGGCAGGCCGGCCTGGCCTGCGCGGGGCTTGGCCGACTTGCCCGCCACGAGCGGGGGCAGCTTCTCGCTGCCGTCTGCGTTGGCGCACAGCAGGACACTGAGGCGCTGGGTGGCTCTGCGTGCCCGTCCATCGCTGCCACACAGCCCCGCAGCCTGGTCAGGGAGGAAGTCGTACCACAGACTGGTCTCGATGGCGCTGAACACGTCCTGGGAGGCGTAGCCCTCGGCCACCGACGGCGGCTGCTCCTCCCGAGCGCGCCAGCCCGTCGAACCCCCGCCGCTGCCCTCCGAGGGCACCGCAGGCGGGCTGGCCGGAGCCGCTGGGGGTCGGGGGGCGGCACTGCGAGACCGGGCGCGGGCCACACCGCTGCAGGACACCACACCGTGGCGCCGGCGGAAGCGGTCCAGCCAACCGTTGGAGGCGGTGAAGTCGTCCATGCCCAGCTCCTCGGCTATACGCAGCGCCTTCTCCTTGAGGATGATGCCCTTGACGGGTAGGCCAGCGGCGCGGATCTGCTGGAACCAGGCGATGAGCAGCCCCTCGAGCTTGTCGTAGGGGGACAGCTTGTTGGTTTTGCGGCAGGTGGAGGCCACACCGTACTTGCGCTCCGACGCCAGGATGGCGCGCTTGTTCTTCAGGATGGTGCTCAGCGTGGACGGCGGGATGTTGAAGCGCCGCGCGATCTCGCCCTTGCGCAGGTCCGGGTTCTCCTCCACCTCCTGGATGATCCGCGACTTCTCCCGGAACGTCAGCTGCCGCCGCTTGGGGCCCATCCCGGCGCGCCCCCCGCCCCGGGGCCCGGCGCCACCGCCGCCGCCCCGGGGCGGGGGGCCCGGGCCCGCGGCGGGGGGCACCTGGCGGCCTCTCCCGCGCGCCCCGCCCGAGACAAAGCGGCTCGCGGGGCGGCGGGCGGGGCGGCGACCCGGCCGGGCCGGGGGCACCTTCGGGGGCGCCGGCGGGCGCGGCGCCGGGCGGCGGGCGGCAGGCGGCGGGCGCGGGCGAGGGCGGGCGGCGCGGGCGCGGAAGGCAGGAAGTGCCGCGGCGCGGGGAGCAGGGAGCGCGGCGAGCGGGGCGGAGCGGGCGGAGCGGGATCTCGCGGGAAGCGCGGGGACGCCCGGCGCCGCCTCCCCGCCCTCCGCGCCCACCCCCCTCCCCGCTGTCCCGGACCGACCGCGGGGGGGCGCTGCGGCCTGCCGGACCGGCCGGCGCTCGGGCCCCCGGCGACCTGCGGGCAGGGGCGCGGTGCCGGGTCTCCGCGCCCGGTGGGCAGCGATTTGCTGCGTGTGAAAAATAACAACTGTGTTTTGTGGGGTTTGTTTTGTTGCAGCAAAAATAGCTCCCGCTCTTTCAGGAAACTGAAAAATACAGGGGAAAAAATCACCTTTCACCCCAACACCTGGAGAGACGCGCAGGTAACATTTTGATACGTTTCCTTCCAGTCTTTTCTCTAGGCTCAAGCAGTTTTCTTTTTAAAAATTTATTGCATAAAACTGGCATCGTATGTATAGACTGTATATCTGGCATCTCCTGCTGTTTTACCTGGCATGGAGGGATGAGAATTTTGCCACATCGATAAAATATTGCCAACACGCTTTTTAATGGTTGTGTATTGTCCCAGTTAGGGAGGAGCACTAATCTATGTAGCCTATTGTTACACATTTAGATTATTTTTAAAGCAACATTAACACTTCTAAGTCTATTTGATAGTAATCCACAATCCATAGATAAACACGGATAATATCTCCGTGTGTCACTTTCTGGGCTTTTCCATGCATATAGGCATAAATGTTTGTTTTCACCTACAGAAATAATGTCATGTATATAAATATATAAGCATATATACACATGAATCCCTGAAACCTCTTCCTTTACCATACACGTAAAAATGGCATTTTCTTAAAACAATAAATGCATTGCGGTGTTTTTTAAAAAAAATCTCTTAGAGTGAGGTGTAGTCAAGAAGGCTGTGTGACCCAGGGCACTGGGCTCTCCAAGGTTAAGGGTTCGAGAAAGGACTAACAAGAAACTCATGAAAAGCTGAAGAGGTCGGAGCAACACCAAGCCTGTGTCGTGTTTTTGGAGGCCAAGGAAGAAAGTGTAACTCACTGCTGTGTTAGTGGGTATTTTTCTTTTCATATGTGTATTGGCAGTTTGAATCCTGTGAATTTTCTAGTCATACTCTGCTCATTTTTCTCTTGTGGTTGTCTTTTTGTGGACTTATAGGAGCTCTTCGTAGGCTCTGAACACAAAATCTTTGTTAAATACATTGTAAATATGTTCTTCCAGCCTGCTAGTTATCCTTTCATTTAGCCTGGGGAATCTTAGATATAAGAAGTTTGTAACTTTTATTTTTTTTTTAAAGATTTTATTTGAGAGAGAGAGAGCCCAGGTGGAGGGAGGGGCAGAGGGAGAGGGAGAAGCAGACTCCCTGCTGAGCAGGGAACCCTACACACAAGGACCCACACATGGGGCTCCATCCCATGACTCCAGGATTATGATCTGACCCAAAGGCAGACGCTTAACAGACTGAGCCACCCAGGTGCCCCGGTTTGTAACCTTTAAGTAGGCAGATCTGCTGGTTTTTTTCCTTTACCACAGGAAAAGGGTTTTGTGTCTTACCTAGGCCTTTCCCACTCCTGAAACATAAAAAAAAAATATGCTTCTAACCACAGGGTCATCTGGCAAATGTGGAAGACTTTCCCCAACAGGAGCCAGATCGGTTCTTGGTCCATAATGGGTATATATATGGTCCCCGTGCAAGGGCGCACATAGGGCTACCTGTCTGAGACTCCTTACCACACATTTTCAGGAAACCATGTCAGCATTTTGGTGATTTCATCCATGTGCATATATGTCCCTCCTGTCTCTTCTCCCATCCTGGCTTATAATCAATGTGCGTTTGGATGAATGTCATGTAGGTGGGTTTATTTTTCCTACTTCACTGAATTTTCCAAGTATTTTTCAATAAGCAAGTACAACAGGCCCTTTAAAATGAAAGGGAGAATGGAAAGTTTGCTGAGGGACACGAAAAATAATGATTAGGGAAGAGGAATGGGTATTAGGCCTAGTGGGCAACTTTGGACAGCCTGGGCCAAGAGAGGAGAAGGTGGACTTTGGATTCGCCTAAGGTGGGGAATTGGAAGGATAGGGCTTACAGAGAGAAGTGGGGAGGAGTCCCAGGGTTCCAGATGGATTGGCAAGGGAATTGCTCAGTTTAGAGGGAGTGGAAATGGGACCTATGCCTTGCTACAGGCAGGTAGACCAGATGTCTAGAAATGGCTGTGTAATCAGCATATGTGTGTGGTTTCTTTTTTGTCCTGGAAATGGCTATCCCAGTATCCTTTGTGTGGTATCGAGGATGGATCTGGAAATAGAAGACAATGTGGGCCTGTTGATGGAGGTGGATATAGTTAGCAGGAAAGAGATTCTCCAGCCATTTGAGGACATCTTCAGTTCCTAGAGCCAAGAGTCCAAGAGAAATACCTCATCTCTCCCTCAGTCCTCTGTAATTCTATTCATGCTTTCATTTTTAACAGCTTTATTGAGACATATTTCACATATCATACGACTTACCCATTTAGCATATATAATTCATAGACACACGTAACTATCACCACAGTCAATTTTAGAACATTTTTATCACCTTATAAAGAAATCCCATGCCCTTTAGCTAGTATCTCCCTATCCACTCCCTACCCCTTCCTCAGCCCTGAGCAACCACTGATCTACTTTCTGTCTATAGATTTCCCTGGTCTGGACACTTCATATGAATAAAATCACATTAATATGTGTCTTTTATGACTGGCTTCTTTCACTTAGCATCATGTTTTCAACATGCATGCATGATGAGGCCTCTATCGGTGCTTTATTCTTTTCTTACAGCTGAATAATATTCTATTGTATAGATATATGACATTTTTATCCATTTGTCATTTGATGGACATCTGGATTATTTCTGTGTTTTGGCAATTAGGAATAATGCTGCTATAACAACTTGTTGGCAAGTTTTTGTGTGGACATATGTTCTCATTTTTCTTGGGTATATACCTAGGAGGGGAATTGCTGGGTCATATGGTAACTCTATGTTTAATTGTTTTTTTTTAATTATGCTTAATTAGGGTGCCTGGGTGGCTCAGTTGGTTAAGTGACTGCCTTTGGCTCAGGTCATGATCCCAGGGTCCTGGGATAGAACCCCACATCAGGCTCCCTGCTCAGCAGAGAGCCTGCTTCTCCCTCTCCCTCTGTTCCCTGCCCCCCACTTGTGCACTCTCTCTCTCTCTATCAAGTAAATAAATATATATAAAAGGAGAAATCCCTAGAAGTGGGATATTGGGTCAGAGGCCAACCTTGGACTTGGGCCTCTATGAAGTACTGGGAGATAGGAGGAGAGGCAAATGACTTGGTCCCTGTTCTTCAACACCTCAAGTTAGCTTGAGGATATGAAATTCAGGAAAGGGAAAAAGAAATTTCAATAAATAGAGCCACACCTTCCAATAGTTCCCTACTTCTGGGTTTTGTGTCTTATTTGTGTCTACATGTCATATTTTTTTTAAAGATTTTATTTATTTATTTGACAGAGAGAGAGAAATCACAAGTAGGCAGAGAAGCAGGCGGGGTGGTGGGGGAAGCAGGCCACCTGCCGAGCAGAGAGCCTGATGCGGGGGTCGATCCCAAGACCCTGGGATCATGACCTGAGCCAAAGGCAGAGGCTTTAACCCACTGAGCCATCCAGGTGCCCCTACGTGTCATATTTTTTTAAATAGATTTTTATTTATTTGAGAGTGAGTGAGAGAGAGAGAGAGAGCATGAAGTGGGGAGGGTCAGAGGGAGAGCAGGGAGTCTGATGTGGGACTTGATCCTGGAACTCCAGGATCATGACCTGAGCCGAAGGCAGTCACTTAACCAACTGAGCCACCTAGGTGTCCTTTTTTTTTTTTTTTTTTCCTTTTTAAAGTAGGTTCCACACTGGGTGTGGAGCCCAGTGAGGGGTTTGAACTCACAACCGTGAGATCAAGACCTGAGCTGATATCAAGAGTCAGCGTTTGGGCGCCTGGGTGGCTCAGTTGGTTGAGCAACTGCCTTCGGCTCAGGTCATGATCCCGGAGTCCCATATCGGACTCCTGGCTCTGCAGGAAGTCTGTTTCTCCCTCTGACTTTCTCCCCTCTCATTCTCAGTCTCTCGCTCTCTAATAAATAAATAAAAATCTTTAAAAAAAAAAAAAAAGAGTCAGCGTTTAACCGACTGAGCCACCCAGGCACCTCCTCATACTTCCCTTTTTGGAATTAACACCATATTGATTATAGCTGCTGCATCAGTGTGAAAGCTAATAACCTAAATGGCCAGCATTAGGGAAATGAATAGATATATGGCATTATGGTAATATGGCTCCACCTTCAAGTAAAATGAAGAAAGCAAGGGGTAAAACAATGTTTCACACAGTTTGTTATATTTGTAAAAATATGGACATACATGTGCTTATACATATATAAACCTGCACTGTGCACTATGTGGCTATCCCACGTGGCTATCAAGCCCTTGAAATGTGGCAAGTCCAAGCTGAGATCTTGCTGTGTCAAATGCACAGGTGGTACCCTCCAAAAATATCTAGGGGCCCTTGGGTGGCTCAGTTAAGTGTCTGCCTTCCGCTTGGGTCTCAATCCCAGGGTTCTGGGATGGAGCCCCACATCAGGCCTCTTGCTCCGCGGAGCCTGCTTCCCTTTCTCCTCCCCACTTCTACTCTCTCTCTATCTCTATCTGTCTCT
>CM052811.1:94833322-95048651 GCA_028533885.1 Nasua narica | reverse complement strand
TTTTGAGGTGCCCCCATGTTCCCTCCAACCTCTCCCACCCTATTCCCTCTACCTCTTCTTGTTTTTGTCCTCCCTACCTTCCTCTCTCCCTCCTGCTACTGCCTCCCACTCAGTGAATCTTGTCTCTTCTAAGTACATCCTACATCAGGACAGCTGTGGGAGCTGTGGGGGGCTGATCATCGTTGACCTGGGGGTCCAGGAACACCCAGGCCTCTCCTATCACTGGGACCATCCATGATTCCCCCTGGACCTCACTCTGTCTTTGTCCTCCAGGGGCCCGGAACCGGCCTCCAGCCCCCGCGGAGCCACAGTTGGTTCCTGCTGAGGTTCCACAGCCCTCCAGACCCGCCGTGGCCCCCAGGGATCCCCAAAACGGCTACAGAGAAGAGGAGCCAAGTTTCCCCATGCCAGTCCAGGATACCCAGCCACCAGAGTCCCTGGAAGAGGTGCTTTGGGCCTCTTGCTCTTGTGTTCCTGTCTGCCCAGCTTCTAGAAGCTCTCTTCTGTCCCCACCACAAATCATGCCTAATCTCTGCTCGGAACCTCAGGGCTCCCTCAGTGGAGGTAGGCTCCAAACCAGCTTTCAGACTGCTGACCAGGGCTTCACCCTGTGGCAGAGCTCAACCGTCTTATCAGCCAGCTGTGAGCTCACAGTCCTGTGGTCTTTGTGGTGGTTCGTGTGACGAGATGGTGAGCTAGATCGAGGGACCAGGGCATGACCAGTGGAGGGGAACTGGAGAAGCAGGAGGTAACGGGGTGGTTGGAGTAATTATTGCCAGTAAAGCTGATTCAGGGGGAACCTGGCTGGTTCTGTTGGAATTTCCAGGAGATGCCTGACCATGGACTCGAAGCCCAAGAAAGGGGTCTGTGCAGTAGCATCGGAGAGGGGGACCTTTTACAGGGCGAGGCAGATGAATAGAGACTCCTCCCGGGATGGTGTGTGTTTTTGTGAGGTAGGGTCCTGTCGACAGAGGGTCTGGCAATGACCAAAGCCAGGGCAAGGGGCTTCCTCGGTTTCTGGGCTCCGTGGCCTCTGGGCTGAGGCCTGTAGGAGATGCCCACTCCTGGGAGAAGCAACGGCCTCATTTCTATTTTCCCTCTCGCAGAGTTCAAAGAAAGTCCCAGAGATGCCCCATTCTGAGACTGTCCTGAGGAGGCCAGCCGGCCCCCCGGAGCCCTCCTCTGACATGGCGGCCTGCAGCCCTCTGACCTCCAGCGGACATCAAGAGCAGGACACAGGACTGGGCGGGGCCCACACAGCAGGTGTGGCTGGACTCTGGAGTCGTAGGGCCTCTCCAACCTCCCAGTGAGGGTGAAGACTGAGAGTTGCCCCTCTGGCTTCCTTGGACAGGAGGCAAGGGTGGGAATGAAGGGAGTTTACCTCAGGGAGCAACCCCGTTCCTCAGAGGGCGTATCCCTATTTTCTATGTAACCAACTGTTGCAACATTTAGTAGCTTGAACTATGACTGTTTAGCTCATGATTCTGTGGGTGAGTAACTTGCGCTGGTTCGGGGTGGTTCTTTAGGTCTCGGCTGGATCCCCTCTGCGTGCACACACGCACGCTCTGCTTGTGCCTGGTGGCCGGGGCCCCTTGGTTCTCTTCAGCGAGGCCTTGTCCGTCACAGACAAGTCTGTTCCATGGCAGCCGAGCACAATTCTGAGAGAGCAGGCTCGTGGGGCAAAGGCTCAACCTGGCAGCGTTCGTCCTGCCTCATTCTGTGGGCCAAGGCAGGTCTTAGGCCAGTGCAGAGTCAGGGAGTCAGGAAACAGACGCCGTCCCCGGATGACAGGACTGACAGTCACATTGCAGAGGGTGTGCATACAGGGAGGGGACGAGGACTAGGGCTATTTCTGGACTCTTCCAAGAGGACTGAGTCTGCAGGGGTTCTCCAGGACCCGGAGGACAGCGCAGAAGGCCTGGGCTGCCTACTGGCAGGGGAGCCCTTAGGCACTGCCCTACCCCAAATGGGGCTCTAGCTCCCAGGGAATCACTAAAACTTCTCAGCCCCCAGGGGAAGTATGATATTCATCAGGGAAGGTTCTCCACCCCCACACCAGATCTCAGCGCTCCCCCTCGGGAATATAAAGCCGTCCACTCTGACCTCCCAGGCTGGCATTTCTCTGCGTCATTATTTCCCAAACTGCATTCCATGGGACACTCTGGTCTGCCCAGCCTTTGGTGCCCTGGGAACAGCCACAAGGCACATGAACAGTTAAAGGCTCAGAGAAGCCCCTTTAGTGCCCTACACTCCTGTCACTCCAGAACTCTTCCCCCAGCACCCATTTCTACTTTGCAATGTCAGCTTGCCATAGAACACCTTTCAGGAAATGCTGCTATGGACTAAGGAGGCAGAGGGCACTTAGATTTCAGTGCCTGCAGACACAGGTCCCACAAGATTCTGTGGTGTGTTAGACTGGGGAGGGGCAGTACATCAGAATGACTCCTGGCCTTTGTCAGCCATAGGGACCGGCGTGTGTGTTCTCGGAGTTCCACAGGGAAAGCCTTTATGGACTGTCACCACCTGCTCCCTCCTGCTTGTCCCAGTTCAAGCCCTCGTGTCAGGGGGGGCTTGGTCCCTGCACCTTTTGCCCCTGAGTCTGTAGGTCTCCCAGGAGATTTGCACACACTGGGGGCTGGCTGGGCCTCTGGTGCCCTATGACTGCTGTGAGTTCTTCCACCTGATCTAGGATCGCTCCTATTCGGGGGGTGGGGGGGATGGGAGGTGGCAGAGGGAGGAGCATCCAGAATTTCCCCCAAGTTAAGGAGCAGACATAGGAGGAAAGGAGGGTGTCCCAGGCAGAAGAAGAAAGAGCAGAGGATAATGATGGATCTTTAAGCTCCTAGATGCTGTTAGGGGGAGGGACCCTTTCACTCTTAGAAAAGACTCAGCTTTAGGTCAAGGACTAAGGATAGATAGGACCGAGGATGTGCCTGCAGCTCTTGGACCCTCTGGCCTGGGCGCAGAGACCAAAGGGACTGTAGGGACTCCTCAGGTAAGAAGTTGGGGGGCCTGGATGCGGTAGGGACTTGAGCCGGGACACAGAGGCCCTTCTTCAGCCATCTGATCCCAGGGTGACTGATTTTAGGGTAATGGTCTTGTGGTTTGTGTCTCCCCTTTTATTTTGCCCCCTGCAGGCATGGCCTCCAGCCTCCCCTCGCCCCGTGGGCCCGTGTCCCCGACTGTGTCCTTCCAGCCCCTGACCCGTTCCATCCCCCGGGCGAGCCGATTGCCTGCACCGTCCGCGCCGGCGCCGTCTGCTGGCACCTCCTTCTCGTCCACGGGCTCGGCCTGTGCGGGGGGTGCTGGCGACCACGGGGAGGCCGGCGTCTGCTCCGCCGGGGCTGGGGTGTCCACCAGCTCGCTGACCACCAGCACCGCGTCCTCCAGGGTGCCTGCCGGCTCAGCGTTTGACAGAACGCTGCCTTCCAAGTTGCCTGCCAGCTCGAAACCCTCAGGGGCAGCGGCCACTAGCGCGCTCACGAGTTTGCCACCATCCAAACTGCCCATCAACTCAGCGCGTGCCGGCACAGCAGCACCCAGGGCGCCCGCGGGCTTGGAGCCCAGGACGTCCGCGAGCACGGTGCCCACCGCCAGGAGCCACACACGCTCGGGGGTGAGTCTTTGCCCCATCCAGCAGCGATCCAGGCTTTTCCCCCTAGCCCTGTCCTTGGACCCATCCAGGCCGCAGCCTGCCTCTACCCTGGGCTGTCCCAGCGCTGCTCCTTGAGGGTGTAGGGCTAGCTGAGATCTAGCCTCTTCCAGACCCCACACCCGACCTTCAGGGGAATAGTAGTCATTGGAGCCCTTGAGTGTGGATGCCTCGGGGGGGGGGGGGCGTGATGGCCACCCCCACTGGTCGTGTGCCTTAGCCCATTTAGAGCTCCCAGCTTCCCATCGAGCTCAGTAGTGCTGTGTTGCAGAAAGAAGAGTGAAGGGTAGCGCAGGGCGGCCTGCCTGCCTCAGTGCCTTGCTCTTTACCCCTGCGATAACCAGTCTGTCCCTCCGTGAACCGGGCTTTACCGACCGCAGTCTTATGTGGGACTAACCCACCGGAGGCCCCCACCCTGACACAGCAGCCCCCCCGCGGCTGCCCACTCTGGGCTGGTCCATCCAGCCCTGCTGCTGCTGTCTGCCTGGAGGAACCAAGTGCAGGGGACCCTTTAGGCACATGGCAGGCCTCTGACCCTGTGGCTGCTCCCTGGCCCTCCGCCCAGGCAGAACATCAAAGTGGGATGGGGCCACAGCCACCAGGGGCTCCAGGGCTTGGGGGTGAGCTCCCATTGAGCACCAACAGGGGCGCCTTGGAGGAAGTCACCACTGATACCCAGCCAGCAGAGCCTTGGGATGCTAGTTCATGCCCTGGCCAGAAATGGGGCCATCTCCCTGCCATCCTCAGTCCCTTCCAACCCCTCCTTTCTTTCCCAGGAGACTGCAGCGGCTCCAGGGCCCACCATCTCCACCAGAGACAGCTTGCCAGGGCTAGACCCCAGCTCTGGTGGCTGCGACTCCGAGTTGGCACTGAGCAAGCCAGGCAGGCTGGTCTCCCGGGTGGACAGTGAGCCATTCTCTGGCTGCTCTGAGGACCTGGCCCTCAGCTACAGCAAGTCCTTGGACGTGGGACCCGACAATGCCCCGGAAGAGAACGAGTACCAGTCGGTGGATTCCATTAGGATCCAAGTGACCAAGGAACCCAGCGTCAACCTGCTGGAGGATAATCCTGGGCCACGTGCCCCCCCAGAGCCCCTGAGGGAGGAGAAGTGCGTCTGGGTCACCCCGTGGGCTTCTTGGCTCGGGGCAGCCACCGCTGGGGCACTCCTGGCCATGCTCCTGACCGTGCTCTACAGGCGGCGCCTGGTCCAGTGAAGCCCCTGGGCCGTCCGTGCCGGGATCTGCTCCCTTCCCCAGGAGACATCCAGCCCGAAGCATGGACTGTGCCGTCTTCCTGCCTTGTCCCTTTCGCGGGGCTGGTGGAGCCAGGGGGCCTCGGGCCACATTTCTGTCCCAGCTCATGCCCTCCCCATGTGCTGCAGACCTCGCCCACCCTGCAATCCGGATTGTCACCTTTATTCTCTGGAGGAGGTGAGGTACCCCCATCCCGGCTGTATCATTCGTCCGAGTCCACAGATCAGAAGGTGCCGCTGGATTGTGCAGGAGGTCGGCAATGCCCCCCATCTTGCCCCGGTGCCCAGTGGCTAGCAGATGTGCAGCAAGGTGGGGGACCCCATAGGACCTTGCTCCAGACCCCAAAAGCCCAGCCATTGCTCCAGGAGCATCAGGGTGGTCCATCTCCAGGGACATGGCTGCTTGAGGTCCCTCAAAAGGTGGAGGAGGTCCAGACATTCTCCTGGACCCTGGGGAACGTAAGGCAGCTGCTCGGCTAAGGACTGCCTCTGAAGCCCTCTCCAGCCTCCTCGCCCCCTTCCTCTTCCTTTTCCTTCCCTTTTGGTCTCCATGCTCTTTAGCTGGGGGGCGGGGGGATTTGGGGAGGAGAGGCCTGCCAGGCAGGGCTCAGACCAAGGTTTGGATTTCAGCCCCACCCCTCCCTGGGCTGTGTGGCCTTGGCAGATGGTCAGACTTCTCTGGTCTTGCTTCCCCACGTGGGCAGTGAGTATCGGGGCGCTTCTCCACGGGGTGCTTCTGAGAAGGAAGCACACAAGTGTTCGTCCTTGAACACTGACGGCTTCGCCTACCGCTCCCCTGCGCCGCCTGGTGGACGTGAGGGTAGAAGAGGCCGGGTGCCCAGTGGGTAAGGGTGCTGCTCCGGAGTGTAGGGTGGCCTAGGTCTGCTCCCCACTCTTAACCTCCACTCACTCTGTGCTCTTGATTAACCTCTCTGTGCCTCCGTTTCCTCGGCTGTAAAATGGGG
Source organism: Nasua narica (assembly GCA_028533885.1). Classification (NCBI taxonomy): domain Eukaryota; kingdom Metazoa; phylum Chordata; class Mammalia; order Carnivora; family Procyonidae; genus Nasua; species Nasua narica. The sequence continues at coordinate 95,042,782 of CM052811.1, read as the reverse complement.
ATGAAATAGCAAAGCTGCCTATGTATAAAAAATTAGGTCTTCTAGTGTTGTGAGGATTAAATGAATTTGTCTACACCAACTTTAGAATGGTCCCTGGCATTTATTAAGGGTCGGATACATGTTGTCCTAAATGCGCAGGGGCGGGAGCACTCGGCTACACCTTACCAGGCAGATTCAGACTGGGAGGCACGTGCCTCGCCTCCCCGCCTCCTTCGTCCCATGCGTTGGGTCACTGGAGAGTGGGAAAGGAGGCACGTGCACTGAGGTAGCTGTGCCAGCTGAGGGTTGGGGGTGCCCCTCCAGCAGCCAGATGGATTGGGGAACTTCTTCATGGGTTTTTTTTCCAGGCAGCCATGGAGCCCCAGGAGCCACTTCCATTCCTGTCCTCTGCAAGAGACAAAGGCTAGCTCCCTGGGGAAGTACCCCCCAAACTGTCAGCTGGTAGGTTCTCAACCCTGCTCTGGCTGCTACAGCCTTGCTGAACCCTAGGGGGCTTCAGGGACCTCTGCCTTGAATGGCCTGTCCCTTTCCCTCTAAACTTCTTTCCTTTCCTTTCCTTTCTTTTTTTTTTTTTTTTTTAAGATTTTATTTATTCATTTGACAGAGAGAGGCACAGCAAGAGAGAGAACACAAGAAGCGGGGGTGGGGGGGCGGGGGGAGAGGGAGACGGACTCGATCCCTGGGATCATGACCTGGGCCGAAGGCAGACGCTTAACGACTGAGCCATCCAGGTACCCTTAAACTTCTTTTCAGCCCCCACTCTGAACGCAACAGCCTGCACCCTGAAACGAGGAGAGGTCCCTGCCCAAGCCGTCTGTACCACTCCCCGTCACCCTTGCTCTTAGCCAGCCCTCTGTGCTCTCCCTCACGCGCAGATACCCAGGTCAGTAAATAATTCATGCCCCAGCGTAGTTTTAATGTGTGACTTTCCCAGGGTAGCTTTGGAAAAGATTATCTGAAGAAAGCAATGTGTAGTCCCAAAGGATGCTACTTCACGGGTGGAGTTTCAAGCAGTGACCAGCCGTGTGGGAGACACTGTTCGGTAAGGCACGTAGGAATCATTCAGGGATCCAAGAGGCACTTTTCACCTGATGCTGCCCAGAAGCCCTAATCTGGCTGACGTGGAACAGCAGCCCTGTTTCGGCTGTTGTCAACCGAAGGGCTCTAAAATGCCAACTTCAAGCAGAGTTGGGAATTGGCCAGAATAATGAGGCCTGTGGCCCGGAGATGGCTTGGGGTAGTTGATACGATGTGTCTGATCTCAGGAATCCTGGGTTTGGAGTGTGACCTTCGGCCGCAGGAGGGAGTGTGTAGGAGGGTGACACAGACAGGTTACCCCCGTCGCCATGACCTGCACCCCGTGGAGGCCAGAACCCTGGGCAGGGGGGAGCACGTCTGCCCCCAGCGTGGGGCCCAGCCACCTATCCCTGGGGGCTCGGGAGAACACGCTTCACCTCCGGGCGGAGGCCGGATGGGGCTGGGCCCTGTGCCATCCCAGTCGGTTGGGGCAGACTCGGCAGCAGTCGAAATACACTTATCAGTCCCTCTCCAGCTTCTCTCTCCTGCTGAAACATTTTCCTCGAAACCCAAGAGCCACCAGGGCTTCTCTCCCCATGGAAACATAGACCTTGTTTGATGACCTCCCGAAGCCAGTGCTGTAACCCCCACCTTATTTTCCTTGCTGGACACACTCCGATTTCATCGGATTTCGAGGGCGTTTCTGGTCAGAGATCGAGAGGACGCCCCCTACCCTGCCAGGCTTTGGGTTATTCATAGCTTCTTTCAGGAAACATTATTTATTATGGAAAATTTTCAAATACAAAGATAGAACATAAGGAAATATGTATGAGAAATATATATAAGAGAAAATAGAATGAGAATGCCCCCCCCCCCCCAGCCCGTGCCCATCACCCAGCTTCAACAATTACGGACTCATGGCCAGTCTTGTTCATCCCTGCCCCAGTCCCCCTTTTTCTGTACAGGTTCCTTTTGTAACTCAAAGACTGAGGGGGTCAGAAAACCAAGGGGCACACTTGGCTGGGAGAATTTTTTGATAAAGGCCCTCCGTTTCCTCCCAAGGCAGCATTAGGCCTTCCCTTCTTAGTTGCTTGGCCTCTGGGGGGGGGGGGAGGGGAATCCCATGTTGAACCAGTTCACAGAGTGAGCAGCATTGGGTTCCTGTCTTCGTGAGAGGAGACCAAAGGGGGTGCCTCCATTGACAAGGTCCTTGGAGGGGTCTGGCTATGCTCCTGTCCCACAGAGGCGACATCTGGGTGTGTCCAGTGGCAGCTTGCCCATTGCATCGGGGGGCCTCTGCCACGCTCTGATAGAGCCCTTCCAACACGCAGAAATGGCCTGTGTGGGCCAGATTCCGATTCCACAGCATGTCTCTTGCTCTTCCAGGAGTCTCCTAGGAATGGAGTCATTCAGGCCTTGAGGTCACTTGCTTTCCATGAATTGCCTCCACCTTCCCCCAGGGAAAGCATTCCTGGTCTAATCTGTGCTAGAAGTGACTAGTCTCCATGGATGAAAATCCCATGTTCCCCCTCTGCTCGCCTTTCTGCTTTCTTCCCTGTAGCCGAGGGCCATGAGGCTTGGACCTGGTATTGGGCACTGTCCCCCAGCGTTCTGCACTCCAGCAGCAGCTGGTGACAATGACAGTAATACACAGGGCTGCCGCTTACCCCATACCCTGCTGTGTGCCAGGCGCTGGACTAAGCACTTTACACAGATCAACTCGCTCCATCCTCAACCCTATGCAAGGGGCACCGTCCTAGCCCAGTGTATAGCTAATCCGCAAGACCAGGAGGGAGCAAGGAGCAGAGGAGACCGTGCAAAGGAACGCTCTGACCCCTGAGCCTCAGACCTAGATGTTTTTTACTCTTGCTCATGACCCACAGCTGTTTGCATGTCTGGAGCCCATTTAAAATGAGATTTCACACCATCATGTTCCTGCCCAGTATGCCAAGCTCTGCCCCATGTTGTGATAGTAATAATATTGTGCAATATTATAACTAATGGTCCCAGGGATGTTGTAACAGTAGGACTATCATCATTGCATGCACGTGCCCAGGCCTAATGGCCTGAGGCTATGTGAGGCAAGGCAGGGAGCACGAGCTAAAATGCCAGGTCTCCAGAGGCCAGTGTAGCAAACATTATTTATTAAAGGATTCTCCATCGGGCACCTGGCTAAGTCAGTGGAGTGCGCAACTCTTGATCTTGGGGTTGTGGGTTTGAGCCCCACGTTGGGTGTAGAGATTACTTAAATATTAAAAAAAAAAAAAAAAAAAAAGGAGGATTCTCCAGTGCCAGGTCTAAGGCCTAAAATGAGTAAGACCCCTGCTTACCCTCCAGTGGTTAGGAATGGCTCACAAAGTGTGGTGCAAATAGGCTTTCATATCATACTTTCATGTCTTTCTACAATATTTCGCACCTACTGTGTGCAGAGTATCAGGAAAGGCATCGGAGACAGAATAACAAAGCCAAAACCTCACTCTAAGGACCCCCTTCCACTATCCATTGTTTCCAATACAATATTGAGTTGGCTAAAGGAGTGTTCCTGAAACAAGGCTGGGGGTAGGGAGGAGGCACAAGTGTTGTTTTGATCAGTTATGTACTATTAGTAATTACGATAACTAAATCCAAGGAAACAGTAACACTTAGAGCCTATAGGGAATCAAAAGAATGCCAAGTGTAAATTTACAAAGACACCCAAGCGGAAAGGCTACAATCAAAGTGTTGGACAAGATCAAGTATTGGTGAAAACAGAGCCGCTGAAACTTTCATAGACATTTTAGGGGAATAGAAGTTGATAAAACTGTTGGCAACCTGGCAGTATCCTACTGACATTGACCATGGATGTAGCAATTCCGCTCCTGGGTATGAAAACGGCAACAAAAGCTTGTGTTTACCAGGGTATGTGTGCAAGAATGTTTCTCTTGTCTTCTCTTCTCTTTTCTTTTTTCCTTTCTTTTCATTTCTCTTTCTCTTTCTTTTCTTTCTTTCCCCTTCCTTCCTTCCTCCCTCCCTCCCTCCCTCTCTCCCTTTCCTCCCTCCCTCCCTTCCTTTCTTTTCTTTCTTTCATGCAAGCATGTTTCCAACTACACTGTTTATAATAGCCCCAAGTTGGGATCAGCCCAAATGGCTCTCTAGAGTAGAATGGATATAGAAGCTGTGGTAACGTGACAAAATAGAATACCGGGATATAGCAATGAGTACGAATGAACACATTGCTCCACACAACATGGGTAAATCTCACAGACCTGACGTTGAGCAAGAGAAATCAGTACACACACAAGTCCTCACTGTGGGATTCTGTTCCCATAAAAAGTACAGAAATAAGCAAAAATGATCCATGGCATTGAGGGTCAGACTGGCTACCTTTGGGAGGGATAGAACCAGGAAGGGACATTCTGGGGGGGTGGCTCTACCTCCTGATTTGGAGGAGAGAGAGTATGATGTTCTGTGTCCAGATTCCCTGTTGCAGATACAGAAATACAGCAAAAATCACCTAGATGAGAACAAACAGAGGCTGTTCCTTCAGAGCTTACAGAAGAGTGAGTCACAATTATCACTTGAATTTGGCAGGAAGGGATTCAAAGGCAGGGAGGGGAAAGTGTCACAGTGGGATAGAAAGGGGGGCTCCAGGTGTGTTAGGATTGGAGGTGGTTTATCCGGGAGGGACAGGAGGGACGCTGGAGGCTGGCTAGCTAGAGGGGGCACCTCTGTGGTTGGTTGGGGAGCATATTTGGTTTCTCTGGTTGGTTCTGAGTTGGTAGAGACAGGGTGTGGTGGAGACTGGGAAGAAGCTGCCAGACATTGAGTCCTGGTTGATCTGGGCCCACCGCTGCAGTTCTGGGCTCTATTAAGCCTGGGCACGCGCGCGTGCACACACACACACACACACACACACACACACACAAGATGATGATAGTCCTATTGCTAAAACATCCCTGAGACCATTAGTTATAATACTGCACGTTAGTACACTGTTGCAACATGAGGCAGATCTTGGCACACCAGGTAGAAATGTGTTGGTTGAAATCTCATTTTAAATGGGGTTAAATTGTGGTTTGGCTTCCCAGGCTGGTTACTGCAGAGGTTTGGGGTCAGAATTCTAGTGTCCTATATGGTCTGGCCCATGTCTGTTTGTATATTCAGTCTCTCAGAGGGAAGAGTTTGGGCACTGAGGGGGGCTTCCCCTGCTGGAATGGGAGGTGGGTGGGCACATACATATTTCCTCCCCAGGGCCTGGGGGCCTGCCTGTGAGGGCGAGACCCCCTGCTGCAAGTCTTTGCTGAGAACCAAGGTTCTTTTTCCTTTAAGGCCTGGCTGAAAGCCTAGCCGCTCTTGGAAGGCTTCTTTGGTTAGACCCCTCTCATTTATTAGGCTTCCTAAGTTCCCACGGCTTGCCTCAAACCCTGCAGGGTAAATTCCCATTTCCTTGCCTGTATTTTAAAAGCCTATACTGAATATCTTTCTTCTACATACTCAATACTGTTTCTATAAAAAAACCAACAAAAACAGCACCCAAAGTTCCCGCCTCCACCAAATACAACTTTTTATTTGAAGTAACATGTTCACACTGGAAAGTGTACTCAGAAAGGAGATAGGGAATCTGCGGCAAGAAGGGCGGAGGCGGACAGAGAGAGCAGGGGGTGCGGGAAAGGGGAAGAAGGGGAGGAAGCCCGGGGTTTTAGTTCTGGGTCCACAGCCAACTCCTGGCATCCCTTATCCTCCTGGACCCACAAACAGTGGGTGATGTCAAGTGATGTCAAATCCTTGCTCCTCAAATCCTTCCTCCTCCAAGGCTCAAGCCAATCAGCCCTCGAGTGTCCTTGGTGCGGATGGCACCAAGGGGACCTTCGTCCCCCTCCTGTCTTCCCTTCCCCCATCGCCAGGTGCCGTTCCACACCATCTGAATCACTGATTTCCTAGCAATCAGACACTGTCTTCTCTTTAATCAATTCACTTGTATTTAACAGAAGAAGAAGAAAGCAAAGAAAGCTGCACTATCACATACAGCTGGAAATCGGCTTCTTGCAGGAGGCCTGTCCAAAGAAATGGGGGAAAGAGAAACTGGTAGTTGTTGAAAAGAAGTCAAAGAATGACTTCTTTTCCTACTCGCTGTCATGACATCTGTAGAATTGTGAGTCCGTGGATGCTCATCTGCAGTCATTCTGCTATTATGACTTCTAGACCTTACGGTCCTTGGACATTTCCTCCATTCGGCTAGCAGTTATGAGGGTCTATGATGACCAGATGTCTGCTTGTAGTGAGGCTACCACAGTACAGAGCTTTCAGTCTGGGTGGCTCGTCCAGGACCTCTCCGCCTTTTCCCTCCTGCCTTCACTGTCAGGAGTTTTCTACTCAGGGACCTGCAGCTCAGTTCTCAGGGGTGGGGCAGCCTGCTACATTCTGGACTTGGCTCAGTGGACTCCTTCCCACCCAGTCCAGCAGTAGCCACTCTCCCCCCTTGAATTTTCACCTTCTTTATAATCTAGTCTCTTTATTTTTTATTTTTAAGTTTTTTATTTGTTTAAGTAATCTCTGTATCTCACATGGGGCCCGAACTCATGACCCTGGGATCAAGAGTTGCATGCTCTTCCAACTGAGCCAGTCACAGATGCCCTTAATCTAGTCTCCTTAAAACATTTTTTAAAAAAGATTTTGTTTATTTATTTGACAGAGAGAGAGATGACAAGTAGGCAGAGAGAGAGGGGGAAGCAGGCTCCCTGCTGAGCAGAGAGCCCGATGCAGGGCTCGATCGCAGGACCCTGAGATCATGACCTGAGCTGAAGGCAGAGGCTTAACCCACTGAGCCACCCAGGCGCCCCGGTAGTTCTATTTTTTAAAAATGTTTTTATTTATTTATTTGGAGCATGAACGGGGTGGGAAGGGGCAGAGGGAGAGAGAGAATCTCCAGCTGAATCTGGCTGAAGGCGGAGCCCGACACGGGGCTTGATTCCACGACCCTGAGATCATGACCTGAGCTGAAATCAAGAGTCAGATGCTTAACTGACTGAGCCACATAGGTGCTCCTGTACTTTTAAATAATTTGAAAATGACTTTCCATACTGGAATGCAGATGCCCTGAGATGTTTAACGTTTTGAGGAACCTCCTTACCGTTCTCCAGAGTGGCTGCACCAGTTTGCATTTCCACCAAGAGTGTAAGAGGGTTCTCCTTTCTCTGCATCCTTGCCAACATCTGTTGTTTCCCGAGTCATTGACTTTAGCCATTCTAACAGGTGTGAAGTGATATCTCATTGTGGTTTTGATTTGTATTTCTCTGATGCCAAGTGATGTGGAGCATTTTTTCATGTGTCTGTTGGCCATTTGTGTGTCTTCTTTGGATAAGTGTGTGTTCATGTCTCCTGCCCATTTCTTAACTAGATGATTTATTTTTTGCGTGTTGAGTTTGGCAAGTTCTTTATAGAGTTTGGATACTAGCCCTTTATCCAATATGTCCTTGGCAAATATCATCTCTCATTTTGTAGGTTACCTTTTAGTTTTGTTGATTGTTTCCTCTGCTGTGCAGAAGCTTTGTATCTTGATGAAGTCCCAACAGTTCATTTTTTCTTTTGTTTCCCTTGCCTCCAGAAATATTCTTAGTAAGAAGCTGCTATGGCCAAGGTCAAAGGGGTTGCTGCCTGTTTTCTCCTCTAGGATTTTGATGGTTTCCTGTTTCACAGTTTGGTCTTTCATCTAAGGAGACTTTTTTGAGTAAAAACAAAGAACAGTACTTGAAAATGTCCTTCATTCTCCTATAAGTTTGAGAAACATCATTCTTTGCCTTTGCCTATGTACTGTGCCATTGGATAACCGTGACTTACTCTCATCTGTGGCTTGGGAGTGAGGACTCTCTGAGTGGGGGGCAGTGGGGGGCAGGGTCTCTTAGCTCCTAGACTCTCCTATAGCTCTTCATAGCACCTCACAGTATTGTTGCCAAGCTTACTAGGTCTTTGTTGAATTTAGTTCATACAGCAATCCAAATGATTTGGTCCTTGTTTCAGTTGCTTGAGGACCCTCAGCTTCTGATTTTTTCTCCCACCATGTGCAGGATGAGCCACCCAAAGCACTGATGAAATGGAGAAGAGGGCAAAGCCAGAGCCAGAGCCCCACACAGTGCCACTGAAGACCATTGGCCAACCAACCTCATCAGTTGACCTCACCATTACTTAATCAGTATTCTACGCTCCCTATAGTCATCTAACAGTTAAAAGTATATATAACACCAGGCACCTGGGTGGCTCAGCCAGTTGAGCATCCAACTCTGTTTCAGCTCAGGTCATGATCTCAGGGGTGTGAGATCAAGCTCCGTGTCAGGCTCTGTGCTTAGCGCAGAGTCTGCTTGTCCCTCTTCGTCTGCTCTTCCCCCATGCTCTCCTTCTCTCTCTCCAAAATAAACGAATAAATACATAAATTCTTAAAAAAAAAAGTATATATAACAATTCTGGTGGAGGTATATCTGCTAACGAATGCTGCATGAGAGAAATTAGGCCAAAACTTAATAGCTTAAAACAACACATTTAGTATCTCATGGTTTCTATGGTTTAGGATTTCAGGTGCTGGCTTGATGGGTCCTTTGACTCAGTGTCTCTCATGGGGGTGCCATCAAAGTGTTGGCTAGGGCTGCAGCCATCTCAGGACTGAACCTGGAGAGGAGGATTCACCTCCAAACTACTCTTGTGGTTGTTTCAGGGTACAGTTCCTCTCTGAATTGGTGCTCGGAGAGCTTCACTTCCTGTTGGGTGTTGGCCACAGGGTGCCTGCCCTCCATTCCTTGCCACATGGGCCTCTCCATAAAGCAGGTCCCAACATAATATCTTGCTTCATTAGAACAATCAGGAGAAAAGAGCTAGAGAGAGTGAGAGCAGAACAGAAGTCACAGTCTTTCATAAGTTAACCTTATAAGTAAGACCCCATCACTTTTATAAATTGCACTCAGAGGGCAATTTACCAGGACATGGGGACCATTGGGAGTATCACTGCAGAAGTTTTTCTGCTATAGACAGGGAAGTTGGCTCCTACCTGCAACAGGACATATATATGAATTCTTCGTCCCAGCAATCCCATTTCTAGAAATCTAAGCCAAAAATACACTGGTGAAAATAAACAAAGATGTATGTACAAGGCTAATTATTTTGGCATACTTTGTAAGTAGTGAAAGATTGGAGGGGCACCAGGGTAGCTCGGATGGTTAAGCATCTGCCTTCGGCTCAGGTCATGATTGCAGGGTCCTGGGATCGAGCCCTATGTTGGACTCCCTGCTCATCGGGGAGCCTGCTTTTCCCTCTCCGCACCCCCCCAACTAATGTTCTCTCCCCCACCTCTTTCTCTCTCTCTAATAAATAAAATCTTTTAAAAAAAAAGAAGGAAAAGGTGGAAAGTGTATAATCTTTTATTTAAGAAAAAAACAACCAAAGCTTTTAGTTAAGAGTTGAGGCTTGGTATCCCATGTGACTCTACTGGGAGAGGATTTTAAAACCTTGGGTCTGGTTTCATCTGGACTTTGCCCCACACAGCTTTCCCTTTGGTAATTTGGGTTTGCATCCTTTCCCTGTAATAAATCTTAGCCACGAGTACTACTAAAACAAAAAGAACCCGGACTGCAATCTCTTGTCTATTTTTATGAAAAGGTAAACAAAAACCTAATCGCAAAAATGGTTACCTATTATAAAGAAAGGGCGGGAACAGAAAGGAGGGTTCAAGGATAGACTTTTCTGGATGTACCGTCTTTTGTAGATTTGACTTTGGAACCATGATACTGTTTTACATAATTATATAACGAAGTTAAATTTAAGATTTTTTATATCTCGGGGTGCCTGGCTGGCTCGGTTGGAAGAGCATGTGGCATTTGATCCGGGGGTTGTGAGTTTGAGCCCCATGTTGGGTGGAAAGATTACTTAAATAAATAAAACGTAAAAAAAAGATGTTTTATATCTCTAAAAATTGAATCGAAATGGGGCAAAAAGAACTCAGTGGTGTACTGAATTGATGCCTGAATCACACAGAGAGGAATTATTTCAACTTTAAAGCACGACAATTTGATTTTCATCTGTAGTGCCATATATCCTTAGGACAAAGGGAACTGCAAAGAAATCTTAAACAGTATTTTGTAATCTCGTTGATGGTAATATTGGTGTTTTTATTCTGAAACTCTTATCTCTAATGATAAAACAAATAAGTAGTGAATGTTGTTAAGAACTTAGATTTTTAGGGCAAGATAAAAGAGAAATATAAAACCAAAGGAGTTAAGTAAAAACTCTACAACCTTAAAAATGAATGGAGAAAATATTAGTATAAATGTATGATATATTTTTCTCTTTAAAAATAGATTTTCTATCTATCTGCTAAACGGGCCTAGAAACTGATTAACCCAGTAGCAATATGCACTCCTGGTGTCCAAACTGTGGCCTCTAAACATCATCTCCTACTGATAGAAACAATTACTCCTCGGAGAAATGTCTGATTCGAGATCTGGACAGGAAATTTATAGAGTTGAGGCTGGAGCCTCTCGTCATACCAGAGAACAAGGAAGCTGTGTAAGACTGTTAGAATCATGTTTAAGTGATTATGGAGTCAGTCTGAAGGGCTTCCATTGACCAAATGTGGCACCAATTTGAACGTCAAAAAGAAGAGTGACTCCAATGGATTGAAATTCATCAAACATATTTTAACATGCATGAGTTTCATAATAATACGAAAAAGAAAATAATTCATTAGTCCCTCTAGAAGATACTAGAAAACCAATTCATTCTGAAAACTGGTCAATAAAAAGAATCAATCCTGTCTTAAAAAAAGAAAAAAAGAAAACAAAACAAAACGGGGCTCCTGGCTGGCTGTCAGTAGAGCATGCAGCTCTTGATCTTTTTTTTTTTTTTTTTTTTTAAAGACATTTATTTGAGAGAGAGAGAGTAGGGGCAGAGGGAAAGGGAGAGAGAGAATCTCAAGCAGGCTCCACACCCAGCCTGCAGCCTGATGTGGGGCTTGATCTTATTACCCCAAGATCATGACCTGAGCCAAAAACCAAAACCAGGTGCTCAACTGACTGAGTATCGCATCCCACGCAACTCTTGATCTTGAGATTGTGGACTTAAGCCCTGCATTGGGTGTAGAGATTACTTAAAAGTAAAATCTTAAAAAAAAAAAAAAAGAAGAAGAAGAAGAATCAGGGGCACATGGGTGGCACAGTCTGTCGAAAGTCTGAAATGGTTTCGGCTTGGTCATGGTCTTGGGGTCGTGGGACTGAAGCCTGAACTGGGGTCTGCACTCAGTGCGGAGTCTGCTTGGGACTCCCTCTACCTCTTCTTCTGCCCCCTCCCCCAACGTGCACGCATGCGCGCACTCTCTCAAGTGAATAAATCCTAAAAAAAAAAAAAAATCAATCTTCCTTTTTCTATACACGTTTACTTCAGGATACCAAAGAGCTGATGGGTAAAGCTTCTTTATGAAAGAATTCCAGTTAATTAAGTGAAGAAGAGATAAAAGAATTAGAATATCACCATTTTGCATCCCCTAATAAAATAATGGCTGTATCACCATTAGGCAATGTCACCAATAGTTGCTGAATCAGTAGGTGAACTTTATAATCAGTAGGTGAACTCCAGCTGATGGAGAACGTTATAATGGATGGGCCAGTCTGATGTTCCCTGAACCAAATGACCAATCTTAACATCTCAAAAAGAGGTAATAATACAAATAAGTAGTTAATGTTATGAACTAGGACTTTTCTGTTCAGATGACATGACTAAGAAGTAAATAGCACCACCTATGATGAATTAGTTTAAATAAAGCAAACTTGAATCTAATCAAGACTTCAAATTACAAGGATGTAGTCATCAAAATCTGGAATGTGGGAATTCTTCAGGGCAAACAATCTGGTTTCTTCAATAAATAAATTGCAAGGAAAATAAATGGAGGGAAACATATAGGCTGAAAAAGTTTAAGAAACAAAGCAATGAAATGCAGTTTGTTGACTTTGGAAAATGAATTTGACACAATTATAAAAGCAAGATTGAGGGGTGCCTGGGTGGCTCAGTGGGTTAAATCCTCTGCCTTCGGCTCAGGTCATGATCTCAGGGTCCTGGGATTGAGCCCCGTGTCGGGCTCTCTGCTCAGCGGGGAGCCTGCTTCCCCCTCTCTCTGCCTGTCTCTCTGCCTCCTTGCGATCTCTCTCTCTGTCAAATAAATAAATAAAATCTTAAAAAAAAAAAAGAAAAATTGACAATCAGGGAAAGTTAAATAATGTGAGGTTCACAATACTTGAGGGTTTTTTTTTTTAAGATTTTATTTTATTTTTTGAGATAGAGCGAGCACAGGGAGAGGGGAGCAGAGGAAAAGGGAGAGAGAATCTTAAGCAGGCTCCATGCTGAGCATGGAGCGTGGGGTCCAAACACACGACCCTAAGAACAAGACCTGAGCTGAGATTAAGAGTCAGACACTTAACTGACTGAGCGACCCTACCAGTAACAATTCTAACTGTTCTACATGTATTATTTTATTTAACTTTTCCCCCAAGCCCATTACATTTATCTTTCCATTAACGTCAACAATATATATTTATTTTTTCAGTTAAAATGCTGTGGGAAGTAGTCTATAGTATCTAAAGATTTTACAAATTCCTTTTGATGGCTGCATAGTGTTCCATGGTGTGTACCTGTTGTTTTTTATTCAACTGAGGTTTAGCTAGGTTAAGCAGCTTGCCCCAAATCACTCAACCAAGGTCTGGCTGACTCCAAAGCCTGTAGTCTAAATTAGTGTTTTCCAGACTTTAATACATCTATGAATCACCTGGGGGTTTTGCTGAAATTGCAGATAAGGTGAGTCTGGGGTGGGTCCTGAGATTCTGCCTTTCTTTTTTTTTTTTTTTATAGATTTTTATTTATTTACTAGAGAGAGAGAGACTGAGAATGAGAGGGGAGAAGGTGAGAGGGAGAAGCAGACTTCCCGCAGAGCCGGGAGTCCGATATGGGACTTGATCCCGGGACTTCGGGATCATGACCTGAGCCGAAGGCAGTTGCTCAACCAACTGAGCCACCCAGGCGCCCCTGAGATTCTGCCTTTCTTACAAAATACTAATCATGCCAAAGCAAGGCCAGCCTAGAAAACTTGATCTGAGCATTGACTGCACGTTGGGATCACCGGGGAAGTATTAAAAACTCAGTGATAATATATATTGGTGTTCTCTTTCAGTGAGTTCGACCAGCGACAGGGATTCTATAAGGACAGGACAATAAATTCTGCAATAGCCTCCGTCTGCCAAAATAAGGTGGACAGTTTTTCTCTTGTGCATTTGTCTCTTCAGCCGCCTGCAATCTGAGGATCCTTGAGAAATGGACTTGCCCTTAAGGTAGGAAAGTTATCATTCAAGATATTGGGGGGCACCTGGGTGGCTCAGTGGGTTGGGGCCTCTACCTTCAGCTCAGGTCATGATCCCAGGGTCCAGGGATCAAGTCCTGCGTCGGGCTCTCTGCTCAGCAGGGAGCCTGCTTCCCCCTCTCTGCCTGCCTCTCTGCCTACTTGTGATCCCTCTCTCTCTGTCAAATAAAGAAATAAAATCTTTAAAAAAAATATTGGATCACAGGAAAGGACTGGATAAGTAGCCTTCAAAACGAGGGCTTCGTTTCCATCATTATTGTCTTAACACTCTGGTTCCAAGTAAAAGAAAAACAATGTAAGCTAGATTAAGAAAAAGGGAGTGAGGGAGATATAAGAAATATTTAAAAATATTTTAATGTTACAGGAAGGGACCCAAAGACCGGAAAGTAATCAGCCCAGGAAAGGATGCAAGTGAGCAGGACTGGGAGAACTTGTTTTTCTGTTTTCCTCTGTGCATTTGTTCATTTTTGGGTCTCTCTGCAAATCAGCTTCCTCTGTTCTTTTGCCTGCATGGAGGATGTGGCATCGCACTTTGAGAAGTGGGCCCCCATTCCAAGATGGTGAGGTTATACATGCAAACATGGCTGTTGGAGCCTAATCTACAGGTACGTAGGGGGATTTCTGGGTGAAGAGGGAATGCTTGTGAGGTGGCAGGTATGAAACACTGTCTACTACAAAGATGTATTTTACAGGGTTCCAGAGTTATTGCCACTGTAATCATTTGTTAACACATTGCGTGCGTACATGTGTGTGTGTGTATCACTCTGTGAAAGGCACCGTGGGGGATAGGAAGATGCAAACTTTTATTCTACTAGTTCTCAAAGTCTAGTTGAGATTATAAAACATGTACACCAAGAATGTTAAGACAAGGAAGTATGTGATACATGTCATTAAGAGTGACATATAAAAGATTAGAAGGGTCATAGCTAACTGTGGTAATCTGTGAGGACTTTAAGTTGGAGGTATCTTTTGGGCTAACCCTTGGAAGTTGGGTTGAATTTTGATTAAACAGAAATGTGGTGGGGAGGAATTTCATGTAGAGATGAAGGATGAGGTTTATAGCTGGGTAAGAGTCAAGTCTGGAGAAGTGGGAGATTTTTGCTAGAACATACTATGCAAGAGTATGGGAAGTAATGAGGAAAAGTGGAAAGATATTAAATGTGGAGTTCCTTGTATATTAAGTGTTTTGGATTTAGTTCTGTAGCAAAACATTTTCCTTTTTTTCTTTTTCTTTCCTTTTCTTTCTTTTCTTTTTTTTCTTTCTTTTTCTTTCTCTTTTCTTCCTTCCCTCCCCTCCCTTCCTCCCTCTTTCCTTCCTTTTTTCTTTCTTTCTTTTCTTCCTTCCTTCCTTCCTTCCTTCCTTCCTTCCTTCCTTCCTTTCCTTCCTTTCCTTCCTTTCCTTCCTTTCCTTCCTCCCTCCCTCCCTTTCTTTCTTTCTTTCGTAGTCTCCATGCTGGGGTGGGGAATGAACTCATGATCCTGAGATCAAGAGCTGAGCTGAGATCAAGTCAGAAGCTCAACAGACCTAGCCACCCAGGCACCTCTCATCAAGACCTTTTAGAGGGGAGATTATAACAGAACCTAGGAGCAGTGGGTTTGGAAAGTAAACCAGAGGCAGAACAAATATTTAGGAGGCAATCAAAATAAGGTGCTCCCAGAGGGGTTTTTTGGTCTAATTTGATAGCTACTAGACACTTGTGGCTATTGGTCACTTTTTAAAAGTTTATTTATTTTTAGTAGTCTCTGTACCTAATTTGGGGCTCAAACTCGCACCCCAGAGATCAAGAGTTGTGTGCTTTTCGGACTGAGCCAGCCAGGCACCCCACTGACCACTTCTAATGTGACTAGTGCCACATGCTGAAATAATGTTTTGGATATATTGGGTTAAATATACTAATAAAATTAATTTCACCCATTTCTTTTTACTTTCTATATTTATATAGAATATATAAATTACACATGTGATTTCCATTATATTTCTATTGAAATATAGAAATATAATTTCTATATGAAATTTAGAATCTAAATTTAGAAAAATGAAAATTTAGAAAATGAAAATTTCCTTGAGTGCTGGACTCACGGAAAGGGGACATGAGAGTGAAGAATCATGTTGCCCAGAGGAACAGAAATGGCAGTGGCATTAAGAGAACTGAGGAAAGGGGAGCTGTTGAAGAGGAAAGAGGACGAACTTGTTTTCTGAAAGCAGATGCTTTTAAAAAGATAGTTCTCCTTTATCTGCAAGGGATACTTTCCAAGACCCCCAGTAGGTCCTGCAACCACAGATAGTACCAAACCCTATATATACATGTTTTTCCTGTCAATACAAACCTATGATAAAGTTTAATTTATAATTTGGGCACAGTAAGAGATTAACTACAATAATGATAAAATAGAACAATTATTATAGTCTATTGTAATAAGCGTTATATCAGTGTTCTTATTGGACTATACTCACCCTTCTTCTTCTAATGATGTGAAATAATGAAATACCAACGTGATGAGATGAAGTGAGGGGAAATGACGTAGGTGTTGTGATGTAGCCATTGGCTACTAGTGAACTTCTGACAGTATTTCAGAAGAAGGATCATCTACTTCAAGACTGTGGTTGACCAGGGGTAACTGAAGCCTGGGAAAGCGAAGCTTCAGATAAGGGGGGGTCTATTGTCAGTTTATCTGGGGATGAAGATAATAATAGCCATTAAGCTGGAGCACCTGGGTGGCTCAGTTCGTTAAGCGGTTGACTTTTGATTTAGGCTCAGATCATGATCTCAGGATCATGAGATGGAGCCCCGTGTTGGGCTCTACGCTGGGCATAGAGACTGCTTAGGATTCTCTCTTTCCCTCTGCCCCTCCCCCTTTCTAAAAATAAATAAGCCATTAGCTTTCAAAATGGAAAGATCTAGATCTTCATTGATTTTACTATGACAGAGATGTGATTTTTCTATCCAGAGATGAATTTCCCAAAGTGTGTCTAAGGAAAACATTCTGTGAAAAGAGGATTCCATGGTCAATTACATTTGAAAGATAAATACATACCTGAGCCTCCTCTTGGAGATTCATCATGCCCTTCAGTATATTAAAAGCTGTAAGAAGATGCATTTAAGTTTACCTTATATTTCCCAAACTTATTTGAACACAGTGCTAAGCCATGGCTCAGTGGCTTAGTTGTTGTCTGGTAATAGTATCCAAATTAGGGCTGGCTAGTTAGTTAACGATAAGATAGGCCATGAACTTGAAGACAGAAAAATTTTCAACCCTTTCAATACTTGGGAAGGGATAGGATCTTCCATGTCTAGGAAACTCTGAGTTGCTCTAAACTCATATTGCATCTTGGATTTTTGTCTCTATTCTCCTAAGACCAGTTGAGCCTTATGTCTGAAAGCAGGCAACACTTTCATATTGCCTGTGAGCTATGGTGAGACCACCAGAATGCCACAGGCTAACTATACTGTGTGTGTGTGTGTGTGTGTGAATGTGCACATGCATATATAACACATATCTCTGTACCTCTTCACTAGTGGATTCTGGGCCAGGGGCCAGGCCTTGGAAGAATGTCTAGGGGCTTAATAACTTCATGGTTTTCTTATCTTTGTCCTTTGGGAGAGAGATAATAGGTAAGGTTTCCCCCAATTGTCCACACCATTATATTCTGGAAAAAAGACCATGTACTAGAAAGGGGAATGATTCTATGATTTTCATTTCCCTGGCACCAATACAGTCCAGTGAAGGGAGAAAGAATTTGTTCTATAAACCTCTATGGCTTGGCACTCTTGTGATCATACTTTCAATTTTTTACTTCCCACTGATGCTCTATTTTAGCTGCAAGAAAACTCAGTAGAAACTCAGAGAGGGTCTGTCCCCTGGCTGTTAGATAGTAGTAAGAGACAAGGAAGTGAATCTTCTCATATCATTTGGGGGACAGAGGGCAGACTGTGGGCCCTAACATGGCCTCCAATGACTTTCTCCTTCCTGGTATTCACATCCTTGGGTAATAGCAACCCACTTTGAAGAACGCTGATCTGTGTAATAATAGGATATTGGATATTGCAGAAATGATAGGTGTATGACTTCCCAGGCTAGATCTTAAAAGATATTACGACTCCTTCATGTTTTTCCTTGAATCACTAGCTTTGGGAGAAGCCAGCTGTTATGTTGGGAGGACACTCAAGCAATCCTATGAAGAGGCCCACCAATGTTGTGGGAGCTCAGGCCTCCTGCTAAAAGCTAGTACCAGCTTGCCAGTCATGTGAATAAGCCCTCTTGGAAGTGGATCCTTCAGACCATATGCCCTCAAATGACTGCAACTTCATGAAAGACCCTGAGCCACAACCCACCCAGCTAACTCACTCCCAAATTCTTGACCCACAGAAACTGAGATAATAAATATTCATTACTCAGCCACTAAGTTTTGGGGTTATTTCTGACCTAGCAAAAGGCAACTAATATGGTAGATATGTATTCTGTGTGACGTTTTGCCATGGAAATGGCTCTAGATTTGCAAATTATTACTTTAGAATTTGATTAGTTCCTCCAAAACATTATACTTACCATGACCTCTGTTCTTCTTATTCTGGGGTGTATACCAGGAAACTGGATTCTCCCTGGGGGTAAATAACTGAGGGAAGTGATAAAAAAAAAAACCCCACAAAAACTTAATGATACTCTCTCTTTAAACTGTTATAATAACCAGAGAAAAAGGAAACTTCTTTCATTTGACTTTTTGGAAAAAAACAAGCAAACAAAAACCCTTGCTCCAGGACAAATCTTCAATTTTTTTTTAAAATAAATGTTTTATTTCAGTAAAACACATAAAGTGCACAAAACAAGTGAACATCTTAATGACATATTGCAAAGTGAACACACCCATGTAGCCACCACCTGGACCAGAGAAACTCAACACTCCCAGTCCTACAGAAGTCTATCTGTTGCCCGGTGGCCACGACTCTCTTCCCCTCCCCCCCACACACCATCATCCCGACTTCTAATCATTTATTGATGTTGCACTTCACATAAATCATACAGTTAAAAAAATAAAAAAAAATCATACAGTTATGTATTCTTTCATGTCTGGTTTCTTTTGCTCAGTGTATTTTCATTTTTCATTTAGGATTATAAACATCTTGCTTAATTGCCATTTGTGTATGCTTCATCCATTATTTTGGATAAACTTTAGTGATAGCCATAAGCTGTCAATAAGCTCACACCACAGAGTGAGGACACATATATTTAAGAGGACAAAAAGCCTTCTAGTGACTTATTGGAATTTTACTGAATCTGTGCCTTTTGGCTACTGTAAGGCAGAGAGTGGCTGAACTCAGGAATCTAGGCTGTCATTTTTTAAGCGGCGTGTCTCTGGTTAAGTTGCCTCATCAGACCAGTGCTGCTGGGAGAATTAAATGACATATAAAGGCACTCTCTACACTGTAAAAAAAACAAACTACATAGGTATTTCAGGTGTTGTTTTGCTACTGGAGTTCATCTTGGCAGCCTTGGATGATGATGATGATGACTTGATTCTTCAGGATGACCTATCAGAACTCACAGCCTAATGAAAGCTTCGCCAGGTCAAGGAGGACCAGATTGGTGGGGGGTAGGAAGAAAGATGGGCCACACTGGGTGGTGAGATTTAGAAGATTTAGAGATTTAGCTACAGGTGTTCTTGGTTCTTGTAGGATTCATCTGCGGTGGCTTCTTGCAGGAGCTGCAATTTCCAGAGTTTGGATATAGGGTTTCCAGAGTTATTCCTACAGTAAGGGGAAGCTAGTTTGGAATAAGCATAGTTAATTTTTTTCAAAGAGCAAGAGAGCTCATGTTTCTTGGTTAGCCAGCTACTAGCAGTCATTATGGGAAAGGTGAAGAAAATGAGGGCTATCACTCAAGGGACATTACAGTGTCCTGGGGGAGGCACTTACCCAATAATTAGCAAGCAAGAAAAACCCACAGTCTCCTTAACCTTGGCGTGAGGGAGTACCTTGAGGGTACAGAACAAGGCAGGATCGTTTCAGGCTGGGGTAACCTTGGGAGAAGGGTGGTTGGAAGGGGCTTTGGTTGCAGCGAGTGGTCAGTATCTCAGGGCTGGAGGTGACTATGTTGTCGCTCCCCGCCCTCCCTGCAAAAGGGAAGATGATGATTAACGCACACACACGCGCACGCACACAGCCCTAACACAGGCTCCAAGGCAGCCGCCAAATCCTTCTATGTCCCTCCAGTGCGCCGCACAGAAAAGGAGTCCAGACTGTCCTTCAAAAAGCCAACTCTACTCCCTGGCTCCCACACCCCCTCCTTCAGCACAGGAGGGTGGCGAAGGATTTATAACCCACCTCTTTCTTCCGGTTGCCATGGAGACCAGCCCCAGTCCTTTCATTCCTTCTGGTACCGGGAACATTTCTCCAACGCAGACGGAATGGAGGGGGCATAGCCCAAACACGCCGTGGCAGTGCTGGGGGAGAGAGTGGTGGTAACAAAATATAGCGCGGAGGGGTTGGCTGCCTCGACGGCAGCGGCGGAATCAGGCCGAGAGACAAAGGCTAGGGTCAGCCGCGGTTCAAGCCCTTCTCTTTGCCAAAGACTCGCGGCCAGACGCTGGGGGCCACACTGCTGGGCTGGAGGAGGGTGCGGACCGGGAGAGACCGGACGGAGCAGCAGGGCGGGACGCTGGGGGTGAGAAGCAGACCCGTCCACCTGTGCGGGCGGGTGCGGCGGCCCCTCCACCCACACGTCCATTGGGCGGGGCCGCCATCACTCCGGCCTCGGAAACACAGCCTTCTCCGCGGCCAAGCCCGGATCCCCTCCCCCGCCACTCTCCGCCCCGCCCCGCCCCGTTCTGGGAGCCTTTCATTGGACGAAGGCGCGGTCGATCCGCCTCGAGTGAGGAAGACGATTGGACGCGAGGCCTTCGGGCCGCCCCCAGATTATTTGGATTGGTTTGCTGCGCGCTGGCGCAACGGAAGAGGCGGCCGGCGGCGGGGGCGCTTCTGCTTGGGCTGGACTGCTGCGGAGGAGACGACCAGGGGTCCGGAGCTGGGGGGCTGGCTCGGGCGGCAGCGGTGGCTGCTGCGAATGGGAGCGGGCCGGCTCGGCGTGCCCATGGAACGCCACGGCAGAGCGGCCGACACCGCCTCCTCGTCGGCGGGGGAGCCGGCGCCCGAAGGGCCTGATGGGCGGCGGCGGGAGCTGCTGCGGCGCCGAGCGAGCAGCGGGTCGGAGCCCCCCGTCGGGGCCTCGGCTTCGGCGGAGGGCGTCAGACGAAGCCGGCCCGGCTCCTACAGCGGCGCCCCCTCGGTCTCCCGCCAGCGCGTCGAAAGCCTTAGGAAGAAGCGGCAGCGTAAGTCCCGGGCCGGTCGTCCTCGCGGTTCGCCCTGCCCCCTTCCGGCCCCGCCGCCGTTTTTCCCGCGCGCCCGCGCGGGGACAGTGCCCCCGCACGGTGGTCCCAGGTTGGTGCATGGGCTGGCAGCCGACTGGAGGCCTCGAGTCCAAGCTCTGGGGATCGGGGTTCGGCCCCTGCCCAGCCCTCGCGCGCAGTGGACGGCGCTTCCCGGTTGTGGGATTGGAGGGTCTTTACCCAGGACCCTTTCTCCCTCTTTTTAGCTCCTTGGGTATTTCTTTGCCCGCGAGTCACGTGATTTTATCCTCGGGAAGGCTTCTTTTGACTCTTTCCACTTCCTCCCCTCCCCCTAAATCATTTGACTCACCAGTGTCTGTCTTGGGGTTCCAGAGAGCTGTCCAGGACGTTAAATCCCTTTAATCTGGAGATTTGGGGCTTCCTGGAAAATGGTTAACTGGCCCTTGAGTTGCTGCAGGCCTAAAACCTGGATTCCGTGTTCCCGTGCACTTGAGCTTTGGCTGCTTTTCTTCCCGTGAGAATTCGGGTCATCCCTCACCCGGATCTCTCTTGTGTTTTCTTTGCATCTGTTTGCTGATACCATTCAGGACTAGCATTCTGGGCATGGAGGCTTTTTCTTTTGAGGGAATCTCGCCTTGGCAGTTGCACATGCTCTTTCTGGGGAAGGTTTCTCCATTTTTGTTATCAGGCTGCTTTTTCTGCGTTGTGACTTAGGACAGATCTTTCCCTTCCTTTTACAGGTCTTCAGTTCAGGTCCTCTGGCAGCTGTTGAAAATATCCACTGTCTTAATACTCTAATATGAGCTTTATCATATAGTGACATTTTACATATGGTTAGATTTTTTTTCCCCTTGTTGCCAAATTTCTCTTTCAGGAAGTCAGCTTGTTTTAAATGCAGATTATGAGAGTGAGGGAAAGTGATAGGATGAGTGTGAGGTCTTTATTGGGTGCCTTAGTCCAGCCACCAGGTTGCTTTACCTTTATTTTCTGTGATTTGGATGATTAAATATTAAATGTAGCCCTCTTTCTCTATGGGAGTCTCAGTTATTTGTTTTTTTTCTACTTTTTTTTTTTTTAAGATTTTATTTATTTATTTATTAGGAAAGAGAGAGAGTGAGAGAGAGCAGGTC
The DNA here is from genome assembly GCA_028533885.1 of Nasua narica. NCBI lineage: Eukaryota > Metazoa > Chordata > Mammalia > Carnivora > Procyonidae > Nasua > Nasua narica. The sequence goes on along the minus strand of CM052811.1, from coordinate 95,020,929 downwards.
AGAGTGAGAAGCGGACTCCCCATGGAGCTGGGAGCCCCATGCGGGACTCGATCCCGGGACTCCGGGACCATGACCTGAGCTGAAGGCAGTCGCTCAACCAACTGCGCCACCCAGGGGCCCTTTTTCTATCTTCTTGAAAGAAATTTGGAAAACAGATTAACTGACCTCAACCTATACCATTTCTGGAGCCAGTTACCGGGTTTGTATTTTATTTGAGAAGCATCTGATTTTTAAGCATTGCACAATATAGTTCTTAATGGTTTTGTACTACATCGTTACAGATGGATGTAAATTCAGCAAATAAGAATCCCAGCCATGTAGCCAAACGTTTTTTGACCATTGGCCATAAGGATGTGAATAAGTACTGTATTTTGGGTGTTTGCAGGGGTCAGGCACTCTTAAAATTTTTAGGCATTCTTCTGAGAGCTTTAATAACTCATTAGTACTCATAATTGAGGTAGGTGACAGTATTCCATTTTACAGATGAGAAAACTAGGGCACATTTGCCTTGTGTAAAATGGCTTTGAGTGGTGGAATAGAAATGTAAATTCAGGAAGTCTAGCTTCATACATCCTCTTAACCACTGTGCTTTATTGAATTGTTTATTTTCAGTTAGTTGTTTCTTCATTGTTCTAAGTCCAAGCATAATCTCCATCTTTTGTGTTCAAGGCCTACTTGAGGTGAAAATTTCTAGCTACTGTGGAAGTACTTCCAAATATTGAGTATAGAAATGACCTTGGGAGTTAATAATGCAAATTCCTGGGGTCCAACTCTATTTGAATCAGAATCTGGAGAGGGTTCTAAAAAGTTGCATTTTAAAACTCCTCATATCATTTAGGTACAGGTGGCTCAGGCAGCTCTGGAAAACTCTGGTTTAAACTGTCGTGGGTGCTAGGAGTGGTGTGTAAGGTGGTTTTGAGATGTCTTTTAAGGAACTAAGACAAATATTCATGTTGTAGGGCTTACTTTTTTTTTTTTTAAGATTTTATTTATTTATTTGACAGAGAGAGATCACAAGTAGGCAGAGAGGCAGGGAGAGAAAGAGGGAGGCAGGCTCCCTGCTGAGCAAAGAGCCTAATGTGGGGTTCCATCCCAGGACCCTGAGATCATGACCTGAGCCGAAGGCAGAGGCTTTAACCCACTGAGCCACCCAGGCGCCCTGGGCTTACTTTTTTTGTTTTTATGTTTGATGCTTGTCATGGTCCTCTTTACTGTTTTCTCTGATAAATTATGAAAAGCCATCTCAGGTAGTGAGACCTGCCAAAGAAATAACGTATTGTTCCTTCTTACATTTATTTGTTCTTTTACTATCCAGTGGTGCACTGGTTTGATGGAGAGACAGCCTGTTGATTGCTGAACCCTTCAAGAATGGTTTTAACTTTGAGAGAATTCAGTAAAGGGGCACCTGGGTGGCTCAGTGGGTTAAAGCCTCTGCCTTCAACTCGGGTCATGGTCTCGGGGTCCTGGGATCGAGCCCCACGTCGGACTCTCTGCTCAGTGGGGAGCCTGCTTCCCCTTCTCTCTCTGCCTGCCTCTCCGCCTACTTGTGATCCCTCTCTCTCTGTCAAATAAATAAATAATATATTAAAAAAAAAAGAGAGAGAATTCAGTAAAGACTAAATCTCTGTATTTAACTTTGGGGAAGTTGGGTATAGGGTGATGCCCCTTTTGAGGTTAGCACGCCTCTTTCTGATGTCCTTATGCTATTTGTCTAAAGGGAGGAGACTAGTAGTCATTTGCAACGAGAAGGAGCTACTTTGTTTATTCTAGGAATTCTTGTGGTCCTGACTATAGCCCCGTTCTGCTACACATGTTCCCTAGAGCAGTGTGATTCTCAAACCTGTTCTCATCTCAGACTGATGTAGGCATTAGGGATGAGGCTAGGCATGTCTGTGTTTAAGAAGTTCTTCAGAAGTTTTAGATTAAGTGGAGTATGTCTCACAGGACTAAGAAATACCAGGTAAGGATTGATTTAAAATGATGGAAACAAAGGTGCTAATGATGGTTATATAGTGCTTACTTCTTTGTGTCAGACATTGTGCCAAATGTTTTATAAACATATCACTTAAGTCTCACAACAATCCTGGGTAGTAGGTTTTTTTAATTTTTTATTTTAAATCCTCAGTTTCCAGATGAGGAAACAATGTCAGTGGAATTTGTCCTTTGTCCGAGGGTGTATGGTGAGTTAATAACGGAGCCGTCTTTTGATTCTAGATGTCTGACTTCAGACCTAGTGTTCTTGACTTTCCCTCTTTTTGAGCGAGGGAAGGTATGTGCAGTGTAACCCAGAGCAGTGGTTCTCACATGGAATTGCTCAGAAGCTTAAAAAAAAAACCCTTCCGTTCTGCAAAAGAGTCTAAGAAATGCATAACTTTAATTTTTAAAATTTCATTGAGGCATAGTTAAGTACAGCAAAATGTCCAATTTTGACAAATGTATACAGGCGTGTAACCAGAGAACGTGCATTTCAATCAAGGGTCCCGGATGGACAGCAGATGTGTAGGAGGTGTGGGAACTTGGGATGAGCGTGCCCCATGGGTAGTGGGACAAGCTGGATCTTTGAATTGTGACTCTCGAGCATGGTGTAGCACGCCAGGGAAGTCTTGGGACACGCTGCTTTTGGATTGATACCAGTCAAGGACTATCTATCCTTAACCGCCACTGATCTAGAAAATAAAGCTTTTGTTTATAGCTTGACAATACTAGCCTGGCACATGGATTGCTTTTCCTCGGCTCTTGGGGGAGCCTCAGTATTGGCAGGATGGAACTGGTGCTGGGGCCCCGGGAGACTGAGACTGTCCCTTATTATGTGCGGTGTTTCATCTCCAGCTGGGGAATTAGGGAAGGCTCCCTGTTAGGACCTCAGGAAAAAAGATTTCTGAGACAGAATGCATATTAACCTCTTTATCAACTTTAAATCTAAATGAGATCAAAGTAATCGTGGCCCTTCATTTTGGATGTAAAACACGTGAAGCATTAAGCAGGACCTAAAAATAGTCCAATTATGTAGCTGTGTAAAATGGTACAGTTGTTATTTTAGGGGCTATATTTGTGAATCATGCGTTTTGGTAATATGATTGTTCATGGTTGGCATCCCCGCCTGCTTTTGATCCAGGGGGTACCCTAAGCAAGAAGTGATGTATGCTTTTAAAAGTATTTGCTTGAACACATGTTAAAAGGAGAGAGAAGGAATAAAATAGACTTGTCGGCTGTTACAGAGAGGACCTTATCAGGCAGAAAAGAATAGTTATTTTGAATGGTCATTTAAAAGACCAGTGATGTTCGTTGGGCTTTACATTTATAACCTAGTGAGCATTTTTCAGGTTCATCTTTGGGGTATCTTTAACTTCAGGCACTGTTCTTTATCAGTTACTACGTTGTTTCTCAGTTTACATCAGCAAGAGTGACCAGCATGTGAAACCCCTTTTCTAAATAATGGCTTAAAGTTTGCTTTCTAAAAGTGGGAGCCATCTTTAGTTATTAGTAGTTTATTAGGTTTCATGTGTTTATATTTCCCCAATATAGAATTTATTGTTGAGTCTGCTAATTTGATAATATATAGTATTTTATAAGAATTAGGGAAGGCTGCCTAATTTAACTTAGTCCCCAAGTTAAAACTACTTTAAATAAGAATAGTTATTATTCAAGTATGTCTTTTAAGATGAGGCCAAGGATTGCTGCCTAGACCAGCCTAGAGGTTTGGGTTTGCAATTCTCAACTGGATGTGGTCTGGTAAAGATGTCGTTCATAATGGTGGGAAATTGAGCACACTTTTATAAACCATTTATTTCCTACTGAAAAGCATTTCAGTTGTTGAGACTCATTATGAGACAGACATGGTGCTGCAGATGGTTTTATATAAATAACCTGTGAGGGAGAGTTTAAATTGTTTCTAGAAGTGTGTCTTAAGGCAAGTATGAATCGTCTAGACTGAGTACCTTGAGGTCTTAATAGCAAGAAATAAGCTAAGGGTTGCAAACCGACTATAAAGTATCTGTGAAAATTAATGGAATGACTCATGAATTGGAAGTGATAAATAGGTGCGCTGTTGGTGAGATATGAAGACCAACGGTGTAGCAAACGTTTCTTTTTCCGTGACTTTTCCCAGCAGAAGAACGGTGTTTTGAACAAGGATTGGAAAGCTTATTCCAGTATTCATTTTATTATGGTATCTGAGGCAGTCTTGCAGTCAGTGACAGGAATCTGGACAGGAAACCCTTTTGGATAGGCTGAATGTTTAGAAATAACAGAATTCTGTGGCCCAACACAATTCTCTCAGCCATTATCAAAGAGCATGTATCTAACGGACCTCCCGTGCTTCTCATTGTTTGTCGGTTCTTGGATATGTAAATGGTTCGATGAGTAGTACACAGAAAAATCCTGAAGCCATTAAATGCTATAATAAGCATATGAACTGAGCTTTTCTTAAGACTCCTTATTTTTCTTCATATATTGTTGATCTTCCTGATTTTTTTTTTTCTTAATTTTTATTCGTGTGAGACAGAGAGTATGAGCAGGGGGGAGAGAGGCAGAGGGAGAAGGAGAAGCAGACTCCCTGGTGAGCAGGGAGCCCTGATGCGGGGCTAGATCCCAGGACCCGGAGATCATGACCAGAGCTGAAGGCAGACATCCAACCATGAGAGCCACCCCGGTGCCCCCTTCCTGATTATTTAAAATATTACTGTTATTAAACTGCTTTTTAATTTTATTTTCATGTTAACTCAAGAATATATGTTCTGTGCTCTTGGGGTTGTGTAGATACTGTGGAAAGAGGCCTGTTGAAGGTTTTAGGAAGTCTGGATTTGAGTCTCACCTCTGCCTTTTCTTGACTGGAACCTTGGGCTCTTTTGCACTTCTGTTTTCTTCTTGTTTTGTGTCTTTTGAGGGGGTGGGCGAGGAGGGGCAGAGGGAGAGAGAGAATCTTAAACAGGCTCCACACCCTGTGCAGAGCTGGATGTGGGGCTCAGTCCCAGCACCCCGAAATCATGACCTGAGCCGAATCAAGAGTTGGTCACCTAACTGAGCCACCTAGGCACCCCTACACTTCCATCTCTTAATCTGTGGGATGATCTCTTAATAAGTGGGATGATTATAGTATTTGCCTTATAAGGTTGTTGTAAGCATTAAATAAACTTATATAGTCAAGTGCCTAACATAGTGCTTGGCTGTTAATAGATGATCATTTAAAATATAATAGCCATATATTAATGTTCCGGTTCTTTAATCCAAGGAAACGGGAGTAAAGCTTAATTTAAAGCTTAATTTAAGGACCAATCTTCCATTGGTCTTAGATGTCCACACCTTCGGATTCCAGTATTGTTGACGTGCCTTGTTTGTTGGTGCAGTGCTGTGTCTCTGCTGAATGTGAGGTTGGTGGCGATGGCTAAGGGAATGGTGCTGCAGATAGGAAAACGGGAATCAAATCTCCTTGCTTCCATCACGTCCAGTGCTCTTGCGTGCTTGGGCGAAGAGACTTTTCCCGTAGATGCCAGGGTCAGACTTTGCCTGCCTTGTGCCAAGTTGGGTTAGGCCTGTCACTGGCAATGGAATTTTTGTAGATGTAAAAAAAATTCAGGACTGGGGCGCCCGGGGGGCTCAGTGGGTTCAAGCCTCTGCCTTCGGCTCAGGTCGTGATCTCAGGGTCCTGGGATCGAGCCCCGCATCGGGCTCTCTGCTCAGCGGGGAGCCTGCTTCCCCCTCTCCCTCTGCCTGTCTCTGCCTGCTATTGATTTCTCTCCCTCTCTGTCAAATAGATAAATAAAATCTTAAAAAAAAAAAAAAAATTCAGGACTATCCCTGGGACTGGGGTGGAATGGCTGCTGGGGAGTCAACCACAATGTTCTTTTTTTTTTTTAATATTTTTGTTTATTTAACACAGAGAAAGATAGCGAGAGAGGGAACACAAGCAGGGGGAGTGGGAGAAAGGAGAAGCAGGCTTCCCTCCGAGCAGCGAAGCCCGACGCCCCGACGCCGGGCTCGATCCCAGCACCCCGAGATCATGACCTGAGCCACCCAGGTGCCCCAACCACAGTGTTCTCTTCAGAATCGCATTGACATTGTTAGATTAACTTGGGGAGAACTGACGTTTTAGTACTACTCAATGTTTTCTCCTGGAACACGGTAGCTCTTTCCACTGCTGTGATTTTCAGTATACTATTTTAATAGCGATTGTAGATATTTAGTATTAAGACTTATTGTTAAGTATTGTTACATGTGACATTTTTCATGTCATTTTCTTGTTGGGTTTTGCTTATTATATAGGAAAAGCTATTGATAGTTGTATGCTTTTTTTAATCTACATACTTCAAAATTTTTTATTCTGTTATTTTAATTGAATCTCTTAATTTTTATTTTTTTTGGACTATATTGAGGTAATTTCTAATGTGAAAACCATCTTTTGCATCCCTGAGAAGAATCGCTATTGACTGTTGTGTATTACTCTTACTGCATTACTGGATTCTGTTGTTTAGTAATTTAGTGCATTTTGTTGTGAGATACTTCTTTCTGGTTTTGAAAGGAGGTTAGAATGACTTGGGAACCTTTTTAGGTTTTTTCGGTACTCTAGAAGCTCTTAAAGGTTTGCCTGGAAACTATTAGGGTCTCATGCTTTTTTTGTTCTTGTTCAGGTGGTAGATCTTCGATACCTTTTTAAAAAATTTCAGTGCTTTTGATTTGTGATTTTGATCTTATTTTGAGTTACTTTTTGTACTCCATTTTTTCTTGCTAATTTTCTGTTTAGTGTACTTTTTTTTTTTTTAAAGATTTTATTTATTTATTTATTAGGAAAGAGAGAGAGTGAGAGAGAGCATGAGAAGTGAGAAGGTCAGAGTGAGACGCGGACTCCCCATGGAGCTGGGAGCCCGATGTGGGACTCGATCCCGGGACTCCGGGATCATGACCTGAGGTGAAGGCAGTTGCCCAACCAACTGCGCCATCCAGGCGCCCTGTTTAGTGTACTTTTTAAAAAAATTTTTATTTGAGAGAGAGGGAAAACACAAATGGGGGGGAGGGGCAGAGAGAGAGAGGTAGCTGAGCAGGGATCCTGATGCGGAACTTGGTCCCAGGACCCTGAGATCTTGACCTGAGCTGAAGGCAGACACTTAACCAACTGAGCCACCCAGGTGCACCTGTTTAGTGTCCGTTTTAAACATCGAAATTGTATATTGTCCATTTGTACAAAATTGTATACTTGCACAGTCTCTGGTTATATACTTAAAGAATTATTTGAGAGAAAGAGGGCTCGAGTGAGTGCTATGAGTGGGGGGCTGGAGGGAGCAGGGGCAGAGAGAGAGGAGGAGAGACTGGGAGAGAAGTGGATTCCCCGCTGTGTGCAGAGCCCAAGGAGGTGGGGCTCAGTCTTATGACCCTGAAAACTTGACCTTTGCCGAAATCAGGAGTCCATCTCTTAACTGCTGACTGAGCCACCCAAGTGCCCCATGGCTATATACTCTTTTTTCTTTACTTTTCTCCTTCCTTCCTTCCTTCTATCTAAGGAAAAGATGCATCTTCTTTTTCTTAGATATACTTAACAGAAATTTGTCTATTTTAATGACTTTTTCAAAGCTCGATTTTATTCATCAGCTCTCCTGTGGTTTTGCTCATGATGATGTTTTTCTAATTTCATTTACAGCTTGCTTTTATTTTTAATAATGCCCTTCTGCTTTGGTCATTTGGGTGGCACAGTTGGTTGAGTGCCCGACTCTTGGTTTCAGCTCGGGTCCTGATCTCAGGGTCATGAGATTGAGCCCTGTGTTGGGTCTGTGCTCTGCATGGAGTCTGCTTGAGATTCTCTCCCTCTCTCCCTTTGCCTCTCCTACTCATGGGTGAGCTCGTTCTCTCTTGCTGTCTCAAATAAATGAATAAATCTTAAAAAAAAAATAATTCCCTTTTGCTTATTTTGGGTCTGTTTTATTTTCTAGCATTTCATTGTATGTGACAGGTTTCTTTTTTTAATCCATTTGATAAACATTTAAGGCTAGAAATTTCCCTTTGGATGCCTCCTTGGGTATATCCTATTGATTTTGATACATACTTTTCTTATTGTCATTTGTTTAAAAATTTTGTTTTGATTTCCTCTTTAATTTCAGAGTTAAAAGAAGTGGGTTTAAAAGTTCCCAGGTGGAGAGATTTACTTCTTTGTGTTTGTTGGATTAATTTATAATGTTGCAGAATCGTGGAAAGCGAATGTTCTTTGGAATTTGAAGTCCTTTAAGCTTGCGGCGTTAGTTTTTTGTATGGTTTATGGGTATTTGAAAAGAAAGTATATTTGTTTTTTTGACACAAAGTTATTTATGTTTCATAGATCCACCTTATTAGTTTGATAGTCAAATCCTCTGTATACCTTTATTTTGGTTGTGTGTGTGTGTGTGTGTGTGTGTACAAATTTCTGTGTCATTCAAGTTATTGTGTAGATTTATCAATTTCTTGTTAATATTTTTGAAGCATTTGTTAGAATCCTGTCAATTCTACTTCTTTTATGCACGTGAAATAATTTCTTTTTGTCCTCTTTTGATGCTTTTTGTTTGCTTTATTTCTGTTTAGTGTGCTTGTATTGTATTTACTTTATGTTAACAGTTGCTTAATACAGTGGAGTTGTATTGTTCAGGTATCATTTTGCTTACCCAAATTCAACTACATAAATGTTAGAAGTCATTTGAATAAATGGTGCCAGTGATGCTACCCAACAAATTGGTCAGTGAATATATAATTGCAAGTGAGTATAGGATGGGGGTTGTGAATCCTATTTCCTTGGTAGATTGTTGTTTGGAGGGGCACATCTCATTTAAGCGTTCAATGCAGTGCTGGTCTTGAAACATGAGTTTTGACTTTTTTTTTTACCATGGTTTCTAAAGGTAAGTCACTTGGTGTATCAGTCTCCAGTGAGGTGCTTAAGATTTTGATATGAGCACTTTTTTTTTTTTTTAAAGATTTTATTTATTTGACAGGGAGAGAGAGTGCACACCAGAGAGGAAACACAAGCAGGGGAGTGGGAGAGGAGAAGCAGGCTTTCTGTCAAGCAGGGAGGCCAATACGGGGCTTGATCCCAGGACATTAGGACCTGAGCTGAAGGCAGACGCTTAATAGAGTCAGGCAGGGGCCCTGATCTGAGCACTTTTGATTGAATGCTGTTTTCATCTTAAAGCACGATGGGATTCTGTTATGTGTATTTTGCCATTTATTTACCTTCAGTCTACTTGTTATCTTTTTTTTAACTTAAATAGAAATTTTATTAATTTTTTTAACCATAATTACAAATTATGCCTGATGTCTTTTAGGGTTTAAATGAGAGAGACTATTTCTAATACATGAGACCTATTTGGTTAATACATAGTATAAGGTACTATATTAGCAAAATATGGTTATTTTATTTTTTTATTAACATATATTATTTGCTTCAGGGGTACAGGTCTGTGATTCATCAGTCTCACACAATTCACAGCACTCACCATAGCACATACCCTCCCCAATGTCCATCACCCAGCCACCCCATCCGTCCCCACCACCCCCAGCAACCCTCAGTTTATTTCCTGAGGTTAAGAGTCTCATGGTTTGTCTCCTTCCCGATCCCATCTTGTTTCATTTTTTCCCTCCCTAGCCCCCACGACCCCCCTGCTCTACCTCTCAAGTTCCTCATGTCAGAGAGATATAATAATTGTCTTTCTCTGATTGACTTACTTCTCTTAGCATAATACCCTCTATATCCATCCATGTCGTTGCAAATGGCAAGATTTCGTTTTTGGGTTTTTTTGGGGTTTTCTTTTGATGCTGCATAGTATTCCATTGTTTGCGTGTGTGTATATATACACGCTACGTCTTCTTTATCCATTCATCTGCTGATGGACATCTAGATTCTTTGCATAGTTTGGCTATTGTGGACATTGCTGCTATAAACATTCGGGTGCACGTGCCCCTTCAGATCACTACATTTGTATCTTCAGGGTAAATACCCAGTAGTGCAATTGCTGGGTTGTAGGGTAGCTCTATCTTCAACTTTTTGAGGAACCTCCATACCGTTTTCCAGAGTCGCTGCACCAGCTTCTATTCCCACCAGTACTGTAGGAGGGTTCCCCTTTCTCCGGCATCTTCACCAACATCTCTTGTTTCTTGACTTGTTAATTTTAACCATTCTGACTGGTGTGAGGTGGTATCTTACTGTGGTTTTGATTTGTATTTCCCTGATGCTGAGGGATGTTGAGCACTTTTTCATGTGTCTCTTGGCCATTTGGATGTCTTCTTTGCAGAAATGTCTGTTCCTGTCTTTTGCCAATTTATTGATTGGATTATTTTTTGAGTGTTGGGTTTGATAAGTTCTTTATAGATTTTGGATACTAGCCCTTTATCTGATAATGTCATTTGCAAATATCTTCTCCCATTCTGTCAGTTGTCTTTTGGTTTTGTTGACTGTTTCCTTTCCTGTGCAAAAGCTTTTTATCTTGATCCAGTCCTAATCATTTTTGCCCTTGCTTCCCTTGCCTTTGGTGAAGTTTCTAGGAAGAAGTTGCTGCGTCTGAGGTTGAAGAGATTGCTGTCTGTGTTCTCCTCAAGGATTTTGATGGGTTCCTGTCTCACATTGAGGTCCTTTCATCCATTTTGAGTCTATTTTTGTGTGTGGTGTAAGGAAATGGTCCAGTTTCATTCTTCTGCATGTGGCTGTCCAATTTTCCCAACACCAGTTGTTGAAGAGACTCTCTTTTTTCCACTGGACATTCTTTCCTGCTTTGTCGAAATGAGGGTCCATTTCTGGGTTCTCTATTCTGTTCCATTGATCTAGGTGTGCCAGGGTGCCAGTACCACACTGTCTTGATGATCACAGCTTTGTCATAGAGCTTGAAGTCTGGAATTGTGATGCCACCGATTTTGGTTTTCTTTTTCAACATTCCTCTGGTTATTCGGGGTCTTTTCTGGTTCCATATAAATTTTAGAATTTTTCCATTTCTTTGAAAAAAATTGATATTTTGATAGGGATTGCATTAAATGTGTAGATTGTTTTAGGTAGCATTGACATTTTCACAATATTCTGCTAGTCCATGAGCATGGAACGTTTTTCCATTTCTTTGTGTCTTCTTCAGTTTGTTTCATGAGTACTTCATAGTTTTCTGGGTACAGATTCTTTGCCTCTTTGGTTAGGTTTATTCCTAGGTATCTTATGGTTTTGGGTGCAATTGTAAATGGTATCAACCCCTTAATTTCTTTCTTCTGTCTTGCTGTTGGTGTATAGAAATGTAGTTGATTTCTGCACATTGATTTTATATCCTGACACTTTACTGAATTCCTGTATGAGTTCTAGCAGTTTTGGAGTAGAGTCTTTTGGGTTTTCCACATAAAGTATGATATCATCTGCAAAGAGCGAGAGTTCGACTTCTTCTTTGCCAATTTAGATGCCTTTTATTTCTTTTTGTTGTCTGATTGCTGAGGCTAGGACTCCTAGTACTGTGTTGAATAGCAGTGGTGATAGTTTACAGCCCTGCCCTGTTCCTGACCTTAGGGGAGAGCTCTCAGTTTTTCCTCATTGAGAATGATATTTGCTATGGGTTTTCATAGATTGCTTTGATGATATTGAAGAACGTACCTTCTGTCCCTGCACTGTGAAGAGTTTTGATCAAGAAAGAATGCTGTACTTTGTCAAATGCTTTTTCATTATCTATTGAGAGTATCATATGGTTCTTGTTCTTTCTTTTATTTTTTTTTTATTTTTTTATTTTTGTTCTTTCTTTTATTAATGTATTGTATCACACTGATTGATTTGTGGATGCTAAACCACCTTGCAGCGCAGGAATAAATCCTACTTGGTTGTGATGAATAATCCTTTTAATGTACTGTTGGATCTTGTTGGCTAGTATTTTGGTGAGAATTTTTGCAACCATGTTCTTCAAGGATATTGGTCTGTAATTCTCCTTTTTGATGGGTCTTTGTCTGGTTTTAGGATCAAGGTAATGCTTCACTTCCCTTTCCTTTCTCTTCCCTCTTCAACTTCCTGTGTTGAAATCATGTATTTTAATTCCAAATTGCTGATTTTTTTTTGAAAGTCACATGTATTGCTGCTTCCTTTGCTTATCACTGTTTCTTAAAGGTCATGCCTTCTTGGATGCTTTTTAAATTATATTGGAATGCATTTACTAATTATTTCAGAGAAGGTTTTTGAGTAGTAAACATTGAGTTCTTTCATGTGTGAAAATTTTTTTTGCATTCTTTCTTGAAAGCTGATTTGGCTGGATATGTTTCAAAATCATTTTCCTTATAACTTTGAAGCCAGTGTTCCATTGTCTTCTGGCATCTATGTTGCTGATGAAAAATCTAATTCCACCTTTATGTGATTTATGTATCTTTGTAGGAATTCAGTTTTTTTCCTTTGGAAGTTTTTTTTTTTTTTTAATATTCAGTTAGCCAGCATATAGTACATCATTAGTTTTTGACGTAGTGTTCAATGATTCATTAGTTATGTTTAACACCCAGTGCCCATCACCACACGTGCCCTCCTTAATACCCATCACCCGGTTACCCCATCCCCCCACACCCCTCCCTTCTGTAACCCTCAGTTTGGTTCCTGGAGTCTGGAATCTCTCATAGTTTGTGTTCCTCTCTGATTTCTTCCCATTCAGCTTTCTCTCCTTTCCCCTGTGGTCCTCTGTGCGATTCCTTGTGTTCCACATATGAGTGAAACCATCTGATAATTGTCTTTCTCTGCTTGGCTTATTTCACTTAGACTAATCCCTTCCAGTTCCATCTGTGTCGATGCAGTCTTTGGAAGTTTTTAGGATTTCTTGACATTTATTTAAAACAATTTTTTAAAGGATTTATTGAATTAAAAAAATGTTTTAAATTTAAATTTTTTTTTAGGATTTACTGAATTTTTTTGAGAGTGAGAGCAGGAGAACAAGCTGGGGAGGGGCAGAGGGAGAGGGACAAGTAGACTCCCTGGGGACCCCAACTTGGAGCTCAATCCCAGGTGCCCCAGATTATGACCTGAGCCGAAGGCAGCCACTCAGCCAACTGAGCCACCCAGGCACCTTGGATTTCTTGATATTTCAATAGCATGTGTCTAAGCCTGCCCTTTCTCCACTAATTGGTTCCGCTTAACACTTAGTGAACCTGATGATTTATGTCTTTTCTCCCCTTCCTCCTCCAGGAAATTCCTGGGACTCAGAGAAGATAGATATTGGACTTCCTAGTTCTGTATTTCTATACGTATATCTGCCTTTCCTTCATACTTGAGAGGCCTTTTGGGAGAATTTCTTACTTTCGTTTTCCATTTATTTTTTTCTGTGCCCATTTTGCTGTTAAATATATCGGTTGAGCTTTATTTTGGAAATAGATTTGTTCCTTTTTTCCTCTTATAAAACTCTTTATTGAGGCATAATTTACACACAAGCAGCTGCAACCATTTAAAGTGTACAATTCCATGCATTTTGACAGATACGTACACCCATGAAACTTTCCCCTCACCTCCAGCAATTAAGATTTGGGTTACTACAGAAAGTTTTCTCCTTCCCCTGTACGGTCCTTCTCTCCCTTTCTCCCCCAGCCTATGATATGTCAGGTGCAGAAATGATTGCTTTGGCTCTCTGAGGGTTTCACATAAATGGCATCATATAGCGTGTAGTCTGTTGCGTGAGGCTTCTCTTACCCAGCCTGTTTTTGAGATTCATCTTTTTTGGTTTTGAAAGCTTCACCCCCGCCCCCACTAAGAAATTAACATTGATATAATTCACCGACTTCACTTAGATTTCACCAGTTTTATGTAAACTCTTGTGTGTGCGTATTTAGTTCGGTAGAATTCTGTCACATGTAGATGCTTGCAATCACAACCGCAGGTGGCAGTCATTTCTTAATTTCTGATTTTTTCCTTGTGGTAGCTTATTCATTTTTCGTGGATGAGATCTCACGTTACCTCTGACGATATTTATGATTATTATTTTTTTTTATGATTATTTTTAAGTCTCTTGTTCCTGCAACTCTGTCTTCAGATGTTTAGATTCTCATTTTTGTGGTGGAGATTTACCTTTTGGTGATTCTAATTTGTGAAGTGAGCTTCTCTGTTTTGAGGATTGCTGTTCTGTCAGTGGGTGCAGTGTCTCTTCGCCTGTCTCTCAGGACGGATTGTGGGGGTATATGGCCAGGTGTGGGGGTCCTCATTTCTCCTGAGTGATAGGAACTGCTTGGGTGCTGTCCGACTCTTTGGCTTAAGTAAGCCTGTGTTTAGTGATGACTGTGCCTCTGGGGGGGGCCTGGGGACGGCGGAGGCGGGAAGTGGTCGGTCTGTCCAGTTTTGCCAGGTGCACTCCCCACGAGATCACCCCCGACCCCCAGAGTCTGCTCCTGTCTCCCCAGGCAGCTAGCCCTCTGTGCTCCCCCAGTGCTCATAGCCACTCCCAAGTTTCACAGCATTCTTATTTTGAGAAGCAGTTTGTTTCTGTTTTCTGGACAGTTACTGCCTCTGTCAACCTCATTCTGCTGATCGGATCATGTCTTGTTTCCCGGAACTATTTTGGAAAATAACATATCAGTATACCTCTATCTTCAGTCATTTCTATGACCTAAGCTGGGAGGGCGAGGCATGCATGTCTGCAGTCGTCTTCATCTGATCTCTCAAAGCCATTTTTTGGGAAGGATTTTTTGGGAACAGATAAAACTCTGAAATGTCTATTCCATTAAAGTCCTTTGAAACCTTTTATTTTGGGGCGGCTGGGGGGCTCAGTCGTTAAGGATCTGCCTTCGGCTCAGGTCATGATCCCAGGGTCCAGGGATCGAGCCCCGCATTGGGGTCCCTGCTCAGCAGGAAGCCTGCTTCTCCCTCTCCCACTCCCCCTGCTTGTGTTTCCTCTCTTGCTGTTTCTTTCTCTGTCAAATACATAAATAAAATAAAATAAAAAAAGAAACCTTTTATTTTACATCAGGTTTTGAGGGACAAACTGACCACGGAAGCTTACACGTTAGATGGCTTGGGAATTTCCTCTACCCCTAGTTTGCATACTAAACTGGAGCTCTGTAAAGTTTCAACATTTCTTCTTACTCTTTTTTTTTTTTAAAGATGCTATTTATTTATTTTAAAGATTTTTTATTTATTTGAGGGGCGCCTGAGTGGCTCAGTCTTTTCAGCAGCTGCCATCAGCTCAGGTCATGAGCTCGGGGTCCTGGGATCGAGCCCCACGTCGGGCTCCCTGCTCAGCGGAGAGTCTGGTTCTCCTTCTCCCTGCCACTCTGCGTACTTGTGCGCGCACTCTCTCTCTCTTTCTCTCTGTGTCAAATAAAATCTTAAAAAAATATTTTATTAATTGTGGCGTATTGGAGAGAGTGCATGCACATGTGGCAAAGCAAGTGGGAGAAGCAGACTCCCTGCTGATGGGGCTGGATTCCAGGACCCTGGGATCAGGACCTGAGCTGAAGGCAGACACTTAACTGACTGAGCCACCCAGGCACCCCTCAGCATTTCTTATTAGGCCAAGGGGAAGGATGTAGATTTTCATTCTCAATCTTTTTTCTTTTTCTCCCCACCCAGAGTTGAGGGTCATAAGTAGTCACTTTGATGTTTTTTAATATTTCATTGTATAGTTTGGGCTTATCTGTTCAAGAGGGTTGGGTTGGCCGAGTATTCTGATTTTTTTTTTAGACGTGTTTCCAAATCAGAATCCTATTTTTTTCCCCAAACCCCTTTTTGTATTTATAGTCCTTGGAAACCTCAAGGTACAAATGAGTTGCTAATCTAGTACGTATATGCTTAGTTTTGTCTTCTTTTCCCTTCCCCCTTTAGTTTTTCCGTGGTTTGGCTTGGATATCGGTGGAACCTTGGTCAAGCTGGTTTATTTTGAACCCAAAGACATCACTGCTGAAGAAGAAGAGGAAGAGGTGGAAAGTCTTAAAAGCATTCGGAAGTACCTCACCTCCAATGTGGCTTACGGGTCCACGGGTATTCGGGACGTGCACCTGGAGCTGAAGGACCTGACTCTGTGCGGCCGCAAGGGCAATCTGCACTTCATACGCTTTCCCACTCACGACATGCCTGCTTTCATTCAGATGGGCAGAGATAAAAACTTCTCGAGTCTCCACACTGTCTTTTGTGCCACTGGAGGTGGAGCATACAAATTTGAGCAGGATTTTCTCACAGTATGTATTTTTTAGCTTCGATACAATTTATGGTAGTTTGATTTTTTTTATAAGACTTATTTATTTGAGAGAGAGAGCAAGTGGGTGTGCGGAGCAGGGGCAGAGGGAGAGAGAGTCTTCAAGCCGACTCCCTGCTGAGCGCAAAGCCTGACATGGGACTGCATTTGATCTTAGCCAAAAGGCCGAGAAGCGATCTGACACGGGACCGGATCCCACGACCCTTGACCCATGACCTATGAGATCGTGACCCGAGCCGGAACCAAGACTCGGGCGCTCAACCAGCTGAGCCATCCAGGTGCCCTGGTAATCTGATTGTTAAAAATAATACCAATAGCTATTGTGGCCATTGCGGCTATGAGCATTGGGGTACATGTGGCCCTTCTTTGTACTACATCAGCTTCTTTGGGGTAAACACCGAGTAGTGCAATTGCAGGGTCATAGGGTAGCTGTATATTTAATTTCCTGAGGAATCTCCATACTGTTTTCCAAAGTGGCTGCACCAACTTGCATCCCCACCAACAGTGGAGGAGGGTTCCCCTTTCTCCACGTCCTCTCCAGCATTTGTCGTTTACTGATAGCAAGTGGCGGAATCATTTCTAATAGAACTTGAATTTTCTTGAGTCCGATTAAGATTAGATAGATGTAAATGAGTGGTAGTCAGGAGTTAGCTATGTAGAGATTGTTGTAGACTTTACTTTTTGCCCAGTTCAGATAAGTTGATAAGGATCAGCCACCGAAAGCATGGTGTTTTGTTGTTCTTCTAGTGTTGAAGAAATAGCAAAGCTGTGATAAGCAGACTGAAGAACTACTTCTGAGGAACACGCCATTAAATCTTGAGCAATGTGGGGCGCCTGGCTGGCTCAGTTGAAAGAGCATGTATCTCTTGACCTCTGGGTTGTGAATTTGAGTCCTGTGTTGGGTGTAGAGATTACTATTAAAAAAAAAAAAAAAAACTCTTGAACAATGAGATTGAAAAGTGATTTTGGGGAGCTTGGCGGGCGCAGTTGGTGGAAACATGCTTGAACTCAGGAAACGTGATCTCCGGGTGGTGAATTCAAGTCCCATGATGGGCATGGAGCCTACTTAAAAAAACAATAAAGTGGGGCACTTGGGTGGCTCAGTGGGGTAAGCCTCTGCCTTCAGCTCAGGTCATGGTCCTAGAATTCTGGGATGGAGCCCTGGGAGTTGGGCTCCCTGCTCAGCAGGGTCTGTCTTGGCAGGTGCTCTCCCTGCCCCCTGCTCTTGTTTTCTCTCTCTCTCTCTCTCTCTCTCTCTCTCTCTCTCAAATGAATAAATCTTTTAAGAAATAATAAATTAAGAAAAATAATTTTTAAAAGTATTTCATGCCGTAAAATTGTCTCCCGTCTCGTCTCATCTACCACATGATTTCTCCTATCTGCTCTGTTGAATCTTGGCAGGCTTACTATTTAAAAACAGCAGGGAACTCTGGTCCAAAGCAGTGGCTTTTCAGTCTCAGGGGTGGTTGGAAATGGTTAGCAGTGGAGTCTCCTCTCCCCAAATGCCTTCTGATGCGTACTGTGCTGTGCTCTTGTTCTAGGAGTCTCTGAATCACGTGTGACGCTGGGGGAGTGCCAGTGGGTACCTGCTTTTGTTTTCATCTAGTGACACTGCAAAGTCCTGAGGCCAGGTCCTTCGAGGTGGATGTGGGGGTGGGGTAGGCGGGAGAGTGGACAAGTGAGTTGGCCAAGGCCTGGACCTTCAGGGTGCAGTATAGATTGAAAATACCTTCAGTGACCATGTTTTTAATGCCACTAATGAGAGCGTTATTCTAGAGATTCTGCCTTTGCCTTTGTCATTCTACCTTTTTTTTCTCCACGTGTCATTGTATGGTTTGTGACCTGATCTCCTTTCTTTGTCTTCTGTCTCCTGACTTTAATCATAATATAGAATTGACTTTTTTTTTTTTTAACAAGTTTCTGTATTCTTTGCTTGAATTTCTTTTGGTTGTTGGTTTTCAGTGGTTTGTCTTCCACCCGTGAGTAGAGGGGGGTGTAGCTGGAGGAGAGACTGTCCCCTCCTTTGCGGAAGCTTCATAGTGGACTCTGGATCATAATTGATAGGTAACGGAGAAAATCTTTTTCTGGGACCCTGTAGAGATGCCCTTTGGAACATATTTGAAAATCATTCAGGTTGTTATCAGAGGTTCAGCATTGTGTGGTCATTTAAGGGGAGGGTGCAAAGTGGATTTTAGACCTTAGGAATTGGTTCTTAGGCTGTTGGGGTTTTTCATCTGTATGCACCAATGCTATCCTCGAAAACTGTAGGAAAATGAAATGCCTGTCAAATGCTCTTTGTTGTGCATTAGGAGTGACTCGTATTTAATAAACCACAGTGAAATATTTTTTAAAATATCGAGTTTACCTGTTGCTTTTTAATTTTTTTTTTTTAAGATTTTTACAAGCAGGGGGAGGGGCAGAGGGAGAAGCAGGCTTCCAGCTGAGCGGTGAGCCCTGTATGGGGCTCAGTCCCAGGCGGCAGGACCTGAGCCAGGACTGAGCCCCCCAGGCACCCCTATCCTGTTGCTTTTTTAATGCAAATCGGATTTCCTGACAGCCTGGGTTTGCTGCGGGTGCAGCACCCACATTCTGAATGCCTTTCAGTAGTGAGGTTAGCCGTGCATCCGTCCTCTTTCATTTAGAGGCAGGGGTTCGTTAGCAGTTAGCAGGGCACTGCAGGATGACAGGAGTTATCCGAAGGAAAAGGAAAACATTCTAGGAAGAAAAAGGAGGCCGACTGCTTGCGCCCCAGCAGACCACCAGTGGGAAGGGAGGACATGACAGATTCGAAGGGGAAATGCTGGCCCTGGATCGCGTGTCAGGAAGTTGGTTTCGAATTCGTGACAGGAGGGAGGGCACGAGCAGGTACGGTAGGGACAGTGACGAATCCTCCAGGAGCCTGGGTTTGGCCTGAGGCGTAATTTCAGATTCTCACTTAGGGATTCATTAAGGATTAAGATGAAGGTTCCTGCTGACTTCCTTCTCTGCTGTGGATCTGAGTAAGTCGAGGGTGAACGTCATCAAGTGAGAGTAGACTTAAAGGGGGAGAATCTGCGGGGCTAGCCGGTTGGAAGTAGAAGTCAGCGCTCCCGGCGGGCGGAGGCAGTTTTCCCTCCGCGCAGATCCGGAGGCTCGGGCTCGGAAGCATTCACGTGGCTTAGGAGCCCCGGGAGTGAAGTGGGGTTTCTTTCTGCCACCTCTCCAGAGTCACCACGGTTAGAAGTTGACGTGGCTTTCTAGTTCTCTGTGCATGGCTGTGCAGGACACATACATGTGCATGTAAACTTGGCCTTAGAAACAGGCAGATAGGGTCTTTCTGAAATGTCACTCAAGTTGCTGTTTTGACTGACAGCATATCCTGCAGTTCTTCCCACTTCATTTCTTATTTGAAGATCGCCTTCACTCTTAATTGCTGTATGGTGCTCCCTAGTATGAATAATAATCATTCATTTATTATTTAAATGGAACGAAGTTGATAACACTCTTACAAATTTTGATACTGCTCAAATTTTCCCATCCTCCAGGAGTTGTAATCGGTTTAGATAGTGAAAAATCTTGCCTTCTTCTTGGGACATTTTTCAGCCCTTTGACGTCTGTTTATTAATAATAAAGCATGGCCTGCTTTGGTGTTGCTCCGTAGTCTTGAAGACGGTCTTTCAGAAAGGAGACGTGAGAGTCCTTGTGGCTCCTGCCGTGTGTCACCAGGTGTTTGAGTCACTTGAATTTCTTGGAGTCAGCTTTCTGCTCGGGCTGCCATCTCACCTGTGCTTCTGACTCCCGGCCTCTGCTTGGGTCTCAGCATGAGTCTCCGCTGTGAAGGCACTTGTAGGCGGGGTGGAGCCAGGGTGGAGCCGGGTCTGTCCCTATGCGTGCGGCCTCCAGGTCTGTTCTGTGAGGTGCGGCCTCCAGGTCTGTTCTGTGAGTCGGGCGTAAATAATCCACCTGTGTGAGCACTTCTGTGCTTTGTTGAGTGGAGAGGGGTGCTTTATGAAGGGGAATTTTCATTTGTTTGGCCTGTTAAAAAGTCTGAATACGTTTTTATTTCATTACAGATAGGTGACCTTCAGCTTTGCAAACTTGATGAACTAGATTGTTTAGTAAAAGGAATTTTATACATTGACTCAGTTGGATTCAATGGACGGTCACAGTGCTATTACTTTGAAAACCCTGCCGATGCTGAAAAGTGTCAGAAGTTACCGTTTGATTTGAAAAATCCGTACCCTCTGCTTCTGGTGAACATTGGCTCTGGGGTTAGCATTTTAGCAGTATATTCCAAAGATAATTACAAGCGGGTCACGGGTACCAGGTAGGTCTTTTTTATAAAGGTTATTGTTTATATTTGATATCATAATGGGTTAAAAGTGAGTTTTCAGGTATTCCATATAAGTACACTTTTAAGGATCTGTTTAAATTATGTGAAAAACATTTTTTTCTGGGATTAGGCCAACAAATAGTTTCTTTTTGAAAATTCTGTTAGCAAGACCTACTTTTCTTTAATGTGTATTGCTTAGGATTTCATTATCATAGTTCTGTAAACTATCTCATTGTCAGACTCATTGAGCCCGTGGTCCCTGCCCTCAGATAGTGTATGATGTGCATATACTGTAAAGTTACCAGAGCTGCTAGGTAGCATCTGTAAGGAGAAGGCAAGGCAAGATCCCAGCTTTGAAACTGGCCTAGATTAAGATTTTATTTATTTATTTGAGAGAGGAAGAGAGAACGAGTGGTGGGGAGGGCCAGAGGGAGAGAGAGAAGCAGACTCCCCGCTGAGCAGGGAGCCCGGTGCGGGGCTCAGTCTCCGCACCCCGAGATCATGACCTGAACCGAAGGCAGAGGCTTCACCGACTGAGCCCCCCAGGCACCGGTGGCCTAGATTGTATAGTGTGCGCACCCGGCCCCGCCCATGGGATGGTCTGGGATCCAGAAGGTGAGGTACTGACTGGGGAAGAGGGCAGGCTGCCAGGCAAGAACGAATATGCTGGTGGTTTAAGGGTTAGGCATCACTTCAGGCAAATCAAGGAGCTGGGGGTTGGGATAGACAGGTTTTTTAACAGGTGTGAATTAAAAAATGAGATGAGTAATTTTGGGGGAGAAACACATTAGTGGAAGAGTCGTTTGTGGGGTGAGGGTGCCGATGAGCCAGGGCGACCGGGGGTTGGAGACACGAGGAGGGGAGGTGCCCGTGGGGCCCAGGCGCGGCGGCGGATCTGCTCAGACTGCGCTGGGGGCCCGGCGCCGGGCGTCCGCGTGTCGCTTGTTGGCGCGTGCGAATATGTGTCAGGGTGTGTATCAGGCGCTTTGTTTTTTGTCTTCCCGGAGACTTGCCTGCTAGAGGCATCAGCGTAATTGGGTTGGGGCAAGAGTGGGTTGACGTATGAATGGGGTTTGGGGTTCATAAATACCGCCTTCCTGTTCTTATTATAAAATGTTATAATGCTGTGTTGTTTGTTTTTGATCAGTCTTGGAGGAGGAACTTTTTTTGGTCTCTGCTGTCTTCTTACTGGCTGTACCACTTTTGAAGAAGCTCTTGAAATGGCATCTCGTGGAGATAGCACCAAAGTGGATAAACTAGTTCGAGACATTTATGGAGGGGACTATGAGAGGTTTGGGCTGCCGGGCTGGGCTGTGGCATCAAGGTAAGAGGGAGGTGTGGGTTCTAAGAAAGACAGAAATAAGATAATAATATTGGGTGTGTCTTTTTCCTTTTAAATAGTTTTTATTGAGTTATAATTTATAGACTATAAAGTCACCTGTTTAAAGTATAAAGTTTAGTGGTTTTTTTTTTTAAGATTTTATTTATTTATTTGAGACAGAGACAGTGAGAGAGAACATGAGAGGGGAGAAGGTCAGAGGGAGAAGCAGACTCCCCGTGGAGCTGGGAGCCCGATGTGGGACTCGATCCCAGCACCCTGGGATCATGACCTGAGCCGAAGGCAGTTGCTTAACCAACTGAGCCACCCAGGCGCCCCTAAAATTTAGTGGTTTTTAGTATAATTACCAAATTGTGGAGTTATCACCATAATCTAATTTCGGTACATTTTCACTATCCCAGAAAGAAACCTTGTATCCATTCATTAGCTGTCACTCCTCATTTCCCCACCTCAGTCCTTGGTAAACACTAATACATTTTCTGTCCTTATGGATTTGCCTATTCTGGACACCTCGTATAAGTGGTGTCCTGGAGTGAGATTTTGGTGACTGGCTTCTTTCCAATTAGCGTGTTTTCAAGGTTCATCCATGTGGTGGCATGAATCAGTACTTTGAATCTCCAGGTGAATTTTAGGATCACCTTGTCAGTGGCTGCAAAAAAGGCAGCTGGGATTTTGATAGGGATTGTGTTGAATTTGTAGCTCACTTTGGGGAGTATTGTCATCTTAACATAAATTATCAGGTCTTCTGATCTAAGATATAATGTCTTCCCATTTATTTAGAGTTTTGTTTTTCTTTTACCGATGTTTTATGGTAGTGGTTTTCGGTATAGTCTCTTGTTATACTTTCTTTTGTTAAATATATTTCTACGTATTTTATTCTCTTTGATGCTATATTATAAAGGGAGTTGTTTATTTTTTACTTTCTAGATTTTGTTCATTTGAGAAAGAGCACGCATGGGGTTGGGGCAGAGGAAGAGGGAGAAACAGGGAACCTGCCCTGGGGCTCCTGCCAGGACCCTGGGATCACCACCTGAGCCCCCCCAGGCGCCCCCGGGATTTTAAAATTTCATTTCCGGATTGTTTAGAAAAAGCGTTGTTTTCTGTGCATTGGGACACATGATTTTTAATCGTAGAAAAAAGACTGCACATATACATGCTTGTGGGCTAATTTTGGGGAACTTATAAATGCTCTTGATGGCACATTCTGAGCTTGTGGCATTTGCGCATTGTTAATCACTTCCGTTTTTGATCCGTTTTGTGTTCTGCTAACAGAACGGCAGACTGCCGGTCAGGTACTTTGAAGTACTTGATCTTCTAGGGGAATCCGAAACGCTTAAGGAGTTTACTCTGTCTGCGCTTTTGCTTTGCCCTGACGAAGCCCTTTCCCAGACAGAATGTGACCATTCAGCTGAGTGGAATGACTGTGCAGCTGGGAACGGATTGCTAATAGAAGTGTCTTTCTGGAACTGTCCCTGCTGCAGAAGGAGCACCGGTGCCTTAGAGTGGCTCTGAGGAGATCCTAACTGGACGTGTGAAGCTCTCTTATCAAAGCGAGATTTCAGTGGAAGCTGCAGGGAGAGACATTTGCTTATTCAGAATGCTCGAGGGCTTTCCTCTGAGTTGGGTTTCTCTTTGAACAGATGCTCTGTTATTTTGTAATAGAAAATTTGAAGATTTAAACAGTGTAGTTTCTAAAAGTCACGTTTAGTGTTATCTTAGAGTAACATTTATTACAATGTTATCTTAGAGTAACATTCAAGTTCTTGGGCTGTGTTGCCTTCGGTTCAGCTGCCGGGTGTGTTTTTCTTCACAGCTTCGGAAACATGATGAGCAAGGAGAAGCGAGAGGCGGTCAGTAAAGAGGACCTTGCCAGAGCGACGCTGATCACCATCACCAACAACATCGGCTCAATAGCAAGAATGTGTGCCCTTAATGAAGTAAGGGGACGTGGATTTCTTTAGGTGCTCTGAGGAGAATACAGAACGTACTAAGGGGCCTCACGAGTGTACGTCTGTCTTGCCCAGACGGTGCCTCAGGGTAGTCGGACGGGGTGGAGTTGTTTCATCGGGGAAGCCGAAGCTCTTCAAATGTAGACTCCTCTTCACTGCTGGCTTTTTTTCTCAGTGAAGATGAATATTGCCGCTGTCTAGTAGAAGTACATCTTTCGGGGAGAAGGTAGGAAGGCAGTCAGAACTCCGGGGGACGGGCCCGCAGGGGGTGGTGATGGCTAGCCAGCCGGCTGGGGGTGCCGTGCCCCCCGCCGAGCCTCTGGAGGAAGCCGCCGGAGCTGGAGAAGACGGGGGCGGCCCCGGAGCGCCCGCCCTCCCCGCCGCCGCCGAGCTGTCTTTGTGCTTTCAGCTTCTTTACAGTGCTGCCTTGTAGCATTCAGGTCAAGCAGCATTGTACAGGGCTATGAAAGAACCGAGAACGGCCTTCCCTGGGGGGCCCGCCGGGCGCAGCTCTGCCGCGGGGCCCCACTTACGGTTTGGTTTACAGTTACTCTGTGAAAGAGATGATGGAGGCATGGGGCTTAAAAAGGAGACTTTGAAAGGTACAAAAAGATTGTCTTTTTTAATTGAAAAGATACTGTATCAGCATCAAGTAATTAAAAACATTCTTCTTCCGAATATGTTAAAGTTACTGTTTCCTTTATTGCATGTTCCTTTTCCTGTACTTACGTATTTTAAGATCTGTTAGTTGGTGTGGGTGTACATACCATGTTACATTTTTTACTTAAATACTCAGTTTCACCGCTGTATGTTTGATTTGGTTTTGCATCATAAATCACGTGGAGCTGGGCATTTGGTTGCTTGCCACTGATCGCTCCACAGGAAGGCATTTTTAAGTGTGAAGTTTTTCTTGGGTTGCATTTTATTCCTGATAAGGGCCTTAACTCTGGAGTGAGGTTTCTCCTCTAAAGAATATGACCATGCTTAGGAGTTTGGGTAGGTCTTGCCAGGGTGCTTTTCACAAGGGCTGTACGAATCAGATCTCTTTTGCACTGGATGAGTGCGTCTGTGTTACCATAACTTGGCTCATTGTCGGGGTGGGGTTTCAGTTCTGCTAACTTAATGGGTTTAAAACGCTCCTTTCTTTGACAACTGGTGGGGTTGAATTTTTTCCTATTAACGCTTCTTGTATAATTTGCTTATTTGTGTCACTTTCCTTCTTTGAATTGGGGTTTTAATTTTTTTTTTTTACTTTTCTGTATAAAACTTTTACTTTAATACCAGTTATTGTTTGTCATATTTAATACAAATGGTTTTCCTAATTTGTTTTCTCTTGTGACATTTTCTGGCATGATTTGAAGTGGGTCGGTCCAGAGTTGTCTGGGTTCAAATTTAAGTAGCCTTTTACCAACTGGATTAAATGTAAATACTTTTTTAGTTTTTTGCTCAGCAGTCAAGTTGCTGCTAAAAACCATGTACATGGTGCTGTTTGGGGTAGGTTTTACAAGAGAACAGAAGTTAAGATGAAAACTAATTGCCTTTTTTTGATGTGCTCAGAACATTAACCAGGTGGTATTTGTTGGAAATTTCTTGAGAATTAATACGATCGCCATGCGACTTTTGGCATATGCTTTGGATTATTGGTCCAAGGGGCAGTTGAAAGCACTTTTTTCGGAACACGAGGTAAGCCGACTTATTTCTTGTGATAATGTTACAAACATAAAGGGCATGTAATTCCCACTGCGTTGGAACATGAAGTAAACGTTGAAATGGACTTCAGTTCTTATTTTTTTGTGAAACTATGATACAGGGTTTAACTTTGGTTGCGATGTTCAAGAGCTATTTCTTACCTGATTTAATGCAAGGGAAATTTTGGGTTAATTTAATTGTGAGCTGCAGCAGTTTTCAGGAAATCTTGAGGAGCACCTCTGTTTCTAAGGGGGTGTTCTTTTCCGAACCGTCCTTTGTGTTTTTCCCATTACACCTATTGTGTAAATGCATTTACTCTGGGTTCTGCTTTTTTCATTTGGATGTCAGTTTTTATGTATCAATACAGTTCGTGTGCCACTTATTTAAGATGTATGTTCTAAAAACAAACAAAAATCCATTGCAAGATCAGAACCACACTGTTCTAAGAACTTAACACCTAGACAGGCTAGAAATGACAAAATAGAAGAAAAGAGTCATTGAATTGCTCCACCTGATACCCCTATACGGGAAAGTGCCTCAGTGGTTTTCCAGCTTGGGGCAAACCCAGACCATAGCTGTGGAGGGGGGCCTCCCTTCTGTCCCCTGGGTTGTGGGGTAGTTGAACCGTTTCCAGTGTGGTTGGACCTTCAATAGCGCCATCAGGAACGTTTTCCAGAGTGGTTCGCGCACATTTACCTTAACAGTATTTATGGGGATTGACAAAATAAGAGCTGAAGTGCTGAAGGCTTTTTCCCTTCCAGTTGCTTTTTTTCCTTTTAAGTGGCTTACGTTCACAGTTAAAAATCAAAGTGCACAAGTTCCCTTTGTCAGAAGGCTTGAAGTTTAGTCACCGAATATTTTAACTTTGTTTTGTTAAAAAGTTTTTCGTGGACTGAACGGGACACGTAGCGCCGGGTCCGCGCGGCCCTCCGGTAGGCGCCTCGCCCCCGCGGGGCCCGGCCCGCCGGCTCTGCGGCCTCTCTGCCGCTCGTTTCCAGGGTGTTTGTTCCCTGAACGCTTTCTCACTTTGGATGTTATTAATAAATCGGTACCAAATTACCATTAAGTTTCTCATACCTTTTATATATATCTTACTTTTTGTGATCTTTGACCTGTTTTATTTCGCTTTACATTAGAATAAAAAGAAATCCTCTCTCTTGTCATATCGTAGCGTAACTTTCCTCCTGCTCCATTTCTGCCTCTTGAAAACTCTGTCTAGGCGGAACGTGGAGATCCTTGCTTAGGTTAACTTTTAGTCTTCACACCATGACGGTTAGGATTTGAGCACTTGATGTAGAGTCTTGGTTGGGCGTCTTGTCCCGTCCTCCTTCCCGCCGGCTGACTTGGTTCTCCGCTCTGGCTCTGCCCGCCGCGCTCGGGGCCGCGCTCGGGGCCGCGCTCGGGGCCGCGCTCGGGGCCGCGCTCGGGGCCGCGCTCGGGGCCCTGGCTGCCCGAGGCTCCGCGCGCGTGGAGTCTCCCGCGCTCACTCGCAGCCAGTGTAACTGCTGGGAATGCTCTGTGCGCACTCCTGCCGGCCTCTGCCGGCCCGAGCGCTGTCCCCGTCGGAGCGTTGGGTAGCTCGCAGCCGCGGACGTGTCCGGCTTGGGCTCCCGGGCTCCCAGGGCGCTCGGGCTCACGGCTACGTTCAGCTCTTCTTTCGCTGTTCCGAACGCCCCGGAGAGCAGAGCGGGCGGGCAGCGCTCACAGGGACCCCCGGAGTCCGTCCTCCGGCCGTGGCAGGGTCCCTCAGCGACCCCTCCTCCCCTACAGCCAGTGGCCCCGCGGTTGCCGGCCACCTGTGGTCGCACCTCTCGCCGCACACATGGTGCGGCCGCCTGTTTTCAAGGCCAGGAAACCGCGAGGGCCGGGGCTTGGGCTCCCCTCGGGGGAGGCCTTTTTTCTGGCGGTAGTTTTCCTTGGGAACCAGACTGCACCTTCGTGACTTAGGATAGTTCGAGACTCTTAGCACATTCTTCTCCGTCCGGGGTAGGGTCTTTCAGGATCTTGCCACTGCCCTTTTCGGTCATTTCTCTCTTTCTGAACGGGCTAGACTGGTTATCCTGCGGAGACCTTGGGTTCTAGGGGCTGGAGGATTGCCCGCTGCTCTGATGCCTGCTGGCGTGCTGTCAGTGCGGCTTCTGTCTCATTTTCTGGGGCATTCGGTCCTTTTTTCTTCTCTTTCTGTTTTCGGGTTTTAACGTCTTGGTTCTTGGTTTGACTTTGACTACTTACTTCTGGAGGTGGCCGGCATTGTCCTCCTTCAGCTGCTGCTTGTCTTTCTCGTGCCTTGGCCCTCCCTGTGGGCTCCTCTGTTGTTGGAAGGGCGCCTTCCCATCCGCGCCCCGCTCTCCGCGGGCGCCAGGGCGCCTCAGCCTCGCACAGGCCACAGGGAAGCCCTCCTTGCTCGCCACCTCTCTTGCTCCCTTGTCCCTGTTCTCAGGGGCGCCGTCACCAGAGGCAAGGGAGACACCTAAGGGAAAGGCCTGCTGCCCTCTTCCCCGTGGTCAGGCAGGTCTTGAATCTGTCCCACCCTCTTCTCATTCTCCCTTCTGTCCCCAGCCCGGTTAGGCCCTGGCCGTCTGTGACCACCGCCCACCCAGCTCTTCCTGCTCCATGGCTCCTCAGGTCCCATCTTCCCGTCATGCTTTAGTTGTCTGGAGAGGCTCCTGGCCTCTGCTGCTTCCGCCCTCCTCCTCCTCCCGAGGGAGACAGCCCCGCCGCGGGCCCCTGCCACCCGCCCCTCGCGTGGTGACCTGCTGGGCTGTCTCAGACCTCCAGCCGTCCTCCCCAGCCTGGGAGCTCCTCAGAGCTTCTCTGCACCCAGGCTGGCCTCGGCTCAGCAGAATGGGTGCGCAAGGAATGGGTGTCAGGAATTAAGGGCACTGTTGGCTTTAATACTAGTAATCATATTTATGGTGATTTAAGTAAGTTTAAGGAAAATTGCTCTCATTTTTGGTGTACTTTTTTTTCCAGGGTTATTTTGGAGCCGTTGGAGCACTTCTTGAGCTGTTGAAGATCCCCTGATCGTTACCTGGGGAGGGGTTCCTGGAACATTCCACAATGGGATCTGTGAACTTTGGTTTTTTAAGAGACTTACTCAATTTTATGATTGTGTACTACCCGAATCAAAGCAAGAAAGGACAAGTGTATTTTTCTAAGTCATCAAGATAAATCCTTAAAAACTCAGTCTAAACTAGTAACCAGTAAGGAAAGATTCATACATAAAAAAGCGGACCGTGTCCTTGGCAGTGAGGCTGTGCTGTGTGGGAGTTGCTCTTCAGTATGGCTTTGTCACACCTGCCATGTAGTTCTGAAATTCGGTGTCACTTCCTGGAGCCACTTCAGGGGAGAGCTGCTCTGGGTTCGGCTGCCTGGTTTTGCGTCCCGTTGAACTTGCTGGATGTAAGGCAAGCACTGCATGTTGTGATCTAATCACAGTGTTGTCAATATGGCCTTGGAGATCATCATCTGTGCATTAACTCTGCTGTGCGTTTAGCCTCTTGTGTGAACATCCTGAAAAACATGTTTTGTTTCAAGGATCTGCAAACTTGATTGGGCAGAGCAATTCTGTATTTGTAACTCTGGCAATTAAGCAACTTCTGGAAGGGCAGTTAAGGTTACTCTACACTGCAAATCCTGGGAAGGTCTGTTTGGAACGATGGGGCTTAGTCTGCCTGGGCAGAATTTCCTGGGGGCGTGTTCCAGAACACCTGGAAGACTAAAACCAGACAAAAGGGGCCTCTCGAATTGACATCTTTTCAGGGGATTGGAGAATCTGGTGGTTTTTGGGCTGGTAGAAAGTGAGGAATTGAAGTCCATTGATTAACTCATGGGAAGCAGGGTGGGGTACTTCTGCCTTCCCCTCCCACTTGGGGTCTTTACTTGCTAGAAATTGCCAGAAAGGCTGGCTGGCTGCATGAGGGCTGCATGGTGAGGCTTAAAAGGTAGTGTGATTAGAGTGAGGTTTTAAGACGGAGTCTTGGTAGATGGACTTAAAACGTTTTCTTTCTGCTGTGCAGAATCATTTAAAAAACGCTTCCCTTTGGAGATAGAGCAGCGTTTCATTTTGTGTATTTTTGTGCCTGCTTCATCGCTGTTGAAGGCAATGAAGGGTCTTGTGTAAAATCAGCCTTCGAACCAGAAGGAAACCCCAAGGCTCTGCAGCCTCCCTGGCGGCTGGGCAGTGGGCACCTGCGGGGAGGGTTCCCAGGGTTGCCCAGGGAGGAGGGCTGGATCCCTCGGCACCTCTTGGGTTGGTCACGTGGGGGCAGCAGAGGCACTTGCCAGCCACGGGCGGCCGCCTGCAGGGCGGGGCGGCCCTTTCCCAGGGGCCGCCTCTTCTTGCAGGTGGGCATCTGTGGGAGGTGGGTGCTGCCAGCCTGGAGCAGGCAGCACACCTGGAGGGACGCTGCGGGGATGGGACTTGTGGCCCCTGGGAGGTGATCGGCTTCTCTGCTGCTGCCACCCTCGTGTGGGGTCCTCAGCCCCAGTCACCTCTAACCTTGGGCTTGGTGGCCCAAACACGGGCTTGGTGGCCCCACGGCCTCTAGAGACCGTGTCACTACCCACTTGCTGATACACAGTTGTGCTTCGGGAGCCCCTTGTGCCCCTTGCTTCCCTCCAGAGAAGGTAGCGGAGGGAGGGAGCCCACTTCCCACGGAGACCTGCGCCCCTGTGCCGGGGGTGCCCTGCTCGCCCCCTGCGTGTGCCGTGCTCGCGAGGCTGTGACCAGTGCTGTACGTGGCTGGCCTCTTCGCAGCCTCTGGAGGGGAACCCTGCAGCGGGGCAGGAGCAGACGTGCCCGAGGTCCCGGAGCGAGAGCTGGGCAGAGCCCCCCCTGCAGAGCGCTGGCTTTCCGCTTCCATGGAGCCACCACTCCTGCTCTTGAGAAGCTGCCGTCGTGACCTCTCTGCGCTTTGTGCTCGGCCCGCGCTGTCACTAGCTGGGAGGGTGCCGGATCCGCCACCAGTGAGTGGTTTCTAAGTCTGGTGGACGTTTCGGGTCCTCATCTCGGGTTCTGACACAGCAGGCTCCTCTGGCTTTTCCTCGTGCCTCCCAGGCCGCTCCTGCCCCTGCCGGCCACTGTTCCTGAGCCCACAGCTCCGGCCGTGGGCGCTGGTGCCCAAGGTAGCGGCCCCTCCTAGCCCTTGCCTCTGAGCTGCAGCCCCGAGGCACAGAGTGCCTTCCCCTCTCACCACGGGGTGTCCCTTAGGCCATCGCTGGACATTCCCTTCCCTGAGCCTGATCCCAGTGTACTGCTGCCTCACTCCCTCCGGCTTGCGAGGTGCATGTAGAGGAGTGCCCGGCCCCCAGTGTCCCTGCCAGCCTGCTCCTCAGGAGGTAGCCCGAGGGTTCCCACCGCCCTGCTAGAGGCAGTGGGGGGGGGGGGGAGGGCAGGGGCGGGGGCCC
Source organism: Nasua narica (assembly GCA_028533885.1). Classification (NCBI taxonomy): domain Eukaryota; kingdom Metazoa; phylum Chordata; class Mammalia; order Carnivora; family Procyonidae; genus Nasua; species Nasua narica. The sequence goes on along the minus strand of CM052811.1, from coordinate 94,990,113 downwards.
TAAACCAAGATGGGAGATGAAGGCTCCCAGGGCTGAGTGCGGGATGTGGTGGCCGGCAAGGGGGGAGGGAGTCTCTGCGGGGTACCCAGGCTTGTTGGGGAGGCTTGGTTTTGGACTGTGACTATGATACCAAAAAAGGCAGCTGGATATTTTAATTGGAGATTTCAGACCCGAGAATGATGTGGATCTGGGTGGGAATTTAGTGACTATGAAGGTAGAGTGAGAGTGACAGTTACAAGACGGGCAGAGAAGGAAAAGGCTGCAGAGGAAGCGGTCCAGTCGGGCGCTGCTGGGGCCTGCTGCCCGGACTGCTGAGGAAGGGGCTCTCCGGGCACCTGCATTCAGAGGAGGTTTAAGAAGTGGTCCAATTTGTGGCAGGGTCACGGATGGCCTAGAGGGGAGCACTTTTTCCCCTGAGCTTGTGGGGCCAAAGCTGACCTGCAGGGGTCCCAGTGAGGGGCGGGGGGGTGAAATGGCAGTTGCCACAGCGTGACTTGGGACCAGGAGATCTTTTTCTTCCAACAGGATAGCTGGTATTTCTAAGCCTGAGATGTAGCTAGAGAGGTGGGGTGTGGGGTCGCCTCCCCCCCCCCCCCGCCTCCCCCCAGCACCGGTGAGACCACCAGTGTGTCCAGCCGCATCTGCAGTGCCAAGGCCTGGGAGGCAGGTGGGGCCTTGGCCTCCTTCTCCCTCGCTGTTACCTGGCTCCAGTCCTCACCCTTGGCCCCGGGCCCCGCACCCCACCCCGTGGGAGGGTGCAGGCCGAAACGCTCACCTTGATCACAGTCCCATGTTGCTGGTGACCAGCTCACTTTGATCAGAGCCATTCACCTTGACTTTCCAACTCTTGCTACACAGGCTGAAGTGGGGTACAGGTGACCTCAGGTCCCTCTGAATTACAAGACACATACTCAACACAAAGTATTTTCAAAACCTGCTTTTTATTTACATTTGTTTAAGTCAATTACATGCATGTTTTGTTTTTAAAACAGGAGTAATTAGCCAAAAATGCATTAAAATTTTTAAAATAGCAATTAAATATACAAAAATATAGCTTACAAAAAACCGCGAATGTTTAAAAATATTCTGCTGCAGAATTCTTAGTGTACAAATACGTCTATGAAACCTGAGAATCAGCATTTCATAAACTTTTTTTGAGGGAGTTATACAAGATCTAGTGAATAGAACCCAGTGGGCTAAATAAACTATAGGACCCAAACTACCCCCTTCATGGCAATGATGTCAAGAAACGCAGAGACGACAGTATCAGGAGCACTCTTGAAGCCCAGGCCCTCGCCAGGAGGGACTCCCCTAACCCTGGCCCCCCTGCTGTAGCAGGGCCTGCGAGGGAAGGGGCGCGTGGAAGGACAGTGTGCAGCTGGCCCCACACGCGGGTCCACCAGGCTCGTACTGGCAGGGGGAGCGGAGAGGAGCTTCCTCAAACTACAGACAGGTCCCTTGACCGGCGGGGACCACATTTGAGATCCATGTCCCTGAAGCAGGGTGGGTGTCCTCCCTGACCCCAGAGCCACAGAAGTGAGCACTGGATTGGTAAGCCAAGGGTGCGATGCTTGGTCTAAAAGTGGAAAGAAACTGCATCTTGCGACAAGTTGGGCTCTAAAGGTGAACAAACCGAACAAACCCCATTTTCCTGATTTTCCTAAATGGAAGCACATTCCATGGCACGTGGATTCTTTTGTTCATCTTATCTATTAAAGAACCATTTCCAGTTTTCAACTGCAGATTTCATCAGAATTTAGACATTGTGAATTGAGACATGTTCCTCTCTTTTACTTAAAATTCATAATAGCTAATGCGGAAGACATTCTAACGAGGGTGAGACAGTTCCTTTCAAGTTTTAGGTTAGGGGCCCAAGTTGCACTTTTAATCCAAGGGAAGGCAGGCCGCCAGGGAGGCTGGTGAGGACCAGGAGGCAGGAGTCCATGCCCCTCCCCGAAGAGCTGCCGGAAGCAGCAGCTTTATCTCCTGCAGGGGCAAAAATGGACTTAAGACATTTTTTTTTCTTTAAAGAAAAGACGACTGGTGGAGTAATCTCTAGTGTCGAATGGAGAAAATTCTGTGGGAAGCATTTTCTTTTTAATGTGTGCATAAGAGTGGGGTGGGAAAGGGAGCAGAGCACATGACCTTGAATATGGACACTGAATTGTGTGTATCTATGGTTAGAGACTGCCCACCTACTTGCTTAGCATCATCTGAGACATCTGCCCCCCCTCCACCCCCCAAAAAGAAGGCTGCCTTAGGCTTCAGTTGCTGCTGCTTCTCAGACCCTTGCCTCAAAAACACAGGAGCTCGCCTAAGAAATCATGGCTGTTGTAGCCAGACGTGACCCCATCAGATGGGGTTTGGTGGGGGTGGGGGCAGCTTGTCCAGGCCCTGCAAAGACTGCTGGACGTGGGCCAGAGGCCTGCACTGCTGCCGTCAGCAGGAGAGTGGAAGCCGCCCTTGAGTGTCCTGTCACAGACCAGAAAGACAGTCTGGAAACTGGCTGTGCTCACGTGTTATCTGAGCGTCTGTGTGGAGGCCATGGAGGGATGGCTGTTTCTGCTTTGTATGGAAAACTCGAATTCCAGTATGCTGCAATCAATAAAAATAATGCCTTATTCAAAAAGGAATGTGACTGCAAAGACATCCCCCAATTATGGGCTCACCTTTTACAGATACTCTGCCTTCTGGGATGGCTCTTCCCCCATGAATAGGAATGCTCCTTGGATATACTTGTCTGGTATCACATAAGTAAAAAAAAAAAAAAGAAAAATTATGCACACACACAAGCACTTGTGTATACATACACATGTGTGTTTTCACCTGTATATGCATAAATCGTCATTGGAAGGATCTGCATGAAACAAACTAAAAGGGGGAGCCAGGTCAGAGATGCACGGAAGGACTTTATGATTTGTGAACTATGTGAAGGATTACTTACTCAAAAACCTAAGGAATAGCACTCGGGGAGCACTGTGGACAAAGGGACATGGAGGTGACGAGGGAAGATCAGGAGAGGCAAAGGAAGGCACCCAGGGAAACCTAGACCCCAGGGGGATGCCCCTGTCCCTCAGGAGGCTCCTGCTGGCATTCTGTTGCTCCCTGAACTACAGAGGAGCCCCCCGCGATGTGCATGATGCTGCTGCCCATAATCACGAGCTTCCACAACCCCAGGCCAACTTCCCAGCGGGCTTTGGACATGGCTGGTCCGCACGACAACCGGCAGAGATGCTCCTACAATTCTTAACGTGGTGGATAAGGAAGCCAGCCTTGAGAGGCTAACTTGCATACATACACATTGCTGGTGAATGGCCGCGGTGATTTCAAGTCACCCTGAGCACTTTTTCTGTCCGGAGCTCCAGGGATGCCTCCCTGTGCTCATTTTGTAATTCTCAGCTTTCCAGAAAATTACTCCAGTTGTTCAGACTAGCTTAGCAGGACCAGGCCACGGAGCTGACAGGCCTTCAGGTGGGGCTGTGGAAAGGGGCAGGTTATCCCTCTGATGGGCCCAAGGGACTTGGCACTGGGGGGTGGGGTGGGGGGAGGGTCTTCATTTGTCAAGACATGTCAAGAACAAGCTCTCGGGCAATGATGGACGTTCCCTGTATTCCTTGCCCTAGACTTCCCACGGGCCACCTGCTCCCATCTGGCCATTTCGGTCTTGCCCTGCTGACTTGGTGGGTACAGACTATGAGCACCTTAGAGTCTGGCCCAATCGAACCAAACAATGGCAGGGAAAAGCGGCCAAGGACAGTATCTTAGGCTTACTCAACCAGGAATCAAGTCAGGCTGGTTTTGTTCCCTGTTTCTAAAGCCAGCTGAATTCAGCTGTACCCCTAGCAGGAACTAGATAATGATGCAGCCGCCCATGGAGTTCAGTTGCGGGTTCTTGTACCCCACAGCATACAAGTAATATCCATCCTTTGAGCTGCTTAAGACACATTAAGAGAAAGTAAAAAACTACCATGTCACCAGCCAGTGGCCCAAGAGCAGACAGACCGAAGACCCCATGTGTCTACAGATTAACAAAAGGTCACCGACAAAAGACAGATGTGGCAAGGGTGGCCTCACTCTTAAGGTGTAAGCCTGTGCCGAGAATATTAGGGGATCCTTAACTCGTTCTTTAAAAAAATGTCCAGATGGGAGATTGAACCTTGTCACAGAAGACTGTGTTTTAATCCGAATTAAAGATAGAGGTAAAAGTGCAGTGCCGGCCATTGGCAGTTACGGCCTTGCAGCCGAGTCCTGGAGGAGGACCCAGATGTGGGGAGCAAGTGCATTCAGGCTGTGTTGCTAAGAGTCGCAGGAGCTACTGTGCATGGCGCTGGCCATATGCTGCAGTGAGACGACGGAGCCAAGAAAGATGACCGCGAGCAGAGGGAACATTCTCCACCTCACGCCCAGCCCCACCCTGGGGGAAGAGCTGTATTTAGAAAGCCCTCCGCTTTCATAGGTGTCGAGGTCACGGTGGTGGCACCTCGTGGGGGTTGGTGCCTGGGGGAGAGTGCAGAGCATTCTTGAGCTTTCCTCTAATGGCCGGAACTATGCACCAACCGTGTCAACTTGGCTTCCTGTGATCCGGGAAATGAACTCATCTCCCTTCCTACACATACAGGGACTTGCGGGGTGGTCTCCTCACACTGACACACGGGACAGAAAAAGGCTGCAACTGATAGGTTATAATCGTGCTGAAGCTGTGAGCTGAAATCATTTGCAGTTTAGAACACGAGAATTCCTCCTTTAAGGGGAAAAATTCTCTTTCCTGTTCGAACCCTGTAACGACAGGGTGAGATTTGTCCCAAGGCCATTCCATGGGAAATGGTGGGTGTTGGCCACTAATGAGGCTAGTCCAGAAGCAGGCTTGTTTCTGAACTGGTCACTGGAAACCTTGCTCTGTAAACTGGGTGCTTTGCAGCATTCAACTCCATTAAGCTAATTAAGCTACCAACACAGCATGGAGAAACGATGAAAGTAGGAACGCATGAAAAGTTCTTTTCAAGGACGCCCAACAGGCTAAGGCTTCCATAGAAAAAGATCCCACACTTCCTTGCCCTGTTTAGCCAGCAGCCAGTTGGCGTGCCACGAATAGGTCACACGGAGCAAACAGCCAATTCTGACCAACTGGATTTGTAATTTTCCAAGCTGGATTCTGCCCAGCACTTTCCCAGGCTAGTGGGAATTTTCCTCCTCCTATGGCCCCAGCCATCTGAGCCAAGGACAGGTTCTCTTTCCCATTCTAAGATCACAGAGGCTGGATTCCAGAAAAAATCCCTAGAGACCTGCCGTGAACAGAGTAGCAAAGCTTCCCGCATCTGCTCTCCACACCACACAGACAACATTTCCAATGAGAAACTGTCCCACTCACACCTGGGGAATGGAGCAGAGGCAAAGCTGTTGACCAGGAGTCCACCCTATGACAGAAGGAGGTGGAAAGAAGGGCTATGGAAAAGAACTTTCTATCTGACCCAAGCCATTTCACACAGCTAATTCATACAGTATTCATGAGTCCGAACAGATGGAGTCATTTCTAGAAAAGTTGGACAGGAAGAGCTAAAGAGCAGCATGCATTTCTCTCCTATAAAGACACTTTCAGTTACTTATCGCAAGTCTGAATAGTGAGGCACACACCAGCAGGGGGACAATCCCGTAGGAGCTCCCTGACACTATTTACAATTTCAAGTGGATCCCCAGCTTCAGAATTACATAAGGATCTTATTTGGGATGCTTTAGATTGTTAAAACATCAATGACTGGCATTTTCTCAAGTAGAAACGGTATCTAGAAAGAAGAGAACAGAGGGAAGGAGAGGGGAGAGGCCAAGGGGTCAGCATCCTCTCATCTCAACAGGGCTGGGAGGACTGGCCGTTCTCGGGAAGGAGCTCCCCCTGGGAGCCGTCTGAGGGGCTCATGGCAGCTCCTTACCAAGGCAGTGGGCTGAGACTAGCAGCTGTGCTGGAACCACACTGTGCATGTGGGGGTGTGGGCAGCACCCTGAGGCCCTCTGGGTCACATGGGGACAGCATGGGCTCAGAAGCCCACGCCTGGCCGGGCCTCACTCGGGAGTCGGGGGAAATAAGAGGAAATGGCTTCTGACCAGACCTTACCAAGCGCATCTAATGTTTTCAGATGATTTGATAAGGAAGTGTCATGAACTTGAGGGAGAAGGGGGTGGGGAGGGGCACTGCCGCTCTGTGATAACCAAAGCCCTTGGGTTCCAGGATGACCTATCAAAGGAGCATAATGTGGAAAGCCTTGTTGGCACTGCCTCACCAATCACTGGCAACCAGTCGTGCTTCAGCTGAGGTAACCGCTGGTTTTACTTGGCTCAGGGGCTGCCGGGAGGGTCTGCTGCTGCAAAGGCATGCACGGTCTGCAGAGCTCATCTGTCCACAGGGTAGGGGGCGGGGTGGCTTTAAAGACCTGCCCTCAGTTCCCTTCTCTAACAGTTCCGTTTATCTTCCCTTCTGTTTGATAAAGATTCACCTTGACGTGGCGAGAAGGATCTGGGAGACAGTAATGGCGTCAGCAAGAGACCCTCATGAAATTTCTTGAAAGTAACTGGAGGGCTCATCCATCATCCGCTCCTCTTCTCTTGGCATAGGGTAGTGTCAGCGTGCTTTGGTTGTCACAAGACCCAGAAGCTTGGGTCTCCAGCTTAGCTGGCCCGAGTTCTTCATGAGGCAAAGGAAGTGGCAGCTGGTGCCCCAGGGAGAGCAGCCAACACGGAGACCGCTTGTGTTCCTCCTGGCTCCACATGGACGTCGGATCCTGCAGCAGTTTGATCCCTGGGGGAGCTACACAATGTTCTCTGCCCCGGGCAGGGGCCCCTGGGGGGGTCCACGGTCCTGCTTACTGTGCAGCTGGGCCAGCTGCAGAACTGGCATATTGCACAGTGGACACACCTTCCGAACCTCCAGCCACTTAATAAGGCACCTGCAAGGCGACAGCATAGGAGGGAGAGGTCAGTCCCGCGCTTGGGGGCCCTCCTGCCCCCATGCCTCATGCGCTGACACCTCTGTCCCTCATAGCCAGGGGCCGGTGTGAACACTCAGGTCCCACACAGCTCCACCAGCAGGCGCACCAGAGCCTTCCAAAAGGTGATACTAAGAAACCACAGTCAGCATGCTATATCCTCAAATTATCCATGACTTGTTAATGAAGTACCCTGGGGATGCTGGTAGGAAGTAGGAGAAATAAAAATTTTTAATAGAAATAGCATAAAATTGTCAGACAAGGGGGAATATTAATATGTCTGCATGGGAGATGGCCTCCTCTACCATTTACACTCATACTTCATTATTTTGATTTAAAATAAGGATGGTTTTGATGAAAGTAAGTTTTTAGGAATAGAAGTTCTCTTTGGCAAGTTTCAGTTAAGTAGCTGCTTATAGCCTGGGCTCCAAGGAGGTGTGGGCTTATCTGGCCCTCTGCCCAAAGTCCTGCCTGGTGGTCATCTGCCATCACCCTGATCCCTCCTAATGTCACGTGTGTACACACACCCCCCCCTCACCCTGCGGGGTACATTCCGCTTTCTGCATTGTAGACCAATCATAAAGCTGTCAAGCTTGTCTGGCATTGTCCCAAGCCCACAAGTTGCTCGATATGCCCCAAACACAGGTCCCCCTAAATAATTCCACACTGATACTCACTTTCTGTGGAAGGCATGCTTACATGGACAGATGCCCAACTCATCTCGAGGCTTGAAGTCTTCTAGACACACTGCACAGAGCTGAAAGACAAATTCACAGGTGAGGCAACATGTCTGCTAAGTACTCTCTCGCAGCCCCGAAGTACAGACCCCTGAGGCCAGTCATTTGAAGGGACTTACAAGGTCCCATGACTCCTTAAGTGAAAGAAACAGGCTGGAATGGGCCAGGTCTTCTGAAGAAGAGTCTCCTGCTCTTCCTGTCACATGTCTTCAAGATGGAGGACAGACAGGAAGAGACAGCAAAAGGCAGCTTCCTGTACTTCAGTGCATTGGGAGAGTCTCACTTAGGTTTATTCTTAGTAGATAGGCTGAATATAATGTAATTTTCCTGTGGTGGATGAGGGGCTGACTTCTCCAGGGAATGCCTGCTCAGCAGCACAGCCCCAAAGGGGGACGGCTCATGGCCTGGGGGTCTCCTTTGGTTTTTCATAATGTAGAAACTATAAACCATGGCACAGCCCGCAGTAACATGCTTTTTATAGTTCCTGGGGCCCCTCACTTTGGCACAATCTTATCAGTGTCTGTGTCACATACAGAGTTATTCAAGAGTCACTAAAGTTAAACTTATGAAAATATACGGATGGAGCTAGGATCACCCTCTGACAGGTGGCTAGCTCCAAGGCTCCACTGCCTGCAAAGAGGTCTTCTCCTTTACAGCCAGATGCTGGGTTCCAACCACTACTACCTGGGCACATTCTAGCGCCCAGGACATCAAGTATCATTGCATATACCCACTTTACAGATGAGAAAACAGAGGCGCAGAGCAACCGCCTTGGTGAGTAGCCGGGTCTGGCTGGGGACCCAGGCCCACTGCACAGACGTACTGCTGTACTACTTGTCTCCTGCCCAAAGGCTGAACTCTCCTCCCTGCTTGCTTCCCTGTCCATCTCCAGGGATCCTGCTTCAACCATCACCATTTCTTGTCCATCCCATTGACATGACCTCCCTGTTGCCTGTATCTTCACCTGACATATGTAACCCAGTCTCCTTAGGTTATGTGCAGGACACGTGGCTCTTGGTGCCCTGTGGCAGTGCTGTGAATATTGGTTTTCCAACACCCTTCTTTGGGGGAGCTCTCTGGGGCCCGTGTATACAGCAGATAGGATCTTCACAGGAGGAGGAGGAAAATGGGTAACTGCCTTAGGTTTAGCATTACTGTGAAGACAGCAGGGGAGAAGGGAGGACAGTTAGCCTTGGCTCACACACCCACTAGATGTGGGACCTCAGCCATCATGACGCCTCTCAAGCTCTGTTTCTCCATCCTTAAAGTGGGGACACTACCTGCCCCACTGTCATCAGTTCAGACAAGGGGCAGGGCTGAGGAGGCAGTGAGGCAGTCTATCAATACCAGTTGTTTTTATTTACATTTAAATTTCATGATGGGAGCACTATTTTTAAGCCCATTTTTGACTTCTGGAGGAAGGCTAAGAATAAGCTATGGGGAAATATGAGAAACTAGCAGTTCCAGCCATGGGGGTAGCCTTTTGGGGCTTTAGCTTCCCATCTGTAAAGGGGGATGATGTTCCCACCTCACAGACTATATGCACAGGCCCTCCCAGCACAGGAGGGAAGGAGGGTCAGGGCTGCTGGCTCTGCTTCTGGAGATTCAGTGCTGATCCTACCAAAGGGCAAGAAGTTGGTAAGCCACTCATTTTAATTTGCTTATGTTTTTGGATCCAAGATTAGATTTGTAGCCTTTTCAAAACGGAGTTATAGGGGCACCTGGGTGGCTTAGTGGGTTAAAGCCTATGCCTTCGGCTCAGGTCATGATCTCAGGGTCCTGGGATCAAGCCCTGCATCGGGCTCTCTGCTCAGCGGGGAGCCTGCTTCCCCCTCTCTCTCGCCCTGCCTCTCTGCCTACTTGTGATCTCTCTGTCAAATAAATAAATAAAATCTTTAAAAAAAAAACACGGAGTCATGACTAATGGTTATAATGTGCTATTATGTTCTTAAACAAATTCTAAAACCACAGTCACCTGGAAAAAAAAAATTCTGACAATGTTAAGTGCTAAAGGTGACCAGAAGCCAAGGGTAGTTACAAAGAGAAAAGCCTCAGATCTGACTTTTCAAAAGTTCCATGAAGGGCCAAACTAATATTAGAATTTTACATATTTTGCTAATGAGCTTTACTTCCCAGTATTTCAACAAGATTGCTTCTCCAGTGTAACTTCCCATACCTTTTTAAAAATGGAGATGTAATTCACATAACATTCACCCCTTTAAGGTATACAATTCAGCAGTTTTTAGTATATTCACAGAATTGTACAACCAGCATCACTACCTAATTCCGAAACATTTCATTCCCTGTCCCCAAAGCACACACCCATAAAGAGTCACTCCCCATTCCCCCTTCTTCCCAGTCCCTGGAAACCACTGATCAGCTTTCTGTCTTGATGGATTTGTCTATTCTGGTCATTTCCAGAATGAAATGGAATCATGAAATGGTATCTTACAATATGCGGTCTTTTTTGTCTGTCTTCTTTTACTTAGCACAATGCCTTCAAAGTTCATCCATGTTTATTCATTTTTATGGCTAAATATGTATTATGGATACATCATATTTGTTTATCCATTCACATGTTGATGGCAACTTGGATTATTTCTACCTTTTGGCTATTGTGAATAATGTTGCTCTGAACAAATAACTGAGGGGCGCCTTGGTGGCTAGGTCCATCGAGTGTCTGCCTTTGGCTCAGGTCATGATCCCAGCGTCCTGGGATGGAGTCCCACGTCGGGCTCCCTGCTATGGGGAGCCTGTTTCTCCCTCTGCCTGCTGTTCCCCCTGCTTGTGCTTGCGCACACTCTCTCTCTGACAAATAAATAAATAAAATCTTAAAAAAACCAAAAACCAAAAACCACCACCACCACCAACCACCACAAACCAAACAAGTAATTGAGTTTTCAACTCTCTGCGTATAGATCTAGGAGTAGTTATTAGGTCATATGGTAACGCTTTTTTTTTTTTTTTTTAAAGATTTTATTTGAGAGAGCGAGAGATAGCAAGAGAAAGCACAAGCAGGGCGGGAAGGGAGAAGTAGGCTCAATGACATGAGGCTCAATCCCAGGACCCTGGGATCACAACCAGAGCTGAAGGCACACACTTAACCAACTGAACCACCCAGGCACCACTGTATTTAACTTTTTGAGGAATTACTAAACTGTTTTCCAGAGTGGCTACATTAATTTCAAGTTCCCACCAGCTGTGTATGAAGGCTCTAATTTCTCCATATCATCAGCTTATTATTATTGTCTTTTTTATTATAGCCATCCTAGATGGTATGAAGTGGTACCTCACTGTGGTTTTGATGTGCATTTTTTGACTAATGATGTTGTGCTTATTGGTCTGCTGTATATCTTCTTTGGAGAAATGTCTGTTCCTTTTGCCCCAGTTTTTTTAGTTGGATTATTTTTCTTTTTATTATTGAGATGTAAAATTTCTTTATAAATATTCTAGACAAAAATCCCTTATCAGATAACCAACTGATTTTGACAAAGGTGCAAAAGCATTTCAGTGGCAGGACAACTTTTTCAACAAATGGTGTTTCAACAAAAGCATTATATCAGCCCTAAAGCATAAACAACCAACGGCAAAAAAAAAATCGATAAACTGGACTTCATCAAACTAAAAAGCTTTTGTTCTGCAAAAAATCTTGTTAGGATGAAAGGACTGATATAACATATTTACAGATCTTTTTATTTTGTAGGCTTTTTTTTTTTTAAAGATTTCTTTATTTGACAGAGAGGGAGAGATCACAAGTAGGCAGAGAGGCAGGCAGAGAGAGAGGGGGAACAGGTTCCCCGCTGAGCAGACAGCCTGATGCAGGGCTGGATCCTAGGACCCTGAGATCATGACCTGAGCTGAAGGCAGAGGCTTTAACCCACTGAGCCACCCAGGCGCCCTTGTAGGCTTTTTATTATTGAGTTGTAACAGTTCCTTATATATTGTGGATACTAGACTCTTAACAGATATAAGCGCTGCAAATGTTTTCTCCCTGTGGGTTGTCTTTTTACTTTCTTGATAATGTTATTAGAAGTATAAGGGTTTTTAAATTTTGATGAAGTTCAATTTATGTGTTTTTTTCCTTTGGTTGCTGCTTATGCTTTAGGTGTCAGATATATATCTAAGAAACTGTCGGGGTTGTTTAACCCAAAGTCACAAAAATTTATACTTATTTCTAAGAGTTTTATAATTTTAGTTGTTAACATTTAAGTCATTGGTCCATTTTTTAATTTTTGTATATGGTGCGAAGCAGAGTTCCAACTTTATTCTTTTGCATAATTTGGTTATCTAGTTATCTTAGCACCATTTATTGAATCAACTATTCTTTTCCTATTGGATTGTCTTGACACACTTATTGAAAATCAATTGACCATAAATGCATAGGTTTGTTTTTGAACTCTCAATTCTATTCCATTGATCTGCATGTCTTTCCAACTGCTAGTATCATACTGTCTTAAATGCTGAAGATTTAACTTCTAAAATTGGGAGGTGTGAATCCTCCAACTCTGTTCTTTTCAAGATTGTTTTTGGATATTCTGGGTCCCTTGCATTTCCATGCGAATTTTCGAATCTGCTTGTCAATTTCTTCCAAAAAAAAAAAAAGAGAGACAGCTGTGATTTTGATAGGGATAGCATCGATTCCGTAAATACTATGGGGGAATACCACCCTATCAATAGTAAGTCTTCGAAACCATGAACACGGTAGGTCTTTCCACTTATATAGGTCTTCCTTAGTATCTTTTAACGATTTTTTGGGGAAGATTTTATTTATTTATTTGTCAGAGAGAAAGAGAGTGAGCACGCACACACGTGCACAAGCAGGAGGAGCAGCAGGCAGAAGGAGAAGCAAGCTCCCTGCTGAGTAAGGAGCCTGATGTGGAACTCAATCCCAGGACTCTTGGATCCAAGGCAGACATTTAACTGACTGAGCCACCCAGGTGTCCCCGATATCCTTCAAGAATATTTTGTAGTTTTTAGGGTAGAAGTCTGAGCTTCTTTGTTAAATTTATTCCCAGTTACCTTATTCTTTTTGATGTTGTTGTAAATGGAATAGTTTTCTTAATTTCACTTTTGAATTATTCATTGCCGATGCATAGAAATACAGCTGGCTTTTGTATATTGATCTTGTATCCTGGACATCTGTTGAACTCATTTAAAATATTAGCTCTCATGATTTTTATGGACTCTTTAGAGTTTTCAGTTTTTATAAATCCATGTCATCTGCAAATACAGTTTTACTTCTTCCCTTCTAATCTGGATGCCTTTTATTACCTTTTCTTGTCTAACTGCTCTGGCTAGACCTTGTAGTACAATGTTGAATAAAAGTGGTAAGAGCAGGCATCCTTGTCTTATTCTGACCTTAGGGGGAAAACCTGTCAGCCTTTCACCATTATGATCTTAGCTCTGTGTTTTTCACAGATGCCCTTTATCAAGTTGAGGAAGTTCCCTTCTATTCCTAGTTTGTTGAGTCTTTTTATCATGAAAGAATGTTAAATTTTGTCAAATGCTTTTTCTGCATCTATTAAAGTGATCGTGTGGTTTTTTTCTCCCTTTTTCTGTTAATAGCATTGACTGATTTTCCTTTGTTGAACCAACCTTGTATCCTGGGATAAATTCCACTTGGTTACAATATATAATCCTTTTTATATGCTGGTAGATTTGGTTTGCTAGTATTTTGTTGAGGACTTTTTTACCTCTATTCACATGCGATATTAGTTTGGAGTTCTCTCTCTCTCTCTCTTTTTTGTGATGTCTTTGTCTGGTCTTGACATTAGGACCTGACAGAATGAGACAGTAAGAGTTCCTCATCACTTTTCATTTTCTGAAGTCAAAGAAAGCATCCTATGATAATATCAGCCCTGCCAGAAGCTTGGATAGGAACATATATATTTACTGACTGGTCAGTCTATAGATACTTGAGTTTGCCTGTTTTACAAGTTCTTAACTGACAGTATTTGCAGAAAGCAGAAGGAAACTGGGTGAGGTACTGCAGCAAAAAAAAGCAATTTTTTGCAGCCTGGGGAAGAGCAGAAACTTCAAGTCTGTGGGGGCAGTAAGACCATCAAGATGTGATGGCTCCAGACTCAAACAGACAGGATCACACTCTTGTTTTGTTTTGTATGCAAAATGTGTTTATTGGGATGGTTTCCCACTCATCTTGATTCAGGGTGCTTTTAGTGCTGCTTCTGTCTGAAGGAACATTCTTCTGTCTGCCTTGCTTTTCCTCCTGTGTGGAGCAGCTAACACACAAAACTATCATTTGTGCCTGATTAAAAGTTGGTTGTGATTTTATAGCAACCTGGGCATTTCACAACTGTGGAGTAGGAAGTGGAGCTCTGCACTAGGTGCTTCTTGTGTTTCCTCTTCTCTTCTGGAGAGGGATGGAGGAGATTCTTTGTGAGGGGCATGTTCTTGTGGGGAGGTGTGTTCTTGTGGGAAAGGTTAGGGTCACATTCTTTCTCCATGCTCAGAAGCTGGATAACATGCCCATGTCCATTCTACTGAACTTTTTTATTTTATTTGAGACAGAGAGAGCACACACATGAGGGGGGAGAGGGGCAGAGGAAGAGGGAGAAACAGACTCCCTACTCAGCAGGGAGCCCGACAAGCGGCTGGATCCCAGGACACTGGGATCACTGGGCTGAAGGCAGACGCTTAAATGACTGAGCCACCCATGTGCCCCTCTACTCAACTTTCTTAAATCTGAATTTCTACAAATGCAAAATAAGAAATGCCTTATTTAAATTTTTAAAAATGCGAGTTCCCTTGCTCTTAAGACAATTATATGAACAGACATCTTAGTAATCTTGCCATTTTGTATACTGATTCCATTCACATTACACTGAGATTATATCCATAAATAAGACATGTTTGAGGGAACAATGGTTTTATGGGAACTACATATGTATACTGGACTACCATTCAACTAGTGCACAATCTCTAAAATGCTCAAGACAGGCTTTGATAATTTCCAGGTGGCTGATATAGTTTATAAATTGACCTCAAATGCAAACTATGGAATGGAGAGTCATGTGGGGAAGACAATGTCACACAATGAAAATGACCCACAGCTCAGGTGATTCAGCCAAATGGTTTTCTTTTAAATAGATTCTGTGATGGGCGCTCATATCATTATACTGTTCCTTGAATGGTTATGAGGATATCACATCTTCTGCAGAGGCAGCATTTCTAGTTCAGAGGTGTCATTTAAAGTTGGAATCTTTGAGAGCTATGAAAGCAACCTAAAGATGGTTGTGCTACTCATGAAAGATCCAACTTTCCTGTTCCAAACTGAAATACAGTGGGCAGTCCCTTCCATGGGCCCTCAAGTGTTTGTGTCCTTGGTCCATTACTGTACATGCCTCATTGACTCGTGACCTTCTCTACCATGGGATCAGTGTTCCTTGGTTGAAGGGGGAAACTATATTCTACCCACTCAATCTTTAGGGTCCTATATACTGTCAGTTCCTTATACATGCTTTGGACTTTTGTAATTTTTTTTTAACTGTTCTTACAATTCAAACAAACCTGGGACAAACCTCAATTGGGCTCCAAATATTTGTATACTAACTTAAAAGCAATATTCAGGAATGTGATTTATAAGACTTATCAGTAGTTCTAGAAAGACTGAAAAGGGGCGCCTGGGTGGCTCAGTTGGTTGAGCAACTGCCTTCGGCTCAGGTCATGATCCTTGAGTTCCAGGATCGAGTCCCACATCGGGCTCCCAGCTTCACGGGGAGTCTGCTTCTTCCTCTGACCTTCTCTCCTCTCATACTCTCTCTCGCTTTCTCTGTCAAATAAGTAAAAAAAAAAAAAAAAAAAAAATCTTTGAAAAAAAAAAAAAGAAAGACTGAAAAGGTTTAAATCTCCTCCTACATAAGAAAAGGACGTGGTAAAATCTGCACTGCCACAGCCACTTCCTCACTGGAGCAAAGGGAAGGGAACGAGGCTATGGGGAGGGAGGAGAAGAAGGAAAGATGTTCTTTCCACAGGGGGCAACTCCAATGGGTCCAACCTTTTTGTAGTCTCTTCTTATGGAAAGCAGGGCAGAGCAGGGTCACAGCATGTCTGCTATACTACTCTTCACCCACTTCCTACCTACCTTGGGAAAACTGACCTCAAGATAGCTCTTCCTAGTCCTTGTGCAGCTAGGATCCCAGGTGCTGCTGAGATGCAGAGGGGAGCAGGGTCTCCTACCCTTCTGTAGATACAGGCAATACGTGATGGAAGAGGGGATGGACCTAATTCAAATTCGGAAGCTACGCAGATGGCTCTACCACTGTATTGTGGATGTGGACACACAGTTCTACAAGGATATGTGTACTCTGATTGGCTCATACAGCCACAACAGGTGGAGGAGGCCTTCTCTGGTACGGTGCAGGACAGAAAGAGTGCAATGCGGAAATAAAATCTGGATGATGGCTGAAAATTTCCCAACCTTGGTGAAAGAAAAATCTACATATTTATGAAGGTTGAGTAAACCACAAACAGGATAAATCCAAAGAAATCCATGCTCAGATTATCATAACTACTGAAAACTAGACAATAAAAAAAATTTCGAAGGCAACTGAAGAAAAAGGACATATTACTGATAGAGGATCAAGGATTTGAATAACTATGAATTTCTCATTGGAAATCATGGAGGCCAGAAGGAAGCGGCACATTTTAAAAGTGCTGAAAGAAGGCACCTGGGTGGCTCAGTCAGTTAAGGGTCTGCCTTTGGCTCGGCTCATGATCCTGGGATCCTGGGATCAAGCCCTGCACTGGGCTCCCTGCTCAGTGGGGACTCTGCTTTCCCCACTCTCCCTCTTCCCCGCTTGTGCTTTCTTGTTCTCTAATGAATAAAATCTTGAAAAAAAAAAAAAAAAAAGTACTGAAAGAAAATAAGTGTCAATCCAGAGTTCTATACCAAATAAAAATTCTTTAGGAATGAAGGTGAAATAAAGACATTCTCTGAAGGCAAACTAGTAGAATTCACAGCCAGCAGATCTGCTCTAAAAGAAATGCTAAAGGAAGATCATCAGATAGAAGGAAAATGGAATTAAGAAGGAAATTGGGGGCGCCTGGGTGGCGCAGTTGGTTGGGCAACTGCCTTCAGCTCAGGTCATGATCCCGGAGTCCCGGGATCGAGTCCCACATCGGGCTCCCAGCTCCATGGGGAGTCCGCTTCTCACTCTGACCTTCTCCCTTCTCCCTTCTCATGCTCTCTCTCACTCTCTCTCTTTCCTAATAAATAAATAAATAAAATCTTTAAAAAAAAAAAAAAAAGAAGGAAATTGGAATATTAGGAATGAAGACAACAGAAATGATAAATGTCTGGATAAATATTTATGACTATTCTTCCTCTCCTGAATTCTTTAAAATATATTTGACAGTTTTAAGTAAAAAAATACAACATTGTCTGATGGGATTTTCAATGTATATAGATGTAATATGATACCTATTGCATAAAGGGAAAAAGATAAAGGGATCTATATGGTGGAAGGTTTCTACATTCCAGCTGAAGTGCTAAAAAATTGATTCTAAGTATTTATTTTATAATCCACTAAAATATTACACAAAAAGATAAAGTCAAAATCATAATAGATACTAAAAATGGATTACTAGGGGTGCCTGGGTCACTCAGTCAGTTGAATGTCTGCCTTCGGCTCAGGTCATGGTTCTGGGGTCCTGGGACAGCCCCGCATTGGGCTTCCTGCTTGGTAGGGAGTCTGCTTCTCCCTCTTCCTTTGCCCCTACCCCTACTCATACTCTCTCTTGTGCCCTCTTAAATGAATAAATGAAAAAAATCTTTTAAAAAAGTGAATTAATAAAATGGATTACTAAAAATGTTCAAATAACCCAAAGAAGTCAGGAATAGGGAAAAAGACAGACAAAGAGAGGGAAAAGCAGAAGACAAATAATACGGTAATAGATCTAATTCCAAACATCAATAATTGCCTCAAATGTAAATGGTCTAAACACACCAATTAAAACAAAGATTGGCAGAGTGGGTTAAAGAAAAAAAAAAAACAACAACCCACCATAACCCAACTTTATGCTATCTATAAGAAAACTCACTTCAAATATAATTACATAGGTAGACTGAAAATAAAAAGATGGAAAAAGACATAACATGCAAACATTAAAGCTAGAGGTGCTACGTATTTTTTAAAAAAGGAGTTAATTCTTCTTTATTTGAGAGAGAGAGAGAGAGAGAGCTCATGAGCACAAATGGGGGAGAGAATTTTCAAGCAGACTCCCTGCTGAGTGGGGAACCTGATGCAGGGGTTGATCTCACCACCCATGAGATCATGACCTGAGCTAAAACCAAGAGCTGGATACTTAACTGACTGAGGCATCCAGGCCCCCCAGCCAGAGGTGCTATATTAATATCGGGCAAAGATTTCAAAGCAAAGAAAACTACCAGAGATGAAGAGGGAGGGATATTACAATTTCAATAAAAGTGTTGATTCACCAAGAAGACGCAATCCTAAAAATCCTAAATGTGTGTTCAGCTAACAACAGAGCCTTATATAAATAAATAAATAGATAGATAAATAAATAAATAAATAAATGCAAAGACATATGTGTTTATAGATAAGAAGCCTCAATGTGGTAAAGATGCCAATTTCCCCCTGATTTATAGATTTAATGCAATACCAATCAAAAATCCCAGCAGGATTTCTTCTTTTTTTGTAGATAGAGATTAGCTGATGCTACAATTTATATGGAAGAGCAAGGAATTAGACTAGCTAAAACAGTTTCGGAAAAGAATAAAGTTGGAGGATCATACTGCCTGATTTTAAGATATATAAAGCTACAGTAAGCTTTATTAGTAAAGCTACATTAAGACTGTGGTGTTGGTGAAGGGATGAGTGTATAAATCAAAGGAGCAGAATAGAGAATCCAGAAATAGAGTCACGAAATATGATCATTTGATTTCTGACAAAGGAAATTTAATGGAGAAAGCTACCACTCATCAAACTAGAGTTGGGGACACTGTGGTAAACAAATCAAAGACTAAATGCAAACAGGGGCAGATCATAAACTAATGCCAAGACTCTCAGGTTTCTCTTGAAGAAACCCAGACCTGGCAACAACTGGCCTATATTCCCCCATGGCAACAATCAGCTAGAGCTAAGTGCTGGCAACTCCTTTAACAGGACCTGCATGCCCCCGTGTGTCACAGCTTCCGTAGCACCCTTCTGTTTTTGACACCAAGACTTCATTAGATGCCATTTATTAACCGACTTGCATGACAGTTCCGTTGTTTCTCTTAGAGATCTCCTTCTGTATATCTGTGTCTCTATGAAAAGATGGAGAAATAAACAAAAACCGGGAAGACTATGGGTATTGAGAGGACATTTTTCTTCATAGAAGGACAATATATTCTCGTGTTTTGATTATGTATAAAGCATCTCCTTAGCCTCACTTAGTGTAAGTGTTGTTTGACTCCTATACTGGTAGAAAAAATTAAGCAAAAATGATATAGTCACAGCTATAGAGCCAACTATCTAAGAAGCTGGGGTGGGGGGTGGTGTCTGGGCATCTGAGTCTCCAAGGTCCCAGGAAGTCTCCCTTAGGGGAGACTTGACAAAAGCCAAGAAGAAGCTGTTTGTGCAATACCAGAACCCCTAAGAATTTCTCAGCATATATCCCAGATAACACACAGCCCCCTCTGCATACTCCAGTGTGACTTTTTTATTTATAGTCCCCTCTACCAGACTGTTAACTGCTTAAGAGCAGAAATTAGTTTTTTATGCTTATTTGCATCTCTAGTTTAGTACAGTGTTGACATGTTTTATGTATCCAGTAACTCTAAAATTATTATTATTTTAGAGAGGGGAGGGGAGGGAGAGAGAATCCCAAGGATGCTCCACACCTAATGCGGAGCCTGACTCAGGGCTCGATCGCACAACCCTAACATCATGACCTGAGCCGAAATCAAGAGTTGGACACTTAACCAACTGAGCCACCCAGGTGCCCCAACTCTAAAACTATTTTTTTTTAAAGATTTTATTTATTTATATGAGAGACAGAGAAAGTGAGAGAGAGCATGAGAGGAGAGAAGGTTAGAGGAAGAAGCAGACTCCCCGTGGAGCTGGGAGCCCGATGTGGGACTCGATCCCGAAACTGAAGGATCATGACCTGAGCCGAAGGCAGTTGCTCAATCAACTGAGCCACCCAGGTGCCCAAAACTATTTTAAAAGTAATATATTAACTTAATTTCCTTCTTTAAGAACCCTTACATATAAAACTAACCTCTTTTCTGACCAACTTCCCCTAATCTTTTTTCTCTTCTCTTCCTCTGTGTAACTATGTGTCATTCTCAAACCAGTAAAACACCTTGTAGTATGCATATATATCCATGAACAATATGGTTTTTAGTTCAGTTTACCTATGTCAAATAAACATTCATATCACTTTGTGACTTGCTTTTTTTTGGATCCCACTAGAGATCTATCCCAATTGACACATTTACAGATAGAGCTTAGTCCTTAATTTTGCCTACTTTATAGTACCTTCATTGTACTATATCAGGTTTCCTTCCTTCCCTCCCTCTCTTGGTGGATAATCTTCCAGTATATCATGTTTTATTTATTCACTCACCACTGATGGACTAAATTTGGCTTGTCTTTGATATTTCACTATTGTAATTATTCACTAATAACAGTACCCATATTGAAATTCCACATGCTTACACAGAACCAAACTATGTTACTACTGTATAATTAGGATATAGGAATGCACACATACACACAAAACCCTGAAATGTAACTTGAAAGAACCAAATGAATTGCAAAAAATACCTGATTGCTTCTAGAAACAAGCTGTGGAGGTTAGGTTATCCTAACTACCAGTTTCAAATAATGGGGAGAAGGGAACAGTAGCTGGTCAGACTCGGCAAAACAGGAATGGGTGGGTGCAAATGGGATACTAACTCCAATACATAATGATGTAACACAATGTACTCATTCAAGATAAAGACCCATTCTAAATTAGTTGGTTGGACCAATGAGGAAGATTTCTGCTCCTGAGGAACCTGGTGGTTTAATATTGGTAACATGTGTCAGAATATAATCTGTACATTTATGGTCCTCAAAGAGACCCCAAATAGAAAAGAGATCATCCTCTATTACTTCATGTTAATTTTGGAAAAATTTAAAAATCAAACAGTAAAAGTAAATAAACTAATAAATAAATTTAAAAAATCAAACAGTAATTGATGCTTTGGGTTTAATCCAAGGTTGGGTCTAAAATGCTATAATACAGTAACTCTTTGATTAAAAAATATGCAAAAAGAGCAAAGGAGCAGTAGACATTTTCAAAGTACTAGACAATAATATAAATCATTCTTTTTTCCCCCCAAGATTTTATTTACTTATTAGATAGAGAATACAAGAAGAGGGAGTAGCAGGCAGAGGGAGAGGGAGAAACAGGCTAGATCTCAGGACCCTGAGATCATGACATGAGCCGAAGGCAGACGCTTAACTAACTGAGCCACCCAGGTACCCCTAAATCATTATTTTATTATTCAAATAATTTTACAAATTAACTCTCTTTATACAGACTAGCAATGAAGTTGCCCCACAATTAGATTATATAAGACAGAATATTATAATGTGCAGCTTTCCAAGTCTTTGTTTTACAAACCAATTCAAAAACTTGGAAAGGAAGGACAAGAAAAGGGCCCTAAAATTAAAAATTCTGAAATACTGTAGTTAGAGAGGACACAAGGAGTAAAATGAAGAATTCTTACAGGCGATGTATCTGAAGGCGTACAGCAGGATACACACACACTTTTGTATTCATGTCACAAAGCATGGTAACATAATGAACACCTGGGAACCAACCATGCAACTTCATCACTAGAAAATCACAAGGAATCATATCTCCCCTTACATTCTTCTCTATTGTATCCTCTTGCCTCACCTCCCCAAAACTCAACCCCCATGAAGTAATCACTGCCTCTTTTGTGCCATTTATATGAAGGGATTACTAGGAACATTTTCAAGAATGAAATTAGTGCAAATTCATCTTGAGTAGAAAAACTAATTTATATCTACCTCCTCATATCAGGGATAGTACACAGCATTCCTACTGCTATGAAATCTTACATCACCACCATAGAGATTAAAAATCTTCTCACAATTAATCTTTTCTCTTAAAGTCATCTCATAATTGATTTTTATGTGACCTCAGCCTCAAATATTCTATTAAGCAGATCAAGATAAGCTTAACTTTTGTTAACTTCTGGAAATAAAGATGGTTAAGCATACCACAGCATACTACTTCTATTAGATAATAGCTCAAGAAAAGATTAAAATACTTATAGGCAACTTACCTCATGTAAATTCAGTTCTTTGACTTTTTCTTTTAATATAACCTGTAAAACAAAAAAGTATGTTATGTCCATTTAAATCTATAATTAAAAAATTTCTCATTTTACTCTAACATATTTTTCTTTTGTATATGTAGCTCATTTCTCCTCCTGCTCAATATTGGAGAAAACCTCTTATACTGAGACAGAACATTTTAGCCATTATTTATCTATTTTTTTTTAGCCATTATTTTTTTAGCAACATTTTTTTAACATGAGCAGTGACGCAATGTTCTCCTGAAAAGCAATTTTAAGATTTTTTTATTTGATAGAGAGAGAGATCACAAGCACGCAGAGAGGCAGGCAGAGAGAGAGGGGGAAGCAGGCTCCCCGCTGAGCAGAGAGCCCGAAGTGGGGCTCGATCCCAGGACCCCGAGATCATGACCTGAGCCGAAGGCAGAGGCTTTAATCCACTGAGCCACCCAGGCGCCCCCTGAAAAGCAATTTTAAAATCCCCTTCAGTATAGATTAAATTGCAGGAAAAGACATAAATACATGCTCATCTGGACCAAGTGCTAACTTTGGAGGAAAATAAATGACATTGACTCTTATGATTCACTAAAACAGTATTAGCTGATGGAACTGATTATTAATTCATAAAAGATTAAAAAAATAAAGTCAAGCTTAATTTCCAAGTTTTACTTATTTTTATACATCATTATCCTTGGAAATTTTAGCTCTACCCAAAGTCATGTAAATGAACTTAAAATTCACCCAGGTGCTATTCCTAAACTGATTTTGTGGTGACTGGATACCAGTTAAAAAAAAAATGACAAGTGGTAAGAGGGCAGCAGATTATTATTTAAAAAGAAAATTTCAAGGGGTGCCTGATTGGCTGTTGGTAGAACATGTGACTTTTTTTTTTTAAAAGATTTTATTTATTTATTTGACATAGAGAGCATAAGCACACGGAGTAGCAGGCAGAGGGAGAGGGAGAGGCAGGCTCTCTGCTGAGCAGGGAGCCAATGTGGGACCTGACCCAGGACCCTGGGACCATGACCTGAGCTGAAGGCAGTCGCTTAACCAACTGAGCCACCCAGGTGCCTGAGCATGTGACTCTTGTCTTGGAGTTGTGAATTCAAGCCCCACATTGGGTGTAGTGATTACTCAAAAAAATAATATACTTTTTTTTTAAAAGATTATTTATTTATTAGAGACAGAGACTGAGAATGAGAGGGGAGAAGGTCAGAGAGAGAAGCAGACTTCCCGCAGAGCCGGGAGTCCGATATGGGACTCGATCCTGGGACTCCAGGATCATGACCTGAGCCAAAGGCAGTCGCTTAACCAACTGAGCCACCCAGGCGCCCAAAAAAATAATATACTTAAAAAATTAAAAAATAAAATAGAAAATCTTGGAAAATAAACAGCTTATTAGAATTATATGCTATCTTTAAGTGAAAAAATAGGCAAGTGAAATTTGGGGGAAATCTCCCAGTTTTGAGTATCTTATATTCTTGAACCAAAAATGGTTTTCAGGGCAAATCATATTTTCAGAATTCACAACCTAAAGCTACCATCCAGCTATGCAGGGATGTACTAAATTTCTAATTCAGTATATTTTAAAGACCACTTTACTGTCTCTCTTGTTACTCTATTAATTCTATCAGTCAATTTCACTTGTTAAATGACCATCAAGGCCAATTTTACTTTCTAGTTAGCTTACATACAAATATCTTATAGGCTGTCAAGTTTATGATAATATTGAGATGAAAGATCATTAATTTAGAAAACTAGAACAGTCAACTCTATGAGACCTATGGGGAAGAGCACTGGGTTACCTATGAACATCAGTGTGGACATCTAAGGAACTTGACAAGGAGCTCTGATTTCCAAGACGCATAAACAAAAGATGGACAAAGTGATACATAATCCTAAAATGATGACATGGTCCTGCAGCATCAGTGTCAGCAAGGTTAAAGACCCAAGCAAACTAAAGCTTACCCCACCACTCCACAAAAACAAAAAACAAAAACAAGACAAAAACAAAAACAAAATCCTAAAACCAGAAAGCAAAAAAAACTAAGGACAATAAAAATAATTTCATACTTTGGACCAAAAGAAAATTAAGGATCACCTAGGCCCACTGTTTGGTGTCAGTGGTAGAATGTTAACGGATGACACATGGAAGAAAAACCAAATCTTACTTGGCCATCAAGAAAAGCTAAGTTTATTCCCTTAAAGAACAAATCGGTAAAGGGATGACAGTACAAAGGGTAGAGATTAACAGCAATGACCCAAATATTTAGACTTCTGGTTGTGTGACATGAGGAGATGAGATCACTATAATGCAACTGTTTACCTCTGAGGAACTGTTATGTTTTCTAACGTAAGAGGTAAAAAATTCATTTTATGGAATCTCTTAACTCCACTAGATTAACAGTAACTTTAAGAATTATAAACCACAGCACTTCCCTTTAGCAGTGTTGGCTAAAGTTCCCTGTTATATTATTATATCATCTGAACTTCAAATAATATGAAAGAAAATACTTCAGGTAAAGTTAATCTATTTTGTACTGCAATCTGGAAGTGACGTGCTAAAACGAACACAAGTAAACCTAGTCCCAAGTTAAAATATGAGTGGAAATCTAAGTTCTTATTATTTGGTTAAAAAAAAAATCAAGGCTAATCTGAAGTACATTTCTTACCTGTTTGTAAGCATAAAATTCTTTGTGTGCTTGATGTCTTAGCCTAAAAGACAGAAATGAGCAATGCAATGTTGAGGTTTTTAAAACAACAATTTGATAGAGATCTTAAACAGACTTTTGATATTAATTTATATCATTTATGGTTTAAAATCCAAAATCTTTATCCCGAAAAACACCCAAATGACATTGTTACCATATTATAAGAATGTAGCCAAAGAACTATAAAATGTTATGTTATCCAAATGTTAAATTCAAGTGAAATTGAAGAAGGCTCAAGTTTATTTATATTGGTGACAGTCCACTTGTTCTAATAATATTTAATATATCACATTTTTTAATTTAAAAAATTTAAGTGTGACATCCATCTAATAATGTAAAAAAACCTTAAGAATACAGCTAAATGTGGGGCACCTGGGTGGCTCAGTTGGTTAAGCATCTTCTTTTGGCCCAGGTCATGATCCCAGAGTGCTGGGATGGAGCCCCGTGTTGTCTTCCTGCTCAGTGGGGAGTCTTCTTCTCCCTCTGCCCCTCCCCCCTGTTCCCCTGCTCATGTGCTCTCCCTCGCTGGCGCTCTCTCTCTCTCTCTCTTGCTGGCTCTCACTTTCTCTAAGAAATTTTAAAATTTTAAAAATTTAAAAACCAAAAAGAACTACGCCTAAATGTTAAAAAAATATATGTACACACACGGAGTGTAACTATCACCCAGATCAAGATCTAGAACATTTCCAGGACCCCTGAAATGACTCCTTCCAATCAATATCTACCCCTAAGAGGTACCCACTATCTTGATTCCTACCATTATAGATTAACTGTGCTTGTTTTGAACTTCACATAAATATATCATCTGATATATACTTTCTGTGTTGACTTCTTTCAGCCAACAATTACTGTGAAATTCATCCATGTGATTGCAGTAATTCTTTTGATTCATACAATGTTCCACTGTATGTTTTGTTTTTTTTTAAGATTTTATTCATTTACTTGACAGAGAGAGAGAGATCACAAGTAGGCAGAGAGGCAGACAGAGAGAGGGGGAAGCAGGCTCCCCGCCGAGCAGAGAACCCGATGCAGGGCTCAATCCCAGGACCCCGAGACCATGACCCCAGCCAAAGGCAGAGGCCTCAACCTGCTGAGCCACCCAGGTGCCCCGATCCATTACACTGTTGATGAATATTAGGTTACTTCCAGTTTGGGGCTATTGTAAATAAAGCTACTACATAAATTCTACATATTTTAGTGGATATATAGACTCAATTCTGTTCAGTATACAATGAGGAGTAGAACTGCTAGTCAAAATGCTTGTACCGATTTCTATTCCTAGATATAATGCACTAGAGCTCTTGCTGTTTCACATCTTTGCCATTACTTGGTAGGATCAGTTAAAAAAATTTTTAGCCAATGTGGTAGGTATTCAGTGGTAACTCATTTTAGCTTTAATTTGCATTTCCCAATTGATGTTCAGAACCTTTTTAAGAGTTTATTGTCCATTTGGATAACTTCCTTTATAAGATGCCTGTTTGAGTCTTTAAAAAATGAGTTACCTTTTTCTTATTGATTTGCAGGAGTTCTTTATATATTTCAGATGCAAGTCCTCTTTTGGGTCTATGTACTGCAATTATCTCCTACTCTATGGCTTGTGTTTTCATTCTCTTGATGGTATCTTTTGATGAACAGAAGCTTTTAATTTAAGTCCAATTTATAAACTCTTCCCAATAATGTCAGTTCTTTTTGCATCCAGTTAAAGAAATCTTTGCCTAGCCCCCCAGATCAGGAAGATATTCTCTTATGTGTATTGTGAAACAATTTGTTATTTTACCTGTCACGTTTAGGTATCCATCCAAAATTACTTATGATCCATCTGAAATTAGTCTTTATATATGATGTGAGGAAGGGGTCAAGATTCTTTTTATCCACATGCAGATTTTCAATTGATTCATTTGATTCATTCATATATTGATTCATTTAATTATATAGGGTTATTATTTAAAAGACCCTATTTTCCCTATTGCATAGCGGTGGCATTTCTGACTTAAGTCAGATCCAATATGTGGATCTGTTTCTAGAGTTCTAATCTATTCCATTGGTCTATTTGCCTATTCCTGTATACTGGGTTGAAAGTGTCAAAAATTCATGTCTGTTGGAACCTCGGAACACAATTATATTTGGAAATAGAGTCTTTGTAGATTATTTAGTTAATATGAAGTCATATTAAATCCAATATGACTGGTGTAGAAGAAGAGGAGAGGACATACAGAGACACAGGGAAGAAGGCCAAGTGAAGAGAGAAACAGACTGAAATCATGCAGGTACAAGCCAAGGAACACCCAAGATTTCTGATAACTACCAGGAACTAGGGAAGAGGCAAGGAAGGATTCTCCCCTAGAGCCTTCAGAGGGAGCATGGACCTGCTGACATCTTGATTTCAAACTTCTAACCTCCAGCACTGTGAAATTAGAGTTCTGCTATTTTTAAGCCACTTGGTTTGCAGTACTTTGTTATAGCAGCCCTGAAAAATGAATGCACCTGGTGTTATCACCACCTTAGCTTTTTTTTAAAAGATTTTATTTATTTGTCAGAGAGAGAGCACAGGAGGGGGAGTGGCAGGCAGAGAAGGAGAAGCAGGCTCCCTGCTGAGCAAAGAGCCCGATGATCCCGATCCCAGGACCCTAGGATCACAATCAGAGCCAAAGGCAGATGTGTCGTGACTGCGCCACCCAGGCATCTCCACATTAGTTTTTTTTTTCTTTTAATTTTTATTCTGAAATAATTTTGGACTTATAGAAAAGCTGTAAAAAATAGAGTTCACATATACTTTCCTCCCAGATTTTCCAATGTTCACATCTTACACAACCATTGTACAATGACCAAAACCAGAAAATTAACACTGATATTATTAATATGGTCATAATATTAAACTATAGACTTCATTTCAATTTCACACTTTTTTAAAAATCAATGTCCTTTTCCTGTTCTATTATCCAATCCAAGATCCTACCTTGCATCTATTTAGGTCTCCTTAGCCTCCTCCAAGCTCTGACAATTCTTTAGTTTTTCCCTAATTTTCAAGATTTTGACACATTAACCATGATCATTTGGTTATGGCGGTGCCTACCGGGTCTCTCCACTGTAAAAGTTACTATTTCCCTCTTTTTGACTGATCAATATCTTGGGGGAGAGATGTTGAAACTATGCAAATACACTATTTTTTTTTTTTAAAGATTTTATTTTATTTATTTTAACAGAGAGAGAACACAAGCAGGCAGAGAGGCAGGCAGAGGCAGAGAGAGGAGCAGGCTCCCCGCCGAGCAAGGAGCCCGATGTGGGACTCGATCCCAGGACGCCGGGATCATGACCTGAGCCGAAGGCAGCCGCTCAACCAACTGAGCCACCCAGGCATCCCGCAAATACACTATTTTTTTCTTCAAACTTTTGCCCACTGATTTTAGCACCCATCTTTCTTGCAACAATTACTGCAGTGACTGCATGGTGGTGGTTTTGTAGTTTTTTAATTCCTTGTATATTAATTGGAATTCTTCTGTATGGAAGAGATGTCCCATCTTCCTGATTTATTTTTATTTATATTAATTTGTGGATATTTGTTTTAGTCCATGGGTTATAATTCAGTAAGATCATTATTTGTTTTGTTGCTCAAACTGATTTAGGTTTGGTCTTTAGGAGCTCTATCAGCTTGACTCTTGTGTCCTTTCAACTTTCCTCACCCTTTTCCATGCATGTCCTTGCTTACTAGCACCAAAAGGTGTTCCAAGCTCATCTTATATTTTCCATGCCTCAGTTGTGGAATTAACCACTTCTTTGAAAGAATCTTGGTTCCTTTTATCGACGAATAGTATTCAGAAACCAAATTCTGGGTGCCAGGTGAATAGTACTTTAAGTACTGGGGCTTTGTAACAAGTTTTGGGTCTGGCAGTGTTAAGTCCTCAAGCTCTGCTCTTAACTATTGTCTTGGCTATTCCTGATCCTCTGCACTTCCATATAAATTTTATGAGGTAGTCAGTTTCCACAAAAAATCTGCTAGGATTTTAACTGAGGTTGTACATAGAATTTATAGATCAATTGTGGAAGAACTGACATCTTTGCAAGACAAAGTTTCCAACCTATGAACATAATATATTCCTCTATTTATTAGATCTTCTTTCTATACATTTCTAGGTAGGACACTTGTAATTTTCTGCATTTTTGATTAAAACATCCTAAGACTTGTGAAGTGGATCTCATAGTGGTTTTAATTTTAATTAATTAATTTCTTTTATGATCAATGATGTTAAACATCTTTTCATGTACTTGTTGGCCATTCATATATCCTTTTTGGGGAAATGGCTATTTATTTAAGTCTTTTGTCTATTTTAAAATTCAATTGTCTTCTTGTCATTGAGTTGTAAGAATTTTTAAAAAACATACTCTGGTTATTAAATTCTTATTTAATTTATCAGATATATGAATTGGAGGGATGCCTGGATGGCTTAGTTGGTTAAGTGTCTGCCTTCGACTCAGGTCATGATTCCGGGGTCCTGGGATCAAGCCCTACATCGGGCTCCTTGCTCAGTGGGGTGCCTGCTTCTCCCTCTCCTGCTCTCCCTCCTTGTGATCTCGCTCGGTCAAATAAATAAATAAATAAAATCTTAAAAAAAAAAGATATATGAATTGGAAATATTTCTCTCCCATTCTGTAGGGTATCTTTTTACCTTTTTTTTTTTTTAAATAAAAGATTTATTAGAGAGAGAGAATGTGTGCAAGTGGGGGCAGAGGGAGAAGAGGAGAATCTCAAGCAGACTCCATGCACTGAGTCTGATGTGGGGCTCAATCTCATGACCCCAAGATCATGACCCGAGCTGAAATCAAGAGTCAGACGCTTAACTGATTGAACCACACAGGTGCCTCCTTTGCTTTTACTTTCTTGAAAATGTTCTCTGATGCACAAATGTTTTTAATATTTGTAAGTCTTATCTATATTTTCTTTTGTTGCTTGTGCTTTTGATGTCAAATCTAAGAAACCATTGCCAATCTGAGGTCATCAACACTTACCTATTTTCTTCTAAGAGTTTTTTTCCTTAAAGATTTTATTTATTTATTTAAGAGAGAGAGAGAATGAGTGTGAGCACAAATGGGGGGTGGGGGGCTGGGCAGAAGGAGAGGGAGAAGCAGGCTCCCCTTTGAGCAGGGAGCTGGCTGCGGGGCTTGATCCCAGGACCCTGAAATCAGGATATGAGCTGAAGGCAGATGCTTAATCAAATGAGCCACTCAGGTGCCCCTCTTCTGAGAGTTTTATACTTCTAGCTCTATTATTTACGTTGTTGATCTATTTTGGGGTTAATTTTTATGTAGGATGTATT
This sequence comes from Nasua narica, assembly GCA_028533885.1. Taxonomy (NCBI): domain Eukaryota; kingdom Metazoa; phylum Chordata; class Mammalia; order Carnivora; family Procyonidae; genus Nasua; species Nasua narica. The sequence goes on along the minus strand of CM052811.1, from coordinate 94,960,044 downwards.
CAGTTTCATTCTTGTGCATGTATTACTCAGTTGTCCCATTATTTGTTAGACTATTCTTTCCCCATTGAATAGTCTCAACACACATGACAAAAGTTAATTTGTCATAGGTGTTTGGGTTTATTTCTGTACTCTTAATTCCACTTCATTTTTTTTTTTAAAGTCTGTTCTTATGCCAGTACCACAATGTTTTGATCACAGTAACACTGCAGTTAAGTTTTGAAATTGAAGAGTGTGTCTTCCTCTTTTGTTTTTCTTTTCAACACTGTTTCAGCTATTCAGGGCCCCCTGCAGTTCCAGATCAGTTGAGGGTCAGTTTTTCCACATAAAAGGCTATTGGAATTTTGATAGGGAATGCAATGAATCTGTAGGTTGCTTCGGGAAGTACTGTCATCTTAATAATATTAAGTCTTCTAACCCACGAACATATGGAATGCCTTTCCATTTATTTAAGTCTTCTTTAATTTCTTTCAGCAGTGTTTTGTAGTTTTCAAGGTACAAGTCTCCTACCTCCTTGGTTAACTTTATTCCTAGGAATTTTATTCTTTTGGATGCTATGGTAAATGGGATTTTTTTTTTCTTTTCAGATCATTCCTTGCCGATGTATAGAAACACAACTGATTTTTGTGTGCTGATTTTGTACCCTGGAAGTTTGCTTAATATGTTAGGTCTAGAGTTGTGTGTGTGTGTGTGTGTTTATTCTATGGGATTGCCAATACTATATAGAATTATGTCATCTGCAAAAAGATAGTTTTCCTTCTTTTTTCTCAATTGGATGCCTTCTATTTATTTTCCTTGCCTAACTACTCTGGCCAGAACTGCAAGTATAATGCTAAATAGCAGTGGTGAAAACAGGTACCTTTGTGTTCTTCCTGATCTTAGGGGAAAAGCTTTCACTTTTTCACCATTGAGTATGATGTTAATTGTGGGTTTTCTTTTCTGACACAATAAATGCCATTTCTTGTGTCAGTTTTGATGCACTACATTTTTTCTAGGAAAATATCCAATTCAATGAAAATTTCAAATTTATTGGCATAAAGTCATTCATAATATACATTTTGATCTTATAATGTTTGTAGGATTTATAGTACTGTCCTCTTTTTCATTTTTTTTTAAGATTTTATTTTTAAGTAATCTCTGCACTCAATAAGGGGACTGAACTCAGGACTCTGAAATCAAGAGTCACATGCTCTACTGACTGAGCTAGCCAGGGCCCCACATTTCTGATAGTAATTAACATTTTCTCTCCTCTTTTTCCTGATCAATCTTTCTGGAGATTCATTAATTTCGTTACTCTTTCCAAAGAATCAGCTTTTGGCTTCAATGATTTTAGTATACATTTGTTTTCTATTTCATTGATTTCTGTGCTTAGGTTTTTAATTTTCTTCCTCTACTTTCTTTTGGATTTAATTGGCTTTTTTTCCCCTGGCTCTATTAAAGGAAAACATATAATTGGTTTTCAGCCTGTCTATAAAATATATTTTTAAAACTATAAATTTCTCTTACTTAGGTCAAATTTACTACTCATGTAGTTCAAATAATCTATATCCTTACTGCTTTTTTTTTTTGTCTGCTTGTTTTACAAGAAAAGTGTGCAGTGCATTTTCATGTAAAGAGTAAAATGAATTCCATTAGAGTTCATTAAAATGAGGCTGGATCTGCATATTTGTTTATTTGACTCTTTTAATTGGATCTACCTATTTTTCCAAAGCATCATTACATCCAACCACAGCATGGACCAATTTGTGCTCACATTTTTCTTTAATCCATTGTTCATAATTCATCCCTTCTAGGAAATCTTCCTTAAATTAACTTCACCTTTCTGATCATTCCTTTACTCTAAGTTCCATTAATTACCAAATATTTTACATTAAACTGTTTTATTTTGCATTTGCTATGCATTTAACAGATATCTTTTTGCTATTCCTTCCAGGAAACATAATAGTAATATAGATTGTGACTTATTTGGTGAAAGGAGGTGAGAATGGGGAATAATACTTTTTATTTCTTTTTTCTTATGTAGTTTGTTATCTGTTATTTAAAAGAAAAGCAAAAAAGGTGCTGTCTTCGTTAAAAAAAATTCCAGGTTCAAAATTAAAACAACCACACAAACGAGTTTTAGAAATCCAATATGCAAATCTGTCTTTTAAGAGTGATTATGAAAATTCTAAAATGGTCATTTTGAAATGAAGCCCAATAAACACAATTGATTATTTGTTAAGGTTAAGAGCACATGTTCTGGGGTCAGGCACAAATGGGTTTGAGTCTCAGCTCTAATCAACTTTTATACGTGTGACTGTAAGATAATTGCTTAACTTCTGTAAAATAAAGATAATAAAATTACTAGTTCAACTGCAATACACAGCACAGGGGCTGAAAGACAGTAAGTGCTGAATAAATATTGATTCCTAAAGAAGTATCTAAGAGGGTGTGATTAACAATGCTGAATAGTGCTGGAGCAAATGATAAATCCGTGTAGCTTCCAGCCACAATAAATCTGTGGTCTCCATTCTCAGCTTAGACTCTCCACATTGTTCTCTAATTCTCCCTATTCATTCTCAGTACTCTAAGCTTCCATGTGGTGGTCATTCAAATGCCTGCCACTCTCCTCGAGCTTTATCCTACCACCTCCTTCCACATCATTTTCAACTACCTGGAAGTGAAAGAAAGAGACTGTCAGATATGTAAGCTCTCTGGTTCCACATACTTACAAGTCCCTGACTAAATATGGTTTGACTTGGCATTTTTCGACTTTAAGATGGTGCTAAAGTCCTATGTATTCAACAGAAACCTTACTTTGGATTTCGATCCTTTTCCAGGCGAGCAATATGCTGTCTGATACTCTCTTGTGATGCTGGGCAATGGCAGCAGCTGCAGCTCCCAATCAGCCACACAATCATGAGGGTAAATGAGCCATAGATTTATAACCATTCTGTGACCATACAACCCTTTCAGTTTTTCCCTTTCAGTACAGTATTCAATAAATTGCAGTAGATATTCAACACTTTATTATAAAATAGGCTTTGTGTTAGATGATTTTGCCTAACTGTAAGCTAACGTAAGTGTTCTGAACCCGTTAAGGTAGGCTAGGCTAAGCCAAGATGTTCAGCTGATTAGGTGTATTAAATGCATTTTTGACTTAAGATATTCTCAACTGACCATGGGTTTATTGGGATGTAATCCCATTGTAAGTTGAGGAAGATCTATACATGTATATCATTCTCCACAGTTACTTTCATCTCTGTCTTAAGAAGGTATCTCCTGCTTAGAACTAATAACACTAGAACTTTTATGTGGGTCTTTTCTCACCTCCATGGTTCATTCTTTCTTAAAAATCCGCCACATCTAGCTCATTCTCCTTAATATTATTTATATTATATGTATTTACAAATACGTTCAAATCTCTTAAACAAACACCCAAATATCCCCTTGATTCTACAGCAAACCACACCCCCTATACCACCCCACCCCAACCTAATGTTTTCTCAGCCAAGATTCTTCAGAGGAGGTCATATTTCTTGTATCCATTTTCACCTGCTGGTTAGGCTTTGCCCAATTACAGCCCACCTTTCATCACCCCTGTATCCATGCTACTGAAACTTTCCTAACTAAAATTATAGATGCAAACCTAATTATCAAATGTAACGAGAACTTTTCAATTCTTCCTTTACCAGACATCCGTGAAAGCAGATGACACAACTGACTCAATCCACTGAAACCCTACTTGTGGGGTACCCGTCTCATGATTTTCTGCCTATCTTCTGCTATCCCCTCCAAGTGTCTTCTATGGGCTCCTCTTAAATGCCAATGTTTTCCTAGGATTTGGTCCCGTAGCCATTTTATTTCGCTATACACATTCTCTCTAGGGGACTCTCCTGGCCTTAGCCTCTACCTATTATTACATGACCCCCTATTTCGAGACCAGACTTCTTATAAGCTTTAGACCTATATATCCAATTGTGTACTAAACATTTTTGCTGTTACACTGGAAACTCAGTCCTCCCATGTCTAAAATGGAATCTATCATCCTTCCACCCCAAATTTGCCTACCCATTTTCTTTCACTAGACTTCTATCTACTCAGCTGCCTAAACCAGAAGTCCAGGAAAAATTCTGAGCATATCTTTTCTTATCCATCATTAATATCTGGTCACTAAATTCTGTTCATTTTCACCTCCCAAATATTACTTACAACCATCCATCACAAACATTCATAACCACCTCTCTAGCTCTACTGTCATTATCTTGGTTCAAGACCTTATAATTTCTATTAGAAAACTCAAAATCTCCCCTGTACTTTCAGTTTTCAATTTTATCAAAATTACATATGCACAAGTTTCAAAGTCATATATAGTTCTACAAGGTTAATAACAAAAAAATCAGCCCTCTGCCCTCTCTCCCTTTTAGCTTACTATTTTGATGTTTATTTCCATGTCTCTAAATAACTTCGTGTTGTTATTCTCGATTTTTTTACTTTTATGAGTATCTAATGACTTCCTACTAGGGACACCATTCTTTCATTTAGTGGACAAACATTTATTAAGTGCCAATATGGTGCCAGGCACTGCTTGAGTGCTCGGGATACAGTAAACAGAACAAATACCTATGTGGGCAGAGAGATAAATAACAGAATATTTAATGATTCATTATAAAGTAGTTCATTGCTAGCAAGGAATGATGTCCTCTTTTTGTATTCTTGCAATGATCTATTCCTAACCCTATCATAGGCAGCAGATTCTATGCGAGGGTATTGTATAAGACGGTGGTTGTGGGGGGTGCCTTGTTCGGACCTAACTCTTGTGTTCCTCCTCAGGTTCTGACGAATCTGGTGTTACTTGAGGGATCTTTGCATGAGAACAGAAGAGCCTCCTGGAAAGGTGCTAGAGAGCTTAAGTTATGTTCAAAAATGGGCTTGGATCATATGAAAGGAACTGAATCCATGAATTCCAGATTAACTACAAAGGACTTATTAAATCCAAATTTACATATGAAAGGTTAAAAGTAACAAACTGGCATCGTCAGGAAAAGCTCCTTATATCATGATTTAATTTTCAAAATGGTACCATTGACTTATAAATGAAATTTAGAAATGTTTGAACATGACTGGCTTCTTTGATTAGACAAGGTAATTTTATTTTAGTGTCACAGATCCCCACTTGCTTCATTAGCTGAATAATAAGCATACAGAAAGGATAAAAAGAAGTGCAATGATAATATATAAAAACAACTGCTATCATTTTTTCCCCTTTCTTTCTACCTATTTGCTTGATTATTAAAAGGAATACAACGAGGTAAAATGGTGTTTCACAATTGATTTCTCAAAAAATTTACATAGAATCACAATTGGTATATTAGTGTTTTTCTTAAAACAAGAAGGTTAAAGGCTTAATTAATTCTTTGCCATAGTAATAAAAATTATGAGTTAGTTTAGAATACTTTAGAATATTTTACATATATAAAACCCCCTCTTTAATAATTCTTTAAAAATATTTTTTTATGCTTTGTTATTTTTATCTTCTTTTAAAATATAATTTGGGGGGGCACCAGGATGGCTCTGCCTTCAGCTCAGGTCATGATCTCGGGGTCCTGAGATCGAGCCCCACATCGAGCTCGGCAGGGAGCCTGCATCCCTCTCTCTCTGCCTGCCTCTCTGCCTACTTGTGATCTCTCTCTGCCAAATAAATAAAGTCTTTAAAAAAAAATAAAATATAATTTGGTTTCAAATATTAAATTAACAAATTTCTTAGTTAAAAACCACTATCTGTAAGGGAATTACCAAAAAATTTAGTAGGTCTGAGAAAAGGAACAAAAAAAAATCAGCAGTCTTCTGCCATCTTCCCCAGAGATAATTATTTTAAGGTTATGAAGACCTATTTTTGCTATGGCTAACTCCTTAATTAAAAAAAAATGCTAAATATTTACATAACATTTACCAAACTATTAGCATTTTTAAAGGTTTTATTTATTTGAGAGAGAGAGAGAAAGCATGTGCAAGCACATGAGTGGGGTGAGGGGCAGAGGGAGAAGCAGGCTCTCACTGAGCAGGGAGCCTGATGTGGGATTGATCCCCTTACCCTGGATCACGACCTGAGCAGAAGGCAGACACTTAGGGACTGAGCCACCCAGGTGCCCCATCAAACTATTACTAAACAAAAGTTAGAAAGAAGAAATTTCTGTAAATAGATTTTTAAAAAAGCTTTTCCTAATGCTATAATTAGATGAGCTAAAGTGTTTATTACTCTAAGACCTAAAAATCATAACCAGCCAGCATATCTGAGATAAGAAGTGATTATATTTGGTGAGAGCTTCAGAAAAGATTCTATGAAGAATATAAATTCACTTGTCAGAATATTGGAAATACAGGGGCACCTGGGTGGCTCAGTGGGTTAAAGCCTCTGCCTTCAGCTCAGGTCATCGGGCTCTCTGCTCAGCAGAGAGCCTGCTTTCCTGCTTCCCCCCGCCTCGCGCCCCGCGCCCCGTGCCCCCCCCCCCCCCGCGCCAGCCTCTCTGCCTACTTGTGATCTCTTTCTCTCTGTCAAATAAATAAATAAAATCTTTAATAAAGAAAAAAGAATATTGGAAATACACACTAAAATTGTTTGAATTTTACCATCAGTGAGTGGTCACTGGTGGAAACAATTTATTGCTGAAAGATATCTGATATGGCATTTACCTTAAGCATAATCACGTACTGTGCAAATACTAAAAATTGTTATAAGTATAGCTGTTTAGTAAAAAAAAACCCCAGTTTTTCTACTCTTTTACTCATAAAACTCTTTGAACAATACAGTTTACGAATTTTTATAGTCTGAGTTTTGGCTTTGAAAATTAGATCTTATTTAAAAACTTAAAAGAAGATACTTCCTTAAACTATTATAAGGACATCAACTGTGAATCTTTACTGGCCAAATCCATTACTCTGTCAAGTGAGGTGTCATTTGTCTGTATGTGTGTTGTAGAGCTTGTGGAATATTTAGTAGGTTTTTTTTTTTAAGTTTTTATTTATTTGTGAAAAAGAGAGGGAGAGGCATGAGCAGGGGGAGGGGCAGAAGGAGAGGGAGAAGCAGACTCCCTGCTTAGCAGGGAGCCCAACACAGGGCTCAATCCCAGGACCCTGGGATCATGACCAAAGGCAGACCCAAGCCACTGAACCACCCGGATGTCCTGAATATTTAGTGTTTTATGTAGATAATCAATCACCTTAACACCTGACCAAAGGAGTTTAAAACCTTAAGAGACCACAAGAACCTGTTTAAAGGCTCAGATCTTGTCTTGAACAGTGTTTTCTGATCCCTAATAACTTATAGCTGACAATGATGTAATACCCTCCCTGAAAAGATACCCTGAAATCTGTGAATGTAGATTAAATCTTGGGAACAGAAAATGACAAGTGTACCTGGACCAGGTACTAAAATGTTAGAAAAATAAATGAGGACAATTTTCTTCTGTAGAGTAAAACATTTCATCAGCAGATAGGATTGAAGACTTTATAAAGGTGTTTTACTGATGAGTAACTAACTCATGTAAGGTTAAAATGTTAAGCAACCTTAATTTTAGAAACTTTGCTAATTATTGGAGTACTTGGCTGGCTCAGTCAGAGGAGTATGCAGCTCTTAATCTTGCGGTCATGAGTATGAGCCCCACACTGGGTGTAGAGATTGCTTAAATAAATAAACTTAAAAAAAAAAAGAAAATTTGCTCATTATCACACTTATATAATTTTTTAACATAGGGTAAAGAACTGATTTATAATTATTTACTGTATTCTGAAGTAACAGAATGAAAATTGATTACCTAATCAAGTAGCAACAGAAGAGTAAACTGAGGATGAAGACGAATATAGCAGTGCCAAAAACCACAATATATATGTTGAGAGGCAGATTCTGGAATCCAATATTAGGCATCCTGAAGTTGTAATGTGGGAAATCTGAGCTCATGGATGAACTGTAGGGGAAGAAAAGAATGGAAAAAAATTAGGTTATAAAGACTAAGAACCAAATAGCACTGTCTTTGTATGTATACAAGGCAACAATTTTATTAAGACTTGACCCCATCTGAAACAAATATGATAAAGAGTTAATATTCTTGCCATTCATCTATTTATCATGCCAAAAATATTTACTGAGTACTTACTATGTACCTGGCACTATTCTAGAAGCTTGAGATCCTACCTAAAAAACTTTTACAAGTTACATTCATTCATAAAGAGGTATATCACTGGGACGCCTGGGTGGCTCAGTCGGTTAAGTGTCTGCCTTAGGCTCAGGTCATGATCTGGGGGTCCTGGGATTGAGTCCAGCACTGGGCTCCTTGCTCAGAAGGAACTTGCTTCTCCCTCTGCCTGCCACTCCCTCTTCTTGTGCTCTCTCTCTCTCTCTGACAAATAAATAAATAAAATCTTAAAAAAAAAAAAAAAGGTATTTCACTGAAATAATGCCAGGAATCAATAAACATATGAACAAGTTCAACCTCAAACTGCTCAGGCTCTCAGCTCAGCTGGGAGTCTGCTCTCCCTCTCCCTCTGTGCTGTCTCTCAAATAAATATATAAAGTCTTAAAAAAAAATAAAGTAGCAACATTAATAATGGTAAAATACTGGAAATAATTTTCCAATTATTTCCTCACAAGGAGGCAGTGATTAAATATGTTGAATCATGTTATAGTATTATGAGGTCATAAAAATCTGTTTCAGTAAATTTTAATGTCAAGAGCAATATAAAGATATGTGGGAGGGGCACCCCAGGTTGGCTCAGTGGGTTAAGTGCCTGGCTCCTGATTTTGGCTTAGGTTGTAATCTTGGGGTCATGGGATTGAGCCCTACATTGGGCTCCATGCTGGGGCAGGGGAGAGTCTGCTGGAGATTCTCTCCCTCTTCCTCTCCCCCTCCCTGCTCACATGCACTCTCTCTCTCTCAAATAAATAAATAAATCTCTCTTTTTTCTTAAAAGATTTTATTTGTCAGAGAGAAAGAGAGTGTACGAGCAGGGGGAGCAGTATGCAGAGGGGGAAGCTGGCTCCCCGCTGAGCAAGGAGCCCGATGTGGAACTTGGTCCCAGGACTCTGGGATCATGACCTGAGTTGAAGGCATATGCTTAACCAACTGAGCCACCCACACATCCCTAAATAAACAAATCTTTAAAAAAAATATGTGGGAAAAATTAAGCAGGCTATAGATATTATATAAAATATCCCAATTTTGGAAAAGTTGGGGAAAAATATGTACATACTGGTATATACGTGTGTATGGCAGAAAAAAGCCTGAGAGCCAACATGTCAACATGTTAACAGTGGCTTGTGGTTTACTAAGTCATTTTGATTTTCTTCTCCTCCTCCTCCTCCTTTTTAAGATTTTATTTATTTATTTGACAGAGAGAGAGATCTGTTAGTAGTTAGAGAGGCAGGCAGAGAGAAGAGGGGGAAGCAGGCTCCCTGCTGAGCATAGAACCCGATGTGGGGCTTGATCCCAGGACCCTGGAATCATGACCTGAGCCAAAGGCAGAGGCTTTAACCCACTAAGCCACCCAGGCGCCCCCCTTTTCTTAAACTCCCTTTATTAAGTTAGGTCCTGTTCTAAGCATTTTACTGGCTTTATTTTATCTTCACATAATACCTCTGTAGGTAGGTACCATAATATCTCCCATTTTATAGATAAGGACACCAAAGCTTGGAGAGTTTTGGTCACATAGTCATAAGTGACCAAGTATGTATGACAGCCAAGCCTTCTCCAACCCCAAAGCCAGTGCATGCATAGCCTGTATGCTCTATGGTCATTCTCTTGTGTTGTTTTTATAATCGGAAAACAGCAAATATTATTTAAACATTAAAAAAGGGGCTATTTCTGTCCATTTGTTTGGTAATACTTCCTGATCACTACGCAGTTCAAATTCCATGAGTGGAGGTTGCTCTCTTCCTTGGATGATGAGCTTTAGTGATAAAGTGGCTCATCACACCTGTTCACTAGAACTTTTCTCATCATTGTGATTCATTACAAGGAAAGAGCAATTACCAGTCCTGATTATCAAGACCACATATTGATAAATGAATTATAACAATCACTACTGCCAAAATCAAACAAAACAAAGACCTACCACTTTTACCTTTTATACAATGTAAATTTAAAAAGTGTTTATAAGTGTGGAGATTCCTCGAAAAATTAAAAATAGAGCTACCCTATGATCCTGCAATTGCGCTACTGGGTATTTATCCCAAAGACACAGATGTAGTGAAAAGAAGGGCCACATGTACCCCAATGTTCATAGCAGCAATGTCCACAATCTCCAAACTGTGGAAAGAGCCGAGATGCTCTTCAATAGATGAATGGATAAAGAAGATGTGGTCCATATATACGATGGAATATTATACAGCCATCAAAAGGAGGAATACCTAACTTCTGTATCAACATGGACTGGACTGGAGGAGATTACGCTGAGTGAAATAAGTCAAGCAGAGAAAGTCAATTATCATATGGTTTCACCTATTTGTGGAGCATAAGGAATAACATGGAAGACATTAGGAGAAGGAAAGGAAAAATGAATTGGGGTAAATTGGAGGGGGAGACAAAAGATGAGAGACTGGATTCTGAGAAACAAATTGAGGGTTATGGAGGGGAGAGGGGTGGGGGATGGGTGAGCCCGGTGGTGGGTATTAAGGAGGGCACATAGTGCATGGAGCACTGGGTGTGGTACATAAACAATGAATCTTGGAACATGAACAAATAAAATTAAGATGTTAAAAAAAAGTGTTTACAGATTTTTAATGTCTTTGTTGGTTCCTAGAAGAGTAGACATATAAATACTACTGAGATGCTTATAGGCAATATCTGAAATCTAATGCATTACTTTAAAAAAATTATTTTGAGAGACTGCGTATGCACACAGGCGTGGGGAGGGGCAGAAGGAGAGGGAACAAGAACCCCACTGAGCATGAAGCCCAATGCAAAGCTTGATCCCACGACCCTGAGATCATAACCTGAGCTGAAATCAAGAGTCGGCACTTAACCATTTGAGCCACCCAGGCGCCCCATGACTTTTTACTTTTATTTATTACCTACTAATTTTCCGCTTCTAATAACTTATACCAGGAAGTCAACAGCTGCAAAGGACAACTTCATCCCACGGAAACTCTTCTCTGAGAATTTCCATACATAAATAATGGGTAATATTAGGTTTGAACTTTTAGCCATTTTCTGCAAGTGTTTTTTTACTCAGATACATAATTTCCTTTTTCCTACACTCAGATCATCTTGGAAGGGAAGGAAAGAGTTAAGGAGTATTTTATTGAATATATCTAGCACATACATTAGAGTACTATAAGAAAATTATAGCTGCACTAAACTTAACTCTTAATCTCCACATCGCTGAGAGGGCCTCATGGATGACTCTTGCTACAGTCAAGACTTAGATGGCCGCCTTCAGTCCCTTAGAAATATCCCTCACCAGACAAACTAGGCTTGGTAAAAGAACTCTCACCTTAGGAAATAAGAGATTAAACATCCATGCTGGAAGGGGTAATAGAGAGGAAACAGGCAAACAGAAAGTGGTATTGTAGAAAAAGGGACAGGTCTGCAGTCAGCAACTCTGGATATTGTTTCCAGGAAATCACTAGCTAGATGTCAGTAACTGGTTCATCTATATCTTAATTTTCTCATCTTTCAAGTGGAACAATGCCTATTCTATCCACTTCAAGGGATTCCTGGAAGGATAAAATAAGACCACAGATACTAAAGTATCTGGAAGAGTTAGGACAAAATACTAAGGTTTTAGTGCATTTGTGAGTGTGTGAGCACATTTTGGCAGGGATAAGGAGGAGGGGTGACATTAAATAAAAGAACATTAAAGAAGCCCTGACAAAGATCAAGTCTCTGGAAAGGATTTCACCAAACCAAGAGCTCCTTTCTCAGGGAGCTCCTCTGCACATGCTGCCAAGCTTTGTGTCAAGTGGCCTGACACCTGGTCCCCAGAGGCAGGAACTGGAAACTTATTCTGGCTAAAGGCAGCCATCAATATAAGCCAGCAGGGAGTGTGTCAGTGGTGTGAGAATGTTGCCCTGTAGGAGCCCTTGCACTGGGTGGCACCATCAACAAACCTGAGGAATTCTGAACAGGTGCATAGACACATAGAGTATGAAAGGCAGCACTGTCATTAGAGGGAAGAGATATCTACCTCAGTGTTCCTGACACCTGGCTGCTGAGATTCTTCTATGAGTTTTCCCTTCTTGGCAGCGCCTTACAAACTATTACCAGAGGGGTGGAGTTGGCAGAGGATAGCTGATGCAGAATACATTTTAGGAATTTTCTCCCATTCTTTTGATAATTGCTTAGCTACAATTGAAATGTTAGCCCAACAGTCTAAATAGATGGTATATTGTTCCAAGATGTTAATCCTAGTCTAGTGACACTCAGTTTTTTAATATTTTCATCATAGTATCTCTTTAGCACGAGCATTAATCTTTTAAAATAAGGTCATTTTTAAAAAAGGGAAACACTACTGGGGTGTCTGGGTGACTCAGTTGGTGAAGCAGAGGACTCTTGATTTTGGCTTAGGTCATGATCTTAGGGTTGGGAAGATCAAGCCCCATGCAGGGTTCTGCGAGCAGCAGGGAGTCTAATCAAGATTCTCTCCCTCTCTCTCTGCCCCTCCCCCTCACCTGCATGCTCTCTAAAATAAATGAATAAATCTTAAAAAAAAAAGAGATCCTCTCTTATCATCCTAGTAATAAGCATATTTTGTTAGGTATTACAAATGTAAAAATTATTTAGGAACTGCTCCTTGTGGGAGTGAAGAGGAGAAATAGAACACACAGTGTACTGCTGGATTGTGGCATTTCTGATTTCATTTGCATGAAAACCTTTTTCCTCCTTGGTCTGAATTTCAAATCATCTAATCAGGTTATTTAAAAAAAGAAAAGGGGTGCCTGGGTGGCTCATCTGGTTAAGCGTCTGCCTTCGGATCAGGTCATGACCGCAGGGTCCTGGGATTGAACCCCGCATTGGGTTCCCTGTTCAGCAGGGAGCCTGCTTTTCCCTGTCCCGTTCCCCCTACCAGTGCATGCACTCTCTCTGTTGAATAAATAAAATCTTAAAAAAAAATAAAATTAAAAATTAAAAAAGAAAAGAAAGGGGTAGGAAGATCTGAGTATTTTATGGGTGGTGGGATTTCTCACCAATATACAAAAAGGACAGAGTATGAGATTTGGCTGCATAGACGACCTGAGTTTAACACAATGCACCACAGCCAGAAAGGCTGTAACAGTGTTTCTTGAAGTGTGTTTGGTAGCACATTCTTCCTAGGCCAGTTCCTGTTCCCTAGACAATATCACATCATCTTCCCAGTAGTTAGCATTCTACTTTTGCTTTAAAAATGGTCAGAAAAAAACAGGATGGTGGTTCCTCAAGAAGTTAAAAATAGAGCTACCTTATGACCCAGGAATTGCACTACTAGGTATTTACCCCAAAGGTTCAAAGGTAGTGATCTGAAGGAGCATCAGTACCCCAATGTTCATAGCAGAAATAACCACAATAGCCAAACTGTGGAAAGAGCAGAGATGCCCATCAACATATGAATGGATAAAGAAGATATGGTGTGTATGTGTGTGTGTGTACACACACACACACACATACACACACTGGAATTTAATGCAGCCATCAGAAAGGAGGAATACTTACCATTTACACTGATGTGGACGGAACTGGAGGGTATTTTGCTGAGCGAAATAAGCCAATCAGAGAAAGACAACTATTATATTGTTTCACTCATATGTGTTATATGAGAAACAGCACAGAGGATCATAGGGGAAGGGAGGGAAACTGAATGCGAAGTCATCAGAGACGGAGAAGAACCAAGAGACATTCTTAACTATAGGAAACAAACTAAGGGTTGTTGAAGGGGAGGTGCGTAGGTGGATGGAGTAATTGGGTAATGGGCATTAAGGAGGGCACATGATGTGATTGGCACTGGGTATTATACACAACTGATGAATTACTGAATTACACTACATATGAAACTAATGATGTACTATATGTTGGCTAATTGAATTTAAATTTAAAAAAATTCTCAGAAAAAGAGACACCAATAATTAGATTGCTGTATTTTACAATTTATGGTTCACAAACCATTTAAAAAAACCCATATACTTTTGTCTTATAGTACAGAAGTCCAAGAAAAACTTAAAAATTATTTTAGGCTTTTAAAATATTTTTTTTTAAAATGAGACATAATTTACTTTAAAAATGCACCCATATTGTGTGTACAGGTCAAAGAGTTTGGACAATGAATACACCCATGTTACCACAACCCTAATCAAGACACAGAACATTTCCATTTACCCAGAAAGTTCCCTTGTATTCTTGTGCAGTTAATCACCACTCCCCACTACTGATCTGATTTCTATCATTACAGATTAATTTTCCTTATTCTAGAATTTCATAGTTAAATGGAATCACACAGTATGTACTCCTTTATATTCAGCGTCTAGTCACTCGGTAGGTCCTTGAAAGACTTTAAAAAAAAAATTATTTATTTTGGAGAGAATGAGCATGAGTGGGGGAAGGGGGAAAGGGAGAGAGGAAGCCTGAGCAGATTCCATGTTGAGCATGGAGCTTGACACGGGGCCCGATTTCACAACCCTGGGATCATGACTTGAGCTGAAATCAAGAGTCAGATGCTCAATGACTGTGCCACCCAAGTGCCCCTGAAAGACTAGGAAGCAGTTACAGAAAATACTTAACATTATATTCCCAGTTTGCTCTATTTATATTATCTATAATTATAGTCTCTTAAAGATTAACTTCGTCTTTGAATATGCCAATTTTATAGTTAATCCCTTGATATTTCTTTCTATACAGAATTCCTGGTTATCCTTTTAAGTTGTATTATTGATTTCATGGGAGAAAATTTTATCACATCCTTTATATAGGTGGTCCTTTCCATTTTTTAAGTCTTCAGTGGAGCACTTTCTTTCTACCTATTATTTTTTAAGTCTTCAGCAGAAAAAACATAAAACTTGATTCATTCACCATGTTTTGTCCTGATCAAATGCTAAGAGAAAATAAGAACTCTGAGGTGCTCAGGAATGAAACAGTGAAGCCCCTTTTATGGTGAGGCGTCTGCTAATATGGGCAAGTCTCCAGGGGCTAGGAGAACAGAAGTCCTACTCAGAATCTAGCCCAGGTTGGCTCCTTCATTAAGCCAGGAGGGAATACAAAGGAAGTGGATATGCATAGAATTCTTTATTTTACTGCTGTTGTTCTTCGATTATTTTCACCTTTTATTTCCATAGAATCAGGAAAAAAAGTTTGCACCTATGGACCTATACATCTGTTGGTGGGAAACAGTATGACTAATGAACACTAATGACTAATGAACACATGATCAACACCTGGCTGATTTAATATTTTTGTTCATTTATTTTGCTGCTTTTATTTCATTCCCTATTTAAAAAGTATATTTTCCCCTGAAGTACACCTGAGAATTCTCATCAACTCATTCTCCGTTTTTGTATCTTGGGAGTTTTGTGTCTTTGGAATATATTTCCCCTTTAGAACTTTATGCTTTACTTTGTTGATGCTTGGTACAATTTCTCTGGAGTACTCTTTGGATCTCTAAATACAGGATTTCTGCTCTTGATGCATTGCCTTTGTGATGCTGCTTGCATATGTTTCCAGCTTGGATACTACTATTTCTTTTTTCATTGTAATCCTCTATATCTTTCAAGTTAATATGTTTACTCTAGGAGGGAGGGAGCCCACATAGAGCACAGCAAGCAAGAGGCCTGACCAGGCAAGCTTCATCTCCTTCCGTGATTAGTAGCATTTACTAGTAGAGGTTGTTGGTCACATTATGTCAAACACACCAAGGGGAGGAGTTAAGATGGTGGAGTTACAGTAGGGGGACTGTGAGCTTGCCTGGTCTCTCAAACACAGGTAGATCAAAATCAAATCATTTTGAACAACTAGGAAATCGATCTGAGGATTAAGAAAACAATCTGTACAATTGGAGGGAGAGAATATGGCAGATGCGAGGTTCAGAGCTGTGAACTGGGGGAGAGAAAAGCTGCAGTGCCATGAAAGGGAGGGAGCCTTTTTATCCAGAGCAAAGTCGGGAGAAAAAGAGCAGGAGAGAGAGGAGTGCATAGGGTTCACACAATACGCCGTGATGAGGGGATCCCCTGGGTCACACTGGGAGAGATTACTCCCCTTCCTGGAATACATTTGGAAGAGGGTATTTTCCCTCTCCAAGGACAAAAGGACCGCTGGGAGTCACTGAGTGACCATTCAACAGCATAAGACAGAGGCGCAGGCAGAGCGCAGATAACCTGGTTGCAGTTTTTCCGCTGTGTGTCACAAGACTCCAGCCACCAGGTGCAGCATAGCGACTGCTTTTCTGGAACACAACAGTGCCTGGTGCACAGTGAAGCCCTCCTCATGAGGAGGGGATTGAGTCCATGCTTTGCCAGGCCCTTTAGGATTTGGAATTTTTCTTTCTTCTTCTTCTTTTTTTTAATATAGATTCCAGCCCAAGGTAGGGCTTGAACTCATGATCCTGAAATCAAGATCTGAACCAAGATTAAGAGTCACAACTGAGCCACTCGTGTGCTCCAGATTTGGAGTTTTGAATCCCAGCCACGGCCCAGAGATAAAACAGAATGGTGGTGCTGGGCAGGCCAGTGGCTGGGCACAGACAGGAAGGGCAGGGATCTGACAAAAGCCTGGAACACAGGAGAGGAGATTGTTTGCTTTTCTGTGAGGGCCTCCTGAACAGTGGGGGGTGGGAATTCCCCTTCACTCTCTGGAAGGAGAGGGCTGGGTTAATGATGTCATCTTCCACCACTCCTCACATCCCAGCACAGTTAGACTTTGATTACACTAAACCCTGCTCTCTGTACCCCACAGGGGCATCTTTATAAGAGTGGGTCTGATTGTGAGCCAGCACAGAGGACCTCTCTCTCAGACCAACGCAGGTCCCTTGCATGTAGCAATTCTACCCATCATAGAGTGCTCAAAAGCATCAGCCTCAGTTCTGGTGGAAATATGACCAGGCTTTTTTTTTTAATTTTTTCTTTGGCATCAGGCTTATAGGTTTTTGTTCGTTTGTTGGATTGTTTGTTTCCTTTTTTTGGATCAGGTTTTTTTTTTTTTTTCCTATTTCTTTTCTTCTTTTTTTAAAAGATTTAATTTATTTATTTGACAGAGAGAGAGATCACAAGTAGGCAGAGAGGCAGGCAGAGAGAGGGGGAAGCAGGCTCCCCGCTGAGCAGAGAGTGGGATGCATGGCTCGATCCCAGGACCCTGAGATCATGACCTAAGCCAATGGCAGAGGCTTTAACCCACTGAACCACCCAGGCGCCCCTCTTTTTTCCTTCTTATTCTTCGGAATCAGGCTTATAATTTTTTGTTCGTTTGTTGGACTGTTTGTTTCCTTTTTTTGGATCAGGGTTTTTTTTTTCTAATTTTTTTTCTTTTTTCCTTCTTTATTATTCTTTGGAATCAGGCTTATAGTTTTTTGCATGTTTGTTTGCTTTTTTGTTCCTTTTCCTTTTCTTGGATTAGGGCTTTTTTCCTTTTTCAGGCTTATATTAATAAACAAATCAAAATATATCTAGTTAAAGGTCTAAATACCCCCACCCAACCACCCTGCCCCCAGCAAGCAAGGAGGAACTCTGTAGAGCACTGACCTATGGGAAAGAGCAGCCAAAACAGAATAGCAGAGTGCATCAGAAATACTTCCTGAAGTACCAGGCCCTGGAGAATATATGACCCCTTCTTAATATGGTATTACTCTCAGGAACAGGAAACATATCAAGCTTTCATAACACACAGAAGACAGAAAACCTAGACATAATGAAAGACTATGGAATTTTCCCCAAAAGAAAGATCGAGAAGAAATCACAACCAGGGATTTGTTCAAAACAGATATAAACAATACAACTGAAAAAGAATTTAGAACAATAGTCATAAGAATACTAGCTGGGCTTAAAGAAGAAAAGATACAAGAGAAATCCTGGCTGCAGAGATAAAAGACCTAAAAAGTATTCAGGGCAAAATGAAAAATGCTTTAACTGAGATGCAAAACTGACTGAATGTAATCACAATGAGGATGGAAGAAGGAGAGGGTTGAATAGGTGATATAGAAGATAAAATTATGGAAAATAATGAAGCTGAAAAGAAGGAAAGAAAACTATTAGATCACAAATGTAGACTTAGTGAACTCAGAGATTCTGCAAAGCACAATAATATCTCTATCACAGGAGTTCCAGAGGAGAGGGGAAAAAGGGGCAGGTTTATTTGAACAAATGTTAGCTGAGAACTTCCCTAATCCAGGGAAGGACACAGGCATTCAAGTCCAAGAGGCATAGAGAACTCTCAAAATCAACAAAAACAGGTCAACACTGAGACATATCATAGTGAAACTTGCAAAATACAAAGTTAAAGAGAATTCTGATAGCAGCTAGAGACAAATATCCTTAACCTACAAGAGTAGACACACAAGGTTAGCAGTGGACATGTCCACAGAGACTTGACAGGATAGAAAGGAGTGACACGATATATTTGGCATGCTAAATGGGAAAAATATGCAGTCAAGAATGTTATCCAGCAAGGCTGTCATTCAGAATAGAAGGAGAGATAAAGAATTTCCAGGTCAAGCAAAAACTAAAGGAGTTTGTGGCCACTATAAAAGTTCTGCAATAAATATTAATGGGGCAGCACCTGGGTGATTCAGTGGGTTAAGCCTCTGCCTTCGGCTCAGGTCATGATCTCAGGGTCCTGGGATCGACCCTCGCATCAGGCTCTCTGCTCAGCGGGGAGCCTGCTTCCCCCTCTCCCTCTGCCTGCCTCTCTGCCTACTTGCGATCTCTTTCTCTCTGTCAAATAAATAAATAAAATCTTAAAAAAAAAAGAAATATTAATGGGCAAATCTTTGAGTGGGGAAAAAAAGACCCAAGACTAGAAAGGAACAGAGAACATCACCAGAAACACCAACTTTACAGGTAACACTATGGTCCTAAAATCTTATCTTTCAATAATCACTCTGAATGTAAATACAGTCAGTGCTCCAATCAAAAGACACAGTGTATCATAATGGATAAAAAACCAAGACCCATCAATATGCTGCTTACAAGGGACTCAATTTAGACCCAAAGACATCTGCACATTGAAAGTCAGGGGGTGGAGAACCATCTCTCATGCTAATGATTGACAACAGAAAACCAGAGTACCACACTTATATCAGACAAACTAGATTTTAAAACAAAAACTATGACAAGAGATGAAGAAGGGCACTATATCATAATCAAGGGGTCTATCCAACAAGAAGATCTAACAATTATATATATTTGGGTGCTCCCATACAAGGGACATAAATATTTACATCAATTAAAAACAAACTAATTGATAATATTACAGCAATAGTAGGGATCTTTAACACTCCGCTTATAGCAATGGACAGATCATCTAAGCAGAAAATCAACAAGAATAATGGCTTTGAATGACACACTGGACCAGATAGATTTAACAGATATGTTCAGCAGAATGTATCATTCTAAAGCAGCAGAATGCACATTCTTTTTGAGTGCACATGGAACATTCTCCAGATAGATCACATACTGAGTCACAAATCAGCCCGCAACAAGAAAAGAAAGATCAAGATTATACCAAACATATCTTCAGGCCACAACACTATGAAACTTGAAGTCAACCACAAGAAAAAATTTAGAAAGACCAAAAACACAAAGAGGTTAAAGAGCATCATACTAAAGAATGAATGTGTTAACCAGGAATTAAAGAAGAAATAAAAAAGTACATGGAAGCAAATGAAAATGAAAACACGACAGTATTTTCACCTTCAGGATGCATATGAGGCAGTCATAAGAGGAAAGCATATAGCAATGCAGGCCTTCATCACAAAGCAAGAAAATTCTCAAATACACAACCTAACCTTATACGAATTGGAGCTAGAAAAGGAACAGCAAATAAAGCCTATAGTCAGCAGAAGAAGGGAAATAATAAAGATTAGAGCAGAAATAACATAGGAACAAACAAACAACCAACCAGTAGAATTGATCAGTGATACTAGGAGCTGGTTCTTTGAAAGAATTAATAAAATTGATAACCCCCCAGCCAGACTTATCGGAAAAAAAAAGGTCCCAAATAAATAAAATCACAAATCAAAGAGGAGAGATCACAACCAACACCACAGAAATACAAATAATCATAAGAGAATATTATGAGCAATTATATGCCAACAAATTGGGCAATCTGAACGAAATAGACAAATTCCTAGAAACATACAAACTACCAAAACTGAAACAGGAATAAATAGAAAATTTGAGCAGACGTGTAATCAGTAAAGAAATTGAGTCAATTATCAAAAATCTCCCAACAAACAAAAGTCCAGGGTCGGGTGGCTTTCCAGGAGAATTCTACCAGCTCCTTAAAGAAGAGTTAATACCTATCCTTTTCAAATTGTTCCAAAAAAATAGAAAGGGAAGGAAAACTTCCAAACTCATTCTATGAAATCAGCATTACCTTGATTCCAAAACCAGACAAAGATCCCACCAAAATGAGAATTACAGGCAAATATCCCTGAGGAACATGGATGCAAAAATTCTCAACAAGATACTAGCAAATCAAATCCAACAATACATTAAAATAATTATTCATCATGATTTATTTATTTATTCCTGGGCTGTAGGACTGGTTCAATAGTCCCAAATCAATCAATGTGATATACCACATTAATAAAAGAAAGGATAAGAAACATATAATTGTCTAAATAGATGCAGAAAAAGCATTTGACATATACAGCATCCATTCGTGATAAAAAGCCTCAAGAAAGCAGGGATAGATGGAACATAGCTTAACATCTTAAACGCCATATATGAAATACCCATAGCTCATACCATCCTCAATTGGGAAAAACTGAGAGCTTTTCCTCTATGGTCAGGAACAAGACAAGGATGTCTACTCTCACCATTATTATTTCACACAGTACCAAAAGTCTTAGCCTCAGCAATCTGACAACAAAAAGAAAGAAAAAGCATCCAAATTGGCAAGGAAGAAGTTAAACTTTCTTATTTGCAGAGGACATGATACTCTAGAAAACCCAAAAGGGGTGCCTGGGTGGCTCAGTTGGTTAAGCGCCTGCCTTTGGCTCAGGTCATGATTCCAGGGTCCTGGAATCAAGCCCCTTGTTGGGCTCCTTGCTCAGCAGGGAGTCTGTCTCTTCCTTTCCATCTGTCTCTACCTCTCCATCTGCCTCTCCCCCAGCTCATACTCTCTGAACTAAAATCTTAAAAAAAAGAAAAGAAAGAAAGAAAGATGGAAAGACTCCACCAAAAATTTGCTAGAACAAATACATGAATTCAGCAAAGGCACAGGATATAAAAACATATAGACATCTGATGCATTTCAATACACCAATCATGAAGTAGCAAAAAAGAAATCAAGGAATTAATCCCATTTACAATTGCATCAAAACCCATAAGATACCTAGGAATAAACCCAGCCAAAGAGATAAAAGATCTGTATTTGGAAAACTACAGAACATTTATGAAAGAAATCAAAGAGGACAAAAAGAAACGGAAAAACATGTCATGCTTATGGATTGGAAGAACAAATATTAAAATGTCTATAATACCCACAGCAATCTACACATTCGATGGAATCCCTATCAAAATACCACCAGCATTTTTCACAGAGCTAGAACAAACAATCCTAAAATTTGTATGGAACCACAAAAGACTGAATAGCCAAAGCAAACCTGAAAAAGAAAATCAAAGCTGGAGGCATCATGATTCCTGATTTCAAGCTGATTACAAAGCTGTACTCATCAAGATGGTTTGGTACTAGCACAAAAACTGACACATAGATCAAAGGAATAGAACAGAGAATGCAGAAATGGACCCAGAATTATATGGTCAACTAATCTTTGACAAAGCAGGAAAAAATAACTAATGGAAAAATGACAATCTCTTCAAGAAATGGTGTTGGGAAAACTGGACAGTGACACACAGAAGAATGAAACTGGACCACTTTCTTACACAAGACACAAAAATAAATTCAAAATGGATTTTGAATGTAAGACAGGAAACCATCAAAATCCTAGAGAAGAAAACAGGGAGCAACCTCTTTGACCTTGGCCCCGGCAACTTCTTACTAGATATATCTCCCAAGTCAAGGGAAACAAAAGCAAACATGAACTATTGGGACTTCATCAAGATAAAAAGCTTCTGCACAGCAAAGGAAACAACAGAACTAAAAGGCAGGCTAAAGAAAGGTAGAAGAGATTTGCAAATGACATATCTGATAAAGGGTTAGCATCCAAAACCTGTAAAGAACTCATCAAACTGAACACCCAAAAAACAAACAATCCAGTTAAGAAATGGACAGAAGACATGACTAGACAATTTTCTTTTCTCTTTTTTTTTGAATAGACACTTTTCCAAAGAAGACATCCAGATGGCTAACAGACACATGAAAAAGATAATGAATATCACTCATCATCAGGGAAATACAAATCAAAACCACAATGAGATACCACCTTACATCTGTCAGAATGACTAAAATAAGCAACACAGGAAACAACAGATATTGGCAAGGAAACAGAGAAAGGGAAACCCTCTTGCACTGTTGGGAATGCAAACTGGGGTAGCCATTCTGGAAAACCATATCAAGCTTCCTCAAAAAGTTAAAAACAGAACTACCCTACGATCCAGCAATTGCACTACTAGGTATTTACCCAAAGGACACAAAAATACAGATTGAAGGGAAATACATGCACCCCAATGTTTATAACAGCATTATCAACAATAACCAGATTATGGAAAGAGCCCAAATGCCCATCAACTGATGAATGGATAAAGAAGATTGGTATATATATACAGTGGAATATTACTTGGCAATCAGAAAGAATGAAATCTTGCCCTTTGCAATGATGTGGGTAGAGATGGGTGTATTATACTAAGTGAAGTAAGTCAGAGAAAGACAAGTATATGATTTTACTCATATGTGGAATTTAAGAACAAAATAGAAGAGCATGAGAAAGGGAAGGAAACAAAATAAAAACAGGGAGGCAAACCAGAAGGCTTTTAAAAAAAAGATTTATTTATTTATATTAAAGAAAGGGGGCAGCAGGGGCAGAGGGAGAGGGAAAGAGAGACTCTTCAGTAAACTCCCCACTCAGCATGGAGCCTGACACGGGGCTCAATCCCATGACCCTGAGACCATGACCTGAGATCAAGAGTCGGATGCTCAACCAACTGAACCAGGCACCCCAGGCACCCAGGCACCCCAAGAGACTCAGATACAGAGAACAGACTAAGGGTTGCTAGAGGGGAGGTTGGTGGGGGGGATGGACTAAATGCGTGATGGGCATTTAAGGAGGACACTTGTTGGGATGAGCACTGGGTGTTGTATGTATGTGATACATCACTAAATTCTTCTAAAACTAATACTACACTATATGCCAACTAACTGGAATTTAAATTTAACCCCCCACCCCCAACAAACTTTAGCCCAATTCAACAAAGGTACTGTGTGCCAGGTCTGTGGTAAAGAAAGGAGTAAGAAAAACATGTTCAAAAAGATCTGACATGACAATGTTGTTCACTTCAGAATTCTGCCTAGGTTTGGAATTTTCCCAGAAAACAGGAAAAAATTATTTTCTTCCGTTTCTATCTTCTGCATGGCCCTTTTTAAAAGTATAGCTATGGAATAAAAAGTAGGCTCTTGGGCCTGCTCTATATTAGGTCCAGGAACTTAACTACCATTTTAAAATTAAGTGTATGGTAAGGGATACACTTTGGGTTTCCAAAAGTGAACTTGGGAAACACGGTTGGAACTAGGGCACGTTAACAAATTTGGGGACTTTCTGATGTCCAACTTCTTTCAAAAAGTCTTACCCTTAATAGTCCTATTAAAAAAGAAGACAATATGATTTATCAAATCAAAGCCTTTATTACCAAAGGTTGTAATTAAACAGTTAATCATGATTTTATTAATGTTTTTCATCACAACTATATTGGAAACTCCCAGATAACCAGAACCTGGCGTTGTGATCATTTTGGTATCCCTAGCATATAGGATGTGCCCAGGATATATTTATTAAACAAAGGATTAAATAATGGTATAAATTAATAATAATGATATATGTACATGTTCAAATGAAAACTTCTCTCGAAAATACATTTCAATGCCTTTCATATTGTTCCAAATGCCATTTTCAGCTTCTAAGACTTCTTGCAATAATCTAAAAACTTCAGTTTCCAAAATATTCAGTTCCTAATCTTTTCCTCCTTATTAGCTTTATTTAGATAGAATTTATGTACTACACAATTTAAATGTACCTTATTTTAAGTGTACAATAATTTTTAGTAAACTTAAGAGTTGTGCAATGAACATGATAACCTAATTTCAGATTATTTTTTACTATCCCCAAAGGAAAATGCACCCATTAGCTGTCATTCCCTTTTCCTACCCCCTGAGGGAACTATGAATCCACTTTGTCTTTAAAGATTTGCCTTTTCTGGATATTTTATGTTAAGTGTAATTATACAACTTGTGCTGGCTTCTTAATGTCTTCAAGGTATAGCCTATATTAGTACTTAGTTCCTAATTTTTATTGACAAATAGTGTTCCATTTTATGGATAATCTACACTTTCTTTATTCTCTTACCAGTTGATGGACATTTGGAGTGTTTCTACTTTCTAGCTATTATGAATAATGCTGCTATAAACATCCATGTGAGAATTTTGTGTGGACATATGTTTTCATTTCTCTTGGGTATATTCCTGGGGTGGAATGCTGGGTAATATGATAGCTTTATGTTTAATCTTTGAAGGAAATGCCAGACTGTTTTCTAAAGTAGCTTTACCATTTTACAATCCTAGCCAATATATGAGGTTTCAAATTTCTTCGCATCCTCTCCAAACTCATCTTTTTGCTTTCAGCCATCCTAGGAGATGTGAAGTGATATCTCATAATGGTTTTAATTTGCATTTCCTTAATGATTAGTGATGCTGAGCATCTTTTCACGTGCATTTGGCCACTGTATATCATCTTTTGTGAACTACCTATTCAAATCCTTTGCCCAATTTTATACTGGGTTATTTTTTTTTATTATTCTTCAATTGTAAGAGTTCTTTATATATTTTGAATACAAGTGCTTTATCAGATATATGGTCTGCCAAACTTGTCTCCCAGTTATGGGCTTGTCTTTTCACTTAAATGGTGTCTTCTGAAGCATAAAAGGTTTTTTTTTTATATATATATATATTTTAAAAGATTTTATTTACTTATTTGACAGAGAGAGAGAAATCACAAGTAGGCAGAGAGGGAGGCAGAGAGAGAGGAAGCAGGCTCCCTGCTGAGCAGAGAGCCCGATGTAGGGCTCGATTCCAGGACTCTGAGATCATGACCTGAGCTGAAGGCAGAGGCTTTAACCCACTAAGCCACTCAGGCGCCCCTGAAGCATAAAAGGTTTTAATTTTGATGTTTATCAATTTTTTCTTCTAAATACCTTTTTTTTTTTCAGATTTTTATTTATTTATTTATTAGGAAAGAGAGAGAGTGAGAGAGAGCATGAGAAGGGAGGTCAGAGTAAGAAGCGGACTCCCCATGGAGCCGGGAGCCCGATGCGGGACTCGATCCCGGGACCCCGGGATCATGACCCCAGCCGAAGGCAGTTGCTTAACCAACTGAGCCACCCAGGCGCCCTCAAATTTTCTATTGCTTATACTTCTGGTGTTATATCTAAGAAATCTTTGATTCGGGGTCATAAAGATTTACCCCTATGTTTTCTTTTACAAGTATACAGTTTTAACTATATAATCTTTTAGCTCTATGATCTATTTTGAATTCATTTTGTATATGGTGCGAGGCAAAGGCCTAAATTAATCATTTCACATGTCCTAGTTGGATATCTAATTGTCCTAGCACAATTTGTTGAAAAGACAACCCTTCCCCAACCAATTGCCTTGGGACCTTAACAGAAAATCAGCTGACCATAAATGTAAGGATTTACTTCTGGACTCTGAACTATTTCATTGATCTCTATGTTTTTCTTTATTCCAGTATCACACAGTCTTGATTACTATAATTTTGTAGTAAGTTTTAGAATCAAAAAGTGAAGTCCTCCAATTTTGTTCTTATTGTTTTTTTTTTAATTAAAAATTTTTATTTGACAGAGAGAGAGAGAGCACAAGTAGGGGGAGCAGCAGGCAGATGGAGGGGGAGAAGCAGGCTCACCACTGAGCAGGGGGCCCAATGCGGGGCTGAATCCCAGGACCCTGGGATCATGACCTGAGCTGAAGGCAGACGCTTAACTGAGCCACCCAGGCACCTCTGACTTTGTTCTTGTTCAATATTGTTTTGACTATTTGATTCTTTGTTATTTCAAAGTTACGATCAGCTTGTGGATTTCTGCAAAAAAGCCAGCTAGGATTTTGAAGGAGATCGCTTTAAATTTATAAATTTGGGAAGAATTGCCATGCAAATAATGTTCTCAAATACATGAATATGGAATTTCTCACCATTTATTTAGATTGTCTTTGATTTTTTAAGCCATGTTTTGTAGTTTTCAGTGTACAAATGTTGCACTCCTTTTGTAAAATTTATTCCCAAGTATTATTCTTTTTAATGCCACTGTGATTGGAATTTTTTAAATTTGTTGCGGATTGTCCAACCTTCATATGTAAAAATACACTGATTTTCTGTATAATGGTCTTATATTCTGTGACTTCATTGATCTTATTTATTAGGGTTTTTTTTTTTTCTTTTGGATTCCTGAGCATTCCCTATATCTAGCATCACTTTATGAATAAGGCAGTTTTACGTCTTTTTTTTCTAATCTGAATGTATTTTATTTTTCTTTCCTGACTAAATGGACTAGAATCTCCAGTACAATGTTGAAAAGTAGTAGTGAATGCAGACATCCTTTCCTTGTTTCTAGTCTGAGAGGAAAACATTTAGTCTCTCACAATTATGATGTTAGTTATAGGATTTTATGTAGAAATTTTGTGTACAAGTTTCTTCTACTCCTAATTTGTCAAGAGTATTTAATCATAACAGCCTATTATGTTGTTTTCTGATGTTAAGTTAACCTTGCATTTCTGGTGTAAATCTCGGTCACAATTATTTTTATATGTTCCTGGAATCAGTTTGGTAATATTTTGTGGAGGATTTTTGCAGCTATAGTCATAAAAGATATTGGTTTGTGCTTTCTTTTCTTGTGATGTTTTGTTTGGCTTTGGTATAAGGCTAATACCCACGATACGAGGGTATCATTGTTAGAAAGTGTATTGGTCTCATAGAATGAGTTGTGAAGTGACTCTCTTCCTTTGTTTTCTGAAAGAGTTTGTGAAAAACTGGCATTATTCCTCCTTTAAATGTTTAGTAAAATTCAGTAAGGCCATATGGGCTTCTGCTTTTCTTTGTGGAAAGACTTGGTAAGTTTTTCGATTTGTTTACCTGTTATAGGTTTATTCAGGATTTTTATTTGAGTCAGTTCAGTAATTTGGGTCTTTCTAAGAATATGTCCATTTCATCTACATTTTAAAATTTATTGACACAAAGTTGTTCATAGTATCCCTTTATAATCCTTTTAATTTTTGTAAGATTGGTATTGTGTGTCCTCTTTTATTCTGGATTTTAATAATCTGTATTTTTCTTTTTACTTGATCAGTCAAGTAGCAAATGATTGTTACAAAAGTGATACCTTTGAATATAACTTTCAAAATTTTAGTCTGTCACAACTTAAGACTACATATCATGCATATACTTAAAATTTTTTTTAAAGATTTTATTTATTTGAGAGAGAGAGAGAGAGGGAGAGAATGAGAGAGAGGGAGAGGTCAGATGGAGAAGCAGACTCCCCAGTGAGGAGGGAGCCCGATGCGGGACTCGATCCTGGGACTCCAGGATCATGACCTGAGCCGAAGGCAGTTGCCTACCAACTGAGCCACCCAGGCACCCCACTTAAAAATTTTTGAGGTTAAATTTATCTAACATAAATTAACCATTTTAAAGTGAGCAATTCCACTGGTATTTAGTGCCTTCACAATGTTGTGCAACCATCACCTCTATCTAAGTCTAAAACGTTTCATCATTCTAAATTTAAAGACACCCTGTATCCATGAAACAATCATCCCTTACACCTTCCCTCCTCCCAGCCTTAGCAGCTACCAAACTATTTTCTCTTTCTATGGATTTACCTGTTCTGGATATTTCCTATACATAGATTCATATGACATATGACCTTGGTATCTGATTTCTTCCTTAGCATGCTTCTGATGTTTTTATTCATGTTGTAGCATGTATCAGTACTTCATTCCTTTTTATGACTAAATAATATTCCACTGTGTGTGTGTGTGTGTGTGTGTGTGTGTGTATATATATATATATATATATATATATATATATATATATATCACAGTTTGCTTATCCATTCATTCACTGATGGATATTTGGGTTCTTTCCACCTTTTGGCTACTGTGAATAGTGCTACAAACATCTGTATACAAGAATTTGCTTGAGTATCTGTTTTCAGTTCTTTTGGGCATATTCCTAGAAGTAGAGTTAGTGTATCATACGTATTACTATATTTAACTTTTTAAGGAATCACCAAACTGTTTTCCACAGTGGCTATACCATTTTATATCCCCACCAGCAATGTACAAAAAAATTCAACTTTCTTCATATTCTCACCAATATTTTTTATTTTCTGTGATTTTTATTTTTTAAAATATCTATTCTCACAGGCATAAAGTGGTATTTCATTGAGGTTTTGATTTGCATCTCCCTAATAACTAATGATGTTGAATGTCATTTTGTGTGCGCATTTCATTTGTCTATCTTCTTTGGAAAACATCTGTTTAAGTCCCTTCCCCATTTTTTAAAGATTTTATTTATTTATTTATTAGGAAAGAGAGAGAGTGAGAGAGAGCATGAGAAGGGAGAAGGGAGAAGGTCAGAGTGAGAAGCGGACTCCCCATGGAGCTGGGAGCCCAATGTGGGACTCGATCCCAGGACTCCGGGATCATGACCTGAGCCGAAGGCAGTTGCTTAACCAACTGCGCCACCCAGGCGCCCCCTTCCCCATTTTTTAAACTGGGCTGTCTTTTTTGCTAAGTTGTAAGAGTCCTTTCTGTATTCCAGATACTAAACCCTTATTAGACACATGATTTACAATTATTTTCTCCCACTGTGTCATTTCCTTTTACTTTCTTGATAATGTCCTTCAATGTACAAAAAAATTAAATTTTGATGAAGTTAAATTTATCTTGTACACTTTTTTTCTTTTGGGGTCATGCTTTTGGTGTCAGGCCTTGGAATCTATTGCTAAATCCAAGCTCATGTAGATTTACCTCTATTTTTTCTTCTAAGAGTTCTCTAGTTTCAGTTCTTAATTTTAGGTCATTGGTCCATTCTGAGTTAATTTTTTGTGTAAGATATATGAAAGGGGTCCAACTTTATTCTTTTGCATGTGACTATCCAGTTGTCCTAGTATCATTTGTAAGATTATTATTTCCCCACTGAATGATCTTCACACTCTTGTCAAAAATCAATTGGCCATAGATGGTTGGGGTTACTTGTGGACTCTCAAATTTATTCCAATGGTCTGTGCCAGTACCACATAGTTTTGATTACTATAGCTTTATAGTAAGTTTTGAACTGGGAAGTGTAGGTCTTTTCCAACTCTGTTCGTTTTCAAAACTGCTTTGGCTCTTTGGGGCCCCTTATAATTCCGTAAGAATTTGAGGACTGGCTTTTCCATTTCTGCAAAAAATAAATTGAAATTTTGATAGAGATTACACTGACTCTATAGATTGCTTTGGGTAATCCCCCATTATTTTGGTTTGTGCCCTATTGGAGATACACCTATTGGGTGCAGGGGGGTGGGGTTTGGTGTAAGCGGTGCTGGTCCTGTGTGGCAGCAACTTCTCAGTGTCCTTGGGGTCTCAAAGCTGCCATGTTGTTGCACAAGTGGGAGGAGGAGGAGACATTCTTACATACTAGAGTGAGTGCACCCCTAAGCCTAGGTCAGTATGCTCTCATTTGTCCCAATTTCCACCACCCCCTCACACTCCCTAACTCTGAACCAAATGTCAGTAGTCACTTGTTGTGCTTATCCTGTTACTTTTCCCAAAGAAAATATTTCTACCTCTGTCAAAAAATAAAAGAAATCAAGGGTTATATGATTTTGTGTTTTCTACCCAAGTGTACCTGAATGATTCAATTTTCTGTCTGGCCCTGTTGCCACCAAGTGTGTGTGCCCCTCCCTTATGGTTTCTATCTTTGATTTCCCCATATCAGATGAGAAATTGTCACCTATATTCTTTATAATACCTATGTGGTTCTGCACCTTAAATTTAAATGTTTAATCCATCTTGAAACTATTGCATGGAAAAAAAAAACACCCTAAAATTGGTTTTCCCAATGGTTTGTCATTTGTTCCAAGAGCATTTATAAAGTTCTTTCTCCTTGGTCTTAAAATTCTACCTTTTTCACAGAGCTACTTTTTACATATGTCTGGGTGTGTTCCTGGATTTTATAGTCCCTTCCCTTTTTTCTGTCTATGATGATGGCCTGCATCAGCTCTTAATTTTTTTTTTTTTGTTGTTGAAGATTTTATTTATTTATTTGAGAGACAGAGAAAGTGAGAGACAGCATAAGAGGAGAGAAGGTTAGAGGAAGAAGCAGACTCCCCGTGGAGCTGGGAGCCCGATGTGGGACTCGATCCCGGAACTCAAGGATCATGACCTGAGCTGAAGGCAGTTGCTCAACCAACTGAGCCACCCAGGCACCTCAATGTTTTGTTTTTATTTTTTTTATTATTTTTTAAAAATTTTATTTATTTATTTGGCAGAGGGAGAGAGATCACAAGTAGGCAGAGAAGTAGGCAGAGAGAGGAGGAAGCAGGCTCCCTGCTGAGCAGAGAGCACGACGCGGGGCTCGATCCCAGAACCCCGGGATCATGACCCGAGCCGAAGGCAGAGGCTTTAACTCACTGAGCCACCCAGGCACCCCTCAATGTTTTGTTTTTAAAATAGCTTTAGAATACCAACAATTCATACATGTTAGGGCAATACTTCCATTATTACTCTTTTTTAGTATTTTCAAGGCTATTTTTATGCCATCTTTTTTCAGATAAGCAATTTAAAAAATATCCTGTTGGGAGACGAATCATAAGAGACTCTCAACTATACAAAACAAAATGAGAGCTGCTGGAGGGGAGATAGGTAGGGGAATGGGGTAACTGGGTGATGGACATTAAGGAGGGCAAATCAGCACTGTCTATTACATGCAACTGATGAATCACTAAATTCTACCTCTGAAACTAATAATATACTGTATGTTAATTAAATTGAATTTAAATAAATTAAAAAATATATCCTGTTAGGAACTTGACTGAAATTATATTTATAGCTCACTTTAGGGAGGTTTTCATTTATCCTAGTTTTATTTTATGTCTCTCAGTAGATTTGTATAGCTTTATTCATACAAGCTTTATACTTTTAGTTTATTCCCAGTTATTATATGTATTTTTGCTGTTACTATGAATAGGATCTTTTCTTCCATTATATTTTTTAAACTAGTTATTCCTGGCAGAGAGAAAAGATTTTTGCATATTTATTTTGGAGCCTAACATGGAAACATTTTTTAGGGTAGATGTGACTAACTGCCTGCATAAAAATAAATCTTAATGAAGCACTCACAGCTCTGAGCAGTGAGCACTCCAAGTTGCTAGTTGCAAAATATACACTAAGGCAAATGAACACAGTGACTTTCAAATGGGTTTCTTAACTCATGTATCACCTAAAATAATTATTAAAAATAAGTATCACTAAATATAACTTTGTTTTGGAATAGCTGATCGTTTCTGACAACAAAATAGCAAACTCACAAGTGGCTCTCAAGACCCTGCCCAACTGGGACAGTGCCTAGTCTGTGTTTTAGAAGATGCACTATTTTGTTTACTAACATAACCAAAGGTAGTCTCAGGAACGAATTATAAATACAAGAAAACCAAGATACATCCCTGTCTTATTTAGCTAGAGCACAGGAAACAACTTCAGAAGAGATTGTTCTTTCAGACCTGTGACTGAATTCAGCTGATGAGTCAAACTGTGGCCTTACTAGGCTAGCCAGGACCTGGCCCTACTGCAATAACCTGAACCTAAGAGAATTAGATGGCAGGTTCTATGTCTTTATTAACAGTCAGGGGCAGATGTGGAGCCTCTGCAGCTAGGTCCAAAGCTCTACCATGTCAGAGGCCAACAAAACCACACACATTCATTATGAGATAGATTTGGTGTATTTCACTATTAAAGAATATAGGAATTTGCTTGAATATGCCTATCTTTGGAAGGAGGTCTAAGAAATTGATAATATGAGCTGTTTTGGGTGAGGGGATGAGGAATCTAGGGAAGCCAGTCTTTTCATTACATATAGAATCCTTTTGCATCTTTTGAATTTTTTGAATTTAAAGTAAAAAATCAGTGATGTATTTGACCAATATCTGTCTATCTCTATACATAAAAGCTGGTAATGCCAATTTTAAAGGATTTTATTTATTTATTTATTTATTTTTAAAAAAGATTTTACTTATTTATTTGACAGAGAGAGATCACAAGTAGGCAGAGAGGCAGGCAGAGAGAGAGGGGGAAGCAGGCTCCCTGCTGAGCAGAGAGCCCGATGCGGGGCTTGATCCCAGGACCCTGAGATCATGAGCTGAGCCAAAGGCAGAGGCTTTAACCCACTGAGTCACCCAGGCACCCCCAATTTTAAAGGATTTAAAGGGAGAAAGTGTCAGTGGAAGTCCATCTCTATGGAAGCACGGATTACATGTATACAATTAAGCATACATTTCTTGCCGCATCCAGAGTTTCTCAGCGAATGTCCAACATTTAGGTCCCCAAGAAAGCATTACTATATCAGGGAAGAATACTTCAAGTTTAGCAGAAAAACACTTCTTAAAACTACTCACACTCTTTTCTTCTAAATCTATTCTAATTCACCAAAGTTATACAGTGGTTTTACTCTGTTTTCTCCATGTGACTTACTTAAAGGAAAGAGTACAAAAATTTTACTCATGCCTAACATTCAAGTTCACGTGAAAATTCTATTTCTCATGATAAATCTGTAAGTTCGCAGTCTCTACGTTGGTCAGCAAGATTTTCCTACACTCTAGTTATCCCTGAGTATACATATACATGCATTTCCATATGTACAGAGGCCCAGACCCCAGAATGCAGAGCCTCAGGTGAAGATCCTGCACTGAGATGCTTTGTGCCAAATACCGAAACTGCCACTCCTGGATGGTACCACCACCTCGCTTCCTTCAAAGTTCTCCAGTCTCCACCACTTTCAGAATATTCCTCTGCATTCCCAGTCTTTTATAATATTCTCTGGGACTTGGCTATTGGAGAGTCTAAGATATCAGGGCTCAAAAATCCTTTATCTTCAAAATATGGACAACTAGGCAAGATAATTGGCTGGTATTCTATAAATATTTCTCTAAATGCATCTTGTGTTATTGGAGTTACAAAGTCTAAGGTCATTCTTATCTTTAATTCTCCAGAAGACAGTTCTTTCCAGTGTTAAGAAACTGGTTCATAGGTATGTGAGTATACTGTCTTTACGTGTCAAATCTGGAAAATAAGTACAAGCCAAACTCTCAATCTGTAGACAAAGGCCTGTTTTTCTCTACAATAACTTCAATTTTTCCTTTCCTGCAGTTTTTTCCCTATTTGCAATACCCCCCATCTTCTGCCATTATTTAGAGGAGAGTTGCAGGAGCAAAAAACTAGGTATACAGGATTTATTATAACTTATTTGTCTATTACATCTGTATTTTAATCTGGATCTTTACATTTAGCCTCAACTTTATCGACCACTCCACTATTATAATGACATTTTTCCCTTAAGGGATGTAAATTGTTTTATACTTTTATCACCGTGCTTCCAGTTGTGTGTGTGTGTGTTTTTTTTTAATTCTAACTAGTTCTTTTTAATAGTCTTTGTTGTTTATCCTTTTCAGCCCTATTATTGACAATTCCATTCCTTCTGCATTTTAGTGTGTTTTTTTTCCTATTTTTCTATTACCATTGTTTCCTCTGGATTTGTACATGGTTTTTCTTTTTTCTTTTTTTTAAAGATTTTATTTATTTATTTATTAGGAAAGAGAGAGAGTGAGAGCATGAGAAGGGAGAAGGTCAGAGTGAGAAGTGGACTCCCCATGGAGCTGGGAGCCCGATATGGGACTCGATCTCGAGACTCCAGGATCATGACCTGAGCCGAAGGCAGTTGCTTAACCAACTGAGCCACCCAGGTGCCCTGTACATGGTTTTTCTTTGTTGGTATTGCCCAAGTTATTTTTTTAAAAAGATTTTATTCATTTATTTGACAGAGAGAGAGACAGCGTGAGAGAGAACATCCCAGGACCGCGGAATCATGACCTGAGCCAAAGGCAGATGCTTAACGACTGAGCCACCCAGGTGCCCCGGTATTGCCCAAGTTCTAAAATCAAGGCTGTGGTGCTATCTTTGCTTACCACAACTCAACTTTGTCTACTTAAGCATTTTATATTTCAGATGTTTGTTTTTTTGGTGTGTCTCTTTTTACTCTGCCATATTCCCAGTACTTATTCTGTATTGGCTCCATAAAGACTTTTTCTCCATTTTTGTGTTATGATAAAGTCTCTATTTTCAGTTTATATCATTCTATCAGATTTTTTTAAAATGGTTTTTATTTATTTGAGAGACAGAGAGAGATTGCACGTGTGTGCAAGTGGAGGCAGGGGCAGAGGGAGAGGGAGAAGCAGACTCCCCACTGAGTAAGGAGCCCACCACAAGGCTCAATCTCAGGACTCCGAGATCATGACCTGAGCCAAAGGCAGACACTTAACCAATTGAGCCACTGAGGCACACCATTCAATCAGATTTTTATGAGACTTCACTTTGATGATGGTGAGATATCCAAATTTGATGTCCTGTATTCCTCTCTGACCTCTATCCCAAGCACAACCATACATCCATTATAATTTCACAAATAATCTGCTTATCAGTACTTAATAACCAACTTTTACTTGATTCACAATCTTGTGATTAACTAAGGATGGAACTCTTAAGAGTATGGATAGTTGGGAGGCGCCTGGGTGACTCAGTGGGTTAAAGCCTCTGCCTTCGGCTCAGGTCATGATCTCGGGGTCCTGGGATCGAGCCCTGGTTCGGGCTCCCTGCTCAGCAGGGAGCCTGCTTCCCCCCCCCCCCCGCCTGCCTCTGTCTACTTGTGAACTCTCTCTGTTAAATAAATAAAACTAAAAAAAAAAGTGTGGATTGTTGGAAAAAGAGTAATGCTGAGATAGGAGTATGAAATGAGAAACAAGTTGGAAGAAAGGAAAGTATTCTCAGGTTGAACTTCACATCCTAATTATAAAGGTAGTGAAAAGAAATAAGATGCAATGAGAAGTTCTCATTCTCAACATAAAACAAACCCTAGGTGTAATACAATACCCGCTTACTTTTGAAATAAGCGGATTTTTTTCTTCTCTAAGAAAACAACATTTTTTTTTCTCACAACAAAAGAATTCAAAATGCAATAGGAGAGCAATGCCTATGTCACTCAAAACCACACTCTAATTACCTGGGGATGTTTAATTTTCAACACTCCCAAGTATGATGAAAGGGCCAGTGAGCCTCTTTCTTTAGAGTCAGATCTTATTCTACACTAATGGATCATCATCTCCAGGGTTTCTGTACAGGTGGGCATAATAGACACCTGCAGAGCACAAAACAAATATAATTCTTAAGAATTTGGTAAGTGCTCCCAGTTGCCAGAGTAAATACAATACTGTTGGGATAACTGTAATGGTAATATACTGATTTACTAGACTTAATACAAAAATGGGCCTTGAAAAGAAAAATCTTTCGTATGAACTTTTTTGAAAAAATTTTTGATTTTGTAGTGGATGTTATTTCAGAAACGGTTATATCTTTTCTGTTCCTTCCAGAAAACTAGCCTAATTATAAATAAGGAATTAAAACGATTATTATTTGCAGGTGATAGTAAAATAAAAAGAATACTTACTAAAAAATATACTTAATCTATAATAAGAACATACGAAAGATACAAAAGAAGATATAAATAATTGAAAATATTTACTTGCTTCTTGGTTGTGGAAACTCGATATAATAAAGACGTCAATTTTCTTTAAATCTACAAATTTAATGCAGATGAAATAAAAAATATTGACAGAATTTAGCTTTTTCTGGAGGACAAAGGGTGGTTAGAGAAGCTAATTCTAGTTTAATCCGAAAAATGAAAATGAGAGAACAGCCAGACATATTCCAAAAAAGAAAAACTTGTGTTTCTATCACATGAAGTGACAAATTAACAGGACAGAGATATGGTAGTTAGTCATAGCTGCTGTTTACCAAATATCTTCAGCTTTCCATCTTCTGGGCACATGTATGACTGTATTGATGGTGTGAGACTCTCCATGGCCCTCTTTCCTTTAATCAGGACAACTAGCAATGTTCAAGATGACAGCAACCCTGTTAGCCTAAGTTTTTGAATGAAAGTCATGGCACAGAGCCTCCCACAACCCTTGATGGCCATGTACCAAAAGGAAAATTTCTTGTCATAAGCCACTAGGATTTTGAGGTTGGTTGTTACTATGGTATAATCTAGCCTACCCTAGTAGATACAAGAAAGCGGAATAGCAGTCCACATTCATATAGGAATCTAATATATCATAAAGTTGATATTACCCAGTAGTTATTACCCATTAGCAAGCACTTTCACACATTATGAAACTGTCAATTAGTAAAACTGTCAGCCTCCATGAAAACAACTTAGCAAAATTATACATGGATTTACCCACTGACACAGCAACTCTACATTTAGTAATTTAACTTTCTTTTTTTTATAAAGATTTTATTTATTTGAGAGAGAGCGCACATGCCCACACACATGAGCGGGTGGAAGGGCAGAGGGAGAGGGACAAGCAGTCTCTCTGCTTAGTGGGGAGCCCAACATGGGGGTCCATCCCAGGACCCCAAGATCATGACCTGAGGTGAAGTCAGACACTTAATGACTGAGCCACCCAGGCACCCTCGTAATTTAACTTTCAAATGCACTTAGGTGTATTCAAAAACACATATATATGTACCAGGCTCTTCTTTGCAGCCCTGCTTGTAATAGTAAAAGGCTGGAAGCAACCTAAATATGTAACTAGTTATAGTTAATGACCACAGGCTAATTTTGCAGTTGCTAAAAAAATGATGTAAATAAGATACCTAGGAATAAACCTAACCAAAGAGGCGAAAGATGTATACTCTGAAAATTATAAAACACTGATGAAAGCAACTGAAGATGACATAAAGTGGAAAGACATTCCATGTCTTTCCATGGAATGGAAAGAAAAAATGGATTGGGAGAAAAAATATTGTTAAAACATCTATACTACCCAAAGCAATCTACACATTTAATGTAATCCCTATCAAAATACCAATAGCATTTTTCATAGAATTAGAACAAACAATCCTAAAATTTGTATGGAACCATGAAAGACCCTGAACAGCAAAAGCAACCTTGAAAAGGAAAAGCAAAGCTGGAGACATAAAAATTCCAGATTTCAAGTTATATTACAAAACTACAGTAATAAAAATAGTATATTACAAAGCTATAGTAATCAAAACTGGCACAAAGATACACAAACAGATCAATGTAACAGAACAAAAAACCCAGAAATAAACCTACAATTATATGGTCAATTAATCTTTGGTTGGGAGGAGTCCAAGATGGCAGAGAAGCAGGAGACCTTAGTTTCCTCTAGTCCTAGGAATTCAGCTAGATAGCTACCAAATCATTCTGAACACCTGTAACCTCAACTGGAGATCTAAAAAAAGAATACCTGTAACTCTACAAATAGAAAAGTGACCACTTTCGGTAAGGTAGGAGGTGTGGAGAAGTGAATCTGAGGCAATATATGGGAAGATAGACTGCATGGAGAGGAAGCTTTGGAAAGCTGGCTACCAGAAAGTGATATAGCAGGAGAGGGCAAAATCAGAACTTTTAGAAGTCTGCTCTGGTGAGGGACCTCTGGACTGAAAGGTGTTGTGGTGGCTAAGCAGAGGCGGGGGAAGTCTAGGTGGATCAGGGTGGTCTCAGGATCCCCGGGGTCACAGAAGACTGGGAGTGCCTGAGTGGGATAGAGCTCCCAGGCATCGGAGCAGGGAAGCCAGCTGCAATCAGAGAGCCTAGGAGTGGTCTCTCAGCTTGAGGCTGACATAAATCCCCAACCTGGTACAGTCAGGCAACCAATCCTGAGCAGGGGCCCATCAAGCAGCAGAACCGGTGAGAGCCCCCAACCTCCCCTGGGAGGAGCAGCATGGGAGCATGCCGTAGGAGTATGCAGGGTTTGGAGACTCAAACGGAGTCATGGGCCTGAGATACAAATGCTAGGTGAGCACAGAGTGCAGTCAGAAACTAGGGAGATAGGAGTAATTGACTGCTTTTCTCTGAGGGTGCACTAAGGAGTGGGGTCCTAAGCTTTTGGCTCTGGTGCTTGACATTAGGAGGCTGCCACTTTAATTCTCATCCTCTAAAGCTGTGTGGAAAGCCTTCAGGAAACAAAAGCCACATAGAGTGAGGGGGTTCCTGGGTGGCTCAGTCGTTAAGCATCTGCCTTTGGCTCAGGTCATGATCCCAGTGTTCTGGGATCGAGCCCCACGTCGGGCTCCCTGCTCTGCAGGAAGCCTGCTTCTCTCTCTCCCCCTGCTTGTATTCCCTCTCTGGCTGTCTCTTTGTCAAATAAAAATCTCTAACAAAACAAAACAAAACAAAACAAAACAAAAGCCACATAGAGCAAACCAGAGCCTGGTTCCCTGGAAAGGTCGGGGCAATTCTGCCTGGGTCAAAGACACTTGAAAATCAATACAACAGACCCCTTCCCCAGAAAATCAGCAAGAACATTCAGCCAACACCAAGTTTACCTATCAATGAGAACTGCAAAATTTCAACATTAGGGGAATACAGCATATAGAATTCATGGCTTTTTCCTTAGGTCTAAAATGAGTCTTAAGTCTTTCAATTTTATTTTATTTTTTTAAGATTTTATTTGTCAGAGAGATCGAAATAGAGAGAGTGAGCACAAGTAAGTGGAGTGGCAGGCAGAGGGAGAAGCAGGCTTCCTGTGGAGCAGGGAGCCTGATGCAGGGCTCCATCCCAGGACCCTGGGTTCATGACCTGAGCTGAAGGCAGGCACTTAACCGACTGAGCCACCCAGGCATCCCTCTTTCAATTTAAATTTTTAAATTTTTTTTCTCTTTCCTTTTTCAACAACTTATTTTATCAACTCTTCTTTTAAATCTTTTTTAATTTTCATTTTTACAGTTACATTCTAACCCTTCATTGTATTTAAGTTTGTATAGATGTAAATTTTTCTTTCTTTACAATTTTGGGATACAATTTCTTCTAATAGACCAAAATACACCCAAAATCTAGTGTATGGCTCTGTTCTACTCATCTGTCTAATCATATCCTTTTTTTCTTCCTCTTCCCTTTTTTTTTTTAAAGTCTTTATAAATTTTCATTGTTATAATTACATTCTATCCTTTCAATGCATTTAGTTTTGTATACATGAAAGTTTTTCTTTCTTTACAATTTTGAGATGTAATTTCTTCTAACGAACTGACCAAAATATACTCAGGATATGGTGTTCTGCTCTGTTCTGTTCACCTGTTTATATCCCTTCCTTTTGTGTTGTTGCTGTTTTCTTTTCTCTTTTGTTTTTTCTTGTCTTTTAATTTTCATTTTTTTCGTACATTCTATCCTTTCATTGTATTTAATTTTATTTTTGTACATATGTAAGTTTTTCTTTCTTTACAATCTTGGAATCTAGTTTTCAAACAAAAAGGCCAAAACACACAAACGATCCAGTGTCTGGCTCTATTTTGTTCACTTGTCTGATTATATTCTCTTTCCTTTTTCTTTTTTTTTAATATTATTCTTTTGGTTTCAGGTCTCTTCTGATTTGTTTAGTGTATCTTTTTCTGGTGTCACTGTTGCCATTTTAGTATTTTGTTCTCTCATTCACCTATTCTCTGGACAGAATGACGACAGAAAAACTCATCTCAAAAAAGAGAACAAGAGGCAGTACTGACTGTCAGGGACCTAATCAGTATGGACATAAGTAAGATGTTGGAACTAGAGTTCAGAATAACGATTATAAAGATACTAGCTGGGCTTGAAAAAAAGCATAGAAGACACTAAAGAATACCTTTCTGGAGAAATAAAAGAACTAAAATCTAAACAAGTTGAAACCAAAAAGGCTATTAATGAGATGCAATTAAAAAAAAAAAAAAAAAGGAGGCCGTAACAGCTAGGATAAATGAGGCAGACGAGAGAATTAGAGATATGGAAGACAATATGATGGAGAGTAAAGAAGCTGAGGAAGAGATAAACAACTGGATCATGAGCGAGAATTCAAGAGATAAGTGATACCATAAAGTTAAACAATATTATAATAATTGGGATTCTAGAAGAAGAAGAAAGAGAGAGAAGGGCAGAAGGTATTTTGGAGCAAATTATAGCAGAGAACTTTAACTGGGGAAGGAAACAGGCATCCAAGTCCAGGAGGCACAAGGAACCCCCCTCAAAATCAATAAAAATAGGCCAACACCCCAAAATATAATAGTGAAACTTGAAAATCTCAAGAGACAAAGAGAAAATCTTAAAAGCAGCTCGGGACAGAGGTCTATACCTATAAGGGTATAAACATTAGACTGGCAGAAGACCTATCCAGAAACTTGGCAGGCCAGAGAGGACTGGCATGATACAATTAACGTGCTAAACGGGAAAAATATGCAGCCAAGAATACTTTATCCAGCAAGACTGTCATTCAAAATAGGAGTGATAAAAAGCTTCCAGGACAAACAGAAATGAAAAGAATTTGTGATCACCAAACCAGCCCTACGAGAAATATTAAAAGGAATCCATTAAGCAAAGAGAGAGCCCAAAAGTAACATAGACCAGAAAGGAACAGAGACAATATACAGAAACAGTGACTTTACAGGTAATACAATGACACTAAATTCATACCTTTCAATAGTCACCCTGAATGTAAGTGGGCTAAATGCCTGGATGAAAAGACACAGGGTATCAGATTGGATAAAAAAAAGCAAGATCCATTGATATCTGTCTGCAAGAGACTCATTTTAGACCTAAAGACACCTCCAGATTTAAAGTGAGGGAATGGAAAACCATTTATCATGCTAATGGACATCAAAAGAAAGCTGGGGTGGTGATCCTTTTATCAGACAAATTAGATTTTAAACCAAAGATTGTCAGAAAAGATGAAGAAGGACACTCTATCATAATTAGAGCATCTGTACAACAAGAAGATCTAACAACTATAAATATTTATGCCCTTAACATGGGAGCAGCCAATTATATAAGCCAATTAATAACAAAATTAAAGAAATACATTGATAATAGTATAATAATACCAGGAGACTTTCAGTCAGAGAAAGACAATTATCTTAAGATCTCTCTGATATGAAGAATTTGAGAGGCAGGGTGGGGGGTTGTGGGAGGGTGGGGAGGGAAATGAAACAAGATGGGAACAGGAAGGAGACAAACCATAAGAGACTCCTAAACTCACAAAACAAACTGAGGGTGGCTGGGTTATGGACATTGGGGAGAGTATGTACTATATATTGTAAGTGCTGTGAAATGTGTAAGCCTGATGACTCACAGACATGTACCCTGGGGCAAATAATACATTATATGTTAATAATAAAAAAATATTAGAGGACTTTTAACACCCCACTCGCTGCAATGGACAGAACATCTAAGCAGAAAATCAACAAGGAAACAAGGGCTTTGAATGACACACCAGACCAGATGGACTCTATAGATATATTCAGAACATTCTCTCCTATAGCAACAGAATACACATTCTTCTCAAGTGCACATGGAACATTCTCCAGAACAGATCTTATACTGGGTCACAAATCAGGTCTCAACTGGCACCAAAAGACTGTGATCTTTCTCTGCATATTTTTGGACCACAGTGCTTTGAAACTGGAACTCAATCACAAGAGGAAAGAACTCAAATACATGGAGGTTGAAGAGCATCCTACTAAAGAATGAAATTAAAGAAGAATTTAAAAATTTCATGGAAACAAAATGAAAACACAATTGGTCAAAATCTTTGGGATGCAGCAAAGGTGGTCCTAAGAGGGAAATACAAAGCAATAGAAGCCCTTCTCAAGAAACAAGAAAGGTCTCAAATACACAACCTAACCTTACACCTAAAGGAGCTGGAGAAAACAGCAAATAAAGCCTAAATCCAGCAGGAGAAGAGAAATACTAAAAATTAGAGCAGAAATTAATGAAACAGAAACCAAAAGAACAGTAAAACAGATCAACGAAACTAGAGCTGATTCTTTGAAAGAATAAGATTGAGAAACCCCTGGCCACACTTATCAAAAAGAGAAAGGACCCAAATAAATAAAATCATGAATGAAAAGGGGGGGTCATGACCAACACTGAAGAAATACAAAGAATTATAAGAACATATTATGGCAACTATATGCCAACAAATTAGGCAATCTGGAAGAAAAGGGTGCATTCCTAGAGATGTATAAACTACCAAAACTGAAACAGAAAGAAATAGAAAACCTGAACAGACCCATAACAGGCAAGGAAATTGAAGCAGTAATCAAAAATCTCCCAACAAACAAGAGCTCAGGGCTGGATGGCTTCCCAGGGCAATTACACCAAACATTTACAGAAGAATTAATATCTATTCTTCTGAAGCTGTTTCAAAAGATAGAAATGGCAATAAAACTTCCAAACTCTTTCTATGAGGCCAGCATTACCTTGATCCTAAAACCAGACAAAGACCCCACCAAAACGGAGACTTATAGGCCAATATCCCTGATGAACATGGATGCAAAAATCTCACCAAAATACTAGCCAGTCAGATCCAATAGTACATTAAAAGAATTATTCACCATAACCAAGTGGGATTTATTCCTGGGCTGCAAGGGAGCTCAACATCTGCAAATCAATGTGATACACTACATAAATTAAAGAAAGGACAAGAACCATATGATTGTTTCAATAGAAACAGAAAAAGCATTTGGCTAAGTACAGCATTCTTTCTTGATTAAAACCCTTCACAATGTAGGGATAGAGGGAACATACCTTAATATAATGAAGGCCATATAAGAAAAGCCCACAGTGAATATCACTCTCAAAGGGGAAAAAATGAAAGTATTTCTCCTAAGGTCAGGAACACAGTAGGGATATCCACTATCACCACTGCTGTTCAACACAGTAATAGAAGTTCTAGCCTCAGTAATCAGACAACAAAAAGAAATAAAAGGCATACGAATTGACAAAGAAGTCAAACTCTCACTCTCTGCAGATAACAGGATATTCTATGTGGAAAACACAAAGGACTCCACCCCAAAATTGTTAGAACTCATACAGGAATTCAGCAAAGTGGTGGGATATAAAAATCAATGTACAGAAATCTGCTGCATTTCTATACACTACCAATGAGATAGGAGTCAATCCCATTTTTAATTGCCTCCCAAACCATAAGATACCTAGGAATAAATCTACTCAAAGAGGTAAAGGATCTGTACTCAGAAAACTATAGAACGCTCATGAAAGAAATTGAGGAAGACACAAAGAAATGGAAAAACATTCCATGCTCATGGACTGGAAGAACAAATATTGTTAAAATGTCTATGCTACCTAGAGCAATCTAAACCTTCAGTGCAATCCCTATCAAAATACCATCAACCTTTTTCACACAGCTGGAACAAATAATCGTAAAATTTGTTGGAACCAGAAGAGACCCCAAATAGCCAAAGGAAAGTTGAAAAGGAAAAACCAGAACTGGTGGCATCACAATTCCAGACTTCAAGTTCTATTACAAAGCTGTAATCATCAAGACAGTATGGTACTGACACAAAAACAGACACACAGATCAATGGAACAGAATAGAGAACCCAGAAATGGACCCTCAACTCTATGGTCAACTAATCTTCGACAAAGCAGGAAAGAATATCCAGTGGAAAAAAGACAGCCCCTTCAACAAATAGTGTTGGGAAAATTGGACAGCTACATGCAAAAGAATGAAACTGGACCATTTCCTTACACCACACACAAAAATGGACTCAAAATGGATGAAAGACCTCAATGTGAGACAGGAACCATCAAAATCCTAGAGGACAACACAGGCAGCAAGTTCTTCGACCTCAACTGCAGCAATTTCTTGCTAGACATGTCTCCAAAGGCAAGGAAACCAAGGCAAAAATGAACTATTAGGACTTCATCAAGATAAAGGGCTTTTGCACAGCAAAGGAAACAGTCAACAAAACCAAAACACAACCAACAGAATGGGAGAAGATATTTGCAAATGATATATCAGAGAAAGGGCTAGTGTCCAAAGTCTATAAAAGAACGTATCAAACTCAACACCTAAAGAACAAATACTCGAATCAATAAATGGGCAGAAGGCATGAACAGACATTTCTCCAAGGAAGACATACAAATAGCCAACAGGCACATGAAAAAATGCTCAACATCACTCAGCATCAGGGAAATACAAATCAAAAGCACAATGAGATACCACCTACTAGCTGACCTTTAGTCAGAATGGCTAAAATTAACGAGTCAGGAAATGACAGATGTTGGTGAGGATGGGGAGAAAGGGGAACCCTCTTACACTATTGGTGAGAATGCAAGCTGGTGTAGCCACTTTAGAAAACAGTATGGAACTTCCCCAAAAAGTTGAAAACAGAGCTACCCTATGACCCAGCAATTGCACTACTGGATATTTACCTCAAAGATACAAATGTAGTAATATAAAGGGGCACCTGCACCCCAATATTTATGGTAGAATGTCCACAACAGCCAAACTATGG
The DNA here is from genome assembly GCA_028533885.1 of Nasua narica. Classification (NCBI taxonomy): domain Eukaryota; kingdom Metazoa; phylum Chordata; class Mammalia; order Carnivora; family Procyonidae; genus Nasua; species Nasua narica. Next base: position 94,915,108 of record CM052811.1, on the reverse strand, counting down.
AAAGAGCCCAGATATCTATTGACAGATGAATAAAGAAAACACTGTGTACACACACACACACACATACACACACTGGAATATTACTCAGCCATCAAAAAACCTGAAATCTTGCCATTTGCAATGACATCGATGGAACCAGAGGGTATTATGCTAAGCAAAATAAGTCAATCAGAGGAAGATAATTATCATATGATCTCACTGATATTTGGAATTTAAGAAACAAAACAGGGGATCATAGGGGAAGAGAGGAAAAAAATAAAACAGGGTGAAACCAGAGAAGGAGACAAACCATAAGAGACTCTTAATCATAGGAAACAAACAGGATTGCTGGAGGGGAGGGAATTGGGTGATGTGGTAACTGGGTGATAGACATTAAGGAGGGCACACGATGTAATGAGCACTAGGTATTACATAAGACTAATGAATCATTGACCTTTACCTCTGAAACCAGTAATACATTATATGTTATTTAACTAAATTAAATTAAGAAGTTTTTTTAAAATTAAGAAAATTTTAAAAAAAGAAAAATTTAATAAAAAAATTTAAAGAATTTAAAAATTAAAAAAATTTAATAGAAAGAAATTAAGTTGTCATTATTTACAGGCAACATTACTGTGTTTGTAGAAACTCCAAAAGATTCTATAAGAAACTATTAAAACCAATAACTGAATTAAAAAAAATTATCTTTGGCAAAGCAGTAAAGAATATCCAATGGGAAAAAGTCTCTTCAACAAATGGTGTTGGGAAAACTGGACAGCAACATTTAAAAAAATAAAACTGGACCAATTTCTTATACCATACACAAAAATCAAATCAAAATGGATTAAAGACCTAAATGTGAGAACTAAAACCATAAAAATCCTAGAAGTGAACACGGATAGTAACTTCTTTGATATCAGCCATAGCAACTTTTTTCTAGATATGTCTCCTGAGGCAAGGAAAACAAAGGCAAAAATAAACTACTGGGACATCAAAATAAAAAGCTTCTGCACAGTGAAGGAAACAATCAACAAAACTAAAAGGCAACCAATGGAACAGTAGAAGGTATTTGCAAATGACATATCCAATAAAGGGTTAGTATGCAAAATATATAAAGAACTTATAAAACTCAACATCCAAAAACCAAATAATCCAATTAAAAAATGGGCAGAAGACATGAACAGATATTTCTCTAAAAAAAGACTTACAGATGGCCAATAGACACATGAAAAGATGCTCACCATCGCTTATCGTTAGGGAAATGCAAATCAAAACTACAATGAGATATATCTCACACCTGTCAGAATAGCTAACATCAAGAACACAGGAACAACGGGTGTTGGGGAGGATGTGGAGAAAAAGGAGCCCTATTACACTACTGGTGGGAATGCAAACTGGGGAAGCCACTCTGGAAAGCCATATGGAGAGTCTTCAAAAAGTTAAAAAATAGAACTACCTACAACCCAGCAATCACACTACTGGGTATTCACCCAAAGAATACAAAAACACTAATTCAAAGGGAGACATGCACCCCTGTGTTTATTGTAGCATTATTTACAATAACCAAAATATGGAAGCAGCCCAAGTGTCTACTGATTGATGAATGGATAAAGAAGATGTATAAACATACAATGGAATAGTAGTCATAAAAAGAATGAAGTCTTGCCATTTACAACATGGATGGAGCTAAGAATATAATGCTAAGCAAAATCAGTCAGTCAGAGAAAGACTAATACCATATGATTTCATTCATATGTGGAATTAAAGAAACAAAAGAACAAAGAGGGGAAAAAGAGAAACCAAGAAACAGACTCTGCACTATAGAGAACAAATTGATAACTATCAATTTTTTGATGACTATCAATTTTTTAAAAATTTAAAAATTAAAAAAAAATTTAAGGTAAGCACTTAAGGACTACTGATGGGCAGCTCTGACTTCACTAGAAGATCTTCTATTTCTTTGATCTTTAGATTGGGATTTTTTGAAAAAGAACCTTATTGATCTATGTGAGGCTGCTTTAAGTGAAGCAGCTAAATCAGTAGACAGACACAAGAAGAATTAACATATGATTGAAATCACACAGCAGCCCTTCACCAGGCACTGAATCAGAGTATTTAACCATCTGAAATATGGACTTTGAATCAACTTTACATCCCGCAGATGTAAAATTAAAAAAAATAAAATTTCACGATAGACAGTTGGCAGTACTACTGCAGTATTTTGACTGCGCTCCTTTTTTTTTTCCTCTCCCAATTTGTTATAGGATAACTTTTGGAAACAAACTACACAAACTACATGATTTTAAGTCTCATATAATTGATAGGGTCTTGAAAACAGCTCCATAGATTCCACTGATGGCTTTCACTTTAAATTTCAGGAAAACAAATTTGGAGCTTTTGTATTTGAAATTTTCTTAGTGTTATGACTTCTAAGGCAAAAGGGCTAGGCAGTGGCTTAAATAAGTAAAAATAATGTGCATGTAAAATCTCTATGTTAAATAGCCATATATATGGCTATAACCATATATATATGGTTATATATATATAACATTTTGCATACTGCTTTGTGTTTCTTGGTCATACCGGTTCAGGTTCAAACTGATTGTTAATGATAAAGATTCAAAATACTGTAAGCAGAATTAGAAATATATCACCTATGGATTTTGATTGTACTCAATGCTACAATACAATTAATCTAGGAAAAAAATCACCATGAAATTGCAGAAACTGGACAACCTTGTTTCTTCAAATAATTTTTTAGGATATGAACCAAAATGAACATTTTTTCATAGTGTTTTAGAGTTTATGATTAGCATTCACATATATAAATTTCATTTAATCCTTAAAATTACTGTGGGGTGGGTATCATACTCTGTATTCAGATGATGGAATTGAGGAAGGTCCAGTTAGCTGCCCAACTAAAACCAATGAGTGGTGGAAGAGGGGCTAAAACCCACATCCTAATCCAAATCTTTTACTCTTCCCACAAGATCATGCTGTCTTCCATGGACCTTACTAAACTTGTATCGGATTGTTACTGTCTGAATGGGCACACAAATGAAATGGTTTCTATGACTAGTTCCTGTGGGCAGTGAGCATGCTGATGGATCCTTGGTTGTTGTCATTGCCTTAGAGAGAGACTCAAGAAAGGTGAACACCATAATACCAAGCAATTTGGAATTATTAAAATATATAAACTTTTAATTTTGAAACTATTTCAGATTTACAGAAAAGTTGTACAAGTTACATAACTCTTCACTTAGTTTCCCCTAATGTTAAAATCTTACACAACCATGTTGTATAAAGACAGGAAATCAACACTGGTAGACTACTATTAACTAAACTGCACACTTCATTCAAATTTCACTAGTTTTTCTACTGATGTTTTCTTTTCTAGGATCCAATCCAAGATCTCATATCCCATTTAGTTATGTTTCTTTAGTCTTCTCCAATCTGTGACAAAGAACTGTGTCTTTTAAATTAAAATTAATGTTTATTTTATTCTGAAAATGTCATGGCATTTCTGAATATTGGCACTGAATATTGAAAACCTGCCTTGGGACTGCTGGGTACATGCAAGAGCCAAGAAAACATCCTGAAATAAAGAGCCAGAGTGGCCCTAAAGACAGAAAAAGAGCCGTTCTTCAAATAATGGGGGATGATGGCCTTGACAATATGGAGAAATCAGTTGTATTTAAGACATCTGCCCACAGAAAATATATCAACAATCAGTTATAACTCCCTGGAAAAACCCAGAGTACCAGACAGAATCAATACAACTCTGTTTAATAGAGCAGTCATGAAAGATTAATTTGTTTTTAAATTAAAGGACTTGAGTTTGTTCAGTCTATAGGTAACTTAATAATTACATTCAAGTATATGAAAGGTTATCAGAAGGCACTACATTTCCTTTACAGATGGACCCCCTTTTGTAAACTGTAGCCTAAAAGTAGCTGAGCTGTGGGTGGCTCTAATTCGAACCCTGTACCAGAGGGAAAGTGCAGTCTCTAGACTCTATCCAAGTTACTTTGGGAGAAATGGCAAGAAAGTCCTCTATAAACCTTTATAGGTTACCTCGTATTCTTGAGAGTTCTGGGTTGAGCATATTAATTCCAGAACTTTATTGGTGACTTCTCAATTACCAGAAAAGGTAATTTTTCAGAATTCTTATATGAGCTAAGAATCCTGGAAGAAGGAAGATTATGAGGCATAAATTGTACGTATTAAAACCTAAACAAGGAAGTTAAATAAGCCACCAGTACTTCTAGAGTGGTAAAACAAGAACAAGCTAACAAATGAAAAAGATTCTGTTGATTGAAGATGCTGCTATTGTACAGCCTTAAAAATGAGAGAAAACAATATATCTGTGATTTAGAAATTCATTAGCCAGGAAATGAGAGTAAATCAGAGGGCTCCACCACAATAAGTGAGTTCTATGGAAGATGCTGCAGCAGAAGCATTAAGTGGATTCAACCTTAGCCACTCCCCTCACGAGGACTGCAGGCAAGTCTCATTTTCCTCATGTGGTAAATTACATCTCTCTCTGGAGGGTGTATCTGGTATATAGTGAGTGCTCATCAACATTACCAAGGTCTTTTCTGGTTCTTTGGTGCGAGGTTAACATAGAGTTGGTATCTGAATTTTCTTGAGTCAGGGATAATTTGAACCTAGGCCACATTTTCCTGGGCCACTCTGTTCCAATCCAAATCTTTGAGCCTGGGCCATGAGTGGACCACTTTCTGAAGTGACTTGGAGTAGGGAATTCTGGGAAACAGGAATTAGTTTAGCTACATTTCTTCAACAACAGTTTCTAGATGGCTAATCTGTATAAACCAGAAGTCTATCAGTTTTTAGATCTTAATTCTGTAGGAGAATTCTATAGCCATAAAACTGCATCTAAGATGCTCACTAACTAACTCAGCAAACCTCAAATAGTTATGAAACCAGCAAAGTATTCAGGCTGCTTGGTACTTTAACACTGGTGATAATTACCTTAAGTTTCTCCATAATATAGTCCTATGCATGGCCTCAAAGTCTTTCCTTTGTCTACTGAGATCACTTTGTTCTTTGGAAAGATATGGGAAAGATATGGGAAGACTTCACCCTTAAGATGATTTCAGGCAGACTATGGAACAGCTGAGATAATGGCACAGATGAAACATGTTATTTCAATATTTCGGGGGTGAGTCCGTTTCTACTGATCTGTATTTTCAAAAATTCTGGAAAGAGCACAATCATTCCAGAACAGTGAATAATTCTCTCTAAGCGGGTTTTTAAGAGTCAAGACTTGCAATATCATTAGCCCTGGAAGCTTTTTCTTATATAAAAACATTTTTTAAGGGGTGCCTGGGTGGCTCAGTTGTTTGAGCCATTACCTTTGGCTCAGGTCATGATCCCAGGGTCCTGGGATCGAGCCTCGCATCAGGCTCCCTGCTCAGCAGAGCCTGTTTCTCCCTCTTTCTCTGTCTGCTGCTCTGCCTATATGTGTTCTCTCTCCATCTCTCTAATAAATAAATAAAATCTTAATGAAATAAAATAAAAACATTTTATAAGACCACTACTACTCTTCATCATGTGAAACACTATTATTTTGATTTTGTAGATGGATATAGTAAAGACTATTTACAAGTGTGTAATTTTTCCACCCTTCAAGACCAGGAGTAAGAGATGGGTGACTGAGGTCAGATGAAGCCTTACAGGGCATATGTTCCCAGTAAAGTCACTGTACATTTGGGTTGGGTCTATTCCCTGGTTGATCAGTTTTCTCAGGGGCCACTGGGCTCAGTGGGAAAAATTCTACTAACTAAACTCACAGGAGGCTAGCTCTTAAATCATAATATTAACTCATGAATTCAAACCAGCAAATATATCTAGCAGTTCTCTCTTGGAAGATCCTGTGCATTAACCCAATCACAGAAAAGAGAAGCACATATTCTTGAAATGTTCCCATTACATTCTCAGCTCTTCACCTGTAAAATGACGTTTCCATTCTGAGAACCAGTATCACCTAGAGAAATAGAAAATGCTCCTTCTCTGTTGGAAAAGATACAATGACAAAAGTTCTTTAGTTTTCCCTTTTGTTTATCATTAACCAGATTGTAGTAGACTCCCCACCTCCTAGTATCTTTTCTCCCTTTCTTCCACTACCAGCAGAATTTTTAGTAGGGCACATGGCTATATTTCCCAGCTTTCCTTGAAGCTATTCACGAGCAAATATCTCATGGATTCATATGGAAATATCTGGAAATCATGCTTAACAGGGCACTGAAGGTACCTTCCACTTTCTGCTTCATCCGTTTCTCCTTCCTGCTTCCTATAATGTGGATGCCACCATCTTGCTCAATAAGAATATGGTTTACACCCAAAAGAGTGTAGAGTGCCAAGAAAGAAAAAGGGACAATTGGTAAGAGGTCCCCAATGCCATGTAGTTCCACACCAGACTTTTTTTTTTAAGATTTTATTTAATTATTTGAGATAAAGACAGTGAGAGACAGCATGAGAGGGGAGAAGGTCAGAGGGAGAAGCAGACTCCCCATGCAGCTGGGAGCCCGATGTGGGACTCGATCCCAGGACTCCAGGATCATGACCTGAGCCGAAGGCAGTTGCTTAACCAACTGAGCCATCCAGGCGCCTCTTCCATACCAGACTTATGCCAACTTGGACATGAGGGAGAAATAAAATTTAATGTTGTTTTAAGCCACTTGTTGTTTTGGGTTTTCTGCCACTCATAGCTGAATCCATTTATCTGATATATAGGTGTTCTAGGTAAGTATTACTTTAAATTGTTTTGTATTAACAGACCATTTGGAATAACAGACCATGGCTTCTAATTCTAGTACAGAAAAATATGATTTTTGCTAAGACATATCATTAGCCTTCTGTCATGACAATACATTAGATAACTAATTAGAACACAAGAAATCTGACATTACAATGCTAACTTCCTCATGTAATGCAGTAAGTAGTCTAGGACCACCAGTAATATATTTACCAATTACCTTCACAGAACCACAGAGTTAAAGACCATCAGCATTAATTATCACAGTCCAACTGTTCCACTTTACATAGAGGAAGAACTTGAGGCACAGAGAAGTTGTGTTTTTCAAAGTCAAAAGGCTGTCCATGCCCCCGCCTTTTGTAGCTTTTTAAACTACATCCACAAACTTGGGGGGATGGAATATGCCCTGAAAATTTTATTTCTGTGCATCCTGTTTCCAACATTTATACGATATATAATCATTGGTTATCCCCAAATAAAATATCTAAGCTTTAGCTCATTAAGCTCACATAAAAATAAAAAATGCAGTATGTAACCACAAACATTACCATGTAACATGTAGCATGTAACCATGGACATACCAAAATGTCTGAGTTATGCAGAATATTCAGCAGAAAAATTAGTTACAGAGGAAATAATAAAAACAACAGTGATGCAACAGTTTTAGTTACATTAGTCCCATGGAGTTAAATCTTTTTTTTTTTTTTTAAGATTTTATTTATTTATCAGAGAGAGAGAGAGAGAGACTGAGAATGAGAGGGGAGAACGTCAGAGGGAGAAGCAGACTTCCCACAGAGCTGGGAGTCCAATATGGGACTTGATCCTGGGACTCCGGGATCATGACCTGAGCTGAAGGCAGTCGCTTAACCAACTGAGCCACCCAGGCGCCCATACATCTTATTACCCATACTGAATGATGTCCCAATAATTAGGACATTATCCAAATCCACAAATACAGCTAAAAAGAATGCTAAGACATGAATCTTTTCCACATCCCGTGTTAAAATACCATTCTTTGGTTTGCAGCTACATTAACTCTTTATAGGGCTTTTCTCATTTGTGACTGACAACCAGTCCTGGGATACCAGTTAACTTTACTTACAAAAATCATTTCATCTCTTCTTCCCATAGGATAGGTCAGTGTGCCTCTAGGAAACTTAATATCTCTTTTTGTTATAAAAGAGAACATAGACCTTGAAAATGTCATGCTAGGTAAAATGAACCCAGTCACAAAGGACCACACATATTGTCTGATTCTTTTTATATGAAAGCCCAGAATAGGCAAATCTAGAGAGACAGAATGAGTAGATTAGTGATTGCTTAGGGTGGAGAATGGGGGCAGGGGGCAGAGGCAGGATTGAGGAGTGATGGCTAGGATCCAGGGTTTCCTTTTGGGCTAATGAAAATACTCTAAAAATGATTGTGGTAATGGATGCTTAACTCTGAATATACCCAAAGCCACTGCATTACACACTTTCAATATATGGGCTATAAATGATGTCTCCAAAAAGCTGTTTAAAAAAAGGAGGGGCGGAAAGAAGACTTAAGACAACCATCAGAAATGATGTATCCAAAATCTCCTAAAAAGTTAAGAAAGTATGTAGGGCAGTTAAGTAGTAACAATTTTTTTTTTTTTTATATCATCAGACCACCACTGGAATGGAACCTCTAAACAGCCACAGCTCAGTAGCAGGCTAAAATGCAGCATAACTGGTTCCATCCATATGAAAAGGAGAGAACTGAAATGTAGCAAAGACTGTTTGTTCTTGTGTTCATTCTTTCCATGTCCCATCCCTTGCATAACAACAAAAATCATTAGGAGAGAACTTTATTAAAGAAGATAAATTATCCGCACAATATCTCTGAATTCAATTATAAATTCAATAACTCTGAAGCATTTCATTACAATTACTTCCATCTGAGGCTAAGAGAGGTAGTGATTCACCAAAGCCACACAGTTAATAGTAGGTCCAGAACTTAAATACCACATGCCTTTTTTTGCCTTTATGAAAATCAACTTGTAAGTGTGCAAAAAATATATGCTTAGGTTTTTAAGAGTTGGAAAGTTAGTCTGAATAAAATCTAAATGCAGTATCAGAATAGACTTGTAGAAATGTTTTAGGGGTACCTGGCTGGCTTAGTCAGTAGAGCATGCAACTCTTGATCTCAGGGTCATAAGTTCAAACCCCACATTGAGCACAGAGCTTACTTTGAAAAAAAAAATCACTATAAAACATAAGACATCAAAAAAAAAAATCTAAATGCAGGTTCCACTGATTTCACTGCATTTGTGGTTAGTTATCTTAGCCTGCATAATGTACTGAAATTCCTTATGAGGAGGCAGTCTTCATTCGCTTTATGGGAACTTTTTTTTTTTTAAAGATTTTATTTATTTATTTATTAGGAAAGAAAGAGAGTGAGAGAGAGCAGGTCAGAGTGAGAAGCAGACTCCCCATGGAGCTGGGAGCCCGATGTGGGACTCGATCCCGGGACTCCGGGATCATGACCTGAGCCGAATGCAGTCGCTCAACCAACTGCGCCACCCAGGGGCCCGCTTTATGGGAACTTTTAAGTCAGATCATATTTAAAATGTCAGGAAAAGAATATTAGAATTATGATTACCTCAGATCTAATAAATCTAATAAAGCTCAGATCTAATAATTCAGAATTGAACTATACCTTAACTTCACTAAATGTACTGGAGTTATTCAACAAGAGTTTCTCTTACCACAAGATGTGTGATTTCTATAAATTCAGACTGAAGAATACCTGGTACTTTAAAGATACTCAATAAGCATTTATTGATCTGAATAAAGGTAAGATGGTAAATCCAAGCAGCATGCTAGATGAAATAATTGAAATATTCCTAAAAAGACAAAAACCACCTTTGTGTCTAGCAGAGGACAGAAAGGACAATGTATAAGCTTTGTGGCCTTCAAAGAACTTAGTTTCAACCCCATGAATCCCAGTGGTCCACCACTTTCCAGCGACATAGCATTTAACAAAGGAGGGAACAGGACAAGGGCTGCACAATGGGGTCCAGGCCCTGAGGCTTCTGGTTGCATTAAATGTGGGTGAGGAGGTCACCTTTGAAGCACAATTTCCTAGAGGGCTCTTAAAAAAAAAAGTACTATCTTCATCCAAATAGTGAAATCAACTGTACTACTCAGCAAGTGCAATGACTTAGAGAGAGTGGGTGTTTCACAAGCATCTGTTCTACAGGTAAGAAAATGTAATGGATTTTTCTTCTTTTTGTTTTTTTGGATTTTTTTGGTGCTGAAACCTGGGGAAAATGTAATTTTCAGTACTAAAACCATTTTAAAGACCTGATGAGGAGTAATTAGCTTTGATGCTTAGTTCAACTGACCAAAAATAAGTATACTGCTCTTATCTATGGTCTTTTGAGGTATCCTTTTTTAAAGATTTTATTTATTTATTCGAGAGACAGAGAAAGTGAGAGAGAGCATGAGAGGAGAGAAGGTTAGAGGAAGAAGCAGACTCCCCGCGGAGCTGGGAGCCCGATGTGGGACTCGATCCCGGAACTCTGGGATCACGACCTAAGCCGAAGGCAGTTGCTCAACCAACTGAGCCACCCAGGCGCCCGAGGTATCCTTTTATAATAGCATTCTCTATCTTATAGAGAAAACCCACAGTATTATTTAAAAACAAAAAGCATAATCATAGCAAGAGTTTGCCTATGAGAAATCATACTAGCACATACTTTTTTTTTTAATATTTTATTCATTTATTTGACAGAGAGGAGAAAGATCACAAGTAGGCAGAGAGAGAGGGGGAAGCAGGCTCCCTGCTGAGCAGAGAGCCCAATGCAGGGCTCTAGCTCTAGCCTAGGACCCAGAGATCATGACCTGAGCTGAAGGCAGAGGCTTTAACTGATTGAGCCACCCAGGCGCCCCATTAACACATACTTTTAATGGCCTTCTCAAATAACCTTAGAGGCTCTCTAGAGATAGTCACTAAGCTAAGACCAGTGGCCTATTTTCATTTTTTAAAAAAGATTTTATTTATGGGGCGTTAAAGCCCCATATGGGTTAAAGCCTCTGCCTTTAGCTCGGGTTGTGATTTTGGGGTCCTCGGATCGAGCCCCGCTTCAGGCTCTCTGCTCAGCAGGGAGCCTGCCTCCCCCTCTCACTCTGCCTGCCTCTCTGCCTCTCTGTGATGTCTCTCCTCTCTGTCAAATAAATAAATAAAATCTTAAAAAAAAAAAAAAGATTTTATTTATTTGAGAGCGAGACCACATGAACCGGGGGGAATGGGTGGAGGTTGCAGAGGAAGAGGGAGAAGCAGATTTCCTGCTGACACTGGAACCCTAGGCAGGGCTCCACGTGGGACTCAATGCTGGGCTGGATCCCAGGACCCTAAGATCATCATCTGAGCCGAAGTTAGATGCTTACCCAATTGAGCCACCCAGGCATCCCTTTAATTTGTATTTGATATCAAGGTTACTTTCTCCACAACAAACAAATTCAGAAGCCGAATGAAAACAATCTGGCTTAAGGAAAAATGGAGCAGGACAAATAAATAAGGCTTTTTTCAGCATGACTTTGTTCAGTAGTTTTACTATATAAGAAGAAGATATGGAGTTAAACAAGAGATATTCTGAGAAATGGTGATCAAATGACTCCCATAAAGTACAATTTAAATAAAAAGAAAGCTAATCAACGAAGGATTCTCCCTGTCTTTAAAGATATTTAAGCATTAATTCTATAATAAACAACTTTGATTTCTTTAGCCTATACCCAATTTCATGAAAACACTGACAATATTTTAGGGACACATACACAAAATGCTTAGCCTAAGAAGACTGAATGGATCAGACATTCATAGACTCTGGAAATCCCCTAATTTTTTAATCCTAATCTAATACTCTTTCCTCTCTACTGCTTGAGTCTAGTCTCAAGGATAGATTCCTATATACACCTTTAACTTTCAGAACAACTGAAGTCCACATTCTCAATTGTAAAAGAAAGGCACTCATTCACATTTTGCTATAGTACTCAGAATTTCACTGTAAAATTCATTAAAACAAAATATTAACACAATTCAGGGGCGCCTGGGTGGCTCAGTGGGTTAAAGCCTCTGCCTTCGGCTCGGGTCATGATCTCGGGGTCCTGGGATCGAGCCCCGCATCGGGCTCTCTGCTCAGCAGGGAGCCTGCTTCCCCTACCCTCTCTCTGCCTACTTGTGATCTCTCTCTCTCTCTGTGTCAAATAAATAAATAAATAAATAAATAAAATAAACAAACAAACAAACAAATAAATAAATAAAATCTTTAAAAAAATATTAACACAATTCTTTTTATTCTGATTCAAACTTAGTATCTTTCATCAAGAACACGATATTATAAAAGTACCTGACAGTCTCTCATACAAAGCATATGTCAGGGTAATCCCAAATAACCCTACTTGATGAGGTAGTCTTCTTTACAGAATTCCTGTTAATAAATGTGGAAGAGATAACAGAATAAGAAAATCACCATTCAACCACAATGGATGAAATATCTAATACTGACACAACCAGCAATGGGGTCTTTCAGCATTACTACAAGTGGGGTTACCAGATACAGCAGGCCTCGGGATGTGATGCAATATTAGCGACCTCCTAAACATTCTTGCCAAAACACTGAGGTCTTATTTTAGTCAAGCCTATAGGGGTCACCACTTCCATTTGTAGGAAATACAGGGAATAGATCAACAAACTGACACCATGATAAAACAGACAAATCCCAAGTGTGAGAAATTCCACAGGACAAATGACCCAGTTCCATGACACACCAAAAAAGGTAGGGAGAGAGAGTGGGAAGAGGAACCACCCTAGATCAAATTAGTCATGAGAGACAAAATGATCAAATACGGTCCAGGGACTTTGTTTTTTTAAAGATATTTATTTATTTATTTGACACAGAGAGAGATCACAAGTAGGCAGAGAAGCAGGCTGAGGTGGGGGGCAGCAGGCTCCCTGCTGAGCAGAGAGTCCAATGCGCAGCCGGCTCCATCCCAGGACTCTGAGATCATGACCTGAGCGGAAGGCAGAGGCTTTAACCCACTGAGCCACCCAGGCGCCCCAGGTCCAGGGACTTTGAATCCTAGTATGAACAAGACATCACTAAAAAAGATATTCTTGAGACAATCAGGCAAACCTGAACTGGGTCTATTAGATGACACCAATGAGTAAATGTTAATTTTATGTGTGAGAAAGGTATTTTGGTTCTATAATAATATCTTTACTTTTATTAGAGATGCATTCAGAAATATATCAGGATACATATACTGAAATGCTGGAGATTTGCTTTAAAATACTTCAGCAAATGAAAGTGAAAGAAAAAAGGATAAATGAAACAGATGTGGCAAAACCTTGGTAACAGCTGAACATCTGAGTGATGGGCATATGGAGGTATGTTGTACTATTTGTCTACTTTTGAGTATATTTACAATTTTGTATAATAAAAAAAAAATGAAAAGAACCACCTCGCTAGCAAAGAAGCCTGAACAGTACAGGTAAACCTATTAAGTAATACTAATCTCAGGGAGAAAATAAATGGATCAATAAAAACAAAAATTAATGGCGATTATTTAGAAATTGAGCTATATTGAAAAGCATTGATTTTCTCCTTACACCACATAGTCAGTGCTATAGACTGAATATATCTCCCAACCCCCAATTCACATATTGAAACCTCATCCCCAGTGGATTGGTATCTGGAGGTGATTACGTTATGAGGATGAAGCCCTCATGAATGGGATTAGTGCCCTTACAAAAGAAGCCCAGATAGCTCCCTTGCCCTTATCTACCACGTGATGACACAGCAAAAAGACACAATGGAAAGTACAATTTAGGCACTAGGAAGTGTGTTCTGACTAGACACTGAATCTGCTGGTGCCTTGATCTTGATCTTTCCAGTATTCAAGACTGTCAGAAATTTCTGTTGTTTATAAGACACTCAGGCTAGGGTATATTGTTATAGCAGACTGAATGGACAAAGACATTCAAACGGCTATGTAATATACTGTTTTATTCCTGAAATAGGTTATTCCACAGAAAACTCACAGCAGAGAACAGTTTCACAGAATACATTAAAAAAAAAAAACTTTTAAAGAACGCAGCTGTTGGTTTCTTCTCCTCAGAACTGTGTCATGCTTTTATATAATTCTGGAGTCCTAAATGGTAGTGAATTGAAATAGAGAAAATTAGACAGAGAAAACAGAAGTCACAGCTGCATTTTGAACTGAATATTATGAATTTTTCTTTTTGTGTAATCATTTGATCACTTTCCTAAGGATCCTGGACCTACTTTACATTCCTACTGAAATTATTTTAACTTTTAGTATGCAACATTCATAACATATTCCACAGAAGAGTGCTGACTAAAGCTCTTTTGGAACTCCTTTTTCTTATCTTCCAAGTAGTTCAAAGTAAACCAAATAGAAAATCAATAATCTTCCAGAAACATCTTCAAAGCATAAAACATTTCCTTTCTAACAGAGCAGTTGTTCTTAACCTCTTTTTAGGGTCATGAATCCCTCTGAAAATCTTTTTATAGAAGAAAAATGTAGATTTTTTCCCCAAAGGTTTAATCATAGCTCAGAAGGCCCCTGTTAGAAACCTTTGTAATACAGTGTTCTCATGGATAAGCAACTCTAAACAAAGTACAAATTCATCAACTCAACACTAACGGCCTCCCATGAGTTAGCTCAGACTTTTCAATCCCATTTGCCACTGTGTCTCTAAGCACTACACTTTACTCAAATGCATTAGTTACGGTTCCCTGAATATGACTCGCTATCTTTGTTCTGGGTATTTCCACTATCTGCACATTCCAGGCTATCCCAACCATCTATCTGTTCTTCTTGATCTATCATAAGCAATACAACACCCATGAAATCTTCCTTGATTCCCTAAACATTCCTCTGAAATTGTCTTCTATCCTATACTTCCAATACCTTTCCCCATTTTGTATCATGGTCTACACCAAATGCTTCTCTAATCTGGGATTCTGTGTGATATAACAGTGAAAATGAAAAGTATTACCAAAGAAGTTCTTATTCCCTATAGTGGGCTGAATGGTGGCCCCCCCAAAAGATATGTCCACATTTTTACCTAAGGAACCTGTGCATATGACCATATTTGGAAAAGGGGTCTTTGCAGATGTAATGAAGAATCTGGGGATGAGATAATTTTGGATTATATGGGTGGACCCAAACTCCAATGACAGTGTCTTTACTAGAGAAAGAAGAGAAGGTCATATGAAGAAAGAAACAGATTAGAATTCTGTAACCACAAACCAAAGAATGTGTGGAACCACCAAAAACTGGAAGAAGCAAGGAAACATTGTCTCCTGGAGTCTTTGGAGGGGATGCAACAGCCTTGCTGACACTTTGAATTCAGACTTCTGGCCTCCAGAATCATGAGACAATAAATTTTTGCTGTAGCCATCAATTTTGTTGTAATTTGTTATGACAACACTAGGAAACCATATAGACCCTTCTAGTCATTTTTATTTACTTCATTTTTTTGTTTATTGCAGTTCTGCAATGGTTAATTATTTCAAGAGCATCAGAAGAGATTAAAAAAATGTAGAGGCTCCCCAAATCCCTTCTTATT
Organism: Nasua narica; assembly: GCA_028533885.1. Taxonomy (NCBI): domain Eukaryota; kingdom Metazoa; phylum Chordata; class Mammalia; order Carnivora; family Procyonidae; genus Nasua; species Nasua narica. The sequence goes on along the minus strand of CM052811.1, from coordinate 94,899,732 downwards.
CTCCTGCTATTTTCTGCAACAGTCTCTGAATTTCCTTCATCAATAGTCTTCTGAAAGTGCCAGTAGAGCATAGCATTTGACTAGGAAAGAGCTATATTCCTGTGGAAGCTGACATCACCAACTGTGACATGTGATGAGCTGGAGGATGAAAGCCTGGGTTCTAAACCGGGCTTCTGACCTTGTAAACCGGAACAGGTTACTTCTTTGATCTTTTATCATCCATAAACAATTCTTTGAGTGTTGATTTAAGAAGTAAATAAGCAATGCATGTAAAGCTACTGACATAAAAGGTATTTAGTAAAAGTTAGCTAATAAGAAGGATGATTTTCCAGGTATAATATTGTCCCTGGCTATTGATAAACTGTTCTATGATTTAAAAAAAAATCATTCTCGGGGTGCCTGGGTGGCTTGGTGGGTTAAAGTCTCTGCCTTCAGCTCAGGTCATGATCTCAGGGTCCCTGGATTGAGCCCCGCATCAGGGCTCTCTGCTCAGTGGGAAGCCTGCTTCCCCCTCTCTCTCTGCCTGCCTCTCTGCCTACTTGTGATCTCTCTCTATAACTAACTAACTAACTAACTTTTAAAAAAAGTCATTCTCACTCCCACAAAAATTCATTCTGGCCTGTTTTCAGGAAAAATAAGTTTAAGTAAAAACTTTAAGTATAGCCAAGCAGAAGATTTCTAACATATTTCTGAAGAAGTTTTGCAACTTCTTTTGCACTAAAGGAAAAGAATGAAAGCCTACACCTTTGATTTCCCTTTCTACCCATTTCCTATAAAGTATGAACTGTTAGTTCATACTTTGGCGTTTCATTATCTGCCAAACTTTTTCTTTCAGTTCAAGATGAAGAGTCTATTTGGATAGGACATCTAGGTTCTATCTGAAGTTTATACCACTGAGTATAATTTTTCATGTCGAGAGCTGGGAGAGAACAATAAAGAGATACAAGAAGTTCATATTTTTTTGGTTTGCCTAGATGAACTTAACAAACAGAGATAATGTAGCACCTTTCAATCTTCAAACTCAAAAAAATTTTTTTGAAGGTAACATAAAACATACTGAAAGACTGTGGCAAAATTATTTTTAGAATTCTTAAATAAGCACTGTCATCAAATGAATTGATGTTCACACTTGTAGTGCCATATTTGCACTTCTTTCCTCTGTTTAATTATTCTGACATTAAGTTTGCTAATGGAAAAACTTTTTCTGATGCGGAAATCTGCCTAGCTTGGAAAACATAAATAACAAACAAAATGAGACACAGATTTTAAGGCAACACACATAATTAACCTTCCACAGAAGCCTATGGTTTATATAGAAGCAAGCTTTACGACAAGATGAAAATTTACTAATCTAAATGGCCAAAACTTTAGAAGATGACAATGAAAACAACAGGCAAACCTCACTTTAAGAAAAGTCAACAAAAAAAGGAACTTGGAAAACAGGTAAACTAGAAGTTATTTACAATATAAAACATTCACTACAGTTACTTTGGTAGTAAGCAACTCTAGTATACCTAACAGCACTGAATGCATAAAAATTCAAGCTGCATTTCACTTTTTCAGAGCAAATTTACAACTTAAGGTGAGATTCACTTGTAATGGTACCTAAAAAGTGCCTTTCTTTCCTTGCCACTCAGGCTTGCTCCAACTCTCTGGAGTATGATGGAGGCACAGAGCAACTCTCTGGTGTCAGACTGTTTTCAGGGCAGATGGAGAGCCCAGGCTGGTTTTCCCAGGAATGGCCAACCCAAAGTAAGGCCACTGGCCAGCTACTCCTGGGCCAGCTGGCGTGGAACAAAGTGTCTGGTTCCTACCTCCAAAGCAGAGGAAACTCAGCCAGCTGGCTTTTGATGGGCTGCACTAGTTGGAGTGCTCACAATTCCTTTCAAACCATCTGGCATTCTTTTTGAACCCTCGATTTACCCAGCACTACACTCTGATGTCTGAAACGCTCAGATAATTGGAGGGATCCCTACTGCCTACCTAGATAAGAAAAGAAAGAGGCAGAATAACTGCTAAGTCAATTACTTCAAGAAATAATTTCTAAAGTTGAAAGTTGCTCTCAATTTTAGTTTGTGTATTATCTATCTTAAAATCTAAACTATTCCCATGATTACTAAGCAAACTTTCAAAATAAACATCAGGCCAAATAAGAAGGAAATAGGTTCAACAGACAATTTAACACAGAGAAAAGTTGTAAAGTTTGTTGGACATGACCCTCATTACTCTGAACTTATACAGAGCCCGTCTGTATCCTTCATGTGGCCCTACAAGTAGACTTTGTATTGCTACATATACTTATCTTCCCAGCCAACTAGTAAGTGAAAACAGCAGTGTCTTCTAGCTGCTTTTTTTTTCTTACAGCTAATTAAAAAAAATATGTTAATGATGTATTGGGTGTTTTAAAAGTTCCATTTCTAGAAATAAGAAAACTACATCTGGAGTAACATGAAGAAAGGACCTCTACTCCAGGCAAGCCAAATAAAGAACGGGACATGGCTTGACATAAAAATATTTTAGTAAGTGGTCAAAAGGACTTATCAAGTGACCAAACTACTGGGAGGTGCTATAGGGTGCTCATCTGTCAGTACTCCTGGGTAGCTCAGTTGGTTAAGCGCTGGACTCTTGATTCTGGCTCAGGTCATCTCAGGGTTGTGAGACAGAGGCCTGCTTTGGGCATGGAGCCTGCTTGGGATTCTCTTTCTTCCTCTCCCTCTGCCCCTCCCTACTCCCTCTCTTAAAAAAAGTGGAGGGAGCTCATCTGTCAATTGTAGATCATTTTACTAATCTATCACTAATCTATTATTAATATGGGAAAAAAAACCAACAGCTGAGTTGCATTTACAGCCAGTATACCTCATGAGATAAAAGTACTCTGAACAAAAATATTAGATCAAATATTAGAAACTAGAGAAAGCTATACAAATAATAACTGTAACTACAGTTTTCATTGTGTTTACGCCCATGCCAAGTACCGACTTAGCATTTTACATATTATTTCATTCGATATACACAACAAACATACGAGGTGGGTACTATTATTTCCATCTTGCAGATGAAGAAACAGAGTCATAAGGAAATCTGTCTAAAGTCACATAGCTAAACTGCAAGAACTGGAATTCAACTCCAAGCAGTCTTACTCCAAGAATCTCAGTGTACGACTGCCAGCATGAAGTTATACTTATGAAAGAATGAAATGTAGGGAAAAATTCAATCATTAATATAGTCTTTATCATTCTTTCAACACTAAGGATAGCAAAGGTGGTAACTAGGGGCTCCTGGGTGGCTCAGTCAGTTAAGTGCCCAACTCTTGATTCCGGCTCAAGTCATGAATTCGGGGTCCTGGGATTGAGTACCTCGGGTTCCATGCTCAGCAGGGAGTCTGCTTGAGATTCTTTCCCACTGACCCTCCTCCATTCATGCTTGCTCATGCTCTCTCTCTAAAATAAAGAAATATTTCTTAAAAAGTGGTAATTAAAAAAAAATAACAAACAGTGATTTTCTTATCAGAAATTTTTAAAAAGCAAGAGCTATTCTACCAGGTTAAAAATGTCAGTTTTGCCTTTTTTTGCCAGTTGCTATTTTAAGGGACAGAGTGGTAAACAGGACAGATGGAAGTCCTTGCCTTCTTGGTTCTAGTGCTAGAGCTGAAGTTCTAGTGGGAGTAAGAGACAAAAAAATCAGTTAACAGAATTTCAGAGTGATACATTTTAAAGAGGAGGTAGGAGTGAAATGTATATTTCTCTTTTGAGACATTTAACTATGAAGGTAAATGAAAAGGATGGGTGGGAGGTCAGGGGGAAGTTGTTTTTAATTTTGTTATAATTTTATTTATTTATTTTTGTTACAATTTTAAAATTATTTTTAAAGATGGGCAACATCAGAGCACATGTGTATCGCTGACATGGATGGTGCCTTGAAGAGTTGCTAACGATGCAAATGAGAATCATAAATTCAGGAGTAAGTCCTTGATTAGGTATGAGGGGGAATATAAAGGGAAGGAAGCTGGTCTCTCATAGGAAGAAAACATAAAACATGGGCCCTAAGGAAGGTGGATTTCTAGATTTGATGAGTGGAAGCTGAGTGGTATCTGTCTTATAACTTCTAAACCTCAACGAAATATGAAGCCTGCTTATCTGCATGGGGAAGGGTGGGCTGCTCATGAGTTTAAAGAGTGGGAAGAAATTATTAAAGAGTTACAGGCAAAAATATTAGGAATCTGACTGCTTTCCTGGGCAGTGCTGAGAATCCACTTCAGATTTCTGGCCACGAATCTGAAGTTCTCTAATATTCAACCACTTATGTGCACTCATGGAAAAACCAGATGAGAGATAAAACAGCTATAAATAGAAAAAAAATCCTGGCTAAAAAATAAGAAAAAAATATGTATCCAAGAGCATATGTATCCATGTCACAGTCACTAACAATGTCCAATCAAGCTGTGGTCTACATAGCTCCATTTATCTCCACCTTCTCATAACAGAAATTCTTGTAAATAATGTATTTGTCATATTTAGTGATGACCTATTTAATCATGAAGCTTAAAGATTATTTCTTTTTGGTAATGAATGTTTCTGCTACTTTCTAAGGTAGATTTTTAAAAATGCACCTGGTAGTCTTCTGGTACATCCGAGGTGACTGCATTTCATTGCTTAAAGAAACTTTCTGTGTGGTAACTGAGATCCTAAAACAGAAGATCCTAAAATCTTCCAGAGTGGGAGAAAATTAGGAATGGGGATTAGACTTGGATTGGACTTCTTTTTTTTTTTTAAGATTTTATTTATTTGGGGCACCTGGGTGGCTCTTGTGATCTGTCAAATAAATAAATAAAATCTTTAAAAAAATTTAAAAAAAGATTTTATTTGACAGAGAGTGAGAGAGCACAACCAGGCAGAGAGGCAGGCAGAGAGAGAGAGGGGGGAAGCAGGCTCCCCGCCGAGCAGAGAGCCCGATGCGGGGCTCAATCCCAGGACCCCGAGACCACGACCCGAGCTGAAGGCAGAGGCCCTAACCCACTGAGCCACCCAGGAGCCCCTGGATTGGACTTCTTAATAGCAACACCAGAAGGTAATGGAACAATGACTTCAAAAGAGGGACACTAATTTTCAGTCTAGAATTCAATATTCAGCTAAACCACTATTCAAGTGAGGGTTAAATGAAGACATTTCCAGGTATGCAACTTCTGAATTCAGGAAGAATTTCAGTTTGTATGTGCCTTGTCTCTAGAAGGTACAAGAGAATAAGGAAGCCATAGGATTCAGGAAATAAAGGATCCAACACAGGAGGAAGGCAAAAAGAATTCCCAAGATGATGACAAAGGGAAGTCCTAGATGACAGGTAAGAAAAAGAAATGAAACAGATTACCTGAAAATATTGAAAGATTATCAGTTCTGTCAGAATTTGAGGATGAGTCAGTGACTGGTACAAAGAAAACAAAGCAAGTGAAAAACAAAAGAAGCAATTATTTAATTTAGAGAAACAAAAGTACAAGATGGAAAACGTAACACTAGTATGCTACATGGCTCACCTGTGAATAACAGGTACATTGTCACAGTCATATAAATACTGACTACTGACTTGACTGGGAACTGTAGTTATGTAGGACAACCAAGTCCTCAACTTCCAAAACAGAAGTCCAATGATGGCCAAAGATGGAAAATCAAGAAATGACTTTAAACATCAAGAATGAAGTAAATATAAAGGCAAATACTAGAAGGAACTGCTAAGAGTCGGAAGTAGTTCAACAATCTGAAGCTGCTGATTTTTCACTACTCCCCAATCTAAAAAATGGCAATTTCATGTAAGTTATTACATTATAACATTACTTTATTATTGATTTTATTTTTTAAAAAGACTTTATTTTTGTGTACACACACACTGAGAGAGTGAGAGAGTAAGCCAGCACAAGCAGGGGAGAGGGGCAGAGAGAGAAGCAGACTCCCCACTGAGCCGGGAGCCCAGTCCCAGATACTCGATCCCAGAATCCTGGGATCATGAGCTGAGCCAAAGGCGGATGCTCAACTGACTAAGCCACCCAGGCACCCTATTACTGATTTTAGAATAAGCTGCCATTTGAAACAGAAAACAATTACTGACAGAAAATACTCTAAGAAAAAAAAGCTCTACTTTTTGTTATCAGAAATAGTTGGGGGAATAATATCTCACAGTTTGGGGTAAACGAAGTGTTACCATACATGCTATCACCATCACTGACATAACAGTATTAGTATTGCTAATATAAAGAATATATTTACTACTAAAACATTTAACATAATTTAATCTATCTTCGTGATACAGCAATTACTTCAGAATTTTTCTTCAAACAACATACTACAGAAATGCTGAACTATGGGTTGGTGAAGAATTTGATTAACAGAACGCTGAATAAAAAGACCAGGATGTTTTTAAGTCCTTTCTTGATACAAACAATAGCTAAGTCACTCTTGCAAAATGAAGTTCCACAATACTGTGGAACTATGCAAGCCTGTTTCAGTGATAATTCCGGTTATACTACTCTGTTTATCTAAGACTTCCCCTTATGGTTTAAGGGAATTAAAAAAAATATCTCATGCAGGCAGTTATAAATTACTGGGGTTGCTTTAATATTAGTTACACTGGTTTATGAAGTTAATGAAGCCTTTATTTTTAAGTTAACTTATTTTGAGTCAAGTTCACTGATACTAAAATTTTATTTAAATTCTACATCATAAAACCAAAAGTTCTCCAAATTGAAAAATCAACCTTTACTAATATTTAACTTCTACAAAAAAAGAATTGGACCATGCTAACTTAAGACTTTTACCAAGAATAATACATTCCTATCCAACCAATGGCAAATTTCCCCTTCAAATTAAAAGCAAATGTTTTTAATAGAGGGAATATCATAAACATGCTGTGGAAGACTGCTTAGTTTGGATTTCATTTTGCACTAAAAACTACCAGGAATTAAAATACACATGATTAAAGAATAATCTTAAAACTTAACCAATTATTCATATCACCTTAATCCTCTTAATTTTTACCACCACTATTTCAACCAAAAGTCATAATAAAAATCTATTTTGGAAATGTGTTTCTTATACACAAGTTTAGCTAATTTCCTATCACTCTGCAAAATTATAAGGGAAAAAAAGAAACTGAAAAATGCAACCAATAATATTTTAAAACTTATAAAATCTGGTATGATAAGAAAAAGGTCCAAAAGAAAGACCAAAGAATAACTGGTACTATTACAAATGCCTCCTTTTAATTGGTCTGTATCAATTGCAACTCTTCATAACTTTACCAAAACAAAGTCAGGCAGTCCAACCCATGGAACCAAAGTCTGTGGGAACCTGCAGAGCTTCCTTCTCTCTCTGGGGATGAGGACAAGGATAAAAGGTGTTCTGTTTTCCAGTAGTCCTGTAAGAGGAGCCATTGAGCTGGGCCACACAACCAGACAACAGAGCACAGGAAAATTCAGATCAAAGCAAGGACGCATGCCAGGGTAATATGCAATAAAACCCTTTGCCAAAGCACTCAGAGGAAAAAAAGCAAGGAGGTGGAGAGAACCTGCTGGACCACCTTCTTAACACAGGGAGACTGGGAGAAACAAAATCTGCTTCTACTGAGGAGCTGAGAAGACAGTGTCCTGGATATATTGGAGTATTTCCGTAGACACGCATATGAGTAAATAGACTGCCAACGAACGAAACTCAGAAGGCGGTGTCCTATATGTTCTGGAGTACGTGTATACACACACACACACACACACGTGTATGTATGTATTTTACCATTACCTAAACCCAAAAAGCAAAGTGTTCCAGGTATACAGATATATGAGAATGCTAATTTTCAATGAACATATAAAACATTCATTTTCAATCAACAAAACGCACTGGGTTTACAGTAAGAAACATAAAATATTGTTTGAAAGAGTACCAGAGGCAGAATTGCATGAACGTCTGATGAAGTAATAATCTCTTTTTCTTCACACCCTTTTAAATCTCTGATTCTCTCATTTCGTAGGGGACACGGAGGACGGGGACGGACAGGGACACACACACACACAATTAGGTCTCCGGAAACAAAGGAGGGTCCTTAATTCTCCGGCTTGCGGAAGCACACACGCCCCCCACCCACAGATAAGAGCCACCACCTGACTTTAATTAATGAGTACGCTGAGGCGCGAGGTCTCACCCCAGCCCACAGCCCTGCACATAGTGACAAACGGGCACGAGACAAACGCCACAAAGAAAGGGGAGGGGCAGGTGGGGACCAGGAAAACACTGCCACGCCGCGCCCCCCCCAAGGCGCGTTCCCATCGCCAACGCGGAGGCAGCCGTCCTCGCCATCCTCGTCCTCGCCTCCGCGCTCATCCAAGCAGCCTCCCCAGCCCGGAGACCGAGGCCGGGCACGGGCTAGCGGGGCGTGCGGGGCGCCGCGAACCTTCCCTCAATGACCTCCCGGGGACAGACAGCCTCGCGCCGCCCTTTATGCGGGACTCTGCGCCGGCCCCGGTGGACCCCCCCCGCTCCGCGTCCCTCCCGGCCTGGGCCGCTGTCCCACCCTTCCCCGTCCCCCCCGAAACGCCGGGGAGTGTGAATGGGGGAGGCGGGCGCGGCCCGCCGTCTCCTCAGCATCCCGAGCCCGGAGCCGCCCGGTCCCCTGAGCCCCAGCCCGGGGGCTACGGCCCCCGGCGCCCTGCCCTCGCTCCCTCACTTACTCGGGCGCGCCGGCTGGGGCGGCGGGTGTGCGGGACCGTCAGCGCCGGGCGGCAGGAGGAACGCTGCGGGCGGTGAGCGTCCGTCGGGACCCAGCGCGGCTGAGGTGGCGACCGCAGACTGCGCGCGGCGGCCCCCGACGAGGGGCGGGCCCGGCGGGGGAGGGGCGGGCGCCGCGCCTCTCATTCATGCAGCGGGGGCGGGGTGAGGGACCCGGATGCCCGGGCAGCTCCCGCCCACTTCGCTGAGGGCGCCTTGGCTTCAAAGTCTGCAGTGCGCAGGCGCGATGCTTGAAGGCCTGGCCCCGTTCCGCCCCGCCCCCTGGGGGGGGGTGGTACAATTCCACAGGCGGAGCTGCAGCAGATAGACCAACTCCCTCGTCTGTTTAGTATTTTTGCGTGTTCTATAAACATTTTTTAAGGTGAAAGCTTGGGACACCACCTCCTTCGTAGCATCAAGCCTCCCAATCTCGGAGGGCACAGGAATGCCCATTAGTTTGATGGAAATACAGTACACACTGCCCCTTTCCTCCATTTGTCTCTCCTTCAGGAGGTCATCTCCCCTGAATGCTGGGACCACAGTGGCAGATGAGACCTAGAATCTGCCCAGATAGTGGAGAGGAGCGTGTGCAAGAAAGAGTGCATTACATTGTTTATTTGCATTGACCTGGTCCTCTCAGCCCCCAGCTCTCACTGCACTGGGCAGGCCAGAAAATTGACCATGGTTTTGAAGAGGGCCCAGATCTTTCTGTAAAATCAAGGATTAGGGTGTTGTAGCTCCAAGGATCTGTGGAGGCCTCTCCTCTTTGGTAGGCAGCATCACAATGTCTCACCCTCAGTGCCTGTGTTCTTGTTGTTCCCTTTACTAGGAAAGCAAAGCTTATCTAGGAATGCTCAAGAGTCACTTTTTTTTTTGGAAGTCTTCTTACCTTCCCCCCCTCCTTTTGACAGATTTTTCTTTTGGAATCTTCCTGGGTCCTATACCCCAGTCCCTCTCAGCCCTGGGGCATACTTAGGATTAACATCCATTTGCTAGTATTTTCCTCCCCCACCAGAATGTGAGCCCTTCAACAATGGGAATAATGTCTCCTCAAGCCCTAGCAGGTGATTGGCAAAACAATTAGGAAGCAATGGTTGTTGGGAGAGGTGATATTCCCTGGTGGGCCAGGGAGGTTCCACAGAAGTGAGAACACCGGAACTGACTTTTCTTTCTCCTCCCTTCTTGTGGCTTCCTTTACCCTCTGTGTTAGGAAACCTGTTTTGTTTGTTTGTTTAAAAAGCTTGGCTAGAAATTCTCTAGTCCAAGCCGGTTGTAGGGTAGAGGGTGGAGTGGCTTTAGCTTCTTGTCCTTTGTCCCTGTGAAACTCAGGAGAGAGAGAGAGAGAGAGAGGGAGAGAGAGAGAGAGAAGTAGATTGTTCCTTGTTCCTCTTAGAAGAGAAGTCAGATTTTTTGGTCTCCTGCTGTCTCCGGCTGGAGTTCATAAGCTGACCCATGATCCTATCTGTCTAGTGATACAGAAGGTTCTACTTCCCTCTCACTGTACTCAACTCCCCCCACCTAGGCAAAATGCATGTGGGGGTGGGGGGTGGGTACATTCAGAGAGATCTGGGCAATTTAGGTGAGTACCCCCAAACAGCAGGCATCCAGGGCTTGAAGTAGTGGCTTGCTTGCTTTCTTGCTTGCTTTCGAATATTTTATTTATTTATTTATTTGAGAGAGAGAGAGAGAGAGAGAGAGAGAGCGTGAGAGGTCAGAGGGAGAAGTAGACACTCTGCTGAGCAGGGAGACCAATGCAGGACTCGATCCCTGGACTCCAGGATCATGACCTTAGCTGAAGGCATTTGCTCAACTAACTGAGCCACCCAGGTGCCCCCAAGTAGTGGCTTTCTCAGCTAACATGGGCTCTTGTTCCTTGTGATGGAGGAGTGGGAAAGGCTTTACTGTTTAGGGCTTCAGGGGATGCCTGTCTTTCTATTTCCTCTCCCCTCAGCCCTCTCTATCCTCTTCCTACAATATACTTCTTTTAAAGCATTTTCCTTATTCCAAGCCATTACTAAGAAAACCACCCTTACCCGCATGGTCAGAAATCTTTCAAGACTCCTCTACCTTCTAGAAAATAAATGACATCAAATTTTAAATCAAATGTTAGTGACCAATTTTGGAACAGCAACTTTCTGGATGGTAACTGCAGTGGGAGCAAGGGCTGCTTTTAGTCATCTTGGGTCTGGTGCTCAATACAAGTTTATTGAATGACTATGTGAACAAACAAAGGCAAAATCAGTGTTTCAAAGAGAAGCTATAACTCAAAGGTTGTCTTCAGCCCAACCCCTCTGCCCATCCTCTCCTCCTGGTGAGAACCATCCATCTGTTAAGGGGTGGGCATTATCCCAGAAAAACATCCTCATGTTGGCCAACGATTTGGCTGTTTAGCTATCTAGGTCTCTGGATGACCCTTTCAAGGGTCGACCAGTCAATGCTTTGACCCTTTGGACGGGGTCCGCAGAGGAGTCTCACCATTTCTGTGGGAGCTGGAGGTGTGCTCCTATGTTCCCTGAACCCATTCATTTGAGAATTCCAGCCTCCTGCTGGACCTCCTCGTACAAGAAGCTTCCTGATAGCCCATGGGGACCTCTAGATAGGGTGTGACCCTGCCCATAGAGCCCTCAATTGCTCCTTGATGCAGGATGTGTGTACACAACTGTGAAACAGTGCAAGTGCGGAAGGAAGTGTAGGCTTCTATATGTGCTGCTGAAGGGAGCACAGGAAGTGTAGGTTTCTTTGTGCACGGTATCTTTGGGTAAAACTGTGTCCACCCTCAGAAACAGAAGTCAGGGATTCTGTCCGCAGCCACCAGCAATCCATGCTGCCTTTCTGGCATCCACAAGCCCAATCACCCAAACAGAACTCAGAGTCCTGAAAAGAGAAATGTGCTCAGGATCCCTGTGAGAGTTAGCTGAGACCAGCTACAGATGGAGGGAGTGGGGGCACAATTTCCCGGGGGGTGATACAACCTGCTCAGACTATTGCATTGGATTAGGGTGGATTCTCCCAGAAAGTCCAAGACAAGGGCTGGAATGCAGGTAATTTACTTAGGAGGTAATCGCAGGAAACAGGAGTGAAGAAATGGGAAAGTGGGAGAGAGAAGGGAGAAAAACCAATACTAAGGTGCGTTGAGCCAGTTATTGCCATAGGCAACTCAGAGAAACCTGGTGGAAGAGTCTCAACACTGTCCTCCCAAATGTTGAGGTCGCTGGGGTATTTACCTACTGACTTCCATCTCCCTGTTGCTTCTAGATGACCATCAGGGAACTTTCAAGTTATGGCTGTGCAGCAAGGCAAGCTACCTAGCTCCACTCTTCCTCCCTCTACCACTACTGCCACCATTAGAAGCCCCCCCCCATTCCTGCCCCTCTTGATTTCTCTCACCCAATTGTGTCACTACCTTTTGTTTTTGTTCTTGGGTCTGAGCTTGTAAGAGGAAGTGAAGTGGGGTGATATCTTTGCCCACAAACCGTTCAAAGAAAAAGGAACTATAGTGGCTCTTCCGCCATTTGAACCTATCCAATCTCCCCTAAATAGCTCTCCACCATCATCACCTCATCCCAAAGCAAGGCACAGAAAAGAGAAAGAGAGAGAGCAAGAAAGCAGGCAAGCTTTCTGGAATGACTTCTGGCATCATGGAGTCACAGAACCATTCCACAGAAGTAATGAACTCTCTTGGAAAGATGAGCCTCAGTATCTTTTGTTTCTCCTGCTGCTGTAACACCTCCTCTAAGTAGGCTTCTCTGGTTTATCTAGGCTTTCCATCCTTCTCACCCACATGATCCTGAGACTCAATCCTTCATACCCTCTGAAGACTCTGAAGCAGGCAAAGAATGTGACTGGGGGAAGAATCTTGAACTCTGTAGTGGAGTGTGTCCTCCACCATGACACACAGGTTCCATCACAGGCCTCTGGGTCCCATACTAGAGCCCTCACTCACCTGTCATCCGAAGGAGTGCATCGGGAAGGCAATGCTGGGAGGCAACCTGTTTCTAAGACTACCAGAGTCTTCTACCCACCTCCCCCTGCCCCACCTCCTGCCTTGGGTTAAAATGGTGAAATGAACCCACACATCTACTTTTGCTCCTTCCTGAAAACCACTAAGACTATTCTAAAGGGATTGTTTTGTTTGTTTGTTTGTTTTTTAAAGACACAAACTTACAAGGACAGAAAGAATAGAAAGGGAGACAATGGCAAAAAGAATTTTGTAAGCTGGAAAACAGATAGATGAGTGCTGATTGACTTAAAAGACTCAAGAAAGTGAAAAACCCAGGAAAAGCTAAGAACGGTCCTATTTGCATGGCAAAATCCTAAAAGCAAAACAAAACAAAAACTCCAAAAACCAAACAAACAAAAAAGGAATTGGCAGCCCTAGATAACCTTTGGAACTGAGCGAGCCACAATCAGGAGAACTGGATGAAAGCTGATTGGGAAGCAGTTAAAGTCTCCCTTCTACCATTATCCATGCTGCAGATCCCCATCTCCCAACAGGCATATGGCTGGAGATGTAGCTTCTAGAAGAGGGTAAAACAGAAGGTCTCTCAATTGGGTGCACCAGGGATGGCTGTGAACAAAGGTTTCATGTGAAGATCAGGGGCGTTAAGCAAATATTTACTCACTGCACATAGATCCCCAGCTCTCTTTTCTGTTTCCTTACCAAATCCCTCATCTCTGGAATTCTGACCAGCCCCAAAGGAAAGAACTAAGGATACTGACATTAGAATTTCCAATAAATGACAACCCATAACTCCCTACTGTGAATCTGAGTTGACAAGTCTGACTCCCACACTTTCAATAAGCTTTTCAGGCCTTTAGTCTTAATCAAGAGCAGACAGCCAAAGAGCGTGTCTTCGGTTCCCTAAAAGCAGATGCTGAAATGAAGATTCAGGTGCACATGATTCACTGAGGGTAGGCTCTCAGGAGAAGCCTTCCCCATGCCTGGTGTCTCACCTCCCCCAGAAGCAGCCAGGGAAGGAGCTGAGCAAGGATGCGGTCTTGGCTGGAGTCTAGCCTCAGTTTGATCCCACAGGGAGCCCTGGAGTGTGAATTACATCACAGGATTGATTTCACCCACAAGCAAGAAGGCTGTTTTATGCCCACACATTAATCAGTCATTGATTGTGGGCTGCCAGAGCAGAGGCCATACTCTCCCAGGCAAGGCAGCTCTTGACTGCAGTCAATTCTCTGGAGAAAGGGGCAGTGCTGATCCATTAATAACCAACACTCACAACAGCTGGAGTATGGGTAGGACACCAACAACATCTGCTCCACGTTACCAGATAGTTGAGGAAAACTGCTAACAGCAAGAGAAGGAAGAAATAATAAGAACAAATAAACAAGCAAACTAATAATCAAAATAAGCATTTAAAAAAAACACTTGGAAGAACCCAGGACTTATTCTCAAGGATAAGAGATGATATTGCACCCATGAAACAAGAATAAGATGTTCTTTTAGAAGACAGGAAACAAAAATAAGGTTTTAAAACAAACAAACAAACAAACAAACAAACATGATAGGAGAAATGAGAAACTCGGTATTTCCCAGAAATAGACCCAAAAGCCAAAACAATGAAAAATAGGAAAGAAAAGAGGAATACAGGAGGAATAGCCCAGGTTTAACATCTGAATCACAGTCATCCCAGAAAGAGAGGGGAGGAAATCATTAATGAGGTAATTCAAGAAAAATTTCCCAAACTGAAAAAACAAATTTCCAGGTTGAAAGGGCCTATCATGTGCCTAGCTCAATGGGTAAAAATGGCCCAACCAATACACATACTGGTGAGATTTCAGAACCCTGGGGACAAAGGAGATTCCACAAGCTTGAATAAAGAGAAAAGGGTTATATACCAAGTCTCAAGAATCAGAATGGCTTCAGAATTCTCTTCACTGGAACTGTTCCAGAAACACTGAAAGGTAGAATACTAGAGTAATACCTTATAATTCTTTTTTTTAAGATTTTTTATTTATTTATTAGAGAGAGAGAGAGACTGAGAATGAGAGGGAAGAAGGTCAGAGGGAGAAGCAGACTTCCCGCAGAGCCGGGAGTCCGACATGGGACTCGAACCTGGGACTCCGGGATCATGACCTGAGCCAAAGGCAGTCGCCCAACCAACTGAGCCACCCAGGCGCCCCCATATCTTATAATTCTAAAGGAAGTTTGTTTCCAATCTAGAATTCTATACCCAGCCAACCCATCAATCAAGAACTAAGTAGAATAAAGATTTTCAGATGTGCACACTCCTATATGTTCTTTACTTGGAAGTAACTGAAGAATGTGCTATACCAAAATGAGGGAGTAAACCAAAGAGAATGACATAGAATACAGGAAGAAGGAGATCCAACACAATGGGGAATTATGGGAATCCTTATGAGGCTAATATAGTGTGAGCCTAGGAGGATTGGAGCCAAGAGACTCAAGACACAGGATATAAGGATCGTCACGCGCAAGATGACCACTGACATTGTACCACTTCATAACCAGTTTTTCCTTGAGGTACAGACTTCTGAGGTAAATTGGCTAAATGACAGAAACCCCACTTATCGTTGGAAAGAGCTCTCAGCTAATACACTTGAGACTTGATATTCAGTTCTGGCTTTGTTTTGAGATAGCTCTGCTGGGAAAGTTGTTTCCCTTCCTAGGCTTCTAAATCATCCTCTGTCAATTTCAAGAATGGGTATGTGTCTTGAATGGACAATAAGTCCATGTGTCTTTAAGGATCTTTGTGCCTCTGTGAAATTCTTTCTTCATGATACACAGTTTTGTGAGTCTTGAAAAATGCATAGTTATGTAACCACCTCCGCAGTCATCACCCTAAAAAAAATGCTCTCATGCTATTCCTTTGGAGTCAACCCAGCTCTCCTCCCCTCAACTCCTGGAAACCACACCGATGTGTTCTCCATCCTTACCTTTCCTATAATCTATACATGGAATCATACAGTATAAGGCCTTTTGAGTTGGGCTTCTTTCATCAAACACAATGCATTTTGTTTGACACACTAGCCGGCAATTACCACTAATCTTGTTTTCAATTCTCCCCCAAAGCAGATTCTGAGGCAAGAATTCAAATGCAAGTAGTTGATGTGGGAGGTGATCCCAGGAAGCGCTAGTTAAGGGAATGAAGAAGTGAGACAGGGAAGGGAAGGAAGCCAATATAGGGTGTCTTTTTTTTTTTTTTTTTAAGTAGGATATCACTGTGGGCACAAAGAACCCTCTGGAGACTCTGGGATCCGCTGCAGAATCCCTACCTCAGAGCAGTCCAGCCTAATGGGTGAAGAAACTGGGATATTTATCCACCAACTTCCTGTTCACCGTTGGTTGAGGGTTGCAAGCACTTCTGACTTGCCTGGTATGTGGACCAAACATGTACCTGCCACCAGGGGGGAAAAAACAACAACAGAAAATCCTCAGGCAGAAAGTCGAAGATGTTCACTAAGCAGCTTTTGGTGTGCAGTGGTGAGTGCCAGGAGAGACGTGTGAGGCATTGACAGCATCTTCTACCCCCTGCCCCTCCAAGTGAGAGGATGAAATCCTCATATACCCCCAAACAGCTGCAGAGAGGAGCCTTGAGGACATCTGTGGTTAGGGCCTGAGAAGACAGCCAGGACAATGAACCCAGGGTGCCACTGGAAGAATTCTAAGGATGGGGACTTTTCACCTTGAGAGTAGGAGGGGACCTCTGAGAGATAAGACTGCCCTACCTGAGGACTGATGGGGATCATTCCAAAACAAGTCTATGTCCCCACTGCTGAATCCCACCCTTGCACCTTCCACCCTCCTCCATCAGAATCAACCCCCCAATGTGAACAGTAGAGCTTTTTCTCCACACAGTTGGTAAAACAGGCTTGTATTACTTACTTAGAACCCTTGGCTCTTTTAGCAAATTATTGGTTTAATGGATGTGCCTCTCAGCAGAAAAGTGCAGGTGTGCAAGAAATATCTTTCAATTTTCACAACCTAAACTGAACTCAGTTTCTTTCTTTTCTTTCTTTCTCTTTCTTTCTTTATCCTTCCTTCCTTCCTTCCTTCCTTCCTTCCTTCCTTCCTTCCTTCCTTCCTTCCTTCCTTCCTTCCTTCCTTCCTTCCTTCCTTCCAGATTTTTATTTATTTGTCAGAGAGAGAGCTCAAGCAGAGGGAGCAGCAGATAGAGGGAGAAGCAGGCTCCCCGCTAAAGCAAGGAGCCTGATGCGGGACTTGATCCCGGGAAGCTGGGATCATGACCTGAGCTGAAGGCGGTCACTTCATTAACTGAGCCACCCAGGCATCCCCTGAACTCTGTTTCTGTTGTGAGCTTCATTCTGTGTTGGTGTCACTTTAATCTCAGTCAGTTTTTGCCCGTTTCCAGGAGGCTTTCAGAAATCCAAAGCACTGGCAGGTGGCATCTGGTCTGCGTCATCACCGTCCATATCAATATCATGCGAGATGCAGTCTTTTGACGTTGTCTTTGGTGGTCAGTTCACACGAGTCCTTGCAGGCCCTACCCTCATCCTTTACTCCTTGATTCCTTGGAGGCTGGCTGTCCCTCAGCCTATTCCCGTGCCCTTCTTGATTTATGGGGTATTCTAAAGTTCTGTGATGGGCCAAGAGAACGTGTTGGATTATCCAGGACTCTCTGGATTTTCGGGGCTATTCATGAATGTACACAACTCATTATGTTATTTCTACATTTTCCTGACTCCTGGGAGCTCTGGCTTTTCCTAATGTAATGCATGCACACAGTCATTTCTTTGGGGAGGTCTTACTGTTGCCCTGAGCTCTACCCAGGGTTCTCTCTTCACTTGGATTTTCCAAACCCATATGGGTTTCACTGAGGAAAAAAAGGCAAGATGTAGAGCTTCCTTTTTCAGGTATCCACCATCATGTAATGCTCCTTACCACCCAGTCTGGAGATTTATTCTAATTAGGTGTGGGTATGTACGTACTTTCAAATCAAATGCATTTTCTCAAACATGTTATACAGTTTGCATGTACATTCCTCTAGGTTTCTAGTGGGCTTCCTTTCAGATTAACTTTTTATTTTTAGATAATTGTAGAATCACATGAAATTGTGAGTAATAACACAGAAAGATCCTTGTACCCCTCATTCCGTGTCCTCCAATGGTAACATTTTGTATACCTATAGCACAATAGCAGAGCCCGGAAATTGACATTGATACAATATACCAATCTTACTCCCTTTTCTCCAGTTCTACAGACAGGTGTGTGTATGTATTTCATTTTTTGAAATTTATCACAAATGTAGATTCATGTAATCACCACCACAGTTGAGGTACAGAACAGTGTGCTGCTGCCCTTTTAAATCATACCCATATTCTTGCCACCCCACTCCACCCCATGCTGTCCCTAAATCCTGACAACTATTAATAGATTCTCCATCTATATAATTTTGTTATTTCAAGAATGTTATATAAATGACATTATATAGTGTGTAGCCTTTGGGAATTGGTTTTATTTACATATCATAATTCCCTGGAGATTCATCCAAATTGTTGTGTGTATCAGTAGTTTATTCCTTTTTATTGCTGAGCAGTAATCCAGTTTCTTTAACCATTACCGCATTGAAAGATATCTCGATTGTTTCTAATTTGGGCTATTACAGTCAAGACAATACAATAGTGACGAACATTCATGTATAAAGGTTTTTGTATGAACATAATTTCTCTAGGATAAATGCCCAGGAGTGCCATTCCTGAGTCATATGGAACTGTGTGTTTAATTTTATAAGAAACTACCACGTTGTTTTCTAAAGTGGCTGTGCCATTTGATATTCCCATCAGCACTGTATAAGTGATCCAAATTCTCTGCATTCTCACCAGCATTTTGTGTGTCACAACCTTTTAATCTAGCCATTCTGATAGATGTGTAGTGATATCTCATTGTGGCTAATGAGATGTTGAACTTTTTTTTCCCCCATTTCCCCAGTGGCTAATGATGTTGAACACATTTCCCTGGTGGCTAATGATTTTTTTTATGTGCTTATTAACCATCTGTAGAACCTCTTGGTAAAATGATTGGTTAATCTTTTGCTCATTTTCTAACTGGATTATTTGTGGGGTTTTTGTTTGGTTTTGCTTTTTTACTGTTGACTTTTCAGAGTTCTTTACATATTCTAGGTACTAGTCGTTTATTGGATATGTGATTTTAAACTATTTTCTCCCAGTCTGTGGCTTTTATTTTCATCCCTTTAAAGGTCCTTCACAGGGCCGGAAGTTTTTAATTCTGATGAAACCCAATTTACTAAATATTCCTTTCATGGATTGTGCTTTTCATGTCATGTTATGAACTCTTTAAAAATTTTTTAAAATTTTTTTTTAAAGATTTTATTTATTTATTTATTAGGAAAGAGAGAGAGAGAGAGCGCATGAGAAGGGAGAAGGTCAGAGTGAGAAGCGGACTCCCCATGAAGCTGGGAGCCCGATGTGGGACTCGATCCCGGGACTCCGGGATCATGACCTGAGCTGAAGGCAGTCGCTCAACCAACTGCGCCACCCAGGGGCCCTTTTAAATTTTTTAAAAAAGATTTTATTTATTTATTTGAGAGAGGGAGAGGAAAAAAAGAGAGAGCGCATGAGCAGGGGAGGAGCAGAGGGAGAAGCAGATTCCCTGCAGAGCAAGGAGCCTGATGCAGGACTGGATTCCAGGATGCTGGGATCATGATCTGAGCTGAAAGCAGATGCTTAACCGACTGAGCCACCCAGGTGCCCCAGGTTATGAACTCTTTACCTGGCCTTAGGTTGTAAAGATTTTCTCTTAAGTTTTTTTTCCCAAAATTTGACATTTTATGTTTAAGTCTTTGATTCATTTTGAGTTAATTTTTGTATAAGGTGTGATAGTTACTTTGAAGGGTTTGGTTTGGTTGTTGTTACGGCTTGCCTTTGGATGTCGAATTGTTCCAGCGCTGCTTGTTGAAAGGCTATCCTTCCTCTGTTGAATTGCTTTTGTACCTTTATAAAAAAATCAGTTGGGCGTACTTCTGTGGATCTATTTCTGGGTTCTCCATGTTGTTCCTTTAATCTATATATCTATCCTTATCCCAATACCACCAAGTCTTGGTTACTGTAGCTATATAATAACTCTAATTTGGGAAGACTGATTCCTCTTTATTTTTCTTCTTTTCTGTACTTGTTTTATCTGTTCTGTGGCCTATCCCTTTCCATATACATTTTATTTTATTTTTGCCTAGGTTCATTGAGATATAATTGACATAGAACACTGTGTAAGTAAGGTATAAATATAGTGATTTCACATATGTATATATTGCAAAATGATTACTGCAGGAAGATTAGTTAACACCTCCATAACCTCACATAGAATACTTTTTGTAAAGATTTTTAAAATTTATTTTAGGGAGGGATTGAGAGAGTGCATGCAGGGGGGGTGGGGGAGGGGAGAGAGAGGGAGAGAGAATCTTGGGCAGATTCCGTGCTGATCTCAAGCATGACATGGGGCTCAATCTCGCAACCCTGAGATCATGACCTGAGTAGAAATCAGGAGTTGGGAGCTGGGTGCCTGGGTGGCTCAGTTGGTTAAGCAACTGCCTTCAGCTCAGGGCATGATCCTGGAGTCCCAGGATTGAGTCCAGCATCGGGCTTCTGGCTCCATGGGGAGTCTGCTTCTCCCTCTGACCTTCTCCCCTCTCATGCTCTCTCTCTCTCCCTCCCTCTCTCTCTCTCTCTCTCTCAAATAAATAAATAAAATCTTTAAAAAAATAAAAAGAGTTGGGAGCTTAACAGACTGAGCCAGTCAGGTGTTCCTATAAAATATTCCATATGTGTGGTGAGAACATTTAAAATCCACTGTCTAAGAAGCTTCTAAATATACAATACAGTGTGAACTATAGTCACCATACTATATATTAGGCCCCCAGAACTTTTTCATCTCATAACTCTCACTTTCTCTTCCTTCTCCGAACCTTGGCCTCTCCTTTTTCCAGTATTTGTCTGGTTTGGGTATCAGAATAACATTGGCCTCATAAAACAAGTTGGAAAATGTTCCCACATCTGTTTTCTGGAAGAGATTGTGCAAATTGGTGTTAATTCTTCTTCAAATTCCCATATGGACCTGGAGATTTCTTTTATAGGAGTTTTTAGATTATAGATTCAATTTATTTAATGGTTATAGGATTACTCTGATTATCTACTTCATCTTGGTTGAAATTTGGTAGTTGGGTAGGTTGAAATTGTTCTATTTCTTTTAAATTGTCAAATTCATGAGCATAAATTTTTTGCTAGCATTCCCCTCATTATCCTCTTAATGGATTCAAGAATGAAGTGATATCCTGTTTTGTTCCTGATATTGGTCATATTTGTCTTCTCTCTTTTTATCTCCATCCATTTTGCTTAAAGTTTTTAAAATTTATTAAATTTTTCAAAGAACTAGCTTCTTGTTTCAGCAATTTTCTCCATTGTTTTCTTCTTTTCAGTTTCATTGATTTTTGCTGTTTATTATTTCATTTATTCAGCCTGATTTGGGTTTATTCTGCTGTCTTCTTTTCTAATTTCTCCAGGTAGGAGCCTAGATTATTGATTTAAAGCTTTTTCTCTTTTTTAATATAAGACTTTGGTGCTTTAAATGTCCCATTTAGCACCGCTTTAGTTGCATCCCACAAGTTTTGATACGTTGCATTTTCATTTTAATTTAGTTCCACTTTTACAACAATGTCCCTTGAGACCTCTTTGACTCATGGATTATTTAGATATGGGTTTAGCTTCCAAATTTTGGAGCTTTTCATGTTGTCATTCCATTATTGATTTTTTTTTTCACTTTGATCTCATTATGGTCAGAGATCCTACTTTGTACATATGTTTTCAATTATTTTAAATTAGTTGAGGTTTGTTTTATGGTCCCGGATATGGTTTATCTTGGTGAATATCCTGTGAATTCTTTAAAAGAATGTATGTTCTGTTATTGCTGGATTCCTAAGATGCCAGTGATATCCTGCTACTTGGTAGTGTTGAGTTTTTATCTTTAGTGATTTCCTAATAGTTTTACCACCTGCTGAGAATGGGGTTGAAGTCTCCGCTTGGCCGTGTGGATTTGTCTACTTCTTCCTACAACACTATTAATTTTTGCATCGTATATTTTGAGGCTCTTTTTAGCATGTACACGTTTAGGATCCTTGTGCTTCCTAGTGGACGGATCTTTATATTTTGATGTCATGTTGCCCTTTGTCTCTAGCAGGAAAAAGTACAATCCCTATTTACAGATGAGGAAACTGAGGTGCAGAAGATATTAAAACTAGGTCTAAAAATGCAGGAGATGAAAAGTCCCCAGAAGGCAAACCCTACGGTAATGACAGTTGCAGGCAAGTTCCACTGATAGCTGCAAAATTTAGTAGGTGAAAATTTAATAAGAAACAAAATCTTGAAGTATCTCCTCAGCATACCTATTCATTATAAAGGGAAAATATTGAAGTGGCGAAACCCTGCAGACTCCCATATAACCAAGGGATCAAAGTCCAGATCACTAGAAATAGCCATATCGACATTACATACCCTTGACATGAGCTAGGAAGGGCACAGTATTGCTTCTTGCCTCCATCTAATCGTGACAAACCCAAAGGGAAAGACAGTCTACAGAATCCCACAGAGGTGCCTGGATTAGAAACCAGAGCTCCTACTCTTTCCACTTTAGTCAGGAGAGATGTGGAAGCCGAGAATATGGGGGTGCCTCCTTTCTGAGGGAGGCTGTCTTGCTGACCCACCTCACTGCTTGGGACTCGGTAGTTCAGTGTGTTCTGTGGCTAAAATCCACATCTTTATGTTGGATTTCTTCAAACCATGAAAGTGGTTCCGTGTGTGCCACCCAGAGATTAAGATACTCCCCCACCACGCCTTTTTAGCCCTCAACCAGCAACTGATGGGAGCAGGTGCATAAGCACTCAGCTCCCTTTCCCTTCTGGGGTTGGGGAATAGGTAACCCTGGGGCATATTCTCCATTGGCTCCCAGAATTCCTCCATGGCATTGAACTCTAGTTGCCCGTACTGGTAACTTGTTGATAAGGTACCTTTACTGGCTGCCTTCCCTTGCCTGTCTCGCTTCCCCGCTCCACTACCAATGTTTCCTAGCATCGCCTCTCAAACTACTTGCATCCAGTTCCTTGTCTGAGAGTCGGCTTCTGGAGGAACCTAAATGAAGGCATCTGCTGATGGGTGTCATTATCCTTCAGTCACATACAGACTGCAGCCAGCAAAGGCATCACGCAGGGGCAGCACTGAACGAGGCTACTGTGAACAGCTACTCAGACAGTGCACTATACAACTACCCAGAGCTGTACAAATTGGTGCCTGTAGTAGTTTCCTATTGCTGTGTAACAAAGCAGCTTAAAATGACACACACTTGGGGGCACCTGGGTGGCTCAGTGGGTTAAAGCCTCTGCCTTAGGCTCGGGTCGTGATCTCAGGGTCCTGGGATCAAGCCCCACATCGGGCTCTCTGCTCGGCGGGGAGCCTGCTTCCCCCTCTCTCTCTGCCTGCCTCTCTGCCTACATGTGATCTCTCTCTCTGTCAAACAAATAAATAAAATCTTAAAAAAAAAATGACACACCCTTGTTATCTTGCAGTTCAGGAGGTTGGAAGCCCAAAATGGGTTTCGCTGCACTCAAATCAAGATCTGGGGAACTCTGTGTTCCCCCTGGAGATTCTATCTAGGAACGGATCTGTTTTCCTTGCCTTTTTCAACTTCCTGAGGCTTCTTGCATTCCTTGACTGGTGGCCTCCCTCCTTCAGCTTCAAAGTCAGCAGTGGAATAGCTTAAACTTTCTTTCTCTTTCTCTCCTCTGTTTTTTTCTTTCTAAAAGATTATTTTGAAAGAGAGAGAGAGAGAGAGAGTGAGTGAGTATGGGGGTGGGGGCGGAGAGGGAGAGCGAGGGAGAGAATCTCAAGCAGATTTTGTGCTGAGCGTGGAGCCTGATGTGTGGCTCGATTTCACAACACTGAGATCTTGACCTGAACCGAAACCAAGAGTCTGACGCTCAGCCAATGGAGCCACCCAGGTGCCTCTCTCGTCTCTTTCTATTATCATATCTCTGACTCTTCTGTCTCCCTCTTTTCTTTGTAAGGACCCTTGTGATTACATTGGACCACCTGGATAATCCAGGATAGTCTCCCCATCTCAATATCCTTAATTTAATCACACTGCGAAGACCCTTATGCCATAGAAGGTAACACATTTCACAGGTTCTGAGGAGTAAGACAGGAACATCTTGGAGGGCCATTATTCTGCCTACCACAGTGCCCATGGTCAAGGGTCTAGAATAAAGGGACTGTGAGTTGGCAATACCTCCCCAGAAGAAGTCAGCATTGTGAGGGAGGGGAAAGTGAAAAAAGGGGCTATGACATAAAACGGAGAGAGACAAAGAAGAAATTTCAGTGGCTTTATATACAGTATGTACTTTGCACACACACGCATGTGCACATGTGATTATGGGGAGGAGGGAGCTGGAGGAAGCGGGATGAACATAACAATGACAGGGGCCTGCAAGGAATAGGAGGAACAGTAAGGACGAGACAGGTAGGGTGGGTCTACTGAAGAAGTGGCCCTGTCTTAGGCGGGGCTGTGGAGAGATCGGGTGAGGGCGGAGCCCATGGATTTTGCAGAGAGAAGTTTTAAAGGCTGCCAAGAATGTGCACATGAGTAAAAACAGAGGAAGGGAGTGTGGTCTGGAGCTCCAGGCTGAGCAGAGGGTGGGCGGAACCTTCTCCTTGCAGAGAGGGAGGAGGCAGGGCTCTGGGACCAGGGGGGAAAAAGAAAGAGAAACTAGATTTGTTACAGGAAATAGGACTGTGGTTTTCGTTTTTGGAAGTGCCTGTGTGTGATGAGTCTAAGTGTAGAATTTGGTGACTGGTTGGGGAAGTCACCCAGTCCATAAATTTGCAACTTCTATAAAGCATTTTGTCCCCTATTAAAAGTCCTCTGTGCCTATCGAATGGGATTCATTTGTGAATTCACATAGTAATCACTGAATCGCTGCCAGGTACCTGGCAATGGGGATACAGTGAGCAAATGAGGTGAGTGAGGGAATGGATCCAGGAAATCAGAGTGAAAGAAAGAGAAAGACAAAGGTACAGAGGAGGGAGTGAGGAGTGGGTGACAGAGGCCCAAGAGGGGATGAGATGCGGTTTTCAGGATCCTTGTCACCTGTGGAGGGAGGGTTGGTTGTCCAGCTTCCATCCTCCATTCCTCCCGATGTAGGAAGCAGCTTTGAGGGCTATGTCCCCCACTTTCTTCTTCCTTGGAGTCTTTCCCATTTTTCTTCTTCCTCTCTCCATGTCTTCCTTTGTCCTGGAGCTTGGGAGGGACAGTAACCGTGGCTTCCTTCTCTTGCTTTCGTTTTTATTTCCTACACTTTGGACCCAATTCAAAAAACAAACATGAAGAGAGGCCTACTCTGGGCCTGGAATACACAAGATGGGAGACTCCCATGGCCAAGGGCAATGCTCCAGCAAGGAGGCACCTGGGAGCCATTAGCAGCAACATGCACAGCAGCTGGGCCAGGGGTGTACCAGCCAGCAAAGGGGATCTGTGTGAGGCGCCAACAGCATCCACAAAAATGAGGATGTGGAGTAGCAGATGGTTTCACACCCTGCTCAAGGGAGCGCAAATTGCTATAGGACTTTGGAGAGCCATTTCGTGATGTAGAGTAGAAGACTCACATGCCCTATGACCCAGCAATAGCACTCTCAGCCAAACCCCAGAGGAATGTTTGCGAACGTAGGAGAAAATGAATATAAGTTTGTTGCTGCATAGTCCAAAATAGCAAAAATTGGAAATAAATAAAATGTTTATCTCCTGTGAAATTGGATACATTCGCACAAGGGAATACAGCAGGTGAAATGAACAAGAGTTACAAGTATCATCAGAGTGAAATGTTACATAACATATAGCATGCTATGTAACAATTTGCACAATGTTGCAATTTATAGTTTAAAAGCATTCAAATATTTGTGTGTGTGTATGTGTGTGTGTGTGTCTGTGTAAATGTGCTCCGGACTCCTAATACTCAGTGTGAGAGTCAATATAGAGTAGCAGGATTTGCAGCCTGATTGCTTGGATTTGCATTCTAGTTCCATCTCTTACTAGTTATGTAACTCGGAAAGCTTAATTAACCTCTGTAGGCTTTACTTTCCTTATATGTAAGATGGGAAATGACAGTTAGTCCACGGTTGCTGCGCTAATGCTGTGTAACAAAAAGCCCAAAGCCCCGCGGCTTACAATCAGAAGCATTTGTTTTTCGTTCACGTCTATGAGTTGTCTGTGGTTCTGCCGGGCTTGGCTCCAGGCTGTGGGTTGGGTGAGGGTCTGTTCCACGTGCCTATGTTAGTAACTATCCAGGGTGTGTTCTTTTCACGGCAGAGGCCACGGGTGTAAGAGAGGGAAGCGGAAACACATGATACCTTCCTAAATCTTTGGCTCAGAACAGCATGTTGCTTCCATCCACGTTCCCTTGGCCAAAGCAAGTCACTAGGCTGAAATTCATGGAGCAGTGGAAGCACGCCCCACTCACGGAGAACCACAGCAAGGACAGGCGGAGAAGTAACCACCAGCCAATAATAGCACAATAGTGCCTACCTCCTGGGAGTTAATTTGGAGGGCTAAACGAGTTAATGTATGTAAAGGCCTTAGGGCCGGGCTTGGCATATAGTAGGTCCTATATTCTTATTATTCAGGAGAATGACGAACTCTGGGAGAAAAGGGGACTTTAATCCTGTTGAACCCCCCCCCCTTTTTTTGGGATCATAAACTAAAAGAGAACGAGGAAAAATATTTATTTTCAGGAGATGGCTTTTGAGCTGGGTGGGAATTGACTAGTCCCGGAGGGCAGTGTTGCTTAGGGGCAGACATTCCCACTGATGGGCATGTGACCTCTGGGGAGTGGATGGAATTATAGTGAGAGAAAGGGGGTGGGGAGGAGAGCTGCCTCAGGGAGCACTGGGGTCTGGACAAAGGAGGAAGAAGAGGCTGATGGGAGATTCGGTTGTAGACTCCGAGAGGCAGGCACTGTGCGGTCTTGCTCTTCTCAGCGTCCCGGCATCGTGCCTGGTGTGTGCTATAAACACTCCCAAGGTCCACGGGGAGGGAGAGGAAGAGGCCCTGAAGGAGACAGAGGTCAAGGGCATCAGAGAAAAATGAGGAGCCCTGTCTCTGAACTCTGGAGGAGGGGATGGTTGAAGGGGACAGGCAGCTGCCATTGGCCACTGTGGGTCTGGTGTTCCCGGACAGAGAGGACAGAATTCGGTTTTTATTTGGTAGGTTTTGTCTCAGCCCCAGCTCTGAGCCGCAAGAGTTGAAAGTCCCCATTCCCTTCTGTCTGTCTGTCCATCCCTTCTCTCCCTTCTCCCTTTTGCTCCCTTCAACCACCCTTAGTGTGTCTCCTCTTCAGCCTCCTGTCCTTGGTGGTCCCCACGGCAAGGAGGCCCAGACTGGAAGGAGGCCTGAGGCAGTGGAGGCTCCCTGGGACTGGGCGCCTAGCGGAAGGTGGAACGAGCCCCTCTTTGTTGCTCCTTTTAGCTTTGAAAAGCTCCACGGAGCCTTCATAAAGGGCAGGCAGCCAAAGGCCTCAGGAGAAGGTGGACTCATTTCCTTATAAATGATGTGGTTATGAGGGCGGGAGTCTCACATGTGGCTTTTTGCATAATCAAGTTATCAGGTAGTTAGCCCATTAGAGGGCTCATAAAGTCTCCAGCAGCTCTGACTCATGGCAGAAACACCTGTGAGAGGAGCCATCAGGGAGGATGCTCGGAGGATGGGCCTGCCATGACCGTGTCAGGTGGGGATACCCTCTGGGGCTCCTGTCACCAAAACCTAGGATTCAGTATCAGTCTGCATTCAAGTCTTAACCTCAGCCCTTGCCAGCTGTGTGACCTTGGGGGAGTAACTAACCCTCCCTGAGCCTCTATTTCCACATGAGGTCAATGGCATTTCTGAGGTAGAATATTGGCCTGGGCAAGTGCAGCTGGCAGCTCTGACGGATCCCTGAGGAGAGCAGTACCTGGGTGTGGCCACCAATTTCTGCAATCTAATCCTCAGGCTTTCCTCAGAAATTTAGAGGTTGGCACTTCGGCAACTACACTCATTACATCAGGTTCCTAGGGCCGCCATAACAAAGGGCCACAAACTGGGCAGCTTGAAACAACAGAAATTTATTTTCTCACAGTTCTGGAAGCTAGAAGTCCAAAATCAAGGTGTCAGTAAGGTAATGCTCCAAGGCTCTAGGATGTCCTCCTCTTGGGGGTGGGGGGTCACCATTGCTCCTTGTCCAGGGAGCTAACTTTTCTGTGGAGGCCAGGGGCAGGGCACCATGATGGATTTGTCAGTCCCAATGATATATGGAAGTGTTGGGAGCCCTCACTGCTGGATGAAAGGAGGGAACACTATAGAGCCCAAGTTAATTAAAGAGGATATTTGGGTGTCCTCACATTCCCTCTTGTCCCCTTAAGATGGCCTGAGTCCTCAGCATCCTGGTGAGAACACCAGGAGTGAGTGGGAACAATGTACTCTGGCAAGTGCTGCCCCTTCTGGATCTGTTTCTCCCTGCTCTGGGGATTCACCCCTCTGCTCATGTCTCTACCACCTTAGGCTAGGGAGGGATGGGGTGCTGAGAAGCTGGAGGAAGGGCTGGCGGGGACTGGTGGGGACTGGTGGGAGGGGCCTCAGGACCGGAGTGCCTACCTGAGGGGGCTGCTTGGGGAGCTGGCTCAGTGGATGCCAGGCAGGTTGGGAGAGTGGGGCTCTGTCTTGATTCACAAGAGTTAAGCCTCAGAACAAGTGGGGGTTTGGAGTGTCACAAGCTACCTACAAGCAGTTAGGTAGTATATAGGGTCATGCCCTTGGACGATGCTGTTGAGCCCTGAGCTGCCCACTTCCTGTTCTCCTTTCTATGTGTAGTAGTCCAGGTTCTCCAGAGAAATGGACTAATCCAATATGCATAGAGAGGGAGAATGGAACAGGAGGAGGGGAAGGGGAAGGGATTGGTTTACGTGATTATGGAGGTTGATAAGGCCAAAATCTGAAGTGTGGGCCAATAAGCTGGAGACCCAGGGAAGAGATGTTACAGTGCCAGTCCAAAGGCCATCTGATGGCAGAATTTCCTCTTCTTCAGGGCAGGTCAGACCATGTCTTTATTCAGGCCTTCAACTGATTGGATGAGGCCCACCCACATTATGGAAGGCAGTCTGCTTTACTCAAAGCCCACTGATTTGAATATTCATATCATTTAGATATGATATACACCCTCACAGAAATATCCAGCATAATGTTTGGCCAAATATCTGGATGCCCCATGGTAAGCCAAGTTGACACATAAAATTAACCTCTTTACTAAAATGACTTCACCAAGCAATAGTATTGGTAGATTTAAGTCACTGAGGCATTACCTTGTACTGGGGGCCTTGCTTTCTTCCCAACACTTACCACATGTATGGCAAGTTTTATGTTCCTTTCACAGAGGAGTCAACTGAATCTTGCCCAGCATTATAGCCAATGTTGATGACCTGTTTGGATCTCTTTTTCTCACCAATAACCCCTCTCCCAGCTGCTACTGGGAGGTGGCTAAAAGCTTACATCTGAGACCCTCTCTGGAGGATGGCCTGTGGCTGATGGGCTTGCTTTTTTCCAGAACTTTCTGGGAATTTACACCCTCCTCTCCCATTGCCACTGTCCCCATCCTCCAGGGCTGGGCAATGACTGATTGACATAGGGGTACAAAAGCATGGCCTGCTTACCTCAAGGGGAGACAGCGCTGGACCATTTACTCCCCAGAGCTCCCTGTGGGATCAAGCAGAGGTTAGACAGCAGCTGAGACCCCATTCTTGCTGACCATCTTCTCCTCTTGCTTCCCTCCTCCCTCCTTTTCTCTTCAGATCACTTCCTTAGTCAATCATGTGCCCAAGAATCCCCATCTCAGGTTCTGGCTCTGGAAAGTGGGATCTAAGGCTCCTGTTAATGAGGAATTTAAAGCCAGATGTAGTTGACTTCAAAGTCGGCCCGCTGAACGCCTGCATTGTCTATAGTGGGGGTGGTAAGCTGGCAGGTGTGAATGCATCCTTGAGGGACCCTGGTCTCGGCTGCAAAGAGCAGATAGCCTTGAGGAAGGTCTTAGTGACTTTGTCACACTCCCTTCCTCGCTTTCTTTTTTTTTTTAATTTTTATTATTTTATTTTTTTAAGATTTTCTTTATTTATTTGACAGAGAGGAGAGAGATCTCAAGTAGGCAGAGAGGCAGGCAGAGAGAGAGGAGGAAGCAGGCTCCCCGCTGAGCAGAGAGCCCAATGCAGGGTTTGATCCCAGGACCTTGAGATCATGACCTGAGCCGAAGGCAGAGGCTTTAACCCACTGAGCCACCCAGGCGCCCTCCTTCCTCACTTTCTTGTCTCCTATTCTGCAGAGCACAGTGCCAGCAACGAGCTACCCAGTTGGGTACCTCCATAAGGGCAGAGAGAGGCAAGTTGAAAGCTAGGCTTGCAAGTAAAGAGACCAAGGGTCTGTGCGTCTCATGCCTAAGGCTTCTCAGAGCCAGAAGTCACAGCTTTCAATAGCGGGAGACCAGATGTGCCGTACTAGGAACGTACTGGAAGTCCTGAGCTGCGACTCGGGAGAGGGTGCAAGCCAGACCCGGGTGGGCAGGCTGCCTGGTCAGCAGGCTCGGGGACTAGGCTGTGGTCCCAGGCCCCGTTTGCAGCCCCCTGCCTGTGGGAGTGCTGAGTCACCACCCTGGGAAGGTCTCAGCTGGATTTTTCCATAACTTAGAGGTTTGGAAATGCTCCAGTCATGCCTGTTCCAGTTAGAATGTTGCCTTCAGATTTCCCGGGAGGCTTGCAGCCGTCTCGGAGAGTCAGCTGCTCAAGGAGAGCAAATAAGTGAGAACAAGCTGTCCCAGGTGGAGATGAGAGAGGCTGGACCCCGGAAAGTGGAAAGCCAGAGCCTGGCAGAGAAATTACCGAGGGTTGCTATACAGTTGGGGAAGGCCTCCTCGCTGGCCCCGGAAGAGACTTCGACTCCACCTGGCTGGAGAAGACAACCCACGAAGGATGGGGCCCCTCTGTCTGAAGGCTTCTCTCTCTCTCTCTCTCTTTTTTTTTCTTAGAGAGAGAGAGTGTGTGTGTGTTCATGGAGAGTGGGGGAGGGGCAGAGAGAGAAAATCCCAAGCAGACTCCACTGATCACAGAGCCCAACGCGGGGCTTGACCTCACCACCCTGAGATCCTAACCTGAGCCGAAATCAAGACTCGGCACTTCACTGCTTAAACCACTGAGCCGCCCAGGTGCCCCTGGCGGAAGGTTTCTCTTAATGAAAAGAGACATTGTTGGGCTGTTCTCTTTGGTTAAAGACCTTTATTACTACCTCCTTGATGAAAGAATATAGTGTGGGGGCTTTGCTATCAGGTAGACCTGAATTAATAACTCTGTTCTAGCCTTATAACTTCTGTGATGCTGGGGAGGTCACTTAATGTTTCAGAGCCTCAGTTTCCTCATCCAGTAAATGGGTGGCCATGGTCAGCAGACAGGCTTGCTATCTGGTATGGGGCAAGTCAGAGGAAGGAAATAAACCATCAAGAGGCAGAGATAGCCTAGGTGGACTGAGAATATGAGGGAAAAATTCATCCGACTTCAACGTGAAGAAGACAATTTGCTTCCAGAACCAGAGCAGTAGACATAAGTTCCCCGCTCACCCATTCCAGAGCTCAAGGCAGACATCACTGGGTGTATCTGTGAGGTGCAACCCTGAAGAGAGCCTCCGGGTAGCTTCTCTTGTTGGATCAGACATGGCACTTGGGATAGATATGTGTCATCCTCGCCCTAGGGTCAAGATAGCCTGATAGTCATCCCATCGGAGACCCTACGTAAGTAAGGAGGAATTTAAAGGAGAGAATATTTGTTTTGTTTTGTTTTAAAGATTTTATCCATTCACCTGATAGAGAGAAAAACATCATAAGTAGGCAGAGAGCGAGAGGGGGAAGCAGGCTCCCTGCTGAGCAGAGAGCCCGATGCGGGGCTCGACCCCAGGACCCTGAGATCATAACCTGGGTGGAAGGCAGAGGCTTTAACCCACTGAGCCACCCAGGAGCCCCAGGAGACAACATTTGTCTTTAAGGTATCTTTTAGCTGGAATGCCTGGGGATGGAGATGGTTCTCACTGAGTGACCCAAAGGGTCTGTTATTTTTAGGCAGCTTGAGTTATGGAGCAGAGGTCAGGTGTGGTGTGGACCTTCCAGACGACCACTAGCTTGGCAGGACTGGTCTCATCAAAGATGAACTATTAGGTTGCACCACTCTCAGCAGCAGGCCTTGAGACAAGGATTGTACAAACAGTACAAGAATGCAAGTAGCTTATTTGCAATATGATCCCAGGAAGTGAGACTGGGCTGGGAGGTGGGGGGGGGGGGAAGAAGCCAGTGCAAGGTGGATTTTGAAGTAGGCTGTCATTGTAGGTGACTAGAGCTGAATCCTGCAGAGTAAAGGCTGGGAGACAGTGCAGGGCACACATCTGTGTTATGGTATTCGAGGGGTGAGGGAGCTGGGGGGTATTTATATATGGCAACTCCCACCAGTCATTAGTTGAGGGCTACTGCGGTAGGATGTTAAGTCCCTGGTTACAGATGAATAGGATGGGGTCAAGCAATCAGGGAAAGCTCTCAGGCAAAAAAAAAAAAAAAAAAAAAAAAGAAAAGAAAAGAAAGAAAGAAAAAGAAAAAGAAAAAAAAATCACTGGTACTGGTAGCCAGAAGTGGTAAGAGTCAAAAGCAGTTATCTGGTATTCACGTGGTCCCCAGATCCCGAGGAGCTCGAGTGAGTCTGCGCACTGAAAATGAGATCAGCCTAACTTTTTTCCAGCATGTAATTCTCTTTAAAATGCCAGCCTCACCCTGCCCTACTCTGCTCCTCTCCTTGGGTATAGAATGCATTGTCCCTGGACTGAGTGACCGAACCCTAATGATTAAAATAGTAAATATTTAATTTTACATTTACCATAGACCAAGTGTTCTGGTAATTGCTTTATAAAAATGACCTCATTTAATTTTCATGACAATCCTGTGAAACAAGTGCTAACACTTTTTAATTTAATTTTTTAGAGAGGGAGTGGGAAGAGGTAGAGGGAGAGGGAGAGAGAGAGAGAGAGAGAATCCCAAGCAGGCTCCACACCCAGGGCAGAGCCCAAGGTGGAGCCCAACGCGGGCCTCGATCTCACAACTCTTGAGATCATGATCTGGGCCAAAATCAAGAGTCGGGTGCTTAACCAACCAAACTGCCCAGCCGGCCCCAATAGAAGTTCAGAGAGGTTAAGTAGCTTGCCCAAGGTCATACATAGTGTTATAGACTGAATGTTTGTGTTCCTCCAAAATTCCTATTTTGAAATCCTACTCACCTCTTCGTATCTCACCTGAGTGGCACTATCCCATGAAAGCCCACGCCGTCCTTTCCACCTGCCCAAACCCCACCCACTTACCCAGGCTGCACTTCGCCTCACCATTTCCTGAAGCCTGGTCATATCCCTGAGCCCGCCCTAGACTCGCCCTGGGCCGTGAGCCGGGGGGCTTCGGCCAAAGTGAGCTAGATCTCTGGGGTGGAGAGCAGAAGGAGCCCAAACAATGCTCTTAGTAGTCTTTCCCAGAATCCAACACCCAGATAATGGGCTCAAGGGAGAAGACGCCAGACTGGATTCTCATTTTAGTGTACCCCATGCCCATAGCACCCGAGGCTGTTCCGTGTCTCCTATTTGGTGCCTATGACAAGGCCGATGCTGTGGGGCACTGGGGACATGCGCCAACTACAAGGCCCTACCCTTGTGGAGCTGACATGCTGACTGATGGCAGGAAACAAACATATCAATCAGTAACCGGACTGTGTCGGACGGCGGTAAGTGCTCTAGACAAAAATGGATCTGCTAAAGTCGGTGGGGCTGAAGGAAAGTAAAGAGGGAGTCGTGTGGGCATTAGAGGAAGAGCTTTGTACTCAGGGGACCAGCCAGTGCAAAAGTCCAGAGGCAGGAGCATCCTTAGCGTGTTAAGGGACCATGCACGGTGTGACTGAAGAGGAGGAAGGGAAGGGGGAATGACCGGAGAGGAGTAGTGGGGGGATCACAGACATTATAAAGACTGTGGATTTTGTTTAGAGTGCAGTGGGAACCATGGGAGGGTTTCCAGCAAAGGCAGAACATGGTCCTGCTTAGCCTCTGCAGGGTTACTGTGCAGTGCACAGTGAGTGCACTGTGCAGTGAGAATCACCCAGGGGTGGGGGGTCCTGGGGGGGAGAGAAACAAGGAGGAAGCTGAGGAGAGGGTTTCTGCAGAGAGCCTGGCGACAGGTGATGGTGGCCCAGATGCCCTGGGAACCGTGGAGGTAAGTAGTCAGGTGTTTTGAAGGCAAATATGATGGGACTGCTGATGGGTTGGTTGAAGGACGTATGATTCTCATTTTTTAAAAGATTGATTGATTTGAGAGATGGAGAGAGAGAGAGGAAAAGCATGTGATTGGGAGGAGAGGCAGAGGGAGAGAGAGAGAATTCTCAAGCGGACTCCCCACTGAGCAGGGAGCCCGACTCAGGGCTCGATGCCAGGACCCTGAGATCATGACCTGAGCCGAAATCAAGAGTCAGATGCTTAACCGACTGAGCCACCCAGGCGCCCCTGTATGATTCTTTTTATACGAAGTTCAAGAACAGGCTAAACTAAGCTAAAATCAGAACAGTCATCCCCGGGTGCCTGGGTGGCTCAGTTGGTTAAGCAACTGCCTTCAGCTCAGGTCATGATCCTGGAGTCCCACGGCCAGCTCCCAGCTCTATGAAGAGTCTGCTTTTCCTCTGACCTTCTCGCCTCTCATGCTCTCTCTCACTGTCTCTATCTCAAATAAATAAATAAAATCTTTAAAAAAAAAAAAAAAGAACAGTCATCCCCGCCCCCCGGGGAGGATGCTGGGATTGATGAGGAGGGGCACACAGGACCTTTCTGGGGTGATGGAAAGGTTCTATCTTTTTATTTGGGTGGTGGTTTCACAATATATAGGCAGGTTTTTCAGATCTATTGAGTGGAATCCTTAAGGTGTATGCATTTTACCGTGTGCAAATTAAACTTCGATTAAAAAAAAATGGCACAATGAAAAGCAAATGACCTTTGAAGCGGGGGTCTATTTGAAATACCTGGCTCCTTATAACAGATCCTTAAAGGATGGAGTGGTGTGGTTTCAGCTGCACAGTATCGAGCCCCCCCTTACACTTGAGGCACCCAACACTGGGGACTTGCTTTCTCCAGCAGCAAGAGTGCAGGTCCAGAACTGAGCTCGGCCTCTCTGGAAGGCTTCCCAGAGTGCTGAGTCTGAGATGGGGCCACAGAAAACAGAGAGCGCCAAGAACATGGCCACGGTCAGAGGTGCCAACGCCTGGCCACGTTCCTCCAGTGCTCAGTCCTTCTGATCAATCCCGTAAGTCACCCTGTAATCTTCTAATAAATCCTTCTCTTCTGCTTAGGCCACTCCGAGCCATTTTTGTGGTTTGAGACCAAGCGCCCTGCCTGGTTAATGCTGTGTGGAAAGAACCCAGGGCTGAGTCAGAGAGACCTGGACGGTGTCCTAAGTCACTCTGGTTCATCAGGTCCTGCCACACTGGAGATCAGACAGCCAGAGGGAGCTTGTCCCATGACCAGCCCAATCCACGAGGGAAAGCCAGAGGGCAGGGAGAGCCCCCTGTGAGGGTGGGGAGAGCTGCGGAAGGCAGCTGCAGGGCAAGCTGGCCCGGCCAGGGAGTCTAGTTTCATCTCTGAAGGTGTAGACTGTGGCCTACCAGTCTTGCTGGACTTAGGGGCCTGACCTAACCCACCCTTATAATCTAGTCTGACCATCAGGCAGAAGCAGCTTTCAAGGAAGGAGGGGCCCCCGTGGCTGACATTGCTAATTCAGCACCAAATTCAGCATGGCCACTCCCGGAGTTGGGGTGCCAGCAGGTAGCTGCTGGAGAAAAGACCTATGTGGCTTGCAGCCCCGCGCGGGAAGGCCCTGGAGGCCCCGGAGACGGCAGCGTGCATGTGCTTTCGAGCCTTACCGTCCCTGTGGGCCTCCAGGCCTCGCGACCCTGTCCAGTCCTCTGACATTCCCTGGGCTCGATGCCACAAACCGAGGCCCCAGTATGTGGAAGCATTTTGTAAATTCTTCTGGGCTGTTCACTTCTGAGTGGTTTTCTGGCTTGGTTTTTGTTTTTCACTTGAGAGACACTAGCCACTTGGGGATGGTGGCCACGAGGGACCTAGGAAGGACCTAGGAAGGCGCATGAAGGGAGAAGATGAGGACTTGGGGTTCTGATTGAGGGGAAGGACTGCCTAGGAGGTGAGAGGTGTGGAAGGATCCAGGAAGAGAGAGGGCTTGGCCTTCTGGAGTCCGCCCCCCCGCCCAACTCACCTGGGCGGAAGTCCCCGTGGAGGGCTTCCGCTCTGAGCAGCTCCAGCTCCGTGCTCCCTCCGATGCCGGGTTTGGAGAGTCGGAGTCGGCAGGGGGAGTGGGGTGGGAGAAGTTATTCTCCCTCCCTTCCAATGGCAGGCTCCTGGGTGGTCTGGACCTGCGTCAACACAACTCCCTCCTCTCTTCATCTTCCTCCCCGCTGCTCTGAAAAGTCCAGTGGCGTCACTGCTTCCAGATGTGCGTCCAGATGTGGCTGGGAGCGGGTCAGGCGGATCTGGGAGGCAGAGGCGGCCACCACGCTCCTGGCTCTTACTCTTCCCTCCCTCTCCGATGGGGCCTGCCCAGCGCGCTCCCTCCCCGGCCTTCCTTTCACTGCTGGGTCAGGGCACCAGGGCCCTAGAGGCACAGCTGGATGGATAAATCAATACCAGTTAGGAATAAACCTGAGCCAGACAGATGCATCTTTATTCATGTTGGAAAGAGCTTATAACCCGGAGAGTGGAGAACTCTCAGATATTTCCGTTCAGAGCAGTCCCAGTGGCTCCAGGAGGAGGAAGTGGGCTGTCTCCTCAGCTGGGGACCTGCCAGGGCACTGGGCTCCGGGCCAGCCGAGGCCTGAGAGAAGCTGCTGAAAACCTCTGCCTTAATGGGAACAGCCTGGCCCCTTGTATCCCACTGGGATGGAGCCCCAGTTAGGGGGGAAAGGCAGCTGTTTTATTGGTGATGGGCCATGCAAACCAGGTGGTGCTGTGGGGAGCGAGTTCTCTCAGTTCTCTCGCTGCCTGGACAAGCCTGTATCCAAGAACGCCGTGCGCGAAGTCCCGGGGCTCACGTTCAAATGCAGGTTCTGACTCAGTCCATCTGGGATGGGGCTTGGGATCTCTTATTCTGACCCGACCTCAGGTGATTCTGATGCTTGCTAGTCTGTGGGCCACATTTGAGTAGCAAGGCCCCGGACCGGACGTATAAAACATGTCAGTACTTTTTGATACTTCTCTATTTTTTCCTGCAGGCTCCCTTCCCTTCCCTTCCCTTCCCTTCCCTTCCCTTCCCTTCCCTCCCCTTCCCTCCCCTCCCCTCCCCTCCCCTCCCCTCCCCTCCCCTCCCCTTTCCTCTTTCTTTCTTTCTTTCTTTCTTTCTTTCTTTCAGATTTTATTTATTTATTTGGCAGAGAGAGACACAGCTGGAGAAGGAACACAAGCAGGGGGAGTGGGAAAGGGAGGAGCAGGCTTCCTGCTCCTAATGCGGGGCTCTGTTTCAGGACTCTGGGATTATGACCCAAGCCGAAGGCAGCCTCCTAACGACTGAGCCACCCAGGTGCCCCTTCCTTCCTTCCTTCCTTCCTTCCTTCCTTCCTTCCTTCCTTCCTTCCTTCCTTCCTTCCTTTAATTAAAAAAGTACCAAAGACAGTGAAAAATCTCCCAACCCTGCCCCCTGCAAGGCCGTGATCCCTTTCCATGGCCAACGAGTGCTGTTGGCTTTCGTGTACATCCCTCCCGAGATATTTTATGAATATACAAATAACGCCGTATATTCTCTGCTCCCTCCGTGCCCTGTCCTGGGTATTACCTCCTATGGTGCTGTTTTGTATTTTGCTTTTTTCACTCAACAACATGCCTTGGAAGTTGCTCCAGTTCTTTCTTTCTCCTTTGAAGTTGCACACTTCCATTAGATACCATAACGTACCGAGCAAGTCTCTTGGCGATGGACACTCGGCTGTGTCCAGTCCTCTGTCCTTGCGGACAGCAGCGCAATGGATACCGTGGAGTCCTGTCACTTCATGCAGGTGCGAATCTATCAGGAAGACAGAGGCCTGCAAGTGGAAATGCAGGGTCAAAGTCTACACGCTTTTGTAATTTTGATGAATATGGTCCAACCGACCTCCCCACGGAGGCTGTGCTAACAAGGGAGAGAGGGCCCGTTGCCCTTATTCTCCCAATGCCAGGTGCGAACAAATTCCTCATCTCTGTCAACTGGAGATGGAAAACATGGTAACTGTACTTTTTGAAACTCTCCCCCTGGGATCGCCTGGCCGGCTCAGTTGTGGAGTGTTCGTTCGACGGTTGACCTCAGGTTTGTGAGTTTGAGCCCCAGGTTGGGTGTAGAGAGTGCTTAAAAAAATAAAATCTTTAGAAAGAAAGGAAGAGAGAAAGAAATTCTGTTCTCCTTTAGCGTTTATGGCTCTCTTCAACTGTTTATTTATCAGTGAGTCACTGCATTGATCGTTTCTAGGCCAGCGACCCAGCAGAAAACTCCGGACTAAACCCCGTGCTCTCCTCTGGTAGAGCAAGATGAGCCAGTAGATGGTCGATAATTCCTGATGAGCACAAACAGTGCTGTGGGAAGGGCGTGAATTCTCCAGACGGCCTTTCTCAAACTTCAACAGTAACTATGGCATCAACCAGAGGATCTGATTTAAAGGCAAATTCTCGTTTGGCAGGTCTGGGGTGGAGGCCAGGATTCTGGAGTGCTAACAAGCTCCTAGGCGAAGCTGGGCTGTTGGGCCCCAGGTGACGTTTTAGTAGCGAGGACCTAGCTGAAACAAGGTTGGCAAACTTTTCCTGTAAAGGAAGAGATAGTAAATCGCAGCCTTGTGGGCCACATGAAGTCTGTTTCAGCTCTTCAGCTTTATCTTTGAAAGCAGCCTTGGGACAACACGTAAATGAGTGGGTGTGGCTGTGTCCCAGTAAAAATTTATTTACAAAATAGGCAGTGGGCTGGGTTTGGCCAGCCGGCCAGCGTCTGCTGCCCTTTGCCCCGGAACATCAGAGACATCCCAGGCCTGCTTGTTGTCATGATGAGTAAAGAGTGCTAGTGGAGCAGTCGCAGGGGCCTGCGCTCGCCTAGGAGTCAGTGGTGCTGGAGGAATGGCGTATTAGTCAGAGTCCTACCAGGAAAACAGAAACCAGGGTTTAATAGAGGTAATTAAATGCAAGGAATTGGTTACGTAGGTAATGGAAGAGCTGAGAAGTCATCCAGGGGCAGCCCAGAGACTAGCAACAGCAGGAAGCTGCTATCACCCTGGGCAAGAGGAGGAGGGAAGGGGTGGTGTTCCTGAGCTCAGATTACCGGGTGGTGGTGGGAACCATGGTGGGC
The DNA here is from genome assembly GCA_028533885.1 of Nasua narica. Lineage (NCBI taxonomy): Eukaryota > Metazoa > Chordata > Mammalia > Carnivora > Procyonidae > Nasua > Nasua narica. Next base: position 94,860,515 of record CM052811.1, on the reverse strand, counting down.
ATACCCACTGGGAGCAGGAACCATAGACGAGGTCCAGCTGTGGTTGGAGACCCTGGAATATCCTGGCTTCTTTCTTTTTCTTACCCTCCCATCGCCCACCCATTGGCCAAACCTAGCTGTGATCCAACCTATACAGGAGGCTGCAGGGGCCAGCCCCCCTCCCACAGAGCTGAGCAGGGGAAGTCAAGGCATGGCCTGAGGCCAATAGGACAATGCCCAGTCAGAGAGATACTTAGAATGAGACTTGAAGTGCAGGTAATTTGACCCAGCACAGAAGGGAGGAAGGATGGGTATTTCAGGCGCAGAGAGCAGGTCCAGGGTATGTGTAGGGGTGAGTATGTGGGAGGAGGTCAGCAGGGAGGCCACTCCCTTAAGCTGGTTGAGATTGAGGATTTAGAACAGGGTTTGGCAAACATCTGTGTCACATAGTTTTCTGTGTTTTGTTTAACAACAAAATGTAAAAACGCGAAAACCATTCTTAGCTCACAGGCTACGGACAGCTTTTGGCCCATGGGGGTTTGCTGGCCTGTTTTAGAAAGATCTACTTTGGAAGGATGGATGGGAGTGGATAGGAGGCTGAGGGCAGACAGAGAGGTGGGAAGGGAAGTGGCTGAAGATGCCAAGCTGGAGATGGAAGCTGCTCCCCCTGCCCCAGGGGGGGAGATCATGGTGGAGAGAAGGGATAAGGGAGAGATTTGCAATGGATAGGAAGTAGAATGAAATTCTGGGCTAGGCCTGGAGGGGTTTGCAAACTGACACATTGCTTGGCTCGGAACTCCTGGCTCCCTTGCTCCAGGGAGCTAGAAGGACACCTGTGATCCCGGCAGCGCACTTCCCTACCCCACCCCCCAACTCCTCCCCAGTCCTCTGTTTAAGAGGAACTAGTCGCGCTGCCTCTTAGTAAGCTGGGAGTCGGGGCTGCCCAGCTGATGGTGACTCACTGACTACTCATTCTAGAATATTGGTACCTAGCATGGACTGTCCTCAGTTTCAGGGCTTGGTGGCCATTCCAAGATGACCATAGGTACGACCTCTCTGGTCTTTGGGTCCAGAGTAGAGCTGGGAGGCCCCTTGCCCAGTTGGGGGCCCAGATACTTTCTGGTAGCCTCTGCCATGATCTCGATCACAGGATAATTGTGGCAGAGATGTCTTAGTTTGGGGTCCCCAGAAGGGATAGACAAAGATTTGAGTGCAAGTAGTTCAATGCACCGTGGGGGAGTGGGGAAGGGAGACAGGAGGCAGCAGTTCGTACAGGCCATATTATAGAGGTAGCTCTGCTGTGGGCAGCGGCACTTAGTCCTCCTGGAGCATCTGTGCTCAGAGTAGAACATGGCCCCGGAGCTATGCTGTCAGAGGTCAAGGCAGCCGGGGTATTTATCCATCCATTCCTGCGAGGGACAGATGGAGGGCTCTCGGAGGTGTGCTAATTCCTTGGCATTTGAAGTCCACTACCTGGCTTTCTGCAGCTCAGGAAAGAAAACTCTCAGATGTAGACATGAAGTAGGAAGACAGCTGGAGCTTTCTGATGCGGTAAAGCCCCAAGGAGATGTACAGGAGGTCTGTAGGACTACACTATAGGTGATTAACCTCTGCTTTTGGTGGTTGGGGAAACTGAGAAGCAGAGTGACAGCCCAAATCACACAGCAGCTCTACGGCAGTTGGGGGGCCAGAGCTCAGAGCCTGTGAGTCCAGCCCCTGCCATTGTGGGTCTCTTGGGCATGAAAGGGCCTGCCCTTAGTGTCTTATAGGTTGAATTCAGTCGCCCCACCTTCCTGCCTGCTGTATTCTCTGCCCTGAATATTCCCCACTTCCTTAGTCTACCCAGAGCCCAGAACCATCTCTAGGGGAAGGGGGAGTTGTAGGACATGTACATGTAGCAAGACTTGGATTCCTTACCAAGTATCTCTATGGGCCTTCCAGAGACTGGGAGGAGGGTAAGCAGAAGACAGAGTGGGGCCTGGAGCTGGGAGGTGGCTAGCCAGTGAAGCTGTGGGGGTGGGTGTGCTTGGCAGAGGCAGAGACAGAATGGGATGGAGTCCGTGTGGAGGGCTCTCAAGGGGACTATGAAGTGGGTTGCGCAGGTCGGAGCCCCCTACCCCTTGTCCTGGTTACTTGGGACCTGGGACCCTACTCCCTGGAGCAGGGAGTAGGCCTCAGCACCAGAGTCTGTGTGTGTTCAGAATTGAGCACGAGCCAACCCCTTGGTCATCTGTTTATTCAAGGATCAGTTATGGGGGCTCAGGAGATCCCAGTCATGTGCCAACCACTTGGGGGAAACATGGAGGAATGGGGCTTTTGGCTGTTCTCAGAACCTATTGTATCCTGCAGGGGGAGTAGATCAGCTTTCTTTCACCTGAATTCTCCATTCTACACAGTCTTGAGTTGGATGGTGGAAGACAGCACAGCCCTCAGGGAGCCCGTAGTCTGAGGGGGAGACAAACTTTCAAATCCAGATGTGGAGTAGCTCCTTGCACAGGGAGGCTTAGAACTAGTTTTGTTCCTGAAGTCTTTGATACCCAATAGGGGGTAGGGGCGACTGGAAACTCACCTGAATGGCCCAGCAGAACCCCCCTGAAATCCCATCCTCTTCCTAATCCTAGCCTGTGACCAATGATTATCAAAGATGGCTGTACCCTTTCCCTCCTTATGCCCTCACCCTTTGCATTGTGGTTTTGCAGCTTCTCCCATCAAGAATCTCTTCTTCATCCCTTGAATTTGGGCTGGCGTATTAGGGCTCTTTAGAGAAATAGAACCAACAGACTCTATCAATCTATTGATTAGTTAATCTAGCTCTAGATAGAATTATCTAAAATTAGATAATTATTATTCATTTATTTATTTTTAAAAAGATTTTTTAAATTTGTTTATTTGAGAGAGAGGGAGGAGCGTGCAAGTAGGGGGAGAAGGCAGAGGGAGAAGCAGACTCTCCACTGAGCGGGGAGCCTGATGCGGGACTTGATCCCAGGACCCTGGGATCATGACCTGAGCCGAAGGCAGACACTTAACCGACTGAGCCACCCAGGCACCCCTAAAATTAGATAATTAATCTAAAATTAACCACCAGGGTTGGCCGGTCACTTGCTTTGGGCCATAGAATGTGATAAGAGTGACGGTGTAGGTCCTGAGCCTAGTTTTTAAGAGGCCTTGCTTAAGTCCACTCACTGTCTTGGAATTCTGTCCAGTCACCATGTGAACAATCGGGCTGACCACGGGGGGCGGGGGGATGACAGACCATGTGGAGCAGAGATGATTGGTGTCCACTGATGCCAGGTCCCACCTAACCTGGCCGCTGACCGCGTATGTACAAGGGATTCCAGCCAAGATAAAACTGCCCAGCAGGACCCAGACCAAATTGCTGACCCACAGAACAGTGAGCTAACTAAAGAGTTGTTGTTTTGCCACTTAGTTTTTGGAGTGGTTTGTTACACAGCAAAAACTTACTGATACATAGTCCGACTTCTGCGGTGTCCTATCAGCCTGCCATCTTGGCCGATGGAGAAGACGCACGCAAACAGAGAGTCTGTTTCAGGTTATAACGAGGCTCTGTGGGTGTCTGTATTCATCAGGGGCATCATGTAGACATTCTTCCACCCTGATATTTAAATATAGCTCTGCCCAAGCATACTGTGGCCTGGCGGGCTCCCACAATAATACGCCAGAGCAGAGGCAGGGGTGGTAACTGGCAGCTGGCAGCCATGAAAGTTCATGCTGGGGGTTGAGGGAGACCGAGGGCTGGTCTCAGCCCTGTAGGGAGGAGATTCAAGGATATATCATAGGGTCGAGCACAGGAAAAGACCTGGAACCAAACCTGGGCCAAGTTCTGCTTCTGTGTCCCAGGGCAAGCTGCCTTACCAGTCAGAGCCTCAGGTTCTCTAAGGGTAGAGTTAGGTTTTGGGGGGGCCTAAAGCTGATGGCAGTTGGGAGCCTGCTTTAAGCAGAAGGATACAAGACTATGATGATAAAATTGCAGGAAGGGGCCCAGACAACCAAGCTTAAGCTTCACCAGCTTTGCAGTAACTCGCTTCTGGCTTCCTCACTAGTAAAATGGGAAAGTTAATAATAGCCATTGAATAGGATTGTTTTGAAGGTCAAACGAATACACTATGTATTCATAGACCATATATTCATATTATAGTGGGTGTCCTAGTGGGCAGGATCCAGCAGGAAGGCAGCTACACATGGGGAAAATGGCTCCTGTGGCAGCCGGTGGGTGGGCTAGCAGGAGAGATGGGAGGGGAGGAGGAGGATTGGAGTGAGAGGGATGGTGTGGAATCTCTGCTCCCACCTGGCCCACGGACTGCCCCGAGGCTTACAGAGAGGGAATAGGGGCAGAGCAGGAGCTCATTTCATGAGGGTCCTGGGGCCTAAGTAAGGTTACAGCAGGTTTCTGGACACAAAGTTTTCTTCTCTGACATAAGAGGTCGAAATGGGGATTCTTGAGCAAATGATATATTGAGTGATATATTGGGTGCACACTCTCAGAGATGCATAAAAAAAGAGGGAGGGCAGCAGGACAGTGTGGGAAGATGCTCAGCAAGGATGGGGTCTCAGCTGGCATGTAGCCTCCTCCTGATCCCACAGGGAGCTCTGGGGTGTGAATGGGCCAGATACTTGTCACCCCTTGAAGTAAGGAAGACAGTCAATCATTTGTTGGGAGGATATTGGGGAGTATCATTTTCTGGGGTTACTATCAGCCAAGGGCAATTCTCAGGAGAAGGGGGAAGCCTTGTAGCAGCTGGTGGATGAGTACAGTGGTCTGGGAAAGAGGATCTGCTCAGTGCACCAACAGAATGTACTACAAGGATCCCCCCACATTTCTGCATGATATTCAGACTTATCATGGCACAGGGTTGGCAACTTGGGGAGTACAAGGGGATGAACGGATGGACTTTAGGAGGGACCAGAGTACAGCTCTTTAGGGCACTCTGGCAGGGGAAGTGGTGAGGTATTGCCCCTCCAGTGGCTTCTAAGGACTTGGTTTTCTGGGGGGGGGGGTCACTGAGCTAAGTTCATCTGAAATGGCCAAGACTTTCAGAAATCACTGGGCAAGTTGAGGGACCGTATAGCCCCCGTGATATGCAGATGGGGGTAAAAGCCCACAAGATGTGTATTTTTCCTGTTAAGGCAACCTCATTTGTGTCCATGTGTTAATCAGGCTTGTAGGAACTCTGGGCACATATGGGAAAGGGCTTTGGCAACTCTAAAGTACAGGATGATTTCCAAGGCCATGCATGTGATGAGATGGTGGGGCTTTCCAACCCTGTGAAAAGACCAGAGATTCACTCTAATTCTGGCAGTGGTGCATTGGTTGGTTCCTAAAGAAGAAGAGCTAGGGAGAAAGGTGGGGTGGTTTGGTGTAACTGGGGTCCCGTGCCTTGCGATGTCCTGGGATCAAAGGCAATGTTATTTGTCTTCGGTGAGATGGGTCTCAGAGAAAAACAACGGGACTGGTGGGCTGGAGTATAAAATGGGACAGCCACTTTGGAAAACCGGTAGCTTTTTGTGAAGTTAAACATATATCATAGGACCTAGCAATTCTACTTGTATCTACCCAGGAGAAATGAAAACATACACTATAGTTTATTTGCTGCTGTGTATTAAATTATGCCCCAACTTAGCAGCTTAAAAGAACAAAACACACTTATGATCTTCCCAGTGTCTGTGGATCGGGAATCCAGGAGCAGCTTAGCTGGGTGGTTCTGGCTGAAGGTCTTTCATAAAGTCATAGCCAACTTGGTGGCCAGCCAACAGGAAGGTTTGATGGATTTGGAAGATCTGCTCCTAAGAGGGCTCACTCGTACACCTGGCAAGTTAGTGCTGTCAGTGAGAGGTTTCAGTTCTTCTCCATGTGGGCCTCCCTGTAGGGCTGCTTGAGTGCCCTGATGACATGGCGGCTCGCTTTCCCCGGAACAAAGGATCCAAGAAAATGAGGCCAAGCTGCCACTCCTTTCATGACCTAGCTTTGGAATACACATACTGACACTTCTGTATATCCTACCAACTACTTGTCTGCTCTATTCAGTGTTGCAGGGTTCTGCATGAGGTCATGAATAGTAGGAAGGGAGGGTCATTGGGGGCCATTTTGGAGGCTGGTGACCTCAGGTGTTAATGCAGTCATGCCTCCTCTGTTCTGCACAGAGCAACACATGCCCACCTGTGGCATCTTGAGATGAATGCACTGAGTCTTGAGTATCCCTGGGGGGATCTGTGTGGGGGCTTCATTCCCAGTGGAGCTGTAAGAGCAGAAGAAGAAGGAGGAGGAGGAGGAGGAAGAGAAGGAGGAAGGAAGAAGAAGCCTGAAGTTCACAGTAACTGGCTGTGCAAAGGTCCCATGGCCTGGCTGGAGTGTATGTGTTCTTGAGTGAACATAGCCTTGACCCAGGAGCCAGCCACGGTGGGCAGTGTGGCTTGGTGCAGGTTAGTTAGGCCCAGTGGGAGGAAGTGGAGGAGTCAACCTGGTCTCTACTTGTATAGACCCTGAAACAACGGTTCAGGACCCCCAAGGTAGCTTCTCAGCTGGTGTCAAGTTCAATCAAAGTGGATATAGAAGCACCTCCATGAAGAGGGACTTCCAAGCCCAAGGCTTATCTTTTCCTCATCCTGGAGTCTCCTTGGCAGGGCAGGGAGTGTGTGAGGGATCTGCTCTGTGCCATGAAGCCCAGGCAGCAGCAGTCTCCAGACTATGGTCCCACGACACCTCTCCTGCTTTCCAGGGCAGGAAGCCAAACTTACCCTCCACCTGTTAAAGGTCTTTATCATCTGGCCTTGTGCTTTATGAATAGGTCACTTCGACTGAATGGCAGGGAGTTCTGATTGGTGGGCTCTTCCCCAGGAGTTGAGTCCTCCACTGAATGTAAGGTCCTTAGACCCCAATCCTTCTCCACAAACCCCACCAGCTCAGTTTCCCATCTGGGGGTCTGGGGAGTAGGGTGAGGTGGTGCCCCTTCCCCATCATATGGGCTGTGTTAGAGGACGGCAGTGGGAGAACAAGATATGGCCTCTAGTTCTTGAGGGCAGCCCAAGTTCCCATAATGGATTCTGGAACCTCGATAATGGATTTTGAACGGATACAAAAACTTAGGGACCCCACAAACAGGTTGACTTCTTCTTTTTCATCACCAAAGGCCACATGACCTAGGAGTATGGGTGAAGAGATGAGAATGGAATGGGAAAGAGAGGCATTAGCCCTTTAAAGAGAATTCCAGGGTTTGCAGAACAGTGCAAATTAACATGCAAATGGTCTGCAAAAGCAGACTTGGGACACAGGGCTGTGGACTTGGATGAACCAAAGTGTACTCGTGCCAGTTTGCCCAGCCCTGAATCGTGGTTCCCTGCTGGATGTGAGAAGAAGCAGTACAGCTCCAGAATTTCTATAAAGGAGGCACTGGGGTGGGGAGTGCAATCTGGCTGGGGAGGTGGGAGGCTAGAGAATCACTGAATTCACCTGGAAGCCACTCACTTTTTTTTTTTTTACTGATTATACATTGATTAGAGGGTGGCTCTGATTCTCAGTCTCTGTCTCTAATCTGTCAATGTGACAGCAGGAATCAATGCCACGTTAATAACTCCCATACCCAGTTCTTGGGCTACCTCTTTCCAACTTGATGGTCTATTTTGGAATTTTGTAAATCACCCCTCCCTCCATGTTCCTTTACCACCTGGATTGAGCCATTCTTTTCATGAGTGATGGAATTCGACATTATTTTCATGTACTTGCCTGGTGCTAAGGTTGTTCCAGTGACCTATGCAGACCCCTTCCTGGAGCTCTGGACCCAACTAGCACAGGGTTTCCTAAACAACTCTCCCTGGATGTCTGTCTCCCGGGGACCCCAAGCTGCGCAGATTTGAGATAGGACTCAGAGCCTTCCAAAATCCAGTTCTTGGGAGTATTCCACAGCCCACTCCGTGTCCCAGTAAAATGGCAGCCCCATCCAACTGGTATACAAGGAAGGCTGAGGTCAGCTGGGACGTCTTTCTTACTCTCATGCCTTTCTCTTCCCCTCTGCCATGAAATCTCTAAGCCCTGAGTCCTCTTGTCTGATACTATTACCATTTCAATGGCTCTTGGCTGGTCTCCCCACAGCCTCTCTTACTCTCCTCCTACCTTACTACCAGACTCCTTCAATCTTCACTCAGATGTCAGAATTATTCATGTCCCCACTCTGATGCAATAATCTATCTGTGTGAAACTTGGAAAGTTGGCACTCTTCTCTGAGCCTGAGCTCCCCCTGGTCAAAGAAGGCTTGCCAAAGACCAGAAGAGACAAGTTTCTGGGGTGTCATGGCTCTGAGAGGGGGGCTGCTTTCTGGATAGAGGGTAACCCCATGGTGAGGTGACAGACCCCCTAGGGTCCAGGAACTGCCATGTAATCAGTCCTCAGAGTCTTTACTTTCCAGGTCTTTACAGCCTGCCTACCACTTTCTGCCACCAAGAAGGAAGAAGTGTAAGCCACAGCTGAAATTCACATGTCTCTTCTGTTCTTCTCCCCACTCCCACATACCAAAAATATGGGCTTGCTTCTCTCCCATTCCACAACTTCAAAGCCAACACAGTCTAACCCAGGCTGTGATCCTGCGAATTATCATATATGGATTTAAAAACCCCTTTTTATTTTAAAATTATTATAGATTCACAGAGAGTTACCAAGGTGGTAGAGAAAGGTTTTATGTGCCCCATACCCCTCATTCTGCTCCCCCCAATGGTTACATCTGACCTAACTATAGTACAGTATCAAAACTGGAAAATTGACGTCAATACGATGTGTGCATAGTTCTGTGTTATTTTGTCACTTGTATAGGTTTGAGTAACCACCATCCATGTCAAGATGCAGAACTATGGCATCACCACAAAGATCTCCCTCCCACTCCTCCTTTGTAGTCACGTTTGCTCCTCTCCCTACCATCCCTCATCCCTGGCAACCACGGATGTGTCCTCTATCTCTATATTTTTGTCATTTTGAGAATGTTACAAAAGTGGAAGTATATGTATGTGATTTTTGCATTCTACCCCCTCCCCCGCCCCAAGTCCCAGAGATCCATCCAGTTTGTTGAATATACCAATTGTTTCATTTTCTGAGTAGTGAATGTACCACATGGTGTGACTGTGCCAGTTTGTTTAACTATTCACTTGTAGGATGTTTTGGTTGTTTCCAGTTCCTGTTACTATAATTAAAACTGCAATGAACAGTTTTTGACAGGCTTTTGTGTGGATGTAACTCTTTATTTCTCTGGGACAAATGTCCAGGGGCACCATTGCTCGGTTGTATGGTAAGTGTATCCTTTGTTATTTAAAGAACTTGCCAAGCTATTTTCTGGAGTGGCTTTTTAATAATTTTCCATTCCCACCAGCAATATATGAGAGATCCTGATTCTCTGCATCCTCTCAAGTATTTGATATTGTCACTATTTTATTTTTTTATTTTAGCTGTTCTAATATGTACGTGATATCTTATACAGTCTTAATTTGTACTTCTCTAAGGCTAATGATGTTAAGCACCTTTCTATGGGCTTATTTACCATAATGTATATCTTCTTCTTTTTTTTTTTTATAATGTATATCTTCTTTGGTGAAACATCTCTTTGTGTCTTTTGCTCATTTTTTTTTAAAAGATTTTATTTATTTGAGAGAGACAGTGAATGCACATGAATGGGGTTAGGGACAGAGGGGGGAGAGGGAGAGAGAATCTTGAGCAGATCTGTACTAAGTGTGGAGCCTGATGGGGACTGGATCTCATGACCCTGAGATCATGACCTGAGCCAAAACCAAAAGTCGGTTGTTTAACCAACTGAGCCACTCAGGTGCCCCTTTTGCCCATTTTCTAATTGGATTATTTTTTTTTAATCGTTAAGTTTTGAGAGTCCCTTATATATTCTGGTATGTATTATCTGTCAGTTACGCGGTCTGCAAATATTTTTTCACGGTGTAGCTTCTGTTTTCTTCTTCTTTTTAAAAATTTTTATTCATTTATTTGAGAGAGAGAGAGAGAGAGTGAGAGAGAGCATGAGAGGGGAGAGGGTCAGAGGGAGAAGCAGACTTCTCGTGGAGCTGGGAGCCCAAGGTGGTATTCTATACTGGGACTCCAGGATCATGACCTGAGCCTAAGGCTATTGCCCAAACAACTGAGCCACCCAGGTACCTTGTAGATTGTATTGTCATCCTTTTAACAGTATCTTTTGCAGAGTAAAAGTTGTTAATTTTGATGATGCCCAGTTTATTGATTTTATTAAGATTTTGGTGTCCTATCTAAGAAGTCTTGGGTCAACAGCCCTGATGATTTTCTTCTCTAAAATTTTTGTAGTTCCATGTTTAAATATGTAATCCATTTTGAGAGACGCTTTTGTATAAGGTGTGAAGTTTAGGACTAGTTTCATATTTTTGCCCATGGGAATCCAATTGCTTTAACACCATTTGTTAAAAATTTCTCCATTGGATCACTTTTCTACCTTCATCAAAGATCAGTTGTCCAAGAGTACTTGGGTGGCTCAGTTGGTTAAGTGTCCAACTCTTGATTTTAGGTCAGGTCGTGATCTCAGGGTGGTGGGATTGAGCCCCATGTAGGGCTCTAAGCTCAGCACGGAGTCTGCATTGTCTCTCTCCCTCTGCTTCTCTGCCTGATCGATCTCTCTGAAATAAATAAATAAATAAATAAATAAATAAATAAATAAATAAATAAATAAAATTTAAAGTTTTAGAAGAAAAAATGGTCAGTTGGCTGTGTCTGTGTAGGGCTATTTCTGCATTCTCTATTCTGTTCCATTGATCTATGTGTTTCTCTCTCCACAAATAGCATGCTGTCTTGATGATTATAGCTATGTATTAGGTCTTAACGTTGAATAGAATTAACTCTTCCCACCTTATTATTCTTTTTCAAAATTCTTAGTTTCTCTCCATACAAATTTGAGAGTAATCTTGTCTATACAAAATTTGCTGTGATTTTGATAGGAATTGTATTAAACTTGTATATCAGTTTGAGAAGAATTGACTTCTTTACTATAGTGAACACAATCCATGAACACAATATCTCTCTCCATTTATTTAGATTTTAAAAATTTCTGGGGCGTCTGACTGGCTCAGTCAGTAGAGCATGCAACTCTTGATCTTGGGGCTGTAAGTTCAAGCCCCACGCTGGGGATAGAGATTACTTAAAAATAAAATCTAAGAAAAATGTCTTTAATCTATGTTTCGTAGTTCTCAGAATATGAGTTCTATACATGTTTTGTTAAATTTATATGTAAATATATAATTTATTTATGAATAAATAAATTATACCAAGTATAACTGGTAATGCATTTTTCTAGTTTTATTGAGATATGTGCATATGATTGCCCATAAAAATTGTATATGTTTAGATTGTACAATACCTTTTAAAGGTGTCCATGATGTTTTAATATGTATACCTTGTGAAATAATGACCACAATCAATTAATATATCCATCGCCTCACATAGTTACTGTTTTTGTATATGATAGAACACTTATGATCTCCCTTGAATTTTAGCAGATTTCAAGTATACAATATAGCATTACTAACTATAATCACCATGCTATAAATTTGATCTCTAGAACTTATTCATCTTATAATTGAAAGTTCGTAGCCTTTGGCCAGTATCTCCCCATATTGCCCCTGCCCCCCTTCCCCAGTCCTTGGCAGATACCATTCTACTCTCTGGTTCTATGAGTTAGATATTTTTAGATTCCACATGTAAGTAAGATTGAACAGTAGTTGTCTTTCTGTGTGGCTTCTTTCATTTAGCATAAAATCCTCTAAGTTTATACATGCTGCGAATGACAGAATTTCCAGTAATATTCCATTGTATATAAATAGCACGCTAAAAAAGTATTTATTTATTTATTTATTTATTTATTTATTTATTTATTTATTTATTTATTTATTTAAGAGAGAGAGAGAGAGAGAGAGAGAGTGAGTGAGTTACCAGGGGAGGGGCAGAGGGAGAAGGAGAGCAAGAGAAACCTCAAGCAAACTGCCCACTCAATGTGGAGCCAAATGCAGGATCGATCCCAGGAGCCTGAGATCATGACCTGAGCTGAAATCAGGAGTCACACATTTAATGGTCTGAGCCACCCAGGGGCCACTATACCACATTTTCTGTATCCATTCATCTGTAGATTGACAAGTTGTTTCCATATCTTGGCTATTGTAAACAATGCTGCAATGAGCACAGGAGGGCACATATGTCTTTGAGATACTGATTTCACTTCCTCTGGATACATACCCAGAAGTGACATTGCCATGTCATACAGTGGTTTTATATTTAACTTTTTGAGGAACCTCCATACTATTTTCTGTAGTGGCTGTACTAATTTACATTTCTACTGACACTGCACAGGGGTTCCCTTCTCTCCACACCCTGGCCAACACTTGTTATTTTCAGATCTTTTGATGAGAGCCATCCTAATAGAAGTGAGGTGGTCTCTCATTGTGATTCGGATTTGCATTTCCCTGATAATTAGTTAGGGTGACCATCTTTTCATAGGCCATTTGCGTGACTTCTTTGGAAAAATATTCCTTCATTCTTCAGGTCTTTTGCCTGTTTTTTAAATCAGATCATTTGTTTTTGTTTTTGGCCATCAAGGTGCATGAGCTCCTTATGTATTTTGGATATTAACCAATATTTGAGTATATCAGATATATGGTTTGTGAATATTTTCTCTCACTGGGTAGGTTGTCTTTTCATTCTGTGGATTGCTTCCTTCAGCGTGCAGAAGTTTTTTAGTTTTATGTAGTCCCACTGTTTATTTTTGCTTTTGTTGCCTGTGCTTTTGGTGTCGTACCCAAAAAACTCAAAAAATCTCCAGCTCCCTTGCTCTCTAAGGCCATATTCTTCTGTTCAGGACAGGTTTCAAGAGTATCAGGTCATGGAATTACCTCCCTTAGGCCCTCCTGGTCTGCCCTAACCTTCATTCTTTTGCTTCTTCCACTCTGCATATTCTTTGCCAGCCTGTGCATATTCTCTCATGGGGACTCCCCTCAGACCCCTGATGGTGTTTTATTTTTCCAATATATTCTCTGAGTGCATGGAGATAGGAAAAAAAAATACAAGTCATTTTTATATGTTGACCTTGTATGCTGTGATTTTGCTGAGCTCACTTATTACTTCCAGAAGGCTTTGTTTGTTTTTTTGTTTTTTGTTTGTTTGGTTTCTGTTTTTTGTTTTGTTTTGTAAATCACTTGGAATTTTCTAGATAGGCGATCATGTAATCTGCAAACAGAGGAGTTTTACTTTCTTTTTAATCTGTATGTTTGGTTTATTTCCTCTCCTTGCCTTTTTGCATGGACTAGAGCTTCCAGCACTATGTTGAATGGCACTGGTGAGACTGGACATCCTCACCTTATTCCTCTTCATAGTAGAAAAGCATTCGGTCTTTTGCCATTAGATGTGATATCAAGTTGGGGAAATTTCTCTCTATTCCCAGTTTTCTGAGAGGTTTTCTTTTTTTAGCGATTTATTTATTTATTTGTTTATTTATTTATTTTTGAGAGAGAATGAGTGAGCAGGGGGAGGGGCAAAGGGAGAGAGAGAGAAAATCTCAATCAAACTCCCCTCATGGGGCTTGATTCCATGACCCTGAGACCGTGACCTGAGCCTAAATCAAGAGTTGGAGCCTTAACTGGCTGAACCATCCAGGAGCCCCTGAGAGTTTTTATTATGAACAGATGTTGGGTTTTGTCAAATGCCTTTCTGCATCCATTGATATCATTTTCTAAAATGATTTTTAAGGAAGGTTTATTTATTTATTTCAGAGAGAGCGAGTGAGGGCACAAGCATGAGTGGGAGAGGCAGAGACAGAGGGAGAGATTCTCAAGCCGACTCCTGACTGAGTGCAGAGCCTAATGTGGGGCCTGATCCCATGATCATGAGATCACGACCTGAGCCCAAACCAAGAATCCAATGCTCAACCAACTGGGCCACCCTGGTGCCTAATATAATTTTCCTTCTTGGTAATATGGTGGATTACATCAGTTTTCAGATACAGAAGCAGGCTTTCCTATCTGGATTAACCCCACTTGGTTATGACACACATATATATGGCTTTTAAAATATATTTTGATCCTATTTGTTAATATTTAGTTAAGGACTTTAGCATCTATGTTCACGAAGGATATTGGTCTGTGGTTTTCTTTTTTTGTCCTGTCTTAGCCTGTTTTTGATATTAGGATAATACTAGATCCACAAAATGAATTGGGAAATGTTCCTTTCTCTTCTATTTTCTGGAAGAGACTGTATAGAATTTATGTTAATTCTTCTTTAAACCTTGGATAGAATTCTCCAATGAAATCATCTGGGTCCAGATATTTCTTTTTTGAGAGTCTTAAAATTATGAATTCAATGTCCTTACTTCTTAAAGGTCTGCTTAAATTATCCATTTCATGTTGGGAGGAGGGGGATTGTGATAGTTTGTGGTTTTTGAGGACTTGGTCCATTTCATTTCAGTTGTCAAATTTCTATGTGTAGAGTTTATTGTGTTTTCTTATTATCATTTCAATGTCTGGAGAGTCTATAATGAGACCACTTATTTCTTTCCTTATATTGGTAGTTTTTGTTTTCTCTCTTTCTTCTTTTGTCTGTCTTGTTGGAGGCTTATCTATCTTACCAATTTTTTTCTAGGAAACAACTTTTTGTTTTATTGCTTTTTAAAAAAAAATATTTATTTGAGAGAGAGAAGGGGAGAGAGAGCACCAACTGGGGGGAGGCAGAGGGAGAGGGAGAAGCAGACTCCCTACCGAGCAGGGAGCCTGACATGGTGCTCGATCCTAGGACCCCGAGATCATGACCTGAGCTGAAGGCAGCCGCTTAACCGACTGAGCCACCCAGGCGCCCCTGTTTTATTGCTTTAAGTTATCAGTTTCTTGTTTTCAGTTTTATTGATATCTGCTCTTATCTTTATTTTTTCCTTCTTTCTGCTGGATTTGTTTGGTTTTGGCTCTTTTTCTCATTTCTCTTTTCTAACATAAGCATTTAGTACTACAAATGCCCTCTCAGCAGCATCGCTGGTCAAAGAACACACCTGGTGTGATTTTATTTTTACTTATGTTTTTGTGGTGAAAACAATTTATATGTAGATTTAGCCAGCTGGCCTTAGTTTAGATGACCCCAATTTTGTTGGCAAGATCCAAAGCACCATAGTCAGGAGCCAGCTGGACCTATGCCTTCTTCTCCCGTTCAGGCCTGATCAGGGTGTTGACCTTGGCCACATCAATGTCATGGAGCTTCTTCACAGCCTGTTTGATCTCATGCTTGCTGGCCTTGACATCCACAATGTACACAAATATGTTGTTGTCTTCTACTTTCTTCATGGCTGACTCAATCATCAGGGAAACTTGATGATGGCATAGTGGTCAAGCTTATTTCTTTCGGGCACTCTTTCCAGGATATTTGGGCCGACTTCAGAGACTGTCTTAAGCTGTCAGAATGTAGGTGATATGTGTAGGTGATTTTCTTTTCTGCTGTGGCTGTGGAAGCTCTTCAGGGCTGGTTTCTTGGCCTCCAAAGCCTTTTTTTGGTTTTGGCTTTGGGACGGGGGCTTCCAGCACCATCTTTGCAGAAGGGCTAGTGAATAAATGAAGTCTGAGGCCAGGGTTGGAGGTCCTACCAAGGCCAGGTTGTTACAGTATTGGGTCCCATTTTTGGTGCTGAAACCTGGTTGGTTTAGTTAGGGGTCTGGCTGTTGCGATGAAGGTTTCTTGGAGAGCATCTCACCCCTCCCCACCTGAGGATCCCTCATGGGGTCAGTAGAGCAGCTACTGGTTGGGATTTTTTTTTTAAGATTTTATTTATTTATTTGACACAGAGAGAGAGATCACAAGTAGAGTAGACAGAGAGGCAGGCAGAGGGAAAGGGGGAAGCAGGCTCCCTGCTGAGCAGAGAGCCTGATGCGGGTCTTGATGCCAGGACCCTGACATCATGATCGAAGGCAGAGGCTTAACCCACTGAGCCACCCACGTGCTCCTATGGGATTTTTTAAAAAAGATTATTTATTTAGAAGAAGAGAGCCAGAGAGAAAGCTCGAACAGGGGGAGGAGCAGAGGAAGACGCAGACACCCAACTGAGCAGGAAGCCAGGAAGCCCCAGGAAGCTCCAGGAAGCCCCATGTGGGACTCGATCTCGGGATGCTGGGATCATGGCCTGAGCCAAAGGCAGATGCTCAATGACTGAGCCACCCCAGCACCCCCTGGCAGGGATTTTTAAGGCAAGATCTCAGCTAGCCAGGGCCTGACTTTCTGTCCCCGAGGAGCTGTGCAGGGTGGCAAGGCTGTGGGGCTCACAGTTGCCCCCTGGTGGCCAGCTTTGGTCTCTTCCCCCCACCACCAGCTCTCAGACATGGTGTCCTCCCAGTCTCCGGCCAGCGACCGCACATCCCAAGGATGGGCCCTCCAGTTCCCAGATGTGAGGGAACAGGAATGAGGGCTCACCAGCTCTCCTACTCTGCCCTCCTTTCTGCCGCATCTTCATCAGGGAAGACTTCAGGGGGAGACTTGGGCCATGTCTCCCTTCTGCATCCATGACAATACCGCCAGCATCCCAGCCCTCGCTGCTCTCCGAGGCCATTTAGTATGATCAGCACAGATCCCAAGAATATCAAGTCATGGAGTGACCTTCCTCAGCGCCCCCCTTCATCTGGCCCGACTTTCCTTCTCTTGCCTCCTCCTCTTGGCATGTTCTTTGCCAGATGGTAGATTCTATCAGTGAGGGAGCCCCAGATGTCCCCTGCTTCTGCGAGTGCCTGGAACTGCAAGCCCAGGGCCTTATGAGTCAGATGGACACACACTTTGAACAGGTGGGGGGGGGGGCGACACGAGCCCCCTAATGCTGCCCCCTCTCTCCCCAAGGCTCTGTGCCCCTCAGCAAGCCTTCCCCAGAACAGCCCTTCAGACATCCCCTCCCTGCATCTGTAGCCAGTGGCAGCCCATACTCACTGACAGCTAGAGTAGGCAGAGAGGTCACGGGTCCCCATGTTCTGGACTAATGATGGATTTATCCAGCCCCCCACATGCTCTGACCTTGTTTGACAGAAAGCCCAGGATGAGCTGCTTCCGCAGTGGGGGCACCTGAGGCAGGTGCGGTGGGTGGGGGCGGGGAAATAGCTCTTTCTATGCCAGAAAGGACAGGTATCCCAGATAACTGGGCTCAAGTGTGGGGGTCTTCACGACTTCAGGCCCATCTGCCTTATCTATAGCATCTCCCTAACCTCCTGGTAAGAAGACACAGAGCAGGTTCTCCCTAGGGCTGGGGACGAGTCTTTACTTCCTCTTCTCCTTCCTCCCATTAGAATAGTTCATAATAGAAAGGGGGAAACTATGTCACCACCAGGCCTAGATGCCTCTAAGAAGCAAAGGCGTAAAACGAAGATGTGAAAATTGTGTCAGTTGATGGGGTTTTATCCAATAAGTCATCCTTTTTACTGTGTTCTGGGGTATCTATTCACGGAAGGCAAAACAGAGGTCCCAGATCAGTTCCCAGCTCTCCATGTCCACCAACTGCCTGGGGGTCTTTGAGTTGGTGGGATGAAGTATTTTCTGGGGACCCACACAGGTTGAGCCTTACACAGAGCCTGGTACTCCCCAGGGGCCCAGTATTGAGTACTGAGTGGAGAAGAGCAGAGGGCAGTCTGTCAGAGAGGTAGTGGGAAGATCAGCGAGTCACAGATGTTCTAGAAGGGCACTGGTGAGGCCATGAGAGAGGGCACAAAGGAGCATGCATTCCCACAGGTGCCCTGTCCTGGGGCCTAGTGTTTCCCGAATGGGGCTATAGGGGTTTGAATCATTTCTGAGACCAAGAACCCAGGCTCAGAGAGCCTTGTAGGACCCTCACCTACTTGTAGGACTCAAGCAAAGCAAATCTCAAAGGCCTGAGGGGCAGCTGGGATGCCCAAGAAAGAGCATTAAAAAAATCAGAGCAAGTTCAAGTGTACTGAAGACAGACTTGGACAGGGAAGTTCAAACTTGTAGGTAGAGGAGATCATCAGCAAGGCCAGGTAACCAGGGGCACTTGAAAGACCACAGGGTGATCCCGATCTCTGTCTATCTCTACCATCTGTCTCTGTCTCTGTCTCTTTCTATATATATGTCAGTTAACTTTTGTTGTGTAACAAACCATCCCCAAACTCAGTGGTTTAAAGCATGAACTATTATTTCTCATGAGTCTACAGGTTGGCTGGGCTTGGCTAATCTCGGCGGGGCACACTCCTGCCTTTGTGATCGGTCGCTGCACCGGCTGGGAGCACCCTGCTGGTGTCGAGAGACCCCCCAGCAGAGCAGCCCAGGCTTGCTCACAAAGCGATTGCGGAGCTCCAGGAAAGCAAGGGAAAATATGCAAGGCCTCCTGGAGTCTTGATTTGGAACTGATACGCTGTCACTTCCGCCACCTTCTTTTGGCCAAACAAGTCGCAAGGCCAAGCTCTGCTTGAAGGAGTTTGGAAATAGGCTCCGCTCCTTCATGGGAGGAGCTACAAAGTCACCTTGGTGGGAGGGATGAGAAAATGGGACCATTTTTGCCATCAGTCTACCACATCGCCCATTTACAAAAAACAGAAACTTGGGGTGTCATCGCGATGGCTCCTTTTTACTTCTTTTAAAGATCAGTGAGTCACAGATGTTCTAGAAGGGCACAGGTGAGGCCATGAGAGAGGGCACAAAGGAGCATGCGTTCCCACAGGTGCCCTGGCCTGGGGCTTCTTTTTACATCCACCACATCACCGAGGCAATTTGATTTCACCTCTAAAGCTCCATTCAACTTCTCGCACTGCCACCACCCCAGCCCGAGGAGCCCTAAGTGTCGGTCTAACTGGTTTACTCACATTTTGTCCTCTCTGTGCTTGGATTTCTTCAAAGTGCAAGTCAGATCCAATCAAGATCCTATCTCCTTTCCTTGACCCCACCCTCCAAAGACCCTGCACCCGTCAGGTCCGAGTTGCAAGCAGCAGAAACAGGCTGTGACTGGAACAGAAAAGAAACCTAATCACAGGGGACCGATGAGCTCACAGGACTGCTGGACAACCAGACCCAGAGATCGCAAAGGCGCAAGGGGTGGGGGCTGGGTAGCCAGCACTACCGTCAAAACCACACTGTTAGAGCGTGGGGGCGGGGCCGGGGGGGGGGCGCCACAGCCACCACTATCACCTTTGCTGCCCCTGGCACCTGGGCATTGCTGGCATCACCACCACCAGGAGGAATCCTCTATAGCTCCCCCTTCCTTGTATCATTTGCTGCAGGACTCAAAGACCCGAGTGGAAACACCTTATTGACTAAACCCCCAGTTTTGGAAATGAGAGTGAAAAATATCTCATGTAATTTCTGTGCTGACCCAGTCAGTGGGGATTTCCTCAGTCACAGGCAGGAGATTCAGATGCTGGACTTTTTTTTTTTTTC
This sequence comes from Nasua narica, assembly GCA_028533885.1. Classification (NCBI taxonomy): domain Eukaryota; kingdom Metazoa; phylum Chordata; class Mammalia; order Carnivora; family Procyonidae; genus Nasua; species Nasua narica. Next base: position 94,841,129 of record CM052811.1, on the reverse strand, counting down.
CCCCCAACTTTATAGTGCTTAGTGGGCTTCCGAAGCCACCAGGGCTGGGCGGGTGGGTCGCTTAGCTGTTTTGCGGCATTCCTGCTATAATAAGCATTCTTTTATTTAAGAGTCACAAACCCCCTTTGGTTTAAGTGATAAAGTGGTGAGGATGGGACTTTATGCTCCCCCACCCCCCAAGGCATAAAGAGGAAAAAATTTGCCTGGTCCTCTGGAGAAAAAGAAATAGGTCAAAAGCTAAAAGTATGACCTAATCCTTCTTAAGTCAGGCAGGAAATAGGAGACGGGCAAATGTTGTGCAAGAGAGATTCCCCTGGGCTTGGCAAGAGTATCCAGGGCGGGAGGCCGGGCCTCAGGACCCATTAAACTCTCAGAGACTTTGTCCAGCTGCTGTGAAAACTCTCTCCCAGTGTCGGGGTCCGCGTGAGGATAGGCTCCCCTGTTCCTACCCTGGAAAGAGCGAGAGAGGCTGGAAGGGGACAGCAGTAAACCGGAGAGGAGACTTAAGTGGCCGCTTGTTCGTAGCTCCCCTGGGTCCCTTTATAGGCTGGGGCACCACCCGCAGCTGGGGTGCTTGGTGCCTTCGGCTGGGTCACCTGTGCCTCCTTCCCCGGAGAATTAGCTCAAACGGAGCTCGGAGCTCGGTAGGCTATGTGTCCCCACCCCCAGCAGCCCGCAGCCAATGGCTGACTGAGACGTAAAAGCCCCGCCCCTTTCCCCAGGTGAGTCTTAGCGCCAAACCGCGCACTGCCTAACAGTGGGGGTGACAGAGGCCCTTCCCACCGCGGATTTGAAGGCAAAGGGAGCAGTGGACGTGCTCCAGGGGCTTCTCCTGCCCTCGGCCCCTGCCTCCGCCTCCCAGCCCAAAGTTGGGCCTCCTCTCCTCTCTGTATTCCACTTCCTCCCGGGGTTGGGAGCCAGAGAAAGGATGGCAGCCCGTGCGTTGGTTCTCTTTTGCCCCCTCGTGGATCTGGTGAGAAGTTTGATGACTCCCAGATCGTCGTGTCGTTCTCTCTCCAACACTCCCCCCCCGCCCCCCCAATTTGTTTTTCCAAAAGTGGAACATTGGGATTGAGGAGAGGTGGGATTGGGGTCCGGTAAACACTTGTAACTGGCAAAGTTGGGGGGAGTTTTCCCAGCAAAGGACTTGGTGTTGGGGGAATGCATGGTCATTTGGCCCAGAAAACCTTGAGGTTCATGAGGGCCAGGCACGGAAGCGGCGGTGAAGGAGCTGGTTGATTCTCTTGAGTGATTTTCTGTGGCCTTGAGCCAGGTATCACCTCTTTGGATCACAGATTCTTCTTATGACGAGTGGAGAGAATCAGACCAGCTCCTGTAATCTGAGGTCATTGGTGGGTTTAGTATTAGAAAAATGCTTACGGATTTTTTAAAAAAAAGATTTATTTGAGAGAGAGAGAGAGAGAGCGCACATGCGTGAGTGGGGGGAGGGGCCGAAGGAGAGAATCTTCAGGCAGACTCCCCGCTGAGTTCGGAGCCCCTCGGGGCTGGATGTCACCACCCTGAGATCAGGACCTGAGCCAAGACCAAGAGCCTGAGCTTCACTGACTGAGCCACCCAGGGATCCCAGTGTAATTACAGATTTGAGAGAGCTTTGGTGTCTCAAGCTACAGCGATCTTGTTGCTATGAATTTCCATCATATGTCCCTCTTAGCCAGGCAACCTTGTGTGTGGTTATCTATTTTATTTCCTCCGTGTATTGCAACCTCTTCCTGCTGGTCTTCCAGTGCTCACATTGCACACTGCAACTAGATTTCTCTTACTTAACACCATGTGGGTATGACACAAAAGCCTTCAAGACTTTCCTGTTGCTCCTAAAGGCCCAGTTACGTTCTGTGGCCCCCTCAAACCCTTCCTGATCTGGAGCTTGCCTCTTTTTCCATCTCGCCCTTATTCTCTCTTCATTGCTTCCTCCGGTCCTGTGCTCCTTCAGTTCCTTCGCCAGCTCTTTTCCATCTCAGAGTGTTTTCAGCTGCTATTCCCTCTGCCTGGAAAATCCTTTTCGCGCGCGCGCGCGCGCGTGTGTGTGTGTGTGTGGTGCTAGCTTCTTTTCAGTTCTTCATAGCTTAGTTTAGCTATCATATCACAAAAGAGTTATACCCGGTTCCCTCTATTTGTTTATTTCCTTCATAGTAATTACCACCGTCTTACATTATCTTATTTACATGTTGACCCTTCCCCCCTCTCCTCTTTAAAATGAGTCTTCCCGGGCCGCCTGGGTGGCTCAGTAGGTTAAGTGTCTGCCTTGGGCTCAGGTCATGATCTCAGGGTCTTAGGATCAGGCTCTGCATCAGGCTCTCTGCTTAGCAGGGAGTCTGCTTCTTCCTTTGCCCCTCCCCCTCCTTGCACTCTCCTCTGGCTCTCTCTCTTAAAGAAATAAAACCTTTGGGCGCCTGGGTGGCTCAGTTGGTTAAGCAACTGCCTTCGGCTCAGGTCATGATCCCGGAGTCCTGGGATCGAGTCCCACATCGGGCTCCCAGCTCCATGGGGAGTCCGCTTCTCACTCTGACCTCCCTTCTCATGCTCTCTCTCACTCTCTCTCTCTTTCCTAATAAATAAATAAATAAATAAAATCTTTAAAAAAAAAAAGAAATAAAACCTTTAAAAATAAATAAATAAAATGAGTCTTCCCACCCTAAGGGCATTATTTACTGTCGTTATACCTAATGCCTAAAATAGTGCCTACTATTCTTCTAATGTCAGTTAGGAATATGTTTGGTTGCCAATAACAACAGCAAAATATGACCGTGAACTTAATAGGGGTGTATTTTAGCCGCCTAAGAAGAAATCCAAAGGCAAGCCGATTGCCGTTACTGTTTTAGTGACTCAAAATACCACTGAGCCCCCAGGCTCTTTCCATATTTCTGCCTCATTATCCTTAGCACGTTGATGTTTCTCCCCTCATTTGTTACAAGAAGGCTGCTCCAGATGTAGGCATCACATCCACATGTAAGCTAGGGAGACACAAAGTGCTAATCATGTCTTCTTCTATGGGAGTGAAAGTTTTCCTAGGACTCCCTGAGCAGATTTCCCTTCACATCTCATTATCCATGACTGGGTTGCTGGTTCTAGCTTTGAGGGAGGCTGGAAAATGGATCATATGATGCTTAATTTTATCTGTCCACTTGACTGGGTTATGGGGTGCCCAGATATTTTGGCCGAATATTATTCTAGGTTCTGCTGTGTGGGTTTTTTTTTTTTTTAAATTTAAATTTAAAACTGGTTGACTCAGTGGAACACATTGCCCTCCCTCATGTAGGCTTCACTCCATTGAAGATCTGAATAGGACAGAAAGGCTGACTCTCTCCCAAGTAAGAGAGAGTTCTTCCTAGGTGACTTCTTTCGAACTGGAACATTGACTTTTTCCTGCTTTCTGGTTTGAACCAAGACATCAGCTCTTCTTGGGTCTGGAGCCTGCCAGCCTTAGGATGGGAACCGCACCAACACAATCCTGGTTATCAGGCTTTTGGACTTAGACTGGAATGGAACCAACAGCTCTTTTGGGTCTCCAGCTTGCTGACTAACCCTGTAGTAGTTGGAACTTGCCTTCTTCCATAATCACATGGGCCAATTCCTTATAATCAATCAATCAATCAATTCTATTGGTTCTATTTTTATGGAGAACCCGAATACAGAACATTGTTATGATTGGTTCAAAGCGCTGTACTACAGAAATGTAATGTGAGTCATTTGTCAATTCAAAGTCTTCTAGTAGCCACATTAAAAACAAAGAGATGAGGGCACTTGGGTGGCTCAGTTGGTTGAGCAACTGCCTTCGGCTCAGGTCATGATCCTTGAGTTCTGGGATGGAGTCCCGCGTCTGGCTCCCAGCTCCACGGGGAGTCTGCTTCTTCCTCTAAACTTCTCTCATGCTCTCTCTCACTTTCTCTGTCTCTCAAATAAATAAAAAAATCTTAAAAAAAACCACAAAGAGATGAAATCACTTGTGATAATATGTTTTATTTAACCCAAGCTATTCAAAACATTATTACGGTGACATGAAATCAATATACAAATTAATGAGATATTTTATAATTTGGGGGCATTAAATCTTCAAAATCTGCTGTGCATTTTATACTCATAACAGATCTCAATGCAGACCAGCCACATTTCAAGTGCCCAACAGCTGCCTATGACTGAGGTCTACCATATTGGCCAGTGTGGGTGTAGACCATCAAGATACATTACTTATATTCAGAATATATAGAGAACTCATAAAACTCAACAATAAGAAAGCCAACAACTCCACAAAATATGGGAAAAGATTTGAACTGATACTTCACCAAAAAAGGGGTACAGATAGCAAATAAATGCATAAAAAGATGTTCAACATTCAACCTAGTTAGTCATTAGGGAAATGTAAATTAAACCACAATAAAATCTTACTACACACCTACTGGAATAACTGAAATAGAAAGACCACAACAAGTGTCATTGAGGGTGAAAGTCAACTGGGACTCTCACTCAGTACTGTTGGGAATGAAAGCGGTACAACCATTTTGAAAAAGAGTTTGGCATTCCTTAAAAAGTTAGACATATACCTATTATATGACCAAACCATTTCATTCCTGTGTATTTACCCAAGAGAAAGAAAAAGTTCATACAAAGACTTGTATGTGAATGTTCATAGCAGATTTGTTTGTAATAGTCAAAAATTGTAAACAACCCAAATGTTCATCAACAGATGAATGGGTAAACAAATCATGGTATACAAGGAAACACTGCCCAGGAATAAAAGTAAATTATTGATACCTGCAACAACATAGATGAGTCTCAAAATAATTATGAAAAAGAGAAGTCGTATTAAGAAGAGCATTGTAACTGGGTTCCAAGGTGGCAGAACTACATTAGGAGAAGAAAGAGGTGAAGCATGTGTTTTGAAGGAATAGCCTTGGTTCTGTGCCATTGTGGGCCATGGTGTCTTTTCCCTTTAAGGCACGTAGGATTCGGCGGAGCCATCTGCATTTTAGAAGTGTGAACCTGCTCTCCGCCACATGAGGGCATCAGTCACATACCCAATGGTCACACAGTAAGAGTCATTCCTCTGAGCTTGGCATCAGTCATGGCTTATGCTGAAATTGACACACAGTGCAATGATGAGACATATAAGTAGGTCCAGGCCAAGGTACATGACCCAGGGCCACATTAAGGAGGGACCCAATCCCACGCTCCTGTTCCTAAATGCCAACTATTGAGAATTCCAACGTTGGCTGGAAAAATCTGTTATTGATCCTTCAGTAGGACTCAGCCAATGCGGCACAAAGCGGCACAGCTCAAAACACAAGCAGGGAGCAGAACCAGTTAATAAGCCAAAGCAAGAGAAGAGAGACCTCTAGTGGTCGTGGTCATCGCCTAGACACCCACTTGGCATGCCAGTTGTTGGGGTCCAGCCTGCCTCTCTGGGGAGACAACATGTGTCGAAGTGTCGCGGGGTGGTGTGTCCTGATGGCTACAACTGGCTTTGAAAAGCTGCACCCCAAAGGCAGTGGGGAGCCATTGAGGGCTTTAGACAGAGCAGGGACAACATTGATTTGAGTCAGAGAAAAATCCCTGGGGTGAGGGGGGTGGTATGCTGCAGGGGGGAAGAAGGGATGGCGATGGGAGAAGTGTGGCAAGGAGATGGGTTTTAGTAGTCCAATGAGAGTTGCAAAAATGTCCACTCTGTAGCTGGGGAGGGGCAGAGGGCAGGCGAGCAGAGTGCCTAGTGGCTCGGAAAGACAAGAACATGGCTGGGAGCCAGACTACTCGGGCTCAGGTAGCTGTTGGCACATTTGCTAACCTTGGTGTGCCTCAGTTTCTCTATCTGTACAATGAAAGTGCATTAGTCTACAAGGACCGCCATAACTATCACAAGCTGGTTGGCTTGGACAACAGAAATTTATTCTCACAGTTCTGGGTCCGAGATCAAGGTTTTGGCAGGCTTGGTTTTTTCCCAGGCCTCTGCCTGGCTTGTAGATGGTCTCCCTCCGCCTGTGACCATATTTGAATTTCCTCCTCTTATAATGACACCAGTTATATTGGCTTCGGGCCCGCACAAATGACCTCATTTGAGCTTAGTTATGTCTTTAAAGACATATCTCCAAATGCAGCCACGGTCTGAGGTTTTGGCAGTTAGGACGTCAAATGTGAATTTTGGGGGAGGGGGCTACAACTCAGCCCATACAAGAGGCTAGTGAGAGAATTTACTTCTCCGATCTGTGAGGATTAATTGAATTAGGACGTGTAAGGTGCTTAGAACAGTGCTAAAAAATGTTTTTCTATTATTGAAGGGACATATGAAAATAAGGCAGCCATTTCACGGATGTCCCGAAGCTCCTGCCTCCTCCAGGGGCGGGATCCTTTGAGTCCTAGCTGTTCTCTGAGCCCAGCACTCTCAGAAGTCCTCTCCACCTGTTTCTGCTGTCTCCTGTCTGAGGTCACAGTTCTTTTTTTTTCTTTAAGATTTTATTTATTTATTTCACACACACACACACACACACACACACACACACACACACCACAAATGTGGAGAAGGGGCAGAGGGAGAGGGAGAGGCAGATTCCCCACTGAGCGGGGAGCCTGATGCAGGACTTGATCCCAGGACCCTGAGATCATGATCTGAACTGAACGCATTTGCTTAATTAATTGAGCCAGCCAGGTGCCCCTAAGGTCACAGTTTTTTTTTTTAAAGAAAGGTCACAGTTTTTAAAGGTCAGGAATCTCTTTAATCCCCTTCTCCCCGTAGGACAGCTTGAGCAGAGGGTGCCTGGAAAACAGCAAAGCCTGTGGTTTTGGTTGATGGTCTCCAAGACCATCAACATCACTGGGAACTTGCTAGGAAGGCAAAGGAAGCAATTCTGCGGGAGTACCACCTGGGGGCAGCACAGGACCACTGGTAAGCTCGGGCCACGCCAAGCACCCACATATGCAAAAGCCTTTCATGGCCCTTTCTGCCTCCAGTCTGGCCCCAAACGCCTCTGTTCTCCCCACGGCACTCGAGGGACCTCTTGAGACCCCCAACCCGATTGTGGTACCCATTCAGAAATCATCAGCGGCTCCCTAGGGCCAGAAAGGCTGTCTCCAGCTGCATTTTCTCCCTCCTGCATCTTCCATGTCCCCTCGTGCTCTTTGTACGATCCGTGGAATGAGACTGACCTGGGTTTGAATTTCAGCTCAGCCATTTGCCCTCTGGGCGTGACCCAGGCAACACAACACCATTCTGATCTTCAGTGTCCTCATCCCTGAAATGGGGGCAATTAGTAATAGTTTTTCTCATGGGCTATTAGGAGAGAGAGCTGATTAATAAAGGGCTTTTAGCCCAGGGTCTCGTGGACAGTGTACTCAGTGCGCAGCGACCCCTTTCTGCACTGTGTACCCTGCACCTGTGCCCAGGCCCACACCCTTGCCAGGTGCAGTGGGTGCTGTTGAGCTCCACCCATCTCCACAAGGTCATGACTTCCAGCGGTCGGCACACCCCTCTCTTTGCCTGGGACTTCCTCTGGCTGCTGCTACCCCGTGTGTGTAAAACGCTGTGCAATGAGTATAATAATTGTGTCTATCTCACGGCACTGCTGGAAGGGCCTGGTTAGTGCCCCACAGAGAAGGGGTCCTCAGACGTCAGCCGTCAGGGTGTAGACCTAGTGCTCGCCCTTCTCTTGCCTACTCCCCATATCTGGAGTCAGAATATCCAGCCGTGGATGAGGGATGGAGGAGACCTGAAGGGGCCTAGAGCACTGGTGGCTTCATGCCCCATCACTCCTGACCTCCTGCCCTTGGGCCACAGGGGCTGGCTCAGGCTCCTCCCCCGCCC
>CM052811.1:94689232-94832822 GCA_028533885.1 Nasua narica | reverse complement strand
CCCCCCCCCAGGGCAGCAATGTGTGTTTGCAGGAGGCCCCCCACTCCCACCCCAGGGGATGCTCGCTCAAGTGTGAGAAGCCCTCGGAGCTGCGGGGAGAACAGCATGCAGCTGTGGCTGGTCCCAGAGAGGCAGGAGGGGAGGATCTGGTACCTGCAGGGACCCCATTCCCCCCAACTCCTGGGAGTGAGCACTGGCTGCTAACAGCCTCCAGCTGACCTTTCGCTTGAGCGCTGCCCTATGGTGAATCTCTCTGCCCAGAAATGCCTGTGAGATTCTGTACACCCCCGCCTCCCCTGAGCCCCCACCAGTGGGCGACAGCCAAGGACCGATGGTTGGGGTGTCACAGCTTGGCCCATTGTCTCAAAGTGGGACATACTGGTGGGAATGCCTCTCCAGATCCCCTCTGTGAATGAGGTCAAGGCTTTAATAGTTAGACTTGAACGGCTCCAAGTTGCTGCTTATCCCAGATGCCTGGAGGTATGGTCGGTGCAACAGGTACAGGTACAGATCCCGCGACGCCACGGTGTATAAAGAAAATGTCAGTTGACTTGCTTCGGAAAAATAAAAATAAACTTGGCTCCGAGGCCCTGCCTACCAAGATGACTATGCGGGGTTCCTGTCCCCTGCAAGCTGGTTCCAAGTCAGTCAGGAGGGCCTTCTGCAGGCCCAGGAGCTGGGGGAGGGGCGGGGGGGGGCGGCATCTCAAGTGCTGCTGAGCACCACTGGGGGGAGGGGCCGTTTTCCTCTTGGTCTCAAAGACTCAGCTGGGTCGCAGAGAATCTGCCCTGGGTCCAAACATCACAGAGACATGTTTCCCGGGGAAATTAAAAACAACAACAACAATGACAACAACAACAAAAGGCGATTATCCTCTTCCCCAACTGCCCTTCCTGAGAGGAGAGAGGAAAATGTTTACTTTCTGTCTTCAACGAGGAAAATGAAACAAAAGGAAACCAAAGGCAGGGCATGAATTAGCTTCCCCTGTGGGTATGGGAGCAGAGGGCATGCGCGCGTGTGTGCGTGCGTGCGTGCGTGCGTGCGTGCGGAGATGGGGATGCATGTGTGTGTGCGGGGGTGTGTTTGCAGGTGTGTATTTAGAGCGTGTTTACATGCTTGACCCTGGGGGTTGGGTTCCATTACAGAGAGATAGTAACCAAGGCCCCCAAGGTGTCAGTCACGCCTCCGTGTCAGTTTCCCGCCCCAGGGGCCCCACCTGCTACCCTGGAGGAGTTCCCTGGCTCCATGACAATGAAGGACCTGTCTGAGCTCCAGCACCTCTCTGCTTGGGGGCCCCTGGGGTCTAACATTCTGAGTTGGGAGCAAAAACAGCAAAACTTGAGTAATTTTGGCCCCAAACATATCCAGAGGACTGGGGGGTGAGGGAGAAGGGGAATCTAAAACAAAAATATAAAAAGATCAGACAGAAATATAGGAAAACATTTACAGCCTCTTTTCCCTTGGGATCTGCTTCTGGGTGCTGTCTATTCATGGCTTTGCTTTTATTTGCATTGAGACTTTCTAAAACCCAGACGAAAATGTGTATAATTAAAAATGAAACCACAAAATAATGATAAACACCCCCCACCTCCCTTCCTTGAGTGCCAGTTTCCTTTCCTACTCCCCATTATCAGAGGAAAGCTTTTATTTCCTTAACCTGGTCTTACGCAAACCTCTCCGCACACAGAAAGAAATGGAAAGAACAGCACAGCAAACATCCGTCCAACGTACAATATACCCCAACACCTGGGTTTGAAAGTGGTAAGATTTTTTTATCTTTGCTTTATTTATACAGAGATACGTTTTCCTGAAACATTTGTAAGTAAATTGTGATGTGCTTCACTTCAAAGCACATCTGCGTACATCATCTACATTTCAAGATTCCAAAGACTCCAGGCGCTGGTTTCGTGTGGAATGTCCCACAGTCTGGTTCAGCGACCATCAGCCCTCCCTCCCCAACCCATTTGCCTCCACAGGATGTTTCTCGTGACTGCTTCCCCTGTCCAGATTGGCTGCAGATTCAAGGTCTATTGGAAGCCCCACCTCCTCCATGAAGCCTTCCCTGGCGTGATCGAATAGACCCTGTTTGGTTATTCAGCTCTTCATCTAACATTTCACGAGTAGAACAGTTCAGCTCGAGACCCAGTCCTGCTCTCTGGAAGCCTGCGGTCCCGTGTCGGGCAGGAAACAGGCAATTAGGCAGAGGGCTGTGGGTGCTGTGGGAGGCGCTCGGGCTTGGTGCTGGCAGAGGAGGCCGGGGAGGGGAGCCTCCCAGAGGCTGGGAGTGGTCGGAGAGGGCATTTCAGAGAGACGGAGGATGTTGGAGCTGAGCCCTAAAGGATCCATGGGGAGGATGGGGAGCTAGGGACAGGTCAGGATTGGCGGAAGGTGTCTTGGTTAGATGCTCACGTTAAAAGAATTTCTCTGCTCACCTAGTCAAAAATACTGTTTGAATGCACGAGCTACAGAAGAGAGAATGGATTGGAGAAGGACAGAACTGGAGACAAAGGGTCGCTGTGGAAGTATTACAGATCTCTGGGGGTTAATCACAGTGTAGACCCGAGTAGATGCGAAGGTGTTGGAGAGGTCCACACGGCAAGGTTTGTCTTTGACTGGATGCGGGAGGGTGAGCAGGGAGATAAGTCAAACTGGATAAAGCATCCACACTTCTGGCTTGAGCAACTGGACCGATATGGTGCCTTTGATGAGTCAGGTATTTTAAAAAAAGAAATAGGATTTTATGGGTGGGTGGGTGGGGAAATGAGCTTCCTTTCTCCTGTGTTTTGTTTGAAGTTCCTGACGCTCATCCAAGCGGAGACATCTGATAGTTGGGAGTTTATATGAAAGGTCAGGGGACTCATCTAGACTGCGGGTACAGATTTGTGGGGCTTCAGCAAATGCGTGGCTAGTGAAGCACGCCTACGAAGAGAGTGCGTCTGCCGAGAAGCGGGCTGATCCCCGCACTCGGAGGAACTGCCACATTTGAGAGCTAGAAGGAGGGGACTGAAAAGGAGTGGCCAGAAAGGTAAAGAGGAAAGCCAGACTCTGGTGCCAAAGAACCCAAAAAGGCTGCCAAGGAAGGAGCAGTGGCTAAGTGGGTCAGATGATCCCGAGAGGGTAAGTCAGACGAGGATGTACAAAGGTCCTTTGAGGATGTTATCATTGAGGAACAGTTTCCACCAAGCAATAAGGGCAGTAAGAGCTCCAGGGGCTGGAGCACTAAGGACAACTAAGGCAGGGAGATGCCAATAGGGTTTGCTCCTTGAGTGATAGGGAGGAGTTGAGAGTAGGGGCTGGATGGGTGGAGGAAGGGCGAGAGACCCCTTGAAGGGTCTTCCCATTCTCCACTATCCTTCGGTAAGCGGCTGGGGAGGAGGGAAGCTCTGATGGGACCCGGGGGGTGGGGGGCGGAGGAGGAATGTGGCAACTGCCAAATAAACACACCATCCAGGGAAGCCGGCCAAGGCTGGGCCCAGAATATCTGGAACGGAACCCATCTTCCTTCTGAAGCAGGAAGTGGTGCTGGGAGCTGAGTTGACCATGGAATTTCCGAGCTGTGAGGATATTCCCGGTGAATGCTTTTTATTTATTTATTTTTTCATTCATGAAAAAGAGTTGGCATTAAATGACACCCCCCCCCCACATTCCCTCCCACAGAGGAAGCGCTTAATTTAGCCTAATGTTCCCAGTTGAAAAATATCCTTGAGGTCTTGGAGACGTCTGCTGGCTTGTTTGTCACCCTTGGATATGACAGGATGTTAATGCATATGGCAGGATCGGGCTCTTTGTGTCTTGATTTCAGTGGGGAGAGTAGGTGACGCCATCCCAACCTCAGTACCAAGGGGAAGTCCTGTGAGACCACCCACACAGGATGTGGGAAGAGGTGTGGAATACCAGCTTTGGGAACCTTAGATGACCCTCCCCACGCCAGCCCATCGAAGAGGTTGGCGAGGCAGAGAGCGAGAGAGAGAGAGAGAGAGTAGAAAATTAGAATTTCTTTGCAGACACTCGTGCTACGGGCTCTGTCTCCCTTGGGATGAGGGAGAGTGGTGTTTCCCTTTATCTAGGGTCGAATGAGAGGGGCCTCAATGATACCACTCAGAAAGCTTAATATATGCCCCTGGAACTTGTAGGGCACAGTAGACTGGCCTTGGAATCACCTAAGAAATTTTATTTGTAAAAGGATTGTGCCTAGAGCTGACTATCTGGGATCTAAATGGGAATGTGATTGTTTGGGGAGTAGCCGTAGTCCCAGAAGTGGTGGGTTAAAGGGGCTTGACTTCTTGTACCAGATATGGACACACATAGGAAGCAAAGAGGATTGTCTAGATCCTTCCCTAAAGGGTCACCTGGCGTGAGGGAGGGACCCCAGCATGAGGACCCTGGAGGTGGACCATCCCGGATACCTATTAAAAGATGTCTATGAAAAAAAAAAAAAAGATGTGTCTATGAGAGGCGGTTTTTAACAGACATCCTAAGCAAGAGATAGGCCAGGATCCAAGGCTCTCTCAAGCATTTATGGGAAGGGTTGTTGGCTGTACAATGGACATCTGTCCAACAGCAAAGATCTGAATACAGCTGTTGCTTTCCTATCTGTGATACTGTAATTTATCTTAAGAAATATATATTTAGTCTTTGCCCCTGGTTTCTGGCACTAAGCTCCTGAAATCCTTGGGATTTCTTAAGTGATAAGAGCAATGTGGACATCTTGATATTCATAACAAGCCCCTTTCAATCTCACCGGAGTTTATGTTAATTAAGTGATTCCTGCCCCACATCCCCCCATATTTTCAGGGAGGGGAGAGGGGCAGAGATTGAGTTCAATCAGGAATGGCCAATGATTTATTCAATCAAGTCTATGTAACAAAGCCTCCATAAACCCCCAAAAGGACAGGGCTGGGAGAGCTTCTGGGTTGGTGAAAACACAGAGGTGCTAGTAGAATTCGTGCTTGAAGAGGGCTTGGAAGCTCCACGCTCTTTCCTCTATACCTGATCCGATGCATGCCTCTCTTCCATCTGGTTGTTGCTGAGTATATCCTTTTATAATAAGCTGGCAATCTAGCGAGTAAAATGTTTCTCTGAGTTCTGTGAGCTGCCCTAGCAGACTAATCAAACCCGAGGAGGGGGCCATAGAACCTCCAATCTATAGCTGTGGTTCAGAAGCACTGAGGGGGCTCCTGGGTGGCTCAGTCAGTTAAGTGTCCAACTCCTGATTTTGGCTCAGGTAATGATCTCAGGGTCGTGAGGTGGAGCCCTGCATTGGACTCAGGGCTAATAGTAGAGCCTGCTTAAGATTCTCTCTCTCCCTCCTCTCTGCGCCTCCCCCGAGACAGTCTCTCTCTCTCTCTCTCAAAAAAAAAAAAAAAAAAAAGCAGAGGACAACCTGGAAGAGAGAGCAAGAGAGCACAAGCAGGGGGAGCAGCAGAGGGAGAAGGAGAGAAGCAGACTCCTCACTGAGCAAGGAGTACGACATGGGGCTCCATCCCAGGACCCTAGGATTATGACCTGAGCCCCCCAGGTGCCCCACACAGAGGACAACCTAACTTTTGGTTGGCATTGGTATCTGAAGTGGCCAGTGGGATGGGTTGGGAGGGTCAGTCTTGCAGGACTGAGCTCTTAATGTTGGGCTGGCGGTCCTGGGAAGCGCAGGAGACTCAATAAAATGGCCGCCAATCCTCCATCTTGAAATTTTCACCCTGAAACCTTCCTGCTAGGAGGCCTTCCTTCCTCAGTACACAAAGGAACAAAGACCTAAAAAAAACCTGCCCCATATACGCTATTGTCCGGCCCCAAAGCCCACCCTTATATGGTTGTTACCTGAGCCCCTCTTTCCCCCCATAAATATCGGCCCGCCATGTTCCTGGGCACGACTTCCTTGGCCCTGTCCTAACTGGGACCAAGGAACCTCGCGCCGGAGAGTGCTTCCAATTAAAGCCTACTCAGACCTATTATCTGGCCTCCTGTCTCTGGTTATAAACTGGAATAAATCTTACACTTAACATGTGGGATCTGATGCTATTTTCAGGTAGATAGTGTCAGAATTGAGTTGAAATGTAGGACACCTGGTCAGCATCCTCTAAGAATTGAAGAATTCATTGGTCATGTTGGAAAAAAACACACACGTTGGAACATCTAAGTCTATTATTTCATTTGCCCTTAAGGCGGTTCCCATTAAGCTGAATAAGGGAGGATGTTGTAGTGTAGAAGCCAATGAATAAAAGTTAAGTGTTTTCAAATGTAAAAAACCAAACCAAACCAAACCAAACCAAAATAACAACAACAAAAGATAGGGGGACCTGGGTGGTTCAGTTGGTTAAGCATCTGCCTTCGGTTCAGGTCTTGATCTCAGGGTCCTGGGACGGATCCCCACATCGGGCTTTTGGCTTAGTGGGGAGCCTGCTTCTCCCTCACCCTCTGCTGCTCCCCTGCTTGTGTTCTCTCTTTCTCAAATAAATAAATAAATAAAATCTTAAAAAAATATAAGTTCTTTGGGCAAGGTTACTTAAGCATCAAAATGAGTGTGGATAAATGCACCTGAAGCCTTCTAGGGATTTGAAGAGGCTGAACTACTAAAGAAACTCCAAGTCTGGTCTAAAACCCTTAAATCAACCTTAACCGGGAGAAGCCAGGTTTGAAAGCTCTGTAGAACCCTGTTCTTCATGCGCATGATTGAAAATCCACTTTTAACTGAGAAGAATTATTCCCCAAGTGGGCAATGTCAGGGCCAACGAGGAAATGGACCAGAACCAAATGGGCCAACCAAGGATCTCTGTCAAGGGCAGTGAGTCCCATGACTCTTCCCCTGGGGCTCCCCACTCTGTGGGGTTTGATCATAGCTTGGATCATTGACTACTGGGCAGGTTCCTCACTCTCCCATTTTTCAAAGGAGAGCTTTTGTCGCCGTCACCCTGTTTCCACTCCAGCATTGTCTATATCGCCATGTGTGGTAGGGAACAGATAACTTTTATTTTATTGGCCATGGAACATAGAGAAGTGTGTCCAGGCCTGATGGAGAGAGCAGGACATCTTGTGCAGTTCCTGACTTTTGAGCTGGAGTCATTCATTGGATAGGATTTGGGGGCCATCTCCCTTGGGGAGGAGCAAGAGATTTTCTATGTGTGGGTACAAGGGTTTGCACGGCAAAAGTGGTGGACTGTTAGAAAGATTACTAAATATACCACATCTTCTCTATTTTCCTTTTTTTCTATGACAGTGGAAGTTTTTGCTAGGCACTTGGTTACCAGCCAAGACCCCATTTCCCAGATTCCTCTGTAGCTGGACGTAGCTATGCATCCAAGCCTATGAAATACAAATGGGGGACACCTGGGTGGCTCAGTTGGTTAAGCAGCTGCCTTCGGCTCAGGTCATGATCCTGGCGTCCTGGGATCGAGTCCCGCATCGGGCTCCTTGCTCGGCGGGGAGCCTGCTCCTCTCTCTACCTCTGCCTGCCTCTCTGCCTGCTTGTGTTCTCTCTCTGTTAAAATAAATAAATAAAAAATCTTAAAAAAAAAAAAAGAAAGAAATACAAATGGAAGTGATGTATACAATTCCCTGTTTATACCTTTAAAAGGACATTTACTTGTGTTCATTTTAGTTTAGTCTTCATTTCTGAAATGGTTTTTTATTTTTACTTAAAATTCTCTAAGGGCTGCACCTTATTTCTAATTTTTTCTATTCTGATTTATGTTGATATTTCATCTTATAAAATCTCATTATCTTTTAGCTCATTTTGGTATAGAAGGTTACATTTTAAAATCTGTTTTGTGGGCACACCTTTCTGACTCATGTTCATTGTCTATAGAGTTGTTATTTTGCTCCTTATCTCCTTTTTTCTTATAATAACATTATATGGGATTTGACCTTGATAATTTTCTATTGCTTGTTTCTATGTCAAGTTAGTTTTCCTAAACTTTTAGAAGAAGGTTAGCCAGGACTTCCAGTACAAATAGAAGAAAATGACAGTGGGTTTCCTTGTCTTTTTATAGAATTTTAAGAGTAAAGATGTAATATGAGAAAAAGACAGAAGATCATAGAGGAAGGGAGGGAAAAATGAAACAAGATGAAACCAGAGGGGGAGACAAACCATAAGAGACTCTTAATCTCAGGAAACAAACTGAGGGTTGCTGGAGGGGAGGTGAAGGGGAGGGATGGGGAGGCTGGGTGATGGGTATTTGGGAGGGTATGTGCTATGGTGAGTGCTGTGAATTGTGTAAGACTGATGATTCACAGACCTGTACTCCTGAAACAAATAATACATTACATGTTAATTAAAAAAAGAGTAAAAATGTGACATTTCTCTTTTAAGTATTTTTTCTTTTTTTAAAATTTAATTTCAATTAGCCAACATATAGTACATCATTAGTTTTTGATGTAGTGTTCAGTGATTCATGAGTTGCATATGTTTTTTTAAAAGGATGTTGGTGGACATCATTTACCAGGTTTAGGAAGTTCCATTCTGTTTCTAGATGCTTAAGAATTTTAATTTTCGATGGATGTGATTTAGAAAAATTATTTTTCCATTTGAGGTAATCTTGTGTACTTTTGAAATTTAATAGTGAGGTGAATTATATATCTTTTAATGTTGAACTATTTCTGAATTCTGGAGGTAAATCTAATGAGGGTATAATATGTTGTTGCTTTAAAAGCATTATTGTACATAGTTTGTAGAGTTTTGAATTTTTATATCTATGCTTATAAGTGATATTGGTCTGTGATACTTCTTTTTCATTTTGTTCTTGTTTGGTTTGGGTATCAAACCCAAAGTTTTTCTAATCTCATAACGTGTTCTTTTTTATTTTCTGGAAGAGTTTGCATGAGATTGGAATGATCTATTCCTTAAATGCTTTGAAGAAACTGCCTATAAAACCATCAGAGCCCCTTTCTAAAGGGGTGGGTTTTCAAACATTTGATTCAATTTTTCAAACTTTTATGGAATTGTTTACCTTTTCTAATTCTCCTTGAGTCAATTTTGGATAGACGTATTTTCTAGGAAGTTATGCATTTCATCTAAGTTTTTAAGTTTATTTTTTAAAATTTTTTTAATTTTTAAAATTTTTAAATTTTTTTTATTTTTTTGAAAGATTTTATTTATTTATTTGAGAGACAGAGAAAGTGAGAGAGAGCATGAGAGGAGAGAAGATTAGAGGAAGAAGCAGACTCACCGCGGAGCAGGGAGCCCGATGTGGGGCTCGATCCCGGAACTCAAGGATCATGACCTGAGCCGCAGGCAGTTGCTCAACCAACTGAGCCACCAGGCGCCCAAAACTTCACACTTTATAGTTGTTTATAGTTTAAATTTCTGTATTTTCTATTCTTATGCATTTTTTTAAATTTTTAATATTGTTAGGTTGTATCTTCTTATATATTAAATACATTCTTCTTATGATATATAATATACTCTTATAGATGATATATAAGAAGACTAATATATATATAATATATATCATATATATTATATATGTACTTAATTCCCAAATTTTATTACTTTATTCTTTCTGTTTTTCCAGATTTATTCTATTATTTTTCCCCTCATGTTTACTGTTGACTGATAAGCTCAATATTTTTCAGCCTTCTGTTCTTTTCTTTTTTTTAAGATTTTATTTATTTATTTGACAGAGAGAGAGAGAGAGATCACAAGTAGGCAGAGAGGCAGGCAGAGGAGGGGGTTGGGGAAGCAGGCTCCCTGCTGAGCAGAGATCCTGATGTGGGGCTCGATACCAGGACCCTGAGATCATGACCTGAGCCAAAGGCAGAGGCTTTAACCCACTGAGCCACCCAGGTGCCCCTTTTCTTTTCTAATATTATCATTTACAGTTATATACCAATCACATGTCATGCTTCCTAGAAGTAGAGCCTAAGATGGGGATTCTTGTGTATATGATTTGAGAGAGGAGAGGGCTTTCAGAATAAAGGAGCTAAGGGAAGCTGGATAAGGTAGAGGAAGGAGCTAAGCAAGGATGTGGTCTCAGCTGGAACCCATCCAAGTGAGACCCATGGGGAGCTCTGAATCATGAATGGACATAGAATTGGTCCTACTTTGAGGCAAGTGGGCTGAACTTTTGTGCTCCTACCCAATCAGTAATTGACTACAGACTGCTGATACGAGTGGGAGGGAGGCCAAATCTTCCAGGTAAGATGGCTCCCATCAACTGAGGGTAATTCTCCATAGAACGGGCAGCCATGAACTGCTGGCAGGCACATTTACCATTAGGTGTGAAAAAGTATTATGTCTAAGAAACGTACATACCTTAATTAAAAAATACTTTATTGCTAAAAATGCTAACCATCATCTGAGCTTTCAGTGAGTTGTAATAGTTGCTGGTGGAGGGTCTTGCCTCAGTGTTAGTGGCTACTGACTGATCAGGATGGTGGTTGCTGAAGTTTGGGGTGGGTGTGGCAATTTCTTTCTATTTTTATTGAAGTATAGTTGACATACAATGTTGTATTTGTTTCAGACACACAATGTAGTGATTCAACATTTTATACATTATGCTCACCTTGATAAGTGTAGGCAATTTCTTAAAATAAGACAACATTGAAGCTTGCTACTTGATTGACTCTTCCTTTCACAAACGTCATGTGATGCTGTTTGATACATTTCACACATAGTAGAACTTCTTTCAAAATTGGAGTCAGTCCTCTCAAACCCAGCTGCTGCTTCGTCAACTAAGTTTATGTAATATTCTAAATCCTTCGCTTCAACAATCTTCACAGCATCTTCACCAGAAGTAGATTCCATCTCAAGAAACTACTTTCTTTGCTCATCTGTAAGAAGCAACTCTTCATCCATTAAAGTTTTATCATGAGATTGCAGCAATTCAGTCACATCTACAGGTTCCACTTCTAATTCTAGTTCTCTAGCTAGTTCCGCTACTCTGCGGTCACTTCCTCCACTGAAGTCTTGAATCCTTCAAAGCCATCCATCAGGGTTGGAATCAACTTCTTCCTAACTTCCACTAATGTTGATATTTTGACCTCTTCCTATGAATCATGAATTTTTTAAAAAAAGATTTTATTTACTTATTTGACAGAGATTGAGATCACAAGTAGGCAGAGAGGCAGGCAGAGAGAGAGGAGGAAGCAGGCTCGCAGAGAGCCTGATGGGGGGCTCGATCCCAGGACCCTGGGATCATGACCTGAGCTGAAGGCAGAGGCTTTAACCCACTGAGCCACCATGGTGCCCCATGAATGTTCTTAATGATATCTTGAATGGTAAATCCTTTCCAGAATGTTTTCAATTTATTTTGTCTGGATCCATCAGATGAATCACTATCTATGGTGGTTATGGTCTTACGAAATGTGTTTCTTTTTTTCTTTTTTTTTAGAGAAAGAGAGAGTGAGTGAGGGGGGCAGAGGGAGAGTGAGAGAATCTTTTTTTTTTTTTTTTTTTAAAGATTTTATGTATTTATTTGACAGAAAGAGAGATCATAAGTAGGCAGAGAGGCACGCAGAGAGAGAGGGGAAGCAGGCTCTCTGCCGAACAGAAGAGCCCAATGCAGGGCTTGATCCCAGGACCCTGAGATCATGACCTGAGCTGAAAGCAGAGGCTTTAACTCACTGAGTCATCTAGGCACCCCTCCTTTTTTATTTTTTATTATTTTTTATTTTTTAAAGATTTTATTTATTTATTAGAGAGCGAGAGACTGAGAATGAGAGGGGAGAAGAAGGTCAGAGGGAGAAGCAGACTTCCCGCAGAGCCGGGAGTCCGATATGGGACTCGATCCCGGGACTCCGGGATCATGACCCGAGCCGAAGGCAGTCGCTTAACCAACTGAGCCACCCAGGTGCCCCCTCCTTTTTTATTTTTTAAAGATTTTATTTATTTAGAGTGAGGGAATCTTAAGAAGACTCCATGCTGAGCTCAGAAACCAATGTGGGGCTCGATCTCACAACCCTGAGAATATGACCTTAGCCAAAATCGGGAGTCAGATGCTTAACAACTGAGCCACCCAAGCATCCTCAAAATAAGTTTCTTAAATCATAAGACTTAAAAGTCAAAATGACTCCCTGATTTATGGGCTGCAGAAGTATGTCGTGTTAGTAGGCATGGAAACAACATAAATATTGAGTATCTCCATCAGAGTTCTTGGGTGACCAGGAGCATTTTCAATAAGCAGTAATATTTTGAAAGGAATATATATATATTAATATATAATTATATAAATATATAAATTATATATATATATATATATATATATATATATATATATATATATATATATATATAATTTTTTTCCCTGAGCAGTGGTTCTCAACAGTGGGCTTAAAATGTTCAGTAAACCGTGTTGTAAACAGATTTGCTGTCATCTAGGCTGTGATGTTCTATTTATAGAGCATACGCAGAGTAGATTTAGCATAATTCTTAAGGGCCCCAGGATTTTTGGAATGGTCATGACTGTTAGCTTCAACTTCAAGCCACCGGATGGATCAGCCCATAACAAGAGAGTCAGTGTGTCCTTTGAAACTTGGAAGCCAGGCATTGCCTTCTCTTCCTCAGCTGTGAAAGTCCTAGGTGGCATCTTCTTCCAGTAGAAGGCCGTTTCATCTACACTGAAAGTCTGGTGTTCAGTGTAGCCACCTTCATTCTTAGCTAGGTCTTCTGGATAACTTGCTACTGCTTCTACATCTGCACTTGCCACATCACTTTGCACTTCGATGTTGTCGGGATGCTTTTTCCTTTAACCTCATGAAACAACCTCTGCTAGTTTCATTCTTTTCATCTGCAGCTTCCTTACCTCTCTCAGCCTTCACAGAACTGAAGAGAGTCAGGGTCTCGCTCTGGAGTAGGCTTCGGCTTCAGGGAATGTTGTGGGTGTTTTGATCTTCTATGCAGACCACTCAAATGTTCTTCGTATCAGCATCAAGGCTGTTCCACTTTCTGATCATTTGTGTGTCTGCTGGAGGTAGCACTTTTAACTTCCTTCAAACTTTTCTTTTGTGCTCACGACTTGGCTAACTCTTGGGCACAAGTGACCTAGCTTCCAGCCTATCTTGGCTCTTTTTTTTTTTTTTTTTCTATCTTGGCTCTTGACTTGTCTTCCTCACTAACCTGAATCATTTCTGGCTTCTTATTTAAAGTGAGAGATGTGCTATTCTTTCTTTCACTCGAGCACTTAGAGGCCATTTTAGAGTTAATAATTGGCCTACTTTCAATATTGTTGTGTTTCAGGGAACAGGGAAGCCTGAGGAGAGGAAGAGAGATAGGGGAATGGCTGGTGGGTGGAGCGGTCAGAACACACAACATTTATTAAGCTTGGCGTCTTATGTAGACATGGTTTGTGGTGTTCCTAAACAGTTACAATAGTTAACCTCAAAGATAACTGATCATATCATATCATTTGTATTACATTATACATATGATAATAAAAAAGTTTAAGATATTGCAGGAATTACCAAAATGTGACACAGAGACATGAAGTGAGCAAATATTGTTGGAAAAATGGTGCTGATAGACTTACCCAATGCAGGGTTGTCACAAACCTTCAATTTTTTAAAAGACACAATATCTGTGAAGTGCAATAAAACATAAATATATATATTATATTTATATATTTATATATGCCTGTACCTGATGGAATTTCTGTAATTGTATTTTTTTCTCACAAAACAACAATGAGGGATTTTATGAAATAAAATAAAGATACCCATAAGTAGATAAAGCCATGTCGTGGCCAAAAAAGCTTGCCTGTCACTCACCATGCAAGGCAACTCAAAGCAGGAAAAATTCCCGAACCCCTCAAATTGCATGAAAGACATTTCAAAAACAATGAGAGGCTGGTGTGACGGATGGATCATGTGGGAACTATTGCCGAAGCTCTGAAAATCAGTTTCCCAGAAGCTTTTTGGGAACAGTGAGCAGAAGTGAACAGAAGCAGTTTAATTTCTAGTGATGTGATTCAAGCAGGGGAAAATGAAACTGTGATTCTGGGCAAGTAGGGAATATATGACAATATCACACGCTCTTTAAAAATCTGAAAATTGTACTGTCAATTCTAAAGGCACTGAAGAAATCAATATCATAAGCATAGGTTTCCAAAATAAGGTAATCAGTCTGATGATATATGTAGCTGTCACTGACCCCAAAGAGGCCATAATATTTAATGTGAATAAGGTGTTCGTATTTTAATTTTTCAAACCAGAATACTTATGTAAGGATAACAGAGACTGTCCCAAGTAAATTGGGTCACCCTGATTTAAAATTATAAAGCAATTTCTGAGTGCAGTATTTTCCCCAAAGATGTTATTGTGGCCACATACCATAATGGATGGATGGTGGCTGAACCAATGGAGGATTACTTAACAGGCATTTAGAATAGACTACAGGAGCCATTGGCAACCAGCCTACCCAGTACATTACCCTTGATGTATGTGTGGGCATTTATTTAAACAGTGAGATAGTAAGTTCAAGAGACAAAAAGAGGGAAAATATAAAGAGAGGGCCAGAGAGTGAGAGTACACAGTGAGAAGCTCTAATATATATTTAATCAAAGTTCCAGAAGTTGAAGAGCAAGAGAGACAAGGACAGTGGCAGTATTTGAAGCAATAATAGCTGAAAAATTTCTGAAACAATTGAAAGACACCAGCTCACAGATTCAAGAAGCTAAATTCTAGACTTAACATGAAAAGAAATCTACACTTAGCTACAGAGGGCCAAAGACACAAAGAAAAATCTAAAGAGTAGCCAGAGAGGGCAGAAAAAGGACATAAATCTTAGCTGGCAATTGAAATGAGAAGAAAGTGAAACAGTATCTTCACTGTGTTGGGAAAAAAAAATCCATATAATTCTATACCCAGCTAAAACATCTTTTAAGAAAGATGAAATAAAGGCATTTGCCTTAAATGTAAAGTCTAAATTCTGAGTTTATCCCCATCCAAACTTTACTAACAATTGTTCAATAGGTGCTTTAGGTAGAAGGCAGGTGAACTCAGATGAAAGGGCTGAGAAGCAAAAAATAGGCAAAGAGCAAAAGAAAAAAAAAAAGGAAGAAAGGAAGAAAGAAAGCAAAGCAAACATGTTTATGTATTTTTCCACTGTATTCACTTCCCAGCACCAGACACATTCCCTTTTCATGGCTCTGTCACTTACCCAATTCTCAAGAGCTTCTGAGTGGAAAATAAAGCACTGTTACCAAATGCTTTAGGAGATTGAGAAAAAATAATTTCAATGCCAGTATTTGCTGCCATTAGAAAGACTATGACTACCTTTATTTTGCAATGTGTGATGGAAGCCATGAGACAAAAATATGGCTTAAAGGAAACACATGATGAGATCATTTCAAGGCTCTTCTGTTCAAAAAGCGGAATATAAAAAGTCTCAATTCAATGATAAAATGAAGAACCCAATAAAAAACGGGCAAGGATTTGAACAAACACTTCACAAAAGAAGATATACAGGTGACCAAAAGCACATGACAAGATGCTCAACATCATTAGCCATTGTGGAGAAGTAGATTAAAACCATTACTGAGATGTCATGACACTGATCATATGACCCAGTGATCCAACTTCTAAGTATTTATCCAAGTGAAATAAAAACTTATGTCCACACATAAATCTATATGCAAATGTTTACAGCAGTTTTATTCATAGTCTCCTAATAAGAAATAACCCGTATGTCCTTCAACTAGTGAACAATAAAATCTGGTATATCCAGATAATGGAATACTACTCGGCAATAAAAAGGAATAAACTGCTAATATACACAACATAGATGAATTTCAGATACATTAGGCTAAGTGAAAGAAGCCAGACTCAAAAGGCTACATATTGTGTGATTCCATTTATTCCAGAAGAGGCAAAAGGGGAGGGATTAACAATCAAGGGGCATGAGGAAATATTTTGGAGTGATAGACCTGTTTTATACATCAATTGTGGTGGTAATAACACAACTTACATGTTTCTCAAAACTTGCAGAACTCTATCCTAACAAGGGTAAGCATTTCTGGATGTATTTTATCCCTTAAAAAAAAAAAAACAGGGACGCCTGGGTGGCTCAGTTGGTTGGGCAGCTGCCTTCGGCTCAGGTCATGATCCCGGCGTCCTGGGATCGAGTCCCGCATCGGGCTCCTTGCTCGGCAGGGAGCCTGCTCCTCTCTCTCTTCCTCTGCCTGCCTCTCTGCCTGCTTGTGTTCTCTCTCTGTTAAATGAATAAATAAAATCTTAAAAAAAAAAAAAAAAACAGAAGAAAAAAATGGAGGCATCCCCAGGGTATTTGACAATCTCATTTTCTTTGACATGGAAATAAATGTGTTCATTACACACTTGTGTGCAATCTCCTGCCCCCAACACACACCAAAAACATTGGCTGTTGTCATGTCAGATTTCCAAACCATTTCTCCCAGTCTTCTCTGTCGTTTTGGCAGATGGCTTTTTCCACCTACTTTACCAAGAAGGACTGGATTAGGTGAATACATCTGACCTTTTTTTCCTCCTCCTCAAATGTTCTCTCCTTTTTCATATGAGGAAACAAAAAAACCTCTAAACACCCCCAGGGCATTTGCATTCTAGTATAGAAAGTAATTTTCAAATTATTAAAAAGTACGGGGGCACCGAGTTGGCTCAGTCGGTTAAGCGTCAGACTCTTGATCTCAGCTCAGGTTTTGATCTCAGGGTCATGAGTTCAAGCCCTGCATTGGGCTCCATGTTGGGCATGGAGCCTACCTAAAAAAAAAAAAGAAAAGTAGAATAAAGTCACCAAAAAGTAGGATAAGCTCACCAAAAAGTATAGTGATTTGGTGGTATGACCAGATACTGACATCCCTTGATGTTTCGAGACAGTTTGAGGACCAATTAACCATTTAGGTTGAGTGAAAGAAGCCAATCTGAAAGGCTATATACTATATGATTCCAAATACATGACATTCCAGAAAGGCAAAACTATAGAGACAGTAAAAAGATCAGTGATTTCCAGGGGCTTGGTGGGGAAAGAGAGCAGAAGGGGGAGCCCAGGGAATTTTTAGCATAGTGAAACTATTATTCTGTATGATACCATAATGGTGAATATGTGTCATTATACATTTGTCAAACCATAAAATGTACAACACCAAGAGTGAACCTTAACTATAGATTTCATTAATGCATCGATATTGGGTCATCACTGAAAACAAATGTACCACAATTGTGCAAAATGTTCAAAATAGGGAAAATTGGGAGGAAGGGTGAAAGGGTATATGAAAACTCTGTTTTGCTCAATTTTTCTTTTAAACCTAAAACTGTCAAAAAGTCCACTAATTTTTTTTTTTTAAAAGTGATGCAGAAGAGTGGAACTTTAGATGTGAAATTTTAGGAATACTTAACCAATTATACACACACACACACACACACAACACACACAATATGGAATATTACTCAGCCATTCAAAAGAATGAAATCTTGCCATTCGCAATGACGGATGGAGCTAGAGTGTATAATGCTAAGTGAAATAAGTCAGTCAGAGAAAGACAAATATTATATGATTTCACTTGTATGTGGAATTTAGGAAACAAAACAGATGAATATAGGGAAAGGGAAAAAAAAAAGAGAGGGAAACAAGCCTTTAGAGACTTTTATTTTGGAGACAGAGAGAGAGAGAGAGGGAGAGACAGCGAGCAAGTGGGGGAGGGGCAGAGCAAGAGGGAGAGAGAATCTTAGCAGATTCCACTCTCAGCTCGGAATCCAACATGGGGCTAAATCCCATGACCCTGATATCGCAACTGAGCCAAAATAAAAAATTCTGTGCTTAATGGACTGAGCCACCCTGGTGCCCCCATAAGAAACTTTTAAGGATAGAGAACACACTGAGGGTTGATGGAGGGAGGTGGGTGGGTGATGGGCTCTATGGGCGATGGATAGTCAGGAGCGTACTTATTATGAGCAATGGGTGCTATATGTAAGGGATGAATAACTAAAAAAATAATAAAAATAATAGATTAGGAAAAATAAAAATCTAAGATTAGAAAGTGTGGTGCCATAGTTCAATTGTCAGTGTTTTTCTTTTTAAATGGGGCTTAAACCTCCAATTTATTTGTTGGAGAGTTTTCTCCGGCCATTGGGGGATGGCAGAAACTGAGGGAAGAAAGAGTCAGCAAGCAAATGACAATATTCTACTTCTGTGAGGTACCTACCATAGTCAAATTCATAGAGACAGAGAGCAGGATAGTGGCTACCACTGGGTAAATGTGGTGGGGGAATGATACTAAATAATATTATTTAATGGGTACAGAGTTTTGGTTTGGGATGATGGAAAAGTTCTAGAAATGAATAGTGGTGGTGGCCGCACAACACTGTGAATGTACTTTAAAACCACTGAACAGTAAACTTAAAAATAGTAAATTTTCTGTCATATACTCCCCTCCCACAACCTGGGCAGGGGAAATCAAGAATTTTGTGTGGGCATGTTGGGTTGGAGATGCTAAAGGTAGTTGGATAAAATCCAAGCTTAGGGGAGTGATCATGAGCTGTAGACACACACTCAGTGACGCCATGTTGAAGCCACCAGGCTAGAGAGAGAGGGAAGGTGAGGTAGTCAGCTCCAAGACCAGGGCCCTCCAACCCTCAGAGAAGTGGGGCCAAAGATGCCATGAGCAGAAGGTCTTCCCAGCAGGAGGCAGCAGTCAGTGGTCTGGAAGGTTTCTGAGAGACTGACCAGAGGTGAGGCCTGGGATTTGGCAATGCAGGAGTTGTTGGGTTCCAGCGGAGTACTAAGTACTAAGTACTAAGTAAGGGTGGGAGACCGAAGGGGGTCGAAGGAGGAAGTGGCGATGGGAACTATCCCTGATATTTTGAAGAAATTTTGCTGCGAATATTAGGGGAGGAAGGCGGGGGATAGCCAGAGGCAGATGAGGTAGTTTAGGGTAGCTCACCTCCTGTTTAAAAAAATATATATATTTATTTGAGAGAGAGAGAGAGAGAGAGAGAGAGAGAGAAAATGAGATAAGGGGGAGGGGCAGAGGGAGAGGGAGAGAATCTCAAGCAGACTCTGCTAAGTATGAAGCCTAACCCGGGGCTCGATCTCATGATACTGAGATCATGACCTGAGCGGAAACCAAGAATTGGACGTTCAACCCACTGAAATGCCCAGATGCCCCTCACCCCCTACCTCCGCCCCCCCCCTTTTTTTTTTTAAAGATGAGAGATTCTGGAGAATGTATGCTTCGGGGAATGATCTACTCTTCCCACAAGAGAGGGGGTGAGGGATGGCATGGAGAGAAGAGGGGACCAAAGGAGGAGGGACACGGGCAGTGTGAGTGGCCTAAGGAGGGAGGCCGCCGCCGCCTCCATTTCTGAGGAGCATGGGTGAGAGAGAGGGCGGGTGGGGCTAAAGTTCGGTGGTGGGAAGGCCACGGGTGCGCTTCCTGAGCTGAGCTGGGCACGCGAGGGGCTGCTGGAGGTTTGGGCACAGAGAACTTGTGAACAAGTTGTGGCAGAGGTGGGAAAGGCCACACCCTCCCTCAGGAAGTACAGTGGGTCCATCCGGCAAGGCAGCATGCCCTGTGGAGCCCTGGGGCCCGGACATCTGGGGAAACCAGTGCCCACGATGTCCGGTGACTTTCCCGGCAGGGAGCACAGGCAGGCGGGCCTCGTGCCCTCGTGGACCAGCAGCACGAGCATCCCCTGGGAACCTGTTAAGATGCACATGACCGGGCACTACCCCAGCCCCGGTGAGTCAGAAACAAGCCAACTCACCTGTGTACCCACCTGTGTTTTTCACAAGCTCTCCAGGTGATCCTGAGAGTTCGAGAAGCTCAGAACTAGTGGGAAGGAGCCAAGGGGACCTGGGGATGACCTGCCACTTGCAGGTGAGGGTGGGTAGAAGTTTCTAGTGCTGTGAGCTCCTTGATGGATCTGGAAGCAAACCCTGGAGACTGCCAGGAAGGGAATGCCCTTTAAAGGAATTCTGGGCTTTCTGATGGATGATTATTTTGCAAGCAAACAACTAACTTTCTTCCTTTCTTCCTTCCTTCCTTCCTTCCTTCCTTCCTTCCTTCCTTCCTTCCTTCCTTCCTTCCTTCCTTCCTTCCTTCCTTCCTTCCTTTCTTTCTTTCAGATTTTATTTATTTATTTGACAGAGGGAGATCACAAGCAGGCCAAGAGGCAGGCAGAGAGAGAGGGGGAAGCAGGCTCCCCACCGAGCAGAGAGCCCGATGCGGGGCTCGATCCCAGGACCCTGAGATCATGACCTGAGTGGAAGGCAGAGGCTTTAACCCACTGAGCCACCCAGGCGCCCCCCCAAAGCATCTTTCAAATGTACTTTTTTTAGAGTCTAAATTTGAATATTGAGTTTCCTGTCCACGGTGGTTCAAAAGGACCACAGAACACAGAACCTCTCTCTCCCCAGAACCTTCCTGGGCCTGTGCCATCTTTCTACACAGCCCCATTGCAGTTTTCAGTTCTGTGGGGGAAACGGCGATGAACCAGTCATTCCCCCATGTGTGAGGCCTTTTCCTTTCCTGACGAAATAGAGACAAGGATGAGTCAGCCTCTCCCAACCTCCAGGATCTCCCAGTCGTCCCAGTGACTCAGAGGATGGTCTGTTTCATGGGTAAGTGCTCCTCCCAGGAAGTTGGCAGCCCCAGCCACCCCCTACCTCAGTCACCCCCCTCCCCCAAGGCCTTCCAGCAAGACACATTGCTAGCAAGACCCGGGGTTGGGGGGCAGGCCAAGAAAGGTCAGCCATACAAGGAAGGAGGGTGGGAGCTGAACGGCTAAGATGCAGGAGGCTATATTTGTTCCTTGTTTGGGGGTGACCTTGGGTGGACCCACAAAGGGCTCAGTGTTTCTATTTGAAAATGGGAAAAATCGTACGTCCTACAACGTGGGACTCGGTAGTGGCCCAAAAGGAGAGAAGATGAGCCTCTTGGAATATATCTGGCTGGAGACACACTTTGGAACTTTTCTGTGCAAAAGAGAGGGAACCCTGGCGCTGGTTTATCCTTGAGGATTTCTTAGGTCTGAGCAGGGCCTGCAGGGGGCTGGGGAGGCCTCCATGGAGGAGGAAGGTGGGAGGTCAGAGATGGGCAGACTGGTCCAAGGCAGGGGAGCTTGGCAAGTAGGGGCACCTTGTGGGGCTCAGAGCAGTTGGTAGGAACGCAGCAGCCCCCAAACCCTGGGTTTGCTGCTTCCCGTGTTGCCCGGTCTGTGACTCTTCTCCTTCACCCCTGTGTCCATCAGTTTCTCTCTCTCTCTGTCTCCTCCCCCTTCTCTCCTACATCACAGAGAAGAGTGAAGCCTCCTCTTCCCACGGGTTCTGTTTTCTTTCCTGTTTAGATGGTGACGGGCATCTATCTGTTTATGGAGTCACCAATCAATCCATCCTGTTTACTTGTCGCTGACACAGTGCGTTGTGGTCAGTGAGGCTCTCCACAGCCCCCCAGGCTGGGGTGGGGACCAGGATGCTGACACACACACACGCAGCACATGCACTCAGCCGTGACCAGGTCAGTCGGCCTCACCAGAGCCGGGAGGTCCTGGTCTCTTCTGCTCTGATGTCGGGGATGCTGTGGGCAGTCAGCGGGGCCAAGGTCACCTCCTCCGCTGCTGAGGTCCATGGTCTGGCATGCTTGGCCCAAACTCAGGGCTCAGGAACGATCTCCTGACTGCAGCTGAGTGCCCAGAGCGCAGTTATTTGGGGGTTTTGGGGGGTGGGGTGGGGGGTGTCTTAGAAGCGAGAAGGACAGTGCCCAGAGAAATAATATCAGAAGGCAGCTTGCTCAGCGTGGTTTCTACACGAGGGAGTTAGGAGCAGAGAAAGCAAAGGTCTCGTGGATTGGGTCGCCATTTACCGCATCCCTTCTGCTCCCGTCTCCCGCTTGGGCCCTTCTTGCTAATTCATGTGACTTGAGACCCACACTTCGGTTTGTTTGTCTTGGTTTCCCCAAATCCAGTGCAGTGGCACTGGTCAGGGTTAGACTGGAGATCGACGAGGTTTCCTGGGGTTGGTGCTATGAGTGGGGAAAGAGGCAGGGGTCAGGCCAGACTTGTGGGGAGACAGGGGGTGGTGGTGATGGGCATTTAAATCGAGGTCTGGAGGATCCAAGGCTAAGAAGATGATGCTCTCTGTTTTTGAGGTGCTTGCCCAGGACCTGACTTCTAAACTCTGAGCATAGGGCCCAAGCACGCAAAGATTGCCAAACAAAAAAACCGAGGAACAAACAAAATCCACATAAGCCAAGAGTCTAGGCGGATGCCCTTTGATGCTTCCAGAGGATTCTCGGAATTCCTGAGGTCATCTGGAGCTCACCAGGGTCTGCCTCATGGCCTGACTGTGTATACCTATTATCACGGTGAAGAACCAGCCAGACCTGGGCTTCGAGGGGAGGGGGCTCAGCAGTGCCACTCACTCTCACTGAGTGTGACTGGGGCCCACGCTTCTGGGAACAAACAATTCCTTGTTTGTCTGAGATTCAGATTGAACTGAGTGCCCTGTATTTTTTTTTTTTTTAAAGATTTTATTTATTCATTTAACAGAGAGAGAACACAAGCAGGCAGAGAGGCAGGCAGAGGCAGAGAGAGGAGCAGGCTCCCTGCGGAGCAAGGAGCCTGATGTGGGACTCGATCCCAAGACGCTGGGATCATGACATGAGCCAAAGGCAGTTGCTTAACCAACTGAGCCACCCAGGCGTCCCAAAGATTTTTTTTTTTTAAAGATTTTATTTATTTATTTATTTGAGAGACAGAGAAAGTGAGAGAGAGCATGAGAGAAGGTTAGAGGTAGAAGCAGACTCCCCGTGGAGCTGGGAGCCCGATGCGGGACTCGATCCTGGAACTCAAGGATCATGACCTGAGCCGAAGGCAGTTGCTCAACCAACTGAACCACCCAGGCGCCCGTGCCCTGTATTTTTATTTGCTAAATCTGGTAACCCTTCTAAGCCCTCCAAAGGTTGGAGGTGCCCACCCTCCTTGGTCCCCACCCTCAACCCTCACCTAG
The DNA here is from genome assembly GCA_028533885.1 of Nasua narica. Lineage (NCBI taxonomy): Eukaryota > Metazoa > Chordata > Mammalia > Carnivora > Procyonidae > Nasua > Nasua narica. Next base: position 94,809,919 of record CM052811.1, on the reverse strand, counting down.
AGCCCGTCAGTAGCAAACTCTGCATTATTCTGAAGTCTGGGATTTCCCCTCAAAAATTCACATAAAGGGATGCCTGGGTGGCTGAGTTGGTTGAGCGACTGCCTTCGGCTTAGGTCATGATCCTTGGGTTCCGGGATCGAGTCCCACATCGGGCTCCCAGCTCCACGGGGAGTCTGCTTCTTCCTCTAACGTTCTCTCCTCTCATGCTCTCTCTCACTTTCTCTGTCTCTCAAATAAATAAATAAAATCTTAAAAAAAAAATTCACATAAAGTTTAAGCCCACCAGCGTTTTTCTACCCTTGTTTTGCTATAAAACAGCTACTGAATTATCCTAGTTAAAAAGCAAACCTCTCCCACGTACTCACGCTGGATTGTGGGTTAGTTAAGGTCCTGCTCAGCCTGTCGGCCGGCTTTCCAGTGGATGGAAGGAGCACGGGGGGCCGTCTGCCCCGGGCAACGGTGAGTGAGGAAGAGAAGGGCAGGAGAGTGAGATTTTCAAAAGGTCACATTTGTTCAATTTAAAGGACTCCATTTTTTGCCTTCCTATTCTGCCTTTTCGAGCTGTCTTTCACAACATGGAAATGAATCACTTTAGTTAAAAACATTTGATTCGCTTACCTGGTTGGACAAAGGGTGGACAAGCATAGAGCCAGAGCCTCTAGAAAAATGGAGAGGAGGCAAGACAGTACTTGTCTCCTGAGAACAGTGAAGAGTCCTTTTAGACCAGAGGCTACATGCTGGGATGGCTAGGGTGTCCAGGTGCCCCCCAGGTCCCCTACTCCAGAGCCTTTCGGGGAGGGGGGAGGACTTGGGGGTCAGTGCTTTCAAAAGCTTCCCAGGATATTCCAGTGTGTGGTTGAAACTCCTACCATTGCTTTGGAGATTGGCCACTCAAAGTCGGGCCCGAGGACCAGAGGCAGCAGTCCCAGGTGACTCTCGGGCCCTACCCCAGAGCCTGCATTTTCACAAGGTCTCCAGGTGATCGGCGTGCCACCTGAGAAGACCCCTGAGCACACCCGTTGGGAACCTCAGCTTGATGAGGGTGGTCGCAGCGGCAGCTGGCTTCCTTCAGGGGGGACCTGAGGGCCACCAGCGCTAGTCGGTCCATCAGAGCCCGCTGCACTGCCTCCCACCCCTGGGCGTATACAGTTGTAGGATTACCCATAGCGATGGAACTCGTATTCTATGCCTGGGTCTGTCGGTGTCTTTTCAACGATACGTTCTCCTTCCATCGGGACAACCAGAGATGTTGGCTGAAGAGTAGGGACTCCTGTCCTGGGGAAGAAACCTAAGGACGCCAGTCAGGGTCTGTGGCGAGGACAGGAAGAAGCATACAGTGTGGCCTTGATTCAGATGGCAGTATTCACGTACCGTATGGCTAGGCAGGTCTGGTTTGGAGCCATGTAGTCTCTTGTTGTCTAATTCTTTCTTCGGTCATTTGGAATTGCTGTAACTTACGAAAAGCCTGGGTAGGCGAGGCTGCTCTTTGCCTCTCTACTGGCTGGCTGTTGTCGCAGCGGTGTTGCCGGACAGCCTTGAGACCTCAGTGGCATATGACAATTAGTATTCATTTTTCATGGGTATGTGTGTTGCCTGGGATGACCATGCTGAGCTCCTACGTCTACAAGTTGGCTGGGCGTTTGCCAATGGAGACTTGGCTCAGATAGGTACTTTGACATATGGTCCGGAAGAGTCTGAGTGCAGGTCTGCCGCTCGAGTGTTCATTCTGCAGCCCCGGGCTGAAGGGCAGTGGCTATCCAGGGGAACATTTCTAACGGAGGTGGAGGTGGAAACATGCAGGAACTCTTCAAGTGGAGGCTCCAAACAGACGTACTACCACTTCTGCTCGATTTCATTCAAGCCTGACATCAGTGGGTGGGGAAATATACTCCACCTGAGTTGTGGCAAGAATTTGGAAGCAAAATACTGCACAGGGAAGTGATGGATTGTGGCCAGGAAGTCAACTTACTGTATCCTCCAACCCGGAATGATGCTTCCTTGGGGCATACATGACCCATGCCTTCCAGAACTTTAAAAAGCTCCCTCATAGTGGAGACTGCTATTCACCAAAAATCACTTTCCTACTCTTCCTGGATTCTCATCTGGAGTGTGATTCCCCAGCCTCCCTTGTCGTTAGGTGTGACCATGTGCCTAGTTTTGGCCAATGGTGTGTGAGTAGAAGTAATGTCAGTTTTCAAGCTGAGGCTTTCTTCTGCTGCTGGCTTGGTGCCGATGACTGCAAGACCCTGATGGTTGCGGGAGGCACATGTTGAAATGAGCCTAGATCCCTGAATCACAATGTGGAGGAAAGCCGTTATGAAACGGGAATACCTCTTTATTGCATAGGTAAGATATGAATTTCCATTACATTTGAACCACTGTGTTCTTGGGTCTTTTTCTTATAGAAGCCAGCATCACTTATAACTGATACACTTCCTAAAGCCCTTCTTTGTTACTCTGGCCTCTCCCTGTGGTGGTGGGTGTGGAAGAGCTTTGTAAACTCTAAAGTACTCCACACACGTGAAATCTGACTGTGATCAATGTTTTACTAATGTTTCAACACAAAGCAGAGTGTAGGTCAGCTGTATGGAGGTGACAGAGACTGATGCTAATAACCACTGACATCTGGAGGGGGTCTGATGGCTTGGACATCAATTTTTATATCCTTTATTCTTTTTAATCCGCACCACAACCCTGAGTGATGATTTCCTAACATTGCCCCCATTTTAAGGACGACAAAAGGAAGATGGCCAAACTTGCTCAAGGCCTCATGACTGGTCAGGTCCCTACACCTGACCTCCTTCGTTATTCTGGGAGGAGACAATGAGGAACCTTCCTAGCTTCAGTCCACTTTGCACCAGTTAGGCTCCAAAGACCCTGTTGGTGGGTGGGGGATAGAAAAACAGGTTGTACCCATGACGGCTGGTGGTGGTGGAATGATTTTTAAGGAGCATTTAAAATTTCAGGCCCTTATCAAAACCATGCACCCCAGAAATCCATTCTCGAAGGTATGGTATGGGGCATCTGCTTTGTGGTGGGTTATCTTTAAGATGGCCACCAAGGAATCCTCCCATTCCTGTAAGCTCATTCGCTATGGCTTGAATTATGTCTCCTCCCCTCCCCTCCATAGATATATCGGGTAAGTTGGAGTTCTAATCCCCAGTACCCCAGAACATGACCTTATTTGGAGATTGTGTCTTTACAGAGGTCATCTGGTAAAAATGAAGCAATTAGGATGGGCCTTAATCCACTGGTGTCATTGTAAGGAGGGGAAATTTGAACACAGAATAGGGACAGGCACAAAGGGCAACTTGTGTGAAGAGGAGGGATGAGGACAGAGGTCAGGGTGATGGATCTATAAGACAATGACCACCAAAGATTGCCAGCCAAACACCAGAAACCAGGAGACAGCGGGAACCAACCCTGCGGACACCTTGGTCTTGAACATCCAGCCTCCAGAACTGTGAGCAAGAATTTCTGTGGATTAAGCTATCTACCTTGTGGGACTCTGTTGGAGCAGTCCTAGCAAACTAACACACCACCTCACTCTTTCTATCAAGAGGTGGAGTCCGTTTTCCTCCTCTTGAATCTGGGCTGGCTCTGTGACTTTCTTTAGCCAATCGAATGAGGTAGAAATAATGAAATGGTACTTCTGGGCCTCCATCTTTAAGAGGCCTGGCTGCTTCCATTTCGCCCCACAGAGAGAGGCCAGGCAGCCATGTTGTAAGGCCATTCTGCGGGAGAGGTCCTATGGAGAGAGGAACCACTTGGATTGTTCCAGACCCAGCCAGGTTTCCAGCTGACATCCCTAACCCAATAGCGCACGCAGCGGAAGAACTGTCTAGCTGAGCCCAGTGAACCTAGAGCGTTGAGAAATCAGAAATTGTTGTTTTAAGCCACTAAGTTTTGAGGGTGGTTGGTACTGCAGCAAGAGGCAACTGAAACCAACTTTGGTAAGTCTTCTAGCATCTCTGCCACAGCGGGATGCTTTGGGTGCCATCCTTGCTACCGTTCCCCTCCCCACCCATGCATTCTGGGCACTGTGTGTTTCCCCACATCGCTCACTTCCACAGAAAACTCTTCCGTGGTGCGTCTGGTTGCAGGGCGGGTAAAGCCAGCACTGCCGCTGCACAGGAGAGCGGGAAAGAGCATTGTGGCTTTGGAGGAGGGGGTGCAGGATTCGTGGCATGGAAAGTTCCCCGAACACAGAAGGATGTTCAAAAGGTACTGGGCACCCCTGAAATATGACGAAGTTTCTCAACAAGGGCCAAGTGTATATATATATTTTTTGTGAACTCTCTGTGTGCTTGGCGCACAGCTCTGGGCCCATTCACCTTCTAATTGTAAACAGTGCCCTGACATCACCCTTCCTCACTCCGCATCCCTGTGGTTTGGAATGGACCGACTCCAGGGCTGGGCATGTGATTCAGGCCCAAACAATGATATGTGACCCAGGCTGAGCCAACTTAGTGTAACCTTGGCTTTTTGCTGGGACAGCTGAAAGAAATGAGGACTTGAGCCCGGAGGGTGGAACTTAGAGCCGCTGGCAGCCATCTTGCCACAGCAAGGAAGAGAGAAGAGAGACAGGGAGGGGAAGACTAAGTCTTGGTGGTATTTCTAAAGCCTCTTGGTACTGGGATCAGGCCGACCATTGGCGTCTTCTCTTGCATGAGCCTACGCATGTCCTATTTGCTTACACCAAGCCAATCTGAGTAGTTTTTCATCATTTGTCAAGTCCCTATTAACGTTCTTATTTGATACAATCACTCTTTGAAGTAGGTATTATTTCTTAATCCCATTTTACAGATGAGGAAACTGAAGCACAGGGAGGCCACGCGGAGGCTGAATGCAAACCCAGGAACTTAATTTTGATAGCCCACTCAGAAACCTTCCGCTTCCACAGTGACAAGGAAGGATTTACAGAGGAAGGTATGACATTTAACCTGATCTTTAACTCCAAGGGGACACGGGGGTTGGTTGGGAGGGGGTGGAAAGGTTTTCGAGGTGAAGGGACTAGCGTGGGCAATGACAAGGACTCTTCTGCTGAGAAAAAAACTTCACCTAAAATTCACCATGTCCCTGCCTTGAAGCCTATCCCCCACAGGTTCCCCCTGCAGGGGAACATCAAACCCCACTTCTGTAGGGACACCTCTGCTCTCTGGGACTCCACCCACGTGGACCTATGCTCTGCAGTGGGGCCTGGCGGGTCCCCTGTAGGGTCTAGGTTAGATGAGGCACCCTCCTTAGCCTTAAAGACAGGGGCAGGGGCCTGGCTTCCCCCCAAAGCTTCCACCCCTTGCACTGGGTCTCTATGGGCTCCAGGAGGCCCTGGAGATGCTCACATGTGAAACAGAATGTAATGGTACCAGACCAAACGACTTCGCCCCTTAAAAGAGCACAAAGGAAAAACTGCACAAGGGACCAGAGCAGTGCTTGCAGGATCTCAAATAGTGAATAAGTAATTTCCAAATAACTATGATTTTTAAAAGAAAATAAAAAGTGTCCCTCACACCGATTTGCTTCGGTTTTTCATTGAATCGAGGATGAGGCAGAGGGTACTACTGAAGGCTGTTTTCTTAAAGGCCACTTCCGCTCCGTGGGCTGCGAAGGGACCGGCCGTGGGGGGTGTGGGCGCCCCCTGCCACCACCCCCTGCTGTCTAGGCTTGGAGACTGAGGCGCGGAGGTCTCAGAGGCGTGGTGGCGGGCGGCGGGCGGCTGGGGCGGTGGAGGCACCGGTGTTGGGGAGAAAATAACATTAGTGGTAGCACCTGGGGACGAGCTCTCTGTTCCCAACTGGGATCCACTGTCGGGTCTGCGCAAGTGAAGGCAGCTCCAGGAGGAGAGAGGGGCGCCCCTTCTCCCCAAAAGCAAGGTTCTGAACTCCGTGGGTAAACCGAGGCCCGAGCTCTGGCTCTCCGGGTCGCCTCGCAGGCAGCCTGAGCCCGAGTTACGCCCAGCACAGGGCGGGCAGGGCCAGGCTGGCTGTTTTTCTTTTGGGTCTGAGTGGGGGGGTTAGGCGCCCGGCTAGAAGGGGGGGTGTCCGGCTCAGGAGCAGAGCGCGGGGCGGGACGCTTCGGAGGCAGGGGCCCGGCTGTCCTCGCCTGCGGCGGCCCCAGCTTCCCCACCCACGGCGGGCCGGGCCAGGGAGGAGCTCGGCGCATCTCCGCCCCGAGGCGGAGCAGGGGGCCGGGCGCGGGCGGGCCCGGCGGGGTGGGCCGGGGACGCGAGGCGGAGCGGGGCCCCACACAGGCCGCGGCGGCTGGCTCGGGCCCCTACGGTCCCGGCGGCGGCTGGAGGAGGAAGCCAGGCGGCTGGAGGAGGAGGGGAGGCGGAGGAGGCCGAGGCTGGAGCGCCGCTTGCCGAAGTCTCACTTCCCCGGCTCAGCAGGGAAAGGTACCGCATACCCGCTCCCAGCCCCCGACCCCCGGGCCCTGAGCCCCCCAGCTCTCGCTCGCGCCGGCAGGGGCTGCGGCCGCCACCGGAGGGTGAGGGGCCCCGAGCGGCCCCGAGGGCTCCGGCGGCCAGCGCGGCGCTCGGGCGGGAGGGCTGGGGTGCGCGGCGGTGCCAGCCGGAGGCTCGCGGAGAGCGGTGGGCGCCGCGCCCCCCTCGCTCGCGTCGGGGGAAGCGGTGGTCCGGCCGGGTGGGGTGATCCCCGGGCGGGGGGCTGTGCTGGCCAGGCCAGCGCACGGCGGTGGAGGGCAGGCCGGACCCCCGGGGCTGCGTGCGGCAGGGGAGCGCCCGGGGCGCCCGGCGGGCGCGCTCGGTGGGCGCAGACAAAGCCGGGCGCCCGCGCCCGGCGACGACTCGGGCGGTCCAGGGGGTGGGCGCTGGGGAGAGAAGAGAAGACGCTGGGGCGACGGCCGGGACACTGGGAGAGGCTGGGCCGCCTTCCCTCCGGCTGTCCGGGTGGTCTCCGGGAGGAGGGAGGGAGGCGGCGGGTAGGGTGGGGAGCAGCTCTCTCCGAAGGGCCAACTAGGGAGCCAGGCTGCGAAAGGGGGTTGTACTGAGTGCTCACTTTGGGGGGAGGGGCCGAGACAGGCGGCTGCCTTGGGGCTGGGGGCTGGGGCTCTGGTCGGGCAGGTGAGGGACGCGTGTACCGGCTCAGAGCTAGCACTAGGAAGGGGCACAGCCCCGATGAGGTAAGTGCAGTGGCAGGCACGAATGGTGAGATGTACCCACAGGTTGTTTGCAGAACCTGCTGGTGGTGACACATCCCGTGCCGGTCCGTGGGGGCACAACTTGGTGTTCGGAGCAAGCAGCAAAAAACGGCAGGTGCCCCAGGGGTGGTTGGAGTGGACATGAATAGAGGGTTGGGTAGATGTGCGTAGGAGAGTGTGTGCGGGGAAGGCCTGCGTTTGTAATCTGGCCCTTCTGCCCCCCTTCCTTCTTGTGAGGGGAGAGGAAGCATCTCAGTTCCCGCCACAGACCCAGGCTGCCACTTGGGCTCCAAGGTGGTCTGCTCCCTGCCCCACACTCTTGGATTACTTCCCCTCTCGACAGTGTTAGAAGTGGCTTCTTTTTTTCCTGGATCATTCAAGGAGAAGAACACTCCTTGACACCCTCCTTCCCCCATTTATAGCCTCTCCTTTTTTTTTTTTTGCCTTCATCCTTCATTTTCCCTCACCTACACACCTACTTCTCCACTTCTCTTCACGGGAGAACTTCTCCAAAGATCTGTCTGCACCTGCTGGAGCACATTCCTTTGCTTCCCTAGCACTTCACTGAAACTGCCCCAGTCAAGATCTCCAGGGATTTCCATGCCGCCCACAAGCAGGTCTTCCTTGACCCCCTTGGTTTTATTGATCTTCTCTCCCTTAGAATCAATATCCTCTCTTGACTTCTGGTTTTCCTCCTCCTTCCCTGGCCAGCCCTTCCTTGGTCATCTTTGGGGACAACTCCTTTACTCAGCTCTAAATGTTGGAGGGTCCCAGGGCTTTGTCCTCAGCCCTTCCTCTGTCCTGACTCCCGGCTATTTACCTGTCCTCCCAGCTCTCATTCTTTCTCATGATTTTTAAAACCAAGCAGTAAATTACAAACACACTGATCTTAAATGTACATCGTTTTCCTTCTCAGGATTTTAAGTAGCAAATTTTGTCACCAGCTCCGGCTTCTCTATCTAGCCGCCCATTTGTTGATTTAAGGTGTCCTGGATGTCTCATAGGTATGAAACCTTCATATGGATGACACAGGACCCTGACTGCACTCCCCAAATGTGACCCTCCGCAGACCTTCCCATCTCTCTCAACAGCCCATAAAGTCAGGAACAGGTGGCACCAGCTCCTCCCTTTGCCTCTGTCCCCACCTCTAGCCCAACAGCACGTCCTTTTGGCTTTCTCTGCAAAATCTATCTCAGGCCTGTCCTTCATGCTCTGACTCCACTGCTGTGGCCCCAGGCCACTGCCCCAGGCCAAGCCACCTTTTATGTGTTGCCCAAATGCTGCAGTAGCTGCTCTCTGCTTTCTCCACATTCCCACATGCCCACCTCTAATCTATTGTAACCGAGCAGCAAGAATGATTTAGAAAAATAGTGATTAGATAATCACATTCCTCTAAAACCCTCGATAGCTCCCTAGTGCACTTGGAAGAAAATTTCAAAGCATACTGATCAGACCCTCTACGATCTGGCCACCATTGACCTCCTCCAGCCTAATCCTGACCACGGTCCCCTTGCCTTCTTCCTGATAGCCAGGTCTGAATCACTTCTGCCCCCTGAACACCAGAAGCTCTTTCCTGCTCTGGGCCTTAGCTTGTGCCCTTTTCTCTGCCTGGAATGTTCTTCTAGGGTTTTCTACTGGGTTGGCTCTTAACTTCAAAGGTGCCTTTCCAGTCTTGGTAGAGGCCCCCTCCTCATTCCCCTGTAATGCATCATAGCACCTGGTTCCTTTCTTATATTTATCACGGTCCATAAGCGTTTGTTGCAGTTGTCTGTTTACTTTGTCCAGCTTTTCAAGGGCTGGACCTTGACTGAATGGCCCACTGCTGCATCTGAAGCATCTCGCAGAGCTCCTGGCACGCAGCTGACTCTCGGGAAGTCTTGAGCCAGGTGGGAAGGTCAGGGCTGGGTTAGGCAGAAAAACGTGGGTATTGCAGTCAGTGCAAGAGCCCTCCCCCCTTTAAACCTTAAGTGACCCTGAGGATTTTTCTTTTCTATCCACGAAAGAAGTTGTACAAATTGCTATAAAAATCAGACAGGGCCAGTGGGATGTGAAACAGGAAGTGGGGAAGGTCCAGGCAGCTCAAAAGCCAGGCCTGTATGCCTAGAGGGAGACCGGGTAGGTTTGGGGCATATAGAGTTGATGTCGGTTGTGGTGGGTCGGGCATCAATGATTTGCATTGCTCTCTTCGGTGGAAATCCAGGCTGGGTCAGCAGAGGGCTGTGTGTGTGTGTGTGTGTGTGTGTGTGTGTGTGTTATCTAACTCAGGAGATGGGGGCGGTCTGGGTGCTTTATTTCAGGCCTATCCCTTGGGTACCTGCTGGGTGCCAGCCCCGGGGGCAGGAAGTTGAAGAGGAGGAGGAAGCTGGGGCTTGGGGTCTTTCTAGAGACCCTTGTCTCCCCACCCACAGCTCTCCTCTTTGTACAAAGGAGCCGGCCGAAAAGCAAATTGTGTGACTGGTGCTCTCAGAATGGAGAGCTGAGAGCCAGGGGACCTCAGCTCTGGGAGGGCCCTGGAAAAAGGGACTGGTGATGGACCAAGGGGATGCTGTGAAGGGAGCGCTGAAACTAGGGACTGGGGCTTCAGACCTAGGGTCAGGCTGATATGCCTGGGAAGGGCCTGGAGCAAGGGGAAGATCCTGGGTGGGAGAAATCAAGCAGAGCACAGGAGGCTGGCCCAGGGCCCTGGTACACTCACTGGGTGCCAGGCAGTCATCTGAAGACTTTGTGCAAATATTAACCCCTTTCATCCTCTTAACAGCTCCATGAGGTAGGTCTTATTCCCATTTTACAGATGGGAAGACTGAAACACAGTCATATAACTCAGTAGAGATAGAATGAGGATTTAAACCCAGGGACCCTGGCTCCAGAATCTGTGCCTTAAGCCACTCCACTCTGCCACTTCTCTATGCCGCTCAGATCCGCACCAGCCGAAGGCTTCTTAACAAACAAGGGCTTTTTCTGACTCCCAAAGGTGCTTGGCCTTGGGGGCGGGGGAGGTGGGAAAGTAGTCAGACCTTCTAAGGTAGAAGGGGTCCTCATGCAGAGTGGGCAGCTGAGGTTCTCTGCTTCATGCCCCATTTTTTCCAAGAGGGGCTCCAGGCCCAGGCCAAGTAGTTGGGTGTCATGGGGACTGTGATTTAGGGGTGATGGGGAGGTCAAGTGCAAAAACAGCTCCCTGCTTGGGATGCCATTAGAGTGTCACCTCTCTGGGTTTAGCGTTGCCCATTGCCCTCCTCATCTGCCTCTGGAGAGCTCAGGAGGTCAGGTAGGGGTCTGCAGATAACCTGTTTTGGATTGCTTCTAGAATGTTGCCAGGTAGAGCTTCAGACTTGGCCTTGGGGAGCGTGGGTGGAGGTTTGAGCAGAGCTGGGGGGCACAGGGAAATGAGACCTAAATAGAGCTTAATCCATATCACTACTCGTCCTATCCTTGCCTCTTTTTTTCTGTCTGTCTGTCCAATGGGATGGGAGAGACTTTTTCCTTGCCCTCCAGAGGTTGTGGAAACTGGGAACTTCTCGAGGTTACATGCTTCAGTGTCTTCCTGCAGACCCAGCATAAAGGAGTGAGGACTTCCCACGAGGTGCCAGCCTTGAGGAACTGGGCCAGGAAGGAGGGAGGTGGGTGGAGGGTGTGGCGGCCCCGTCCTTTGAGGCTTTCCTGTTTGGTCATGAGGACGCCTCTGGGCAGGTGACTTGGCTTCCCCAGGGCCTGGCTAGCTCGCCAAACAAGGGTTGCTGACCATATAGGGAGGGAGTCTCTTTGCTCCAAATTCTGAGCCCCACAGATGAAGAGATCTGCTCTCTCTCGGCAGACCCTGCCAGACCCCCAGGAAAAGAGGGAGGAAGAGTTGGTGGCATTCTTTTCATTTTGGGAAACCGAGGCACAGGGTAAACACACCGCTGCCAGAAGCTCACCAGGCCCATGGTTCTTGGGAGTGCCCCTTCTCGGCAGGGAGACTTGTCCATACTGAGTCCTTATCTGCTGAGTGGAGCTGAAGATGGGGACAGAGTCGGAGGCTGGCAGGCTGGACCCGAGGGCGGACGTCCCCTCAGCTGGACCTTGTTACCTATGGTCAGCACCTGTGCCCCGGTCTGGGGCTCAGGGCCACTGGGAAACACGAGAGTGCCACTCTGTAGGAAATGAGCCATGCCAGATGTGATAGAAGGAGATGTAGTTCAGCCGACTTCCTGGAGGAGGTGATGCTTCAGAGGGTCCTGAAGTTCCGGGCGGCGTTAGCCAACAGAAGAGGAGACGGCATTCTCAGGGTGGAGGGGGAGCCTCAGCCTGGAGAACTGGGTTGAAGCCAGATCAGGAAAGGTCTTCACTACCAAGCTGCCAAGTCTAGATTCAATTCCCTAGGCCCTGGGGAGCCATCGAAGGTTATAGGCCTTGGGTGTGATGACTTGATCAGACCAGTGGTCTATAAAAGTCCTTCTCAAACTCTGACGCGTGGATCACCTGGGCATCTTGTTCAAACGTAGGTTCAGTGGGTCTAGGCCAGCGCCTGAGCCTCTGCACCTCGCACATGCTCCCAGATGGCGGAAACCTGCTGGTCCAGGCCGTGTTTGTGGGGGAGGGTTGAGACTGGGGACTCAGGGCCCAGGCAGGCAGGTGCAGGGACAGTTGTGGCTCAGGTGGGACCGAGAACAGGTAGAGGCTGTTCTCATCTCATCTCATCGTGGCTCCTGTGGACTGTGTGGTAGGAGGCACAGGAGCTGCTGTGTGTGGGTCGAGGGGAGGGGAGTAGGTAGAGAGTGTGGGATGCACAGGCCGCTCTGCCGGGAGGGGGTGCTGGGAGTCTGGGTCTCAGACCGAAGACATAGGCCTGATTTTCCCAGTACCCGACTGCCAGGAACTCTCGAGACCATGAGAGGGTGTCTCAGGCGACTGCCCCAAGGCAGGGTGACGCTGGCTGGCGTAAAGGGGACCTTATCTTTGCCGACAGCTGAGCCCGGCCCTGTGGGTAGCCAATCTGGGGTGAGCACTCTTCCTCCAGCCAGGGTGGGGCCAAGAAGATTGGGGAAACAGCTGACTCCAGCCCCAGACATACCATCCTCTCCTAAACATCCCCAAAGTCATCCCAGCCACTGAGTTGTCGCCCCCAGGGTGTGTGGCGTCCCTCGCTCCGGCCAGTGATGGTTACCTGAGCCGCCGTTGGGGTCTTATCCCACCTGGCCGCCTCCCCCCGTACCTGGAAGTGGGGAGGCCTGGATGCTTCTCTCTGCCCTGCCCCTGACTGGGCCGCTACAGGCAAGTGTCTCTCCCTTCTGAGGCCCTAGGTTCCTGTAAATTGAAGGACTCCGTGCCCTCCCTGGGGAGCGGGGTGCGGGGAGGGGGCAGGTTACATGGTTTGCTGGGTGGGGCACGGCATCTTCTCAGAATGGCATCTTCTCAGAATGGCAGCTTCATACGTTTTAATTTTGGTTTAATATTAAAATTCAAGGCTAATGATGGAGTAGAAATAAGCAGTTTGCCCAAAAGCACTGTCCAGCTTGCTCTCGGGATTTCCCAGGCCCCTTGCTGTCTGGGCCCTACACGGCCTGGTGGGGGTGCGACGAGGGTGATATCTGAGGGCCCCAGTCAGATGAGGTCCCTTCCAGATGCTGGCAGGAGGGGAGGCAGTCACTTCACCCAGAAGAAGGTGGTAAGGACAGACACCGAGGGCAGTGCCAAGAGGGACTCTCAGGCTGAGTTCCTCAAATGTTCCATATATGTCTTAAAAGGATACCCCCCTGTGATCCCTGCCTATTGGCCCTCTGCTGTGCCCGGCTGTTCTGAAGGGGTGGGAGGGGGCAGCATCTCTCAAAGACTGTTCTGAGAAACCCCAGGGGTTCCAGGACAGACAAGGGTGGAAACTGGCCAATTCATTCCACCAGCCTGTGGGAGATTCAGAATGCATTTAAGAGAATTAAAGGTTCTGACAAGTCCTGCAGAAAAAGGAACCTTTTGGTGTTTCCTAAGCTGATTTGACCATGAAAATCTTTTTTGGGGAAGACTGCCTAATAATATGTCCCACTGGCCAGGAAAGCACCCAGTAGGAAGTGCTGTTGTGGAAAGATGCTGTCCCACAAGAGATCACAAACATGGGTGATGGGTGGGCCTAGAAGTACCAGGTAGGGAAAGAAGGATGGACGGGTAGTTTGCTGGAGGAGGTGGGCTTGGTGGGGTGGATACTATTTGGACTGTCAGTGGAAGAAAAGGGCACTGGAGAGGGAGGGTTGGTCTGAAGGGGATGTGGGCCGAGAGCCAGCCCTGACTTCTTGTGGCAACAGCTCTGCTCCATTGCGCCGGGTGGTAGAGGAAGGCACCTGGGAGGACCCTTGTGGGAACCAGGCCTGGGTCCTGGGTGGGCCTCCCCCCACCCCTCCCCTGCCATCTCCTTGCTCCACACGGTCTTCCAGTCTTTCAGCTCAGACCGTGGGGGTGTGATCTCTGGGCAAGACGTTAAACTGCTCCGTGCCTCAGTTTCTTCATTTGGACTGTGGGGATGATGTGACCTCCCTTGTAGGGCCGTTGTGACACTCAGATACTGGTTGGCTGCTCTTTGTGTGATTGACCTGGCTATGGGCAGTGTCTCTGGCGGGGACCCAGGGAAGGGGACAGTTGTCAGGGACATGAAGAGGTACAAAGGCCAGCAGAGAGCATGGTGAGGCTTAAGGTGGGGTCCTGATTAGACCTGAGGAGTCACCTTCTGTAGAGGGGAAGAAAGAGGGAGGCCGAGGGGGGCCTGGACCTGCTGCTTGGAGGAGTGGCCCGCAGGGTGGGGAGATTCTGACAGAATGAGATGTCATAGGCTTAGTCTGGGTGTGGGCGCCGGAAGGCCCGCTGGGTGCCCTTAGGAGACGGGGTGCTGAGGGCAGGGGGAAGGTGGCAGGGGCCTGCCTTGGGGAGCCATCAGAGGTCTTTGAGCAGGGTAGTGGTTTGATCTGAACGATGTGTTAGTGTGAAACATGGCCCAGTGTGCAGAGATGGTGGCGTGGGGGGGGGGGGGCAGGCCCTTCGAATACACACATCGGGCTTCCACACAGAAGAGCTGTGTCCCTTCCCCGCCCAAAGCAGGGGAGGGAGCAGGTTGCTTATATGACCCTTCTGCTCAGAGTCTCAGAGCTCTGAGTCATTTTCCCAAAAGGTTAAGAATCTCCCCCTGTTGCCTTCCTGGAAGGGGTGTCGCCAGTGCGGGTGGGGGAGGGGGAGAGCCCCGGGGCCCCTGCTCCCTGCCTCTGCCTTTCTGCTCCCCGCTGGCTGGCGGGGACCGTCAGGGAGGCCACCCCGCTTCGCCTCTTGCCACACCTCATTTCCTCTGAGGTGTGAGGGCTCTTTGTTCGGCAGCTCAGGTGGAGGAGGTGGGGTGTGGCCACTCCAGCAGTGACCCAGGAGAAGTTGCCAGAATGGTGCGCTGGGGCAGCCTGGCGGACGCAGTGACGAGGGTGCTCGGGGAGGCCCTGGCAGAGGATGCCCGGTAAGCGTCCTCACCCAGCCCAGTGCCAGGCTCCTTCCTCTTCAAACAGGCGGGCTCCAGGGCTCTTCCTGCTCTCTCTACGTCAGAGGCTGAGAGGACGGAAGATGAAGAAGAGCATTTAGGTTCGGCCAGAGCGCGCAGCCCGGTTCCGGGGCGAGTGGGGGACCCCTGCCTGCTCAGTCCAGATTCCTTTATCCTCTAGCTGCTTCTTGGGGAGAGATTGTTAAGGAAGGTGTGATTTAAGAACCGGGGAAGAAGCACTTGGAAATGATGTGTAATTTATTAGGAAACAGAAGAAAGAACTAGCCACCTTCTGCCAACTTTGTGCCAGGCCCTGGCAGACCCATAGTTCCCGTCCTCACCGCATGGCTCCACCGGGCATGAGCTATTACCCCATTTCACAGACGGAGGTGCTGGCAGTGCCAGCAAGTGCCATGAATGGGTCTCAAAGCCAGGTTCTCGGACATCTGGTATGATGTGCCTTCTTTCCTGCACAGCGCCCTGCCCAGAGCCTGTCCCCAAACCTGCAACCATGCCTCTCTACCCACAACCAGACCTCCTGCCCAAGCCAGCCCAAAGTCCAGACCCCAGGGAGGAGGGACTGACAGGTCCTTCTTTAGGACTGGCCAAAAAAAAGAGACTTTAAGTCCGCTAGATTTTAAGATGACTCAAGCAGGAGACACTCAGGATCACCAATGCACAGACATCCTTAAGAAAGATTTTTTAAATGAGGCTTTTAAATGTTAAACACAGACATCCCTTTTATTCTCTCTAGGTCTCTTTTTTTTTAATTTAGAAAATTAAAAAATCATACGCAATGTGTACGATCCACTTTTGAGTAAATCTGAAAAGGAAACTGAAGAAAAGACAATGAACTTGACTCATTCCTTGGTTTTACAAAAGAGTAGAGCGGAGCGTTAAGATCTTACTAAGTGAATTCTGGCCTGCGTTACGCTAGATGGCAGGTTGTGGAAGCTCTCTGAACCTCAGTTTTTCCCTTCTGTGGAATGGGGATATTGATGCGAGCATCCGCTGATATATTCCACGGGAAATGCTCAGCGCTGGACTCTGTACTTCACATGCGCTTAGCAAAAGTAGTCCTAACGATGATGACAGAATTTATAAGAACCGACGTTTCTTGATTTCAAAAGCTAGTGAGTTATTAAGTCTGTCTTTGAACTCAACAAAAGGACTTGAAGAATATGTTTATTGTCCAAGCTCAGCGTCTTAACTCCGTAGGTGTTTTATGGATTAAATCATGGGCTCAGGGCCCACATATGCATTTTGAAATGAATACCGTTGGCTTTCCAGACCTGGCTCCAGCTCTTGCTGGGGCGGGGGTAGGGGGTTTCTCCTTCAGGGATGAACTTTATGGAGAGCGCTTTATTGGGCGATCCTGTGTTAGGACTCGTTAGGACAGCGCAGCTAAACTGCCCTGAAGTTACCAGGTGGGGGAATGTCTTGGACCAGTGGGAAAGGAGGTGACTCTCCAAAGAGAAGTAAGAGTGAGTTGCTTTTAGGATTTTCTTTTGTGCAGGCAAAAACGATCAGACCCCCGTTTCTGTCCCTGGTTATGGAGGACAACACCAAGGACAAAGGGCTGTGCCCCGGCGCAGCATCGTGCCTGGCAAACCTTAAGCTGGCCCTCAGGGGGAAGGGAGGCTAGGGGGGCGTGCAGCGCGGCCCACAAGCGCCTTGGCCGGGGGGGCAGGTGGCCTCCCAGTGGCAGCCCCAGGTTTTGGCAGTGCGGCTGGGCTGAGCCGCCAGGCCCCGGGGATGCCTCCTGCCAGACCCGAGTGCTAGGCACAATGAATTCTGCGGCAGTCTGTGGGGAGGGTAGGATCGGAGGAGGGCCAAGTGGAGGGCCGTCCTCGGGTCTGCTGGCTGGGGAGGCTGAGTGGGAGCCTGCGAACCCAGTGAGCGAGCGTGGGGCAGAGAGAGAGGAGCTCCGGGTCGTCAAGCCCTGCTCGATCCGGGTGGCCTCCTTCCCGGGTGAACCTTTCTGAGCCTGTTTCATCATCTGTAAAATGGGCAGCAGGGGGTCGCATTAAACCATTCAGTGACCGGCAGGTCCCCAGCGTGGGGCCTGGCACACAAAGGGCTCCCTAAATACAAGTTTGCTATGGAGCTATCTGGTGGCTGGGTGTTTTGAGGATGTTTTTCTTTCCTTTGTTTTTTTTCATTTGGGGATCCTGCATGCCACCTTTGCCCTGTGATAAACTCTGGTGAGTGGGGGCCATAGGAGAGGGAGCTTTGCCTGAAAAGAGTTTATTGCGGGAGGGGGTCGGAGTCCTGCTAAGCATTTCAGGTCCCCATAAACACTGCCCAGTCGGGGCCTGGCGGCCGTGGGCGGCCTGGCTCTGCCATCGGGGCGGGGGTGCCTCTTTGGGGGCAGGGTGTCCCCGGGCGAGGCAGACAGGGGACCCCGGGGGCTCAGGAGAGAGGATGGGCTTTCAGGAGACCTCCCTCCTCCCGGGCTCGGAGCCCAAGCACAGACAGGCTTTGTGTGGTCACGGTCACGAGGGGCGGACGGCAGCCGGGGTGGGGGTGGGGTTGGAGGGGCGTAGGGGGGAATGGTGCCCGGGCTGAGTTTGTCTCCCAGCCTCGGTTCTTGTCAGTGGTTTTGAAAGAGTCCATGGAAAGTGCTGACTGGGCTGTCCTCCTTCACCCCAGAACAGAGGCTGCTGCGGCTCCTGGCAGGGAGAGGGGAGAAGCCCCGCAGGGAAGCAGCCACCTCCTCCTCCTCCACCAGCTCCTGCCTCCCAGGCTTCGAGGGCGCCATCCTCAGAATGGGTGGATCTCCGGGTACGGGGCTGCGGGGAGCTGGGAGAGCCCCCCCCGGGGACCCCCTCCTGCACGAGGATCCTGCACACCAAGTTCTTTGGCCTCGATTTCTCTTCCTCCCTCCCCACAGGCTTGTGGTGAAGGGGAGAGGGGACAGCCCATTCACACAGAACTTGTCAGGGTTGCCGGTGTCACGACTGGTCACCCAAGTCATCCTGATCTGCCCTCGTCCTCACCCTCACATCCTGTCATTCAGCCAGTCCCCAGGAGGTCCCCACAGCACTCTCATCCTCTGTTCCCCTCCTGCCTGTCACTTCCTCTGCTCCAGGGTCACCATATGGCCCGACTTCCCTGACCTCCCCACCCAGAGCGGCCTCTCCGCTTTTGTGTGGTGGCCCTTGTCACCTCTGACCTGTCAGATCCTCTGGGGGGGTTGGTGGTGGGGGCTTCCGGCTGTCGCTGTATCCCGACTACTTGCCACAGAGTAGCACTCACAGAACATTCTTGTCGCTCTAGTTCTTACCGTTTCTACTGTGGCAAAGGACACGTAACTTGAAATTTATCATCTCACCCATTTTTAAGTATACGGTTCAGTGGTATTGAGGACATTCGCGTCGCTAATGTGCTCCCTCCTCACCGCCCATCTCCAGAACTTTTCATCTTTCAAAACTGAAACTCTTCCCATTACACACGAGCCCCCCATCTCCCCCTTCTCCCAGCCGCCGGCAGCCACCACTCTACTTTCTGCGTCTATGGGTTTGACCACCCTGGGTCTCTCGTACCTGCGGAATCACACAGTCATTGTCCTTTTGTGACTGGCTTATTTTACTTCGCATGATGTCCTCAGGGTGCATCCATGTTATAGCAGGTGACGGAACGTCCTTCCTTTTTAAGGCTGAATAATATTCCAGTGTGAACGCCTACTGCATTCTATTGGTCCCTGTGTCGGCGGACGCCTAGCTGGCTTCCAGCTTTTGGCGATTTTGGATACTGCTTCTATGGCCGTGGGTGTCCAACTGTGTCTTCAGGACCCTGCTTTCAATTCTTTCACATACATACCCAGGAGTGGAATTGCTGGATCATACTTTATATCTAGATTTGACATTCATTCATTCATTCATTCATTCATTCATTCATGAGGAGGAGAGGGGGAGGGGCAGAGGGAGAGGGGGAGAATCCCAAGCAGACTCCGTGCATAGCTCAGAGCCCGATGCCGGGCTCGGTCTCAGGACCAACACCGAGAGTCGGCCATGCAAGTGACTGAGCCACCCAGGCGCCCCTGTATTTAATTTTTTAAAAGGAACGGCCACCCTGCCTTCCACGGCAGCTCTACCGTTTTACATTTCTACCAGCAGCGCGCAAGGGCTCCACTCTCTCCACATCCTCACCCACCCTTGTTATTTATTATTGGTAGTAGCCTTCCTAACGGGTGTGAAGACAAAACAGTTTTGAATGAACAAGTGAAAATCTGTCCCCTGTTTCCTCCTACCCCCCCGCCCCTCCCCCTCCATTTTCACCCCTCTCCCTCAGGCCTCATCTTCTCTCTTATATTGTTGGTGCTCATCTCCCGGGTGCTGGCTGCACCGTCGGCCTGGAATGTGCTGCCAGGCTTCAGGAGGCAGCTGAGACGTCCTCCCCTCCGCACCCCCAGGTCCTGTGCCCACTTCTAAGCACTCTTCACCCCGCTCCACGCGGAGTCTGCGGTGCCTGTGTTGTTCGCTGAGGGACCGTATGTGACCATCCTGCCCCTTTCTCTGGAGGGCTGGGGTGCTGCCCTCTGGAAAGCCAGGGCCATCCTGTCCCTTCTCCTGGGCACCGCCGGGGGGGGGGGGGCGGCAAGCTTATATGTGCGGCTGCGTCACCTGGGGAAGCTGAGGGGCCCCACAGGCCTGCAGAACGGCTCAGGCGGGGGCCGCTGCGGCTGCAGAGGAAGGTCAGGTGAGGGTGGCCACGTGGGGCGGGGGCTCCCTGGCCGGGAGCTGGGAGGATGACACCTGGAGTGGGGGAAGAGTGGTGCTGAGAGTTGTTCTTGGAAGCGGTGCCTCCAAGCCTTTGCCCTTCCCCCTCTGGAGCTCCTTTCTCAGGACTCTCCTGGAAATCTCTGACTCCTCTCCCTGCTCCCATTAGGAGCCTGTCCCTTCTTCTCCCGCCATCAGCAACACAGCTGTTGTCACATCCCTGTCCCACCTTCTCTCTTTAATCCATTGCTGGGTTTTCACCCCTTTAACCCATTGCTGGTTTCCGCCCCGGGGCTAATTCAGCACCAGGCTGGGCTGCATCTCAGGGGAGGCAAAACATAATATCTCTCTCTGAAGACATCTGAGGGGGGAGCCTAGGAGCCATGAGAGAATAGAGCAGATAGGACGGCAATTCCCACTGGTAGGTGAGGAAATAGTGACTCCCCGCTGGATCCCTGAGGGCTAAACCCCGTCCTGCGCGCTGGGCCCTCTGGAAGGGAGCAGTCCTCCTGCGTGGAGGTTGCACTCATCTGGTGGGAGGTGCAGTAGAGGCGTGGGGCCTGTGTTGCCCGTTGCCCGGAAGCAGGGGAAGGGAGGGAGAGGGAGACCCTCAGCCCAAGCAGGGGAGGGAGAGGATCTCGGGGACCGCTTGGCCTTGCTGTTCTTTCTGCCTCCTTGTCCTGCCCCGGCCGACCCTGGATGTTCCGGGCTGGCCTGCAGTCCACACTGGGAGCCTGTCCCAGAGTGGGGGTTCCCAGCCTCGGCTCTATGTGAGCCTCATACAGGGCCCTTGGCATGCTCAGTCCCACCCCAGAGGGTCTGATTTAAAGGACCCAGCCTGGGACGCTGGGTATGGGTCATTTGTAAAAATCTCCAGGTGAGTTCCTGTCTCCTGGGCTTGTTGGTTGTAGGGCCTGGGCCAGACTGTCTTTCAGACCAACACAGTCCTGAATTTCAGAAAACAAACAAAAAAAAAGGGAGCTGTGATCCCAGAGTAGAATGGGGAGTCTGCTGGGGGGGGTGTCTTTACCTTGGGGAGGGTCTGGGGAGACAGAATTGCTGACTGTGTCAGCTACCGAGCGCTGTGTAACAAACGACCTCACACTGTAGTAGCTTAAAGCAGCTGTGTGCTGTCGTCAGAGTTTCTGTGGGTCAGGCGCTTGGAGCAGTCAGTCTAGGTGGGCGTTGCCGGCTTGAGGTCTCTTGGGGGGTTGAGTCAAGACATCAGCTGGGGCTGCACTCACCGTTAGGCCTGGCCGGGGGCTGGGGGAATCTGCTTCCTGGTGGTTCCCTCACAGCTCGGCAAGATGGTTTTGCTCTCCGTAGGACTCGGGCTATTGCCACACGGGCCTCTTGATAGGGTTTCTGGAGCGGCCTCTCACGGTGGCGACTGGCTTCTCCTCCTGGAAGCAGCCCGAGAGCGCGAGGTCGAAACCACAGTGTGTTTTCTGACCGAGTTTCAGAAGTCACCTGCTCTGTCACCTCTAGGACACCCTCTTGGTCACACAGGTCAGTGTGGGAGGGGACTGTGTCAGGGCATGAGTACTGGGAGACAAGGGTCGCTGAGGGCCATCTTGGAGGCTGGTGGCCACATGGATTGCCCTTTTGTTGTGCTGTTGGCCTCCCAGCCTCGGGGGCCCCAGCATCCCCAATAAGTGGGGTGGCCCTTCCCTCCGAGTGCTCTGTTCTTCCCGTCGTCAGGCTGTGGTGGTACCACTGTGGGGCAGAGTGGTCCTCTCCTGAGGTCTTGCTCTGACGTCATCTTACGGGAAGGTCTGTGACTTCTCTACTGGTTCAGCTGCCCCCATCCCCACCACATTTGGTCTCCTGGCCCAACCCCCCTCCCCCCCGGCCCCCGCCCGTGACCCTGACTGGCATGCACTAGGGCCTGTAGGAAAACCGACATAAGAACTATTACTGCTACATGCCTGGCTCTGGGCTGAGTATTTTGCATTGTCGCGCTCAACCCTGCGAGGCGGGCACTCTTTCTCCCCCATTCTACTGCGGAAGGTGCCGAGGCTTAGGTCACCCATCTCATTAGTGGTAAAGATTCAAACCACTGGTGTTAAAAAAACAAGTGATCCGGTCCCAGGGAGGGCCTGTAGGAAAACCCTGGCGCTGTAGCATGTGCTCAAAGGAGGGGACTCTTTATCAAGCCAGATCATCAAGTGAACCATAAGGAAGTATATTTGTGTGTGTGTGCGTGTGTGTGTGAGAGAGAAGAGGAGGGAGGGATGTAAGTGTTCCTTCCAGGGGTTTCCCAAGGACCAGTGACTTGGGTGGCTCAAACCAGGGCTTGTAACTTGGGCTTGAGGCTAATTTTCTACCTAGTTCACCTTTCAGGAGAACTTCCTCCCAGAGGAGTGAGTCCCCGTGAGCACCGTCTCCTTCAGTCTGGTCTGCTGTCACCAAGGGCAGTCCCACGACAGTGTGGTCACTAGGACAGTGGTCGGTTCTGTGGTCTCTTACACTTCTATGGCTGATGACTTCCTAGAGAGTGACTCAGAGTTTGGATGTGAAGTCCTGCTCAGAGGGAGGAAATTTTATCCTAAGGGCTACTGAGGGGGGAGCCGCAGTGAGACCTGTGCCCTCAGGACTTTGCCTGGGGACGCTGGAGTCTGGCTCATAGCGATTATTGCCTTTTTCCTATACCCATTTTACAGGTGGGGAAACTGAGGCTCAAGGGCTCACGGACTCTCCCAAGGCCACCCTGGTTGGGGCAGAGGCTGCTGTCTGGGGGGGAATTTCATCTTCTCCAGGCGCATCCAGGACTGGCAGTCATCATCTCGGCCCCCTGACCTGTCTTTGGGCCGAGGGGGCCTGGAGTTGCTTGCATCTGGAAGCGCTGGGATCTGAGGGCGAGAGCGTGGGCCCGGCTTGCAGAGAGGTGGCTGCCCGTCTGGCCGGAGAGGCTGTGTGCGTGCAGTCAGGCGCAGAGATGGGAGCCAGGGCACGGGCTCTGAGGGGCGGGGGTCGGAGATGACAGCGGAGCTGGAGCTGGTGGGCTGGCCCAGAGTTGGGAAGGCTCATCTGAATGTGTGGAAGCAGTCTTGACCAGCCCCTGATCTGCTCTCCGGTCAGAGTGTGAACCACTGACTTTCGCTCAGGGTGGGCTATCCAGGGCGGAGTGCGGGACAAAGCATTTGAGGGTGGCTGTGGGGGCGGGAAGGTTGTCCTGGGCTCTGGCCCATCTCCACCTCTCTTTCTGGCTGCATGGCCACTGAGGCTATCAGCTGAGCTTCAGGCCCATGAGAAGGACTCTCTCAGGTCTCTGGCTTCTTTCCAGCCTTGCGTCCCCTCCTCCACCCCTAGCTAGGCTTCTAGCCTGGGCTGGGTCATCTCCACGGTCTGTCTCTGTAGGCGGCTGTAAGCTGGGGGCCTGGAACGATCCTCCTGGGTCTCTCCTGTCTTGCAGAGCCTCCAGGGAAGCGGAGGCCAGACCACAGTGCTTACCTCTCGAGGAAGGCCCTCCATCACCCCTGTGGGCCATGCCATTGACTTTGTCTGCCCATGCACCAGGCCTGGGGCTGCCTCTCTCCATGCAGCGTAGGCTCCCTGCTTCCCCTGAAAAGGCTTACGAGTGCTTTTAAAGCTGTTCTTTCAGAGACTTTACACATCCGGGAGCAAGAGAGATGAGTTACAAAGGCATTGAGCCGGGTGAGAAGTCTAAATGCCAGGGAGGGAGATGGGGCCTCCAGAGCCCTGTCCCCACGTTGGCCAGTGAGAGCCAGAGAACACTGCTGGTGGGTGGGCTCTGTGGAATGAGGCCCCCACGCCTTGTCCCTGTTATGAGCTTGGGGTTAGCTGGTGCCCATTGTCTCTGATGCCCGACCCTCCAGAACTGGGTAGGATGTAGGCTGACTCAGAGGTGGGGGTCAGTGAAACACAGGCTGTGGTGTACTCTGATTGAGGGCAGGGTCAAGGTCTTGTCTGATACTAGGGTTGGGGCCAAGGCTGAGGCTTGGGTCTGAGCTCAGATGCTGACGGGGTTCTTCTAGAGGAAAGGTGGAAGCTTTCCTCTAGAAGCTCCAGGAGAAGCCCCCGGGCCTCTCATCTCTGTGCTGGTCTCCTCAGGGCTCTTCCTCCCTCTCTGCTCCCCCCCAGGGGGCCATGCCTTTTCCCTGCACTGTCTCATGTAATCCTCCCAGCTGTCCTGCCACAGCGGTACTGATGCCCATTTCACAGATGGGAAAGCTGGCAGACTAAAGGAGGCAGTTAAGCAAGAGACGGGGCTTAAACCAGTGTGTCCAGGAGGTGGGGTACAGAGGCTGTGTCCCTGGGGTAAGTTCTGAGGTGTTGGCCAGGTGGGACCTGGAGAAGGGAAGACGCTAGTCTAAGGTCACCTGGTAAGCGAAAGACGGCTCCCAGGCTGCCCCTGCCCTGTCCCCAGGCTTGCACGGCCTCACTGCCCATCCTCAAGCTCCTGACCCTGCTGCCTCTTTCCCTTCCGGCTGCTTGGCCTGGGTGAGGAGGGCTGGGGAGGGTCTGGCTGGGAGGAGTTTGGGCCCAGCCCCTCCCTGGGGTTGAGGGGTGGGAGGGGCCTTGCGTGCAGACACAGAGCCCCTTTGTCTGGGCCGCTGTGCAAAGCAGCTGGTCTGGGATTTCTGGGCGTTTTTTACATTTGAAGAATAATTGCATTGTCTGGGGGGCCCAGGAGAATCCAAATCCCTCCCCAGACCTGCCAGGCAGTCCAAAGAGATTCCCCTGGACCAGCTCCCACAGATTACTCCCCTTCCTTCCCTTCTGTTAGAAACCCGAAGCAGAGAGGGGTCCCTCCAGGGAAACTGAGCTAGGACTGCTACCCTTGAGTATCTGTTCGGAGGAGATACTTGCAAGGCCCCAGAGTTGGTTAGGGGGTGCTCAGGGGGCCCCAGAGCCCTGCAGGAGCAAACATGGGGCATATAGGGAGGGAGAAGGCAACTGACTGGAAGCGGTGGGCCCACTTTGGAGCATTTCCGCTGGAGGTGCCTGGAGCCTTAAGGGCGAGGCGGGGTGAGCCAGGTGGGCTAACTGCCTTGGCCATACTGTTCTCGGTAGGGATGGGTCATTCCTCATGAGGTGACCTTGAGAAGAGGACAGTGAGGCAGACACATTTGGGAGTGGCCCGTGTTCAGCGGGGAGCCAAGGATAGGAAGGTTTTTGTTTCTCGTGAGGGGAGACTTTGGAAGGGCATGGGGTACCTGGGACGCCGGCCCTTGGTGGCAGTGGCCCCTGTGGGGGGAGGGAAGTGACCTGCTGATTGCTGGGTGAGCAGAGGTGGACTCCAGTCCTGAGGAGGAAGGGGCGCCCTGCACAGAGCTGGGCCACTGACCCTCCTTGCGGCTCACTCCCGCGGCTTGGGCCGGGGGGCGCCGGCCTAGCCTGGGACCGCACCCTGCGCGGTGGCTGTGGGGCTGCAGCCTCATTACCGAATCATAGCATAGGATTTGCTGGGGTGAGATGTCCACGCTTTGGGAACAGAAGAGCGATGGGGGTGGGGCGGGGGTGTCGGTGTATTGGGGGTGACCACAGAGCCCAACTAGTGCAAGGAACTCCCATTGCCAGGGTGTCTGTTGCTTCAGGAAACATCAGTGGAGCGGGCCTTGCGGAGGGTGGGGGTTCCAGCCAGGCACAGAGCCCCCCCCTCCCCGCCCCCGGCCCCAGTGCCCTGCACCAGGGTGTGCATGTTAAGAGAAGCCAGAGCCGGCTTCTCTGACACATGTGAGGGTGGGGTGTCCCCTCTAGGCCTTCAGGTGGGCAGCATGGGGGATCCCAAGACCTCAGCGAAGTTGGGGTACGTATGTTTGGTGGCGTCTGAGCAAGAACTGAAGCCAGAAAGGTCAGCTGGGGCCAGAAGGTAAAGGGCTGACATGCCGAGGCCTTCCCCATGCCTGGTACATGGTTAGTGCTCAATGAATTATGGTATGTTATGTTCCAGGTCGGTGGGCGGCCTGGGCGATGCTCGGGGCAGGCCCAGCAATTCTGTCGGGGTACAGTTCAGAGGGAGGAGGCCGGCGAGTGCGTCGGGAAATGGAGGGTAGAGGCCACAGTGATTCTGGCCGCAGGTTTGACCCGATGGAGAGATGGAGAAGGGCGGTCTGCCCTTAAGGACACATTCAGCTTTGCGCTTGGGGATGGGCGGCCGGCCCAGCTGCATTAACCGTGACGGGGAAGCACATGGAGATGCGAGCTGCCCTCAGCTCAGCTCTGGGCACTTCCAAGAGGGGCTGAGGAGGAGGCCGGGACTAAGCACATCTCTGGTATTTAGCGATTAGGAGGCACTTCTTGGAGGGTAAATTGGAGGGGGATGCAATGAAACTGGTGAGCGTGTTGAGAGGAGGTACAGTGGGGAGGGGAAGCGGACACACGCTGGCCTCCTCGTCTTCATCCTTTTTTCTTGGGGAGCCTACCCCAGGGTCAGGGCCTTTCTTCCCTCTGTTCCTCTCTTCTTCCCCTGCTGCTGCCTTCTCTCCAGATTGGCTTCTTGGGCTGGTTCAGTCAGGGCAGTGTTGGCTTTGGGCCGCAAGGGGAGGCGCTGGCTGGCAGGCCAGAGCAGGGGTCAGGCAGTGGGGCATTCAGAATGAGGGTGGGATGCTCGCGCCAGGCCTGGGCCTGATTTCTCGAAGCTACTAGGCTTGGCCTGTCTGGGGACATGGGAGCTCCAGGCTCCCACCCTCCTTTTGCCATGGAAGCAGGAGGAAGAAGACAAATGTCTATTGCCCTGTGCCTCCCTCCTCTCCCACCCCTCCTCCACCTCCTCCCCCTCCTCCTCCTCCCTGCCTGGCTGAGCCAGCACTTTTTTCTTCTCTCCTTTATCTGCTCGAAAAGTACAGGGTGTTCTGTTTCTCCTGTGCATACAGATCAAGGAGCGGATGTTATTTATTTATTTATTTATTTCCCAAAGGCGAGAGAAGGACAGGCAGGCATGGGGGGGGGGGGGCATTAAGTAAGTCTTTTTCCTCAATAAGCCATTTTCTCATAAAATTAAAAAAAAAAAACAACAACGTGAAAGGAAAAGATGCCACAAGCCAACAGAACATAGTGGCTCCTCAGCCCCTCCTCTCCACCCTGGCCGGAGACAACAGGGCCCCGGAAGGTCCCGTTCAGGGTTCAGCTGAGGGCCTGGCCCACAGTAGGTGTTCCTGCCCCCGCGGTTTTCTCTGTCCCTTTCCGTTTGGACCCCGGGCTGTGCTGGCTCCAGGGGTTGATGTGGATGGCCGCAGAGGGGGACTCCTTGTCTCTCTGCCTCCCGTGGGCTGTGTGTAGGGCTTCTCTGGCTCCTTCCAAGGCCTGTCGAGGGAACAGGGATGTGGGATTCCTTGTGAAGATCAGAGGAACCGGTGACCCCCATGGCCCTTGCTTGCCTATTTCCACCCCTGTGCTGTTTGAATTTAAGGTCTCTGACACATTGGGAACTCGAGGTTCTTTCTGTGTTCCTCTTAAAGGCAAACTGCCCACCTGCCATTTCCCACCATGCATTTTTGAAGCCTCACCCAAAGGCATTCTGCTTATGATTTCGTTACAGAAATTTATAGGTGATTGTCACACTTGAGGCTCTTACAGATATTGTCAATCTTGTGACGTCCACACAGGGCCTTATTTGACTACCACAGTGTAGTGAGGACAAGCTGGCCCCTTCTGAGCCTAGCCAGGAGGTTCATGTAGCCGGCTGGCAAGGTGTTGCGGCCCAAGTGTGCTTCCCCTCTATCAGCTTCCAGCTTGACTAGACCCTGGCTTTTCAGAGGCGGTGGCCCACAGAGATTGGGGGTTCTGTGAAGAGATTTGAGAAGGGCAGAAAGGAGTGCCCCCCCCCCCCCCCCCGTTTCATCCTGGTCACACACGGGGCCGGGCCCCACAGGAACTTTTCAAAAAGGGGTTGTCACCAGCCAGGCGTGAGACCCCTGTGGCAATCCCCTCCTTTATTGTATAAGCGAGGCGGTTTGGGAGGGTGGCCCCCTGGGGGGGTGCGGATGGAGCCCTGAGACCAGGATGGAGGCCTCTCCCACCCCCTACCCCAGTCCTGGGGACCCAGGCACGCGGGCGGGGCGGGCGGCAGGTCCGGGTCACAACGGGGGGGGGGGGGTGGGGGCCGGTGCGGGGCAGGTGGCGTCCGCGGCCGCTCTGAGCACCCTCTGTGTTTACCAACCTGACGCCAGCCTGCGTCGCCTCGCGGACCCTTCCTCCCTCCGGCCGCCCTGGCCCCGGGTGCAGGCAGCCACACCATCGCCTCTGAGTTGAGTCCACGAGAAGGAGAACCTGGACGAGGGCAGGGTGGAAGGGGAGGATGCGGCCCGCCGGGCCCCGGGCACCCAGACGCAGACAGCGCCTCGCTGGAGGGAGCGGGCGGGGACGGTAGTAAGCCCCGACGGAGGAAGGAAAGGCAGAGCCAGACCCGGCTCCCCTGGAAGGGGGCGGGGAGGCCCGGCCTCCACGGGAGACTCAACCTCGGAGGGGCCGCGGGCGCCACCTTCCGGCCGTCTAGCGAACCGCGGGGCGCCGAGGCGGCCGGCCTGGGTCTGGGGGGGTTTGCAGGGAGTTTGCAGGGGGGCGTCTGGGGACGTGGCCATCCTAGGCCGGGTGCCTAGGTGTGGCCTCGGCAGGGGGAGTGGATGGTGGAGGCGTGAGGAACAGCTTCGCAGCCTCAGCGTATTCAGAAAAAGACCCCTTTGCTAATCCGATGATGATGAGAAGTTAGAGGGTGAGGTTCAAGGTGGGACGGAAGCTTTAGTGGTCAGATCATGAGATGAGAGGAGGTCAGTGTGTAGCTTCCCTTCCCTTCCCTTCCCCTTCCCCCTTCCCTTCCTCCTGCCCTTCTTCTCCCCCTTCCCCCTCCCCCCCTTTCTCAACAGCCCCCCCTTTAACCGCCCCCCCTTCCCAGCCAGGAATGGATATCTGAATAGTTATTGAGCTGCACACACATACTTATAACAAATCGCATGAATCCCAAATGTCCAAGCCAGTGGGTCTTTATATGCACGCTGTGTGGCCACCATTCAGATCAAGGTACATGTTCCTTCCACCCCAGAGAGTTCCCTCCTGATGCTTTTCAGTCATTCCCTTCCTCCCAATCTCTCTTCTCTCCTCACAGGTTCATTTTACCTCCTCATGAGCTTCACATAAGTGGAGTCATACAATACGTACTCTTTGGTTTCTGGCTTCTTTTGTTCAACCTAATGTTCGAGGGTATCGGTACCTTGGTTCTGTTTATTGCTGAAGAAAGAATATTCCCTTGTACAAAAATGCTACACATAGAACAATTTATTTACCCATTCTCCCATGCCTGGACCTTTGGGCTGTTTCCGTTTTTTGCTTTTATAAATAAAGCTGCTATGAACATTCTTTAGCATGTCTATTCGGTGGAATGTGCCCTGCTTCTCTGGGGCTTCTTCTTGGCGGTGTGACTGCTTCATCACTGGAAGGGTTATGCTGAGCTTTACTAGGTGTGGGAGACAGTTTTTTATTTTTATGTCCCCCGTCCACTCCGCTGCCCAGTAGCCACCTTCCGCCCACCCTTCCTCCTCTGTTGTTAGGTCCCGGGTACTATTAGAGTCTGGAGCTCCTGCCGCTGAAACTTCAGTAAAGACAATTGGAATCGAAGTTGCTTGGGCCAGGGAGGGAACGGGGACGGGACCAGAGCTGAGCGGCCCCCTGGGATGGCCCCGAGACACCTTCAAACCCTCGTGGTCACTCTGGGAATAGAAGAGCAGCTTCTCCCAGCACTGGGGCGATTCAGGGACCACCCCCCCTTGGCCGCCCCGCCATCAGCTCCCTAGCCTGGCGTCTCTGAACAAGCTGGCTTGGTGTAACTGTCAATTTGATGTCTGGCCTCTGGTGCCACGGGTCCTCACAGTCCACCGTTTCCTGGGCTCCTGATGCTGCTTTGCGGTGACTGAGGGGCTGGGCGGCTGAGGAAAACAACCAGAGACCTACCCGGAATAGCAGAGGCTGGTCCGATACCGGCCTCGTGGCACTTTCTGGGGGGAGGGCGGGACTACGTCCTGCCCACCAAATTGCCACTTCGTTCAGCCTGTGAAAGACTAGCAGAAAGCTGGAGGACAAGAGAAGAGGTGAAGGAGAAAGAGCGCCAGGGGACAACCACGCAAGGGAGGGAAAGTAGAGGCTCCAGCGCTGTGTGTGCAAGAGTCCTGAGGTCTGTGTGGGCGTCTCGGGGTCCGTGTGAGCGTCCCGGGGTCCACGTGAGCATCCCAAGGTCTGTACGAGCATCCGGGCTTGCTGTGAGCTGGACCACAGCAGCTGGGCTGGGGCAGCCTGGTTCAGGGTCAGCAGGGTCGATAGCTTCTCCTGACTTTGCCTTTTTTGCTCATCTCCTTCCTGGCTGGCTCTTGTCTCAGGTTCAGGGAAGAGCCAGTGCTAGCAGGTTTGGGATGGGATTGATGGGTTTCAGGGGCTTGCGGCGGGCTCCCTGCAGCCCTGCTTGCTTGCGGGGGGCCCACGGTGCCTCTGCCCCACCTCTCTCCTTCCCTCTGTCTGTCCTTCTCCCTGCCACATCCCTTGGAGATGGCTCCTCTTGTCCAGGTCTCAGGAGGGGCACGAGGGCTCGAGGTTCCCCCCTTGAGGACGGAGCTCACGAGTGTCCCTCAGGGCAGGTGGGAAGTAAAGGCAGAGGAGGGAAGCCATGACGCCCCTGCCCTCCCGCAGGTTCCTAGGAGGCCAGTGCGGACGGTATGCAAAGTTGTGAATCCAGTGGCGACAGTGCGGATGACCCTCTCAGTCGTGGCCTACGGAGAAGGGGACAGCCTCGTGTGGTGGTGATCGGCGCTGGCCTGGCTGGCCTGGCTGCAGCCAAAGCACTTCTGGAGCAGGGCTTCACGGATGTCACTGTGCTTGAGGCTTCCAGTTGCATCGGCGGCCGCGTGCAGAGCGTGAAACTCGGTGAGTGCTCTCCCCCCCGCATGCCTAGGCCAAGGTCATCTTTTGTCCTTCAGTGCTCTGGCCCTGCCTGGAATCTCAATATTTTGGCTTTCCCCCTATGGTAAATGTTCCACCATGCATGCTGCCTGGGCATTTGCCAGAAGCTTCCTTTGCCCTTTGAGCAACCCTCTGAGGTGGGCAGGACGGGGCTCTGGCCTTCATTTTTGGCACATGACCTAGAGTTTACAGTGTTCAGGAAGGAGAGGACACCCAGACCAAACTGTCTTGGCGGTGGGTGGACCGGTCTCTACTTCTCAAGAAGAGGCATTCTGTAAGTGCTTAGGAGTCATCCGCTCTTGCGCGTGAATTAATACATCACGGCGGAGAACTAGCCCTGGGGCGGTAGGAAGGAGCTCAGGGAGGTGGAGGTGGATGGGATCTGTGGGTGATGGGCAGGTCTTAGGATTGTCTGGGAAGAGGATCCGCCTGGGTCGCGGAGTAACGAAGACCTTAGAGAAAGGAGCCAGGAAAGAGACTCACCCCAGGGGTGGTCGGATTTTGCCGGGGGGCCTAAAGGGTGGGGAACTTGCCTGAAATGCAGCTGGAGGTCAGCGCTTCCCAGCCAGGGGGTCTGGCCAGCAAGAGGCCGAGGGGGTAGGGACGACGCGTGAGGTCCCGAGGCACGTGCTACGTGGAACCCCCCAGAGGATTCTGTATCTGGGTCCGTTCCCACGGGAGCAGCAAGGCCACGCAGTTCGCACGGGCCCCCGTGCACGGGCTCAGAGACGGAGGTGGTCGGGCTTGGAACAAGCAGAGGCTGAGGACCCACGGGGGGCCCTTTCCTCTTTCAGAAACTTTGACGCATTGCTAGTCTTCTAGAGCATTTCCTGGAAGGCGTATATGAGGTTGTGTCCGTCTCTGGCTGGCACACACAGGAGTGTGTGTTGGCAGTGAGGGTGACAGTGCCGTCCAAGGTGCTCGTAAACCTGGGGACGGCCAGCAGGGAAGCCCTGGGACTCTTTGCTCGACATCTGATTGGCTGGCTGGGAGCCTTCGGGAAGGGGCGCAGCCCTGGTCGTGGTTCTTGAGTCTTGATAAGACATTCCGTGTGCGACCTAGAAGCAGGAGATGAGAGGCCCCGTGGCCTTGTCTCAGGGGTCGCCGACCGAGGAGACACGCCGTGCATGGTACCAGCAGCGGGAACCAGAAGCCTGGGGCTGCGGGAAGCCGGGGGCGGCACCCTCTACCCATCTGTCGGCGGCGGAAGCCTTCCCGTGCCGGGGGAGCTTTGAGCTGGGCGGAGGTGGGGCAGAGGTAGAAGGAGGAGGGGGCCATATGCGTGGAGTGATGTATGCGAAGAAGATCGAGGCAGATCCTGGCGGGACCGCGGACAGCACACCCCGGGAAGGGCGGACTTGCGCGTGTCTGTGCGCAGACTCGCAGGGCAGATCGCCCAGGCTGCGGTTGGACCTGCTTCAGTGTGAGACGCTAGCCGAGAGTCTCAGGGGTATTGAGGCATCGAGGGCCAGAGGCTCCAGGGACACTGTGGGGCAGAGGAGGAGACCTTGGATGCAGGGGTGTTAAGGATCATGGCGGCCCGAGAGGCCGGTAGCAGAGGGCAGGAGAGATCTTCAGATACGGTTCTGCCGCCCCCCCCCCCCCTTGCAGAGCCGGGCCAATAGAGGTGGGGTGCCGACCTTGCGGTCGACCTCAGGCTGTTCGCCTCAAACCTGCTTTTGCCATGTGTCGAGCCAGGAAGGGTGGCCCGTGCTTGGATGTCCCTACCCAGTGGCTGTGTGATTTGGAGCTCCCTGGCATGCCCTGGGGTGGGCCCAGGCCCCTCCCTGAGGTGCCACCCCCCTTCTTCCCTTGCGAGCTCAAACCAGGCAAGACACCTTGGGGAACCTCAAGCCTGGAGGCAGGGCACTGGGTTTTTTAGGTTTTTTTGTGCCTTTGGGTCTGCCCACTTTTCCTGGACCAAGGGACATACATTCCTGCCTTCCCCTCCAGAGACACGAGGGAATTCTGTCTCACTGACTGTGACAAAAGGCTGTGGCACGCTTTTTCTCTTGCTCTGTGTTTGGTACGTACTATATACAGAGCTATTGTTAGTAACTGGTGGTTTAATTAGAAACAACCCAGGAGAGTGAGGACACGTGAAAAAAAGGATGTCTAGTTCGTGGGGTGAGGGGTGATGCTGTTGTCTGTTAACGGCACATCGGATAGCGATTGCTGCCTAACAAATCACCCCCAAATGTAGCAGCTTAAGGCAGCACCGCTTTATTTGCTTAAATTCTGCAAGTCGTGAATTTGGGCCAGACTAGGTGGTTCTTCTGCTGGTCTTGCCTGGATCTCCCACTCAGCGGCAGGCATCTGGTGGCTTGGCGGGGGCTGGTGTGTCTAAGCAGCCTTACCCATTTGTCTGTCGTCTGGTTGGCACTGGCTTTTTGGCTGGGCCACACATCTCTGGCAGGATAAGCCTCTCCAGGGTGGCCAGATTCTAAGAGGGCGAACGTGGAAGCCCGAGATCTCTTGAGGCCTCCGCTCTGAAGCCACAGACATCACTTTCACTGCATCCGGTTACTCGAAGCAAGTCACGAGGCCAGCCCAGATTCAAGGGGGTGGGGAGACAGACCCCACCTCTCGATGGGAGGACCGGCAAGGTCATGTTGCAAAGGGCCATGTGTACAAGGATAGGAGGAATTATTGTGATCATCTTGGCAAAAAACTTAGCTGCACATGATATCTTGAATCAGTCCTCCAAAATAAGACACACAAAAAATGTTCCTCTGTTTTCTTTCATTGTTTCAACATCTTTGGGAGCTAGGCAAGGAAGGTGGCAATGTGCCACAGTCCCTGCAGCATCAGAAGAGGAAACTGAGCCCTGGGCACAGATGCCTCAGGCTGAGTTGAGAGAGGGGTCGCTTTCTGTCTGGGACAGGGGTTTAGACTCGGGGCCATTGGAGATGTGGAGGAATTGGAGTAAGGTCAGATGAGGATGTTGAGCCAGAGGCCCTCCCCCTGGGTCTCCTTATTGGGTGTTGCAGACGACCTCTCTCCTCTCGCTGGGACCACTGTACCCTCAGGTGCCCGCAGATTGTCTCCTGAGGGAGAGTCGCCCCTGAGGAAGGAGGGGTCAGTGTTTGGTGCTGTGTTAGACAAAGGTGGGATGGAAAAGGACAGCCTTCCAACTAGTCCAGTGAAGTGACTCTGGGGCAAATCACAAAGTCATTCAGGGTGGCCCCTATCTCAGCTACATGGCGGAATCCATTTCGTGCCATGTGTAGTTTCCACTGGGAACTCTTCACTGAAGGCTTTGATTGGTTGCCAGACGGGACCTAACTCCCTTTCTGCCCTGTTTTGGGGATGGAAGGAGCCTCCTGGAGGAAGAGGGCTGAGGCAGTGTTCTGGGCCTCTCTGAAGAAGCCCCTGCCCCTCTAAGGGCCTGTTGTTGTCACCATCAGGACACGCCACCTTTGAGTTGGGAGCCACCTGGATCCATGGCTCCCATGGGAATCCCATCTATCATCTAGCAGAAGCCAATGGCCTCCTGGAAGAGACAACTGATGGGGAGCGCAGCGTGGGCCGCATCAGCCTCTACTCCAAGAATGGCGTGGCCTGCTACCTCACCAACCGTGGCCGCAGGATCCCCAAGGACGTGGTTGAGGAATTCAGCGATTTATACAACGAGGTGAGGTGTTAGCAGGGCAGCTGGATGTGGGAGGCAGGGAGCAGCCTGGCAGTATGGGGGGGAGTTGGGTGACCTGTGGGGTCTTCTGTGATTCTGGTCATGTTTTTGCATCCTCTCTGGGCCCTGTATTTGGAAAATCAGGACAATTTGAGGACAGAAGGAAGATGATGAGTGGGGAAGTACTAGGTAAGAGACCACCGATACAGATGATTAAATATTTCTTCAGAAAGGCCTTAAACATCTTTTATTAGGGGGTGCCTGGGTGGCTCATTTGGTTGAGTGACTCTTAATTTCGCCTCAGGTCATGATCTCAGGGTCTTGGGATCAGCTGCGTTGGGCTCTGCACTCAGCAGGGAGACTGCTTGAAGATTTCTGTCCTTCTCCCTCTGCCCCAACTCCTGCTCTCTCTCAAATAAATAAATAAATAAATAAATAAATCTTTAAAAAATCTTCTATTAGACTTATTACTAGGTGCTCGGGTGATGATTGTTGTTATTATTGCTTTTGGATACTCTTGTAGGTGGTAATTTTTTAAAAGTTTACTTTCTCGTTTTTTTCTAGCATATCGAACTATAACCGATTATTATATATTGATTTAGCTACCTTGACAAAGTATTATTTTAATGCTAATATTGTATCTTTAACATTAATTTATATTCTAATAGTGCTTTGGAATTTTATGTACATACTATACCAAAAAATGGCATTTTTTCCCCTTCTTTCTAATCCTCAGACCTACATTGTGCAGTAGAACTTTCTACAAGAATGGAGATGTTTTAGACCTACTTTATCCAGTAGGGTAATCACTAGCTACTTGTGGCTCTTGAGCTCTTAAAATGTACCTAGAAAAACAGTGAGGAACTAAATATTTAATTTAACTAACTTTAAATTGCCACAGGTGTTTGGTGGCTATTGTATTGGACAGCATAGTCTAAGACAACTTATTTCTTTTCTTGCCATATTGCACTGGCTAGTGTTTCTAGTAGAGTGTTGGATAGCAGTGGCAAAGGCACATATCCTTGTCTAATTCAGGTTTTTAAAAAAGTGTTCATGTTTTTAGTATCTTTCAGTATTGCTGTGAACTGCACTTAGCAAGCAAGGTAGCATGGAGGTCTTGCCTTCTGATAGCTTCTTCTTCCTTTTTTTTTTTTTTTTTTAAAGATTTTATTTATTTATTTAACAGAGAGAGAACACAAGCAGGCAGAGAGGCAGGCAGAGGCAGAGAGAGGAGCAGGCTCCCTGCGGAGCAAGGAGCCCGATGCGGGACTCGATCCCAGGATGCTGGGATCGTGACCTGAGCCGAAGGCAGCTGCTCAACCAACTGAGCCACCCAAGTGTCCCCCTTCTGATAGCTTCTTATTTGTAGTGTAATGACCCTTCACCGCAGGTCAGCAAGTTGGCCAGCAAGCACCTATTGCACATTTTCTGTCTCTTGGGCGTGGGGAAGGAGAAATGACTTTTGCTTTGAGGATAGTCCTTGCTCAGTGGAAGGCAGGCACAGTGTGACTTCTCTGTGCACCACGAGGTATATTGTGTGCAGTTCCGTGGTGGCTTCACAAGAAATATGCAGCCTTCCTTCAAAGGTGACAACTTTGGAGGGTGACTCATTTGAATCTATTCGACTTGTTAACAAAATAAATGAGTTCATGCTCTAGTATCATATAGAACTCAGTCCCTGGCACAAGATTACCTCGATTCAAATACTAGTTCTACCATTTATGAGCTGTATGATCTTGAGCAAGTTGTTGAGGCTCTCTGACTCTTACTTTCCTTATCTATAAAATGGACACAGTTCAATCTACTTCAGGGCATCATGAGGATTAAATGAGATCCTGATGAAAAGTGCTTACTGAGAATTGGGGAAGGGATTTTCCGCTGTTACAGGCCTGTGCCGTTTCCCTTGGGGATACTGGGACGATGCCATTTAATCCAGGACAGGTGACTGTACCCCTATGACAAATCTCTGTTCAGTGAAGGCTA
The DNA here is from genome assembly GCA_028533885.1 of Nasua narica. Lineage (NCBI taxonomy): Eukaryota > Metazoa > Chordata > Mammalia > Carnivora > Procyonidae > Nasua > Nasua narica. Next base: position 94,774,038 of record CM052811.1, on the reverse strand, counting down.
TCCCAGTTGGTGGCTGACACAAAGAATCAGATCGATGGGCTAAATCTGTCACTCCCAGCGCACATTTCGGCCTTTAGTCAACACAATCTAAGGACTGGCTGCCATGTTGCTTATCGCCACAGGGGGAAAAAAAAAGCCAGGGAGGAGGAGGCAAGCCTAAAGCCTGACTCCTTGGCAGTGGTGCTGGGTGAGGAATTTGCTGAGGACTCCCGTTAAGGCCAAATGCCCAGCATCTTGTGACTGGAGGGAGGAAAAGCAAACAATTTAATTCATTTTCTTTGTCATATTGTATACTTCAGAGACATGTTTAATTCATATTTCTAGCTCATGGGGAGGCTTTCCCAACTTGAGTGGGACGGTGGGGGATGGGCGACGTCACCTTCCTTCCTCTAGGGTGCCTGTCCCGGGGCTGGGTTACAGCAGACCCCATTCCCATGGACCAAATTCAAACTCACTTTAGGATGGGGAACACACCACTAATTGACACCAGCCCCAGATGCTTGACCAAGGAGCCCACATTTGCCAGCGTCCTGGGAGGGAGAGTGGGCGTGTGTTCACGCTCACAACCCTTCAGTGACGTCAGGGTCCAGAGCCCTTGACGCGACTCTTAGTCTCTCATGCCTCGCCCCTGCCTGCCTTTTCAAAGTCATCTCTTGTCACTTTCTCTTTCCTGGCCGTCCACTTGGGCAAGACTGAGCCACTTACGTTCTCTCCTCTCCCTCATCTTTTCCTCTCTCTCACCGCCAGCTGTCCCAGGTCATCTGGGTTCGTTCAACAACCCCTGGGTTCTTCCCCGGCACAGCGTCTCATGTAGAAACAGCCCAGTTATGATGTCTCCCCACTTTGAGCGAGGGCAGGGGAGCATCCTTCTTGATGGTGGTTATATTCTGTGTTTGGCACAGCCCAGGAATTGTTCGTTGAGTGAACGCTGGGGCTCAGAACTTACCCGCTAGGGATGCCATGCCTGACCCAGGAATAGCTTCCTTTCCCCAAGGAGATGAGACCAGTGTTCGGTGGGAATCACATGCCAGGCAGGGAGGGGAAGCAAGGGGATCGTGCTCCAAGGGACGGTTTGTTGCTTTCTGTTGATAAGGTGTGGGTTGGAGTTCTTGCCAAGATATGCCTGTGAAATTTATTTTCATTCCTCGGCACCCGGGGGCCTCCCTCCCTACCACATGTCCTGCCCCGGCATGGCCATCCTGCTTAAACATCCTGGGTCCCGCAGTAAAAGGGGCACTTTGTGTGGACCCGAGCAGCACGAGGGAGGGTCTCCTGGGAGGTCAGATTTTTAGGGCTCCTTCTGCTCCCTCTCCCCCGAGGACACCAGCCAGGCCACAGTTCCAGACTGCCCTCCTGGGAGAGGGTGAAGCAGATTCGCTTGGCCAAGAGTTGTGGGGAAAGGGTTTGGGCATTTGGTTCTGGGAAAAAGGAAATGGGTGCAGACCTGGGTTCTCCAGTGGCTGGTTGGCTTGGCCATAGGGTGCCCTTGGTGGCCGGTCAGTGGGGGGGAGGGGGAGGTGGCAAACATTTTGCTCTGTTTTCAGCAAGGGCCCAGCAAGAGACCCAGGGGGTCCTAGAGGGCAGGGGGTCCTAGAGGGCAGTCGGGAAGCAAGGACGCTGGCTATGCAAGGCAACTTGTAAGCCTGAGCATTGGACCTGTTGGTGCAGCCAGAGTGCTGCACCCTGGGCCACACGGATTCACCAAGGGGGAGGAGCCGTGGGCTCAGCATATCCGGGAACACCTGGAAGGTGGGGACTTCTGAGTTGGGGTTCTTTGGTCTGAGATGGAGGTGGGATGAGGGGGTGTGTTTTCAGCCTCCTGGGGGTCTCTCTGGCAGGTCTATAACTTGACCCAGGAGTTCTTCCGGCATGGTAAACCAGTCAATGCTGAGAGTCAGAACAGCGTGGGGGTGTTCACCCGGGAGGAGGTGCGCAACCGCATCAGGGATGATCCTGAGGACCCGGAGGCCACCAAGCGCCTAAAGCTCGCCATGATCCAGCAGTACCTGAAGGTATCCTTGTCCGCCCAGAACTTTGTTGAATACTAGTGCTGATGGGAGGAAGACCGATTCTGGGGAGTCTGGGTCCAAGGAGGGCGGCGCTGCTTCGAGGTCCTCTTCCGACCCCTGCCCGACCCCGGTGGTCACCCCGCTCCTCTCTGGCTCTTCCCACAGGTGGAGAGCTGTGAGAGTAGCTCCCACAGCATAGACGAGGTGTCCCTGAGCGCCTTCGGGGAGTGGACCGAGATCCCCGGCGCCCACCACATCATCCCCTCGGGCTTCATGCGGGTTGTGGAGCTGCTGGCCAAGGGCATCCCCGCCCACGTCATCCAGCTGGGGAAACCCGTCCGTTGTGTGCACTGGGACCAGGCCTCGGCCCGCCCCCGGGGCCCTGAGATTGAGCCCCGCGGCGAAGGTGACCACAACCATGACGCCGGGGAGGGCGGACAGGGGGGAGAGGAGCCCCGGGGGGATGGGCGGGATGAGGACAAGCAGTGGCCGGTGCTGGTGGAGTGTGAAGACTGCGAGGTGATCCCGGCGGACCACGTGATCGTGACCGTGTCGCTGGGCGTGCTCAAGAGGCAGTACACCAGCTTCTTCCGGCCTGGCCTGCCCGCCGAGAAGGTGGCTGCCATCCACCGCCTGGGCATCGGCACCACCGACAAGATCTTTCTGGAATTCGAGGAGCCCTTCTGGGGCCCCGAGTGCAACAGCCTACAGTTTGTGTGGGAGGACGAGGCGGAGAGCCGCACCCTCACCTACCCGCCCGAGCTCTGGTACCGCAAAATCTGCGGCTTCGACGTCCTCTACCCGCCTGAGCGCTACGGCCACGTGCTGAGCGGCTGGATCTGCGGGGAGGAGGCCCTCGTCATGGAGAAGTGCGACGACGAGGCGGTGGCCGAGATCTGCACGGAGATGCTGCGGCAGTTCACAGGTGTGTCCCCTCTCCTCCGGCCTCCCTGTCCCCCCTCCCGCCCTCTGCTCCGCCCTCTGCCTCTCCTGCACCTGCTGTGGCTCACGCAACCCTGGATCCTGCCGCCCAGGGGCGTGCCCACTGGGAGAGAGGCTGCGGGGTGCCTGGGCTCCCGGGCTCCCAGATGGCGGGCTCCTCCTCGCAGCCCCCCTTTGGAACTTGAAACACTCAGAACCTTGGGCGCTGTGTTTCATCTAAGGGCTGATGGTAAAAAACTTAGGTATCCCCTGCAAACCTCAGATTGCCCGTTTCCTACCCATACTGTCCTGCTAAGAGATAGATTTGCGTTTCACTGTCTGATTGTTTTAGTTGAACATTTTTTTTTTTTCATCCACTACCCCAGAAGAGCCTCACGAGAACCCCTGAAGTGGGAAGGGGAAACGCGATGATCTGGAATATTTTTTCATGCAGGAAAATTAGGGCCCCCGCCACAGAGATGAGCTGTCTTGCCAGGAGTGTCCGCAAGGGGGCGCCGCGGGGGATAAAGAGCTGGAGCCCCCAGCCCGGCTCGCTCCTCCTGCGCCCTCCATGCCTCCCCGTGGGGGGCCTGGCCTTCTTGCACCCCCGGCCCTGGACTGCCAGTGGCCTGCTCCGGGGTGTCTTGCGTGTGCAGCCGTTTCTTATCTTCCTTCCCCTTGGCTCTTCCAACTCCCCACCAGGGAACCCCAACATTCCAAAACCTCGGCGAATCCTGCGCTCGGCCTGGGGCAGCAACCCCTACTTCCGAGGCTCCTATTCGTACACGCAGGTGGGCTCGAGCGGCGCAGACGTGGAGAAGCTGGCCAAGCCCCTGCCCTACACCGAGAGCTCCAAGATGGCGGTGAGCGTGGGCGCGGGGCGCGGGGGCCGGGGTGGCGCTGGGGGCCTGGGGGCAGGTACCGCGGATGCGGGTTCGGTCCGCGGGGAGAGGGCGGCGGTGCTCCCTGAGGGGTGCCGAGCGGAGACGGATGGAGTGGCTCCGGTGTTGAAGGAGGAAGCAAGGACACGTGGCCTTAACATCTGGAAGAAAAGATGGGATCAAAATTGGAAGGTTAAACGCTTTATTGAGGTGGTAGAAGCGGAGCCCTTTCACCCTCTGCCGTCCCTTACGGTCGCCATTAGCCACATTTCATCGAAATCAATTAAAATTGAAATTAATGTATTAAATATTTAGTTCCTTGGTTGCACTGGCCACTTTTCAAGTTTGATAGTCACGCGTGCCTAGTGGCGGCGGTGTTGGATTGTGTAGCTAATGGGGCATTTCTGTCGCCACGGAAAGTTCTCTCGGACAGCACCGATTCCATAGAAGTAAGTTTCCCCAATATTATTTACTTCTTTTCCCTAATATGTTTCAGAAAAGAAAATTGAGAATACTGACCCTCCCCCGCATTATATCAACTATATAATAAAGCATAGAGAAAGGAATAAATCTGAGAGAGACGATTGGATGTATTTCTGGTCTTACCCAATGGATTTCGAGTTTCCCCCAGCAAGCTACACATAAAATACAAACCCCAGCAGAGTTACATGTAGAGCAATTCTTTGGCTTAAGGGGTGAAGAGGATTCCCCACCTGTGTTGTGCATGGCCTGGTTGGGCTCAGCCGGAGAGAGGAACAGTCCTTGCTTCTGCCCCAGCCTCCCTCATGAAACCCAGACCTTCTTTTGTCATCTGCATCAGTTAGGACTAGTGCCTACAGCACAAAGCAAAACAACATGAAGATAACTGGGGCTTAACCCAGACAGAGTCTCCTATCCTATAAGGGGAAATGCAGAGGTAGGTGTCAGGACCCTGTGTCATTGGCACCCGGCTCCATTTTCAAGGCCACTTTGTGGTTCTCGAGGGCTGCGAGGCTGCCACTCTGGTCTGGGACAGGAGGAGGCAAAAGAGGGGAACCCCTTGGGGCTGAGGCAGTCCCTCTAAGAAGACAGTGCACTGGAAGCTGATTGGCCAGAATTAAGTCACGTGCCTAGAGTAGCTGGAAAGGGGTTGGGATGCATCGTTTTTTATTCTGGATGGCAATGAACCCAATCAAAGATCAGGGCTTTGTGACGGAAGAGAATGGCTGTGGAGGAGGCAGCTTGTCTCCTGCCCCAGTACGCCTCCCCCTGCTCTACTCCAGCAGACTACCCTGCAGGCTGCTTCTTGGTGGTGGGTTAAAGCTTCCCTACTCCAAGTGAGTGGTCCGTGCCCCAGCGGCACCGGCATCATGGGGGAGCGCCTTAGAAACGCAGGCTCTCGGCATCCCCTAGACCTGCCGAATGAGCGACAACAGGCTACCAGGGTCCCCAGTGGGTGCCTGTGCACGTTCAGGTTGAAATACAGCAGGCTAGAGTCCCAACTCAAGCTTGGAAGGCAAGCACTCGTTTTTTGGCCCGTACTCCACCTAGACAGCTTCTGTTTTCTCCAGGTTGAGCCCCAGCCGTACCAAAGTTCTCACTGTCCCTTGCTCTACTGCATTTTTGCCCCCATTTTTTCCTTCTCCCTGAAACGTCCTTTGCCTGTTTGTTTACCTAGCATCTTCTGGGAAGCAGCCCAAAGATCCTGGCCTCTGGGAAGCTGTGTGCGATCCCCCTTATAGTGGGCCTCTTTTCTGGGCTCTCAGCACCTTGCCCAAAGACCTATTGTGTCACACGTGACGCTGTTCAGTAATTGGGTTTCGTGTCTGGCTTCCCCACCAGCAAGGAAACTCCTCAAAGCAGCAGCCCGGTCACCTTTTATCTTCCAAGTGCTCAGAACGGTCCCTGGACCCTAATAGGGGCTCCATAAAGGTTTGTTAAATCACCGCCTAACTTTATCGAGGGCTTCCATTCTTCCAGGTTCTAAGTGCTTTAGATACATTACTTCCATTAATCCTTACAGCCCCCGGCAGAAGCAGGTGGTATAAACCCACGTGGCAGGTGACAAAACCAAGGCTCAGGGAGGTTAAACCACTTGCCCTGAATTCGCTAGCACGAGGCGCAGCGAGCCTCGGAGCCTGCAGAAGCAGGACTCCTCACAGCATCGGAGCAGAGAAGACCTGAGGCCTGGATGTCCGGGGAACAAGCAGGGGAAGGTGGCCGGGTGGGATGGGCAACTCCTCATCCCGTGGAAGCAGCAATGCCTGCATCTCTGATGGCCGCTGTCTGACCTGTGGTGTGGATGGGGGGTTTCCCGGGGCGGACAGGTAGCCTCCCGGCCTCTCTCGCTCCTCCACCCTCACTTCCCCGTCCCCCGGCCCAGCCCATGCAGGTGCTGTTCTCGGGTGAGGCCACTCACCGCAAGTACTACTCCACCACCCATGGTGCTCTGCTCTCTGGCCAGCGTGAGGCTGCCCGTCTCATCGAGATGTACCGGGACCTCTTCCAGCAGGGGACCTGAGGGCCCTCTTCACTGCCCAGCGTGTCCCTTACACAGCCACTAACTCGCGACTGCCAGCCCTGCCCCTCGCTGCTGCGTCCTCATTTTCTAATCCTCTGCAGACTGGATTTGTATCTTTGGTAGCAGTAGACCCCTGACTGGCTCCAGATCTGGTCGTGTAGCTCTTCCTTTTCTCCACGCCCGGTGGGGACCAGGGCGGGGCCCGCTGACTTACCTCCGGCCTCCCCACCTGCCTCGTTATTGTAAGTGCCTTCAATACTTCGCGTTTTGGGATAATAAAAGAGGCTTGCCCTTCCCAGGCTCCTTAGCTTCTCTCTTCTTCCGTTTACCTCAGCCTCTTGATGTGTATGTGTGTCTCTAGTTTTTTGTGGTTGTTGTCGTTGTTGTTTTTTTTGTTCTTTTTTTTTTTTTTAAGCCCATCCTTTCTGAGTGAGGGGCTGGTGGGAGGGCTGTGACCTGGCCGTGTCCCCAGAAGGTACGGTGTCTGCCTGTACTGGAAGGAGTAGCCCCGCACCTCAGTCTGTTGGCGGTTGTTTGCCTTCCTGCTGGCGAGACCCCTCAGGGCTCAGGGCTCCTCACTCCTCAGCTCAGCTCCTTCGGGAAGGGCCTGTGTCTGCCCACTGGCCCTTTGCTGGACCTCTCAGAGCCCGACTGGGTGGCGTGGCCACATGGAGTGAAGGTGAGTTCTGCGGGAGGGGACATCTGCCATGGCTCCCTGCCGAGCTCAGGTGTGTTAATTAGTCGTGAGTGTCACCCGGCCGTGGGGCCCTAGGTCTGTCTGGCCTTTGGGGTGGCCGCTGTTGACTTCGGGGAAGGAGGAGCGCTGGCCATTTTGGGGGGATTTTCTGAAGCGTGGCCCACCTGGTGTATATTCCGAGGGCCTATCACTTATCGGGGGTGTTAGCCTTTTCTGCTTTGTTTGCCGAGCGAAAGCACACACACACTCACACACACACACACACATATCTCCCCACTTGCGCGCAGGCACACACTCACCTGTACTTACGTGTGTGAGTACACACGCACGCACCCCCACACGATATATACCACCCCGCCCCCTTACACCAACACACAGCCACACGTACATACACACGCACAGAGCCTTAAAGAATGTTTAGTCATGTTCTTCCTCCAGACTGCTAATGACAGAGTTCGAATGGTCTAGAATTAAGGGATTTGGGTGGGAGAGGAGGTTGTGAGCCCCCCAGGTGGGCCCCCCCTGGTCGAACCCAGTGAACTTAGGCTGGGCCCCTTTCTCAGAAGTGGAGGGCACGGCTCCTGCCGTGACCCCACAACTTCTCCCCTGTTGCCCCTGGTGATGATGGAGCTGTCCCCGCTGTGGGCGCACCCACGTCCGCTGACACACACGCCCCCGCACGCACCCCCCCCCCATGTGCGCACCGCTCCCAGGCACCCTGGCTTTCCCGCGGTGGGTCCCCCTGGAGCTCACGTCAGGGACTCGCCCTCACCTGACATGTAACTTAGAAAATTGTAAGTGTAGAAACGTTTTTTGAGAAGAGGTTCTATTGATGTGTTGCAAGCTCAAAGGTCATGAGAGGGCCTCTGGGAACGTCACCAGGGGCCTGGCTGCTCCCCGCAGCCCATGTTATTAGTGCCTTGTGCCTTCATTTCCAGTATGCCAATGTAGATATGGGCCCTTCTCGCTCCTTTTTACACAAAAGTGACCAAGTATTCATCCCGTCCTGCATTTTGCTGGTTTTAGTTAACATAATGTATCTCGGAGATCTTTGGTAATGGCGCTTTTATGCAGATGATGTAAATTTGGACTTTGCTGTGGTCGGGGCGGGGGCCCGGGGGTTGTCTCCTTCCTGGCCCACAGTCACTTTGCAGGAAGCACTGTCTGTTGACTTCACCTTGGGAGGCCCTCACCCAGTGTGCACCACCCCCCCCCCGTCCTGGATTTTCCCCACTGACTAAGGTGGGGTGGATAGAAGTTGCCTGGAACGTAAGGATGGGGGAAGAAAGTAATAAGTAGATGCCCCAGATCACCAACAGAGGAATTTTAAAGGGCTCCGTGAGGGTGAAAGGGCCATAAAATATTCCGTGATTGCATGTTGGGCAGCTTCAGGTGTGGGCAAGGGGGAGGCAGGGAATATTCACTTAGAGCCAGCCTCCTGCCAGGCAGGGCGTCAGTCGTGAATGCTGGGTACACGGGCCTCTTAATTTGATCTGGAGGCCAACTCCGGGGGGGGGGGGGGAGGGCGATTTATCCCCACGGGGAGACAAAGCCTGTAAGAGTTAAGTAATGGCCCCCAAGGTCACTGAGGTCTGACTCCTATCGCAGGCTCTTTCTATTTACTGCACTGGAAAGAAGAGGCTGGTGCTGGAAAAAAGTGGCCATGGGCCTGCGGTACTGGGAAACTATGTGTCAGATTCCGTCAATAGGAGAACCGACTATGGTACGTCCATACAATGGAATACTATGTACCAATAGAGAAACCCGAGTTGATATTTGAAACATCGATTCATCTCTAAAACGTGAGGTTGAGTGAAAGAGGCCAGACACAAGGCTATATACTGTATGATTTTTTTAATATGAGGTTCAAGAACCGACAAAACTAACCATAGTGTCAGATACGAGGGGACAGGTAGTGCCTGGGATGCTTTCTGGGTTGCAGAAATGTTCTGTATGTTGACCTGGATGGTCGTGGAATGGGTACACACGTTCGTAAAGATGCGCTGGGTTATGCACTGAAGATTTAGGCACTTTTCTGTGTGCATGATATAACTCAATTTAAGAAGTTTAAAAAAGAAAAAAAGAAGTTTAAAAAAGAGTCTGAGGACACCCATCCCCCCACCCTACCATCCCAAAATACACGGTCGTGTTGGCCCAGTGCGTTTCCTCCTTGCAGCAGAGAGGACACATCCCGAGAGCAGATAAAGGGAGGAAGGACCTACTTATGTCCCCCTGGCTGCCTTGTGATAAGGACCGGCCTTGTGTTTACTAGCATGTCACCCTTTATCAGACCCCTGGCCTGTGTCCCCTCATCCGGGCATCGGCAGTGGGGTGAGGGAGGCAGGGATTGTCCCACAGCAGAGGAGATCAGGGTTCTCAGAACAGCCTGGACTGTTCAAGGCCACGCAGCTTGGAGCCCACGTCATCCGAGGGGGAGGGAGCCACCTGGGAGGAAGGGGGGGGACAGGTGCGGGAGGGGTGGCCCGGAGAGTTGGCCACAGCCTTCCGGGGAGCCACCTCCGCATCGAGCGATCACATAACGTGGGGCGCATTTATGGTTTGCAGCTCCTCCACTCATAGATGCGAAAGCAGATAAAAGCAAGGGCCATTCAGAAGCAAGACAGACTAGACGCACCACGAACAGGATGAGTTCCTCGCTGTGACTAAGCCTCTGAGGCAGCCTTGGCATTGAGGGACGCTCAGAGGACTCTCTCAGGGGTGGCAGATGTGATGCGCAGGCCACCACCCACGTCAAGCCTGCTCAACAATTCCTGTCCCCCACAGAAGGGCACTTGAGAGGAAATGTCTCTGGCCCGGGATTCTAGGAGGATGTCTTGTGCCGTGGGCGTCGGTGAACCATGCACCAGGCATTCAGCTGTGGTCTTGTGGAAGCCTCAGAAATGTTCCTTCCAGGGACCCAGGGGGTACTTGGCAGGTACTGTGTCTTCCCACCTTGGCCAGTGTGGGACAGGTTAGCAGTTAGCTCCTGCTTTGTGGGAGCCGCGTGGAATGTCTGTGCAGCCCACGAGCAAATGTGGGAGAGAAGCATTTCTAGTTTGAGGCACCCTGCATTTACTTGGGCCTGTCGAGATGAGCCTGGGGCTAACCCTGAGGTACAGAGCAAGGTGGGCTGCTGGTTCACTTCTAGAAAACCGCCTGCTTAATTAATGGTCTGCCAAACATAATGGTAGAGTTGCAGGAGGCAGTGCTTTCTCATCGTGACTGGCTGGGCTGTTTGTTGAGGCTACTCCCGATTTGTGTAGGGTAATCGAATCTCAACAGATGGGAGGAACTGTGGCCCTACTAAGGTGTCATCTGGGACATCTAAGCTCATGGTGGGCATATAATAGAAGAAGGGAAGGGGCTGGTCACAAGCCCTGCTTCATACTGTCTAACTGGAGATGTGGATTTTTTTTTTTTTTTTTAAGATTTTATTTATTTGAGAGACAGAGAAAGTGAGAGAGAGCATGAGAGGAGAGAAGGTTAGAGGAAGAAGCAGACTCCCCGTGGAGCTGGGAGCCCGATGTGGGACTCGATCCCAGAACTCAAGGATCATGACCTGAGCTGAAGGCAGTTGCTCAACCAACTGAGCCACCCAGGCACCTCAATGTTTTGTTTTTATTTTATTATTATTATTATTATTATTTTTAAATTTTATTTATTTATTTGGCAGAGAGAGAGAGATCACAAGTAGGCAGAGAAGCAGGCAGAGAGAGGAGGAGGCAGGCTCCCCGCTGAGCAGAGAGCCCGATGTGGTCTCGATCCCAGGACCCTGAGATCATGACCTGAGCCGAAGGCAGAGGCTTTAACCCACTGAGCCACCCAGGCGCCCCTGGAGGTGTGAATTTTAAAAGCTGGTCTCACCTCTCCTGAGTCCGGAAGTGGTTATTGAACACTGATTTTTGCAGGCACTGATTTTCAAAACCTGGCTTTCTGTTAGAGGACGCAAAATGCCAGGCATGTTTTATTTCAGGGAGCTCAGTATTTTGAGCAATTTTGAGACGACCCCCCCTCCCTTTCCCCTGTCAGCTCTCCCCCTTCATCCTCTGAAGCCCCTGTCTCCTCTCTGTCAACAGACACCGATGTCTCCTGCTTCATAGTCTCAAGAGAAGCTACTGGAGGTACCTTCCTTGCCAAATCTACAAATAACTGGTCTTCACACCCATCCTGATAGGGACCGCCCCCATTCTCCCAACACAAAGGAAGTATGTGACCCTCCACTTGTGTGTCTCATGCCCAAACTCAGGGACTTTCCCCAACCTTTTTTCTCCCCCTTCTCTCCACTCCATCCTTCCTGTCCACATTTCCAGATGCCCATGTCTTTCCCATCACCCCGTCCTCTTTCTCCTACCTTCCCTGGCCTTCCTTTCAGCGAAGCTAGCATTTTCTACACTTGCTCTCTGTCCTTACCCTAGCAGTTATTGGCGGGGATCTTTAGGTTGCTGAGAAAAGCACGGGAAGGGCGGGGCTGACTCCCCTGCTCAGCAAAGCTAGGAGAGGTGGGGAGGATCCGCCTCCGACTCCAGGGTGTCTGGAAGCAAGACTCCAGAGTGTCTGGAAGCAAGGGCAAAGTCGGGTCTGAAACAGTCCTCTGGCGCCATCTGCTGGTCACATGGGACTACAGCCCTCTTGCTGCAGGGAGAACAGGCGTGTGTGCTGGTTTCTTCTCTGCGGGCTTTTCTGAATTCAACATCACCACCACCACTAGCAAATCACAGGAGATATCTTTAACTTACGTTGAATAAGTGAATAAAATAATATTGTAACTTAGTCTAGAGTAGCATTTATTTTTCATTCTTTTTTTTTAAAATATTTTATTTATTTATTTGAGAGACAGAGCGGGAAAGAGCATGAGAGGGGAGAAGGTCAGAGAGAGAAGCAGACTCCCCGGGGAGCTGGGAGCCCGATGCGGGACTCGATCCCGGGACTCCGCGACCATGACCTGAGCCGAAGGCAGTCGCTCAACCAACTGAGCCACCCAGGCGCCCTATTTTTCATTCTTAATAGTAAAAAGAGATCTTACTGTCCCCAAAATAAAATTTTCTTGCCTTCCTCTCCTTCCCTCCTCCCTCCCTTCCTCCTTTCATTCCTTCCTCCTTCTCCCTCCCTCTTTCCCTTTCTCCTTTCCGTTCCCTTTCTCTATCAGACTTTCAGCGCTTTCCTTTTGTATGCCAGCCTCAAAAAGATTTAATTATGCTTTAATAAATACATTCACTAAATAGATAAAACATTGAACCTATTTGTTTCCCAAAGAAACCAAAAGTTGGACTGTATGATTTAAATTCTTTCAAATTTGTTCAGTTTGTTTTATGGTCTATCTTGGTACATAATCTATGGGGTTTGTGAAGGATGTGTATTCTGCTATTGTTGGGTAGAATGTTCTGTGAGTGTTGATTAGATCCTGTTGGTGGATAGTATCATTGGTTCCTCCTATATCCTTGCTGATTTTCTGTCTAGTTCTAGCAATTATTGAGAGAATAGTGTTGAAGTATCTAACTATGATTATGGATTTATTTATTCTTTCAGTTCTATCAGGGTTTTTTGTGGTGTCAATAGACTGTTTTAGAATAGTTTTAGACTTCAGAAAAGCTAAATATGTAGACTCCCTTGCCTCTAACCATTTTCCTTATTATTAATATATTACATTAATATCTATGTTTGTTACAACTAATGAACCAGTGATGGTGCCTTATCATTTGTCAATGCCTGTAGTTGATTCAGATTTCTTTAGTTTTTACCTAATGTCCTTTTTCTGTCCCAGAATTACACCCAGGATACTATGTTACATTTAGCTGTCATGTTTCCATAGGTTCCTCTTGGTCGTGGCAGTTTCTTAGACTCTCCTTGTTTTTGACGATGTTATCGGTCTTGAGGAGTGCAGTCAGATAGGATGCCCTCTACTGGATTTGTCTGATATTTTTCTCATGACCAGACTGGGGTTCAATACTTGGGGGAGGAAGACCGCAGAAGTCAAGTGCTGTTCCATCACATCGTATCAAGGGAACACACCATCACCATGATCTATGACTGTTAATACTGGCCTTGCTCACTTGACAGAGGCGATGTCGGTCAAGTTTCTCTACTGTAAAGTTACACTTTCCCCCACTTGCCATGCTCTGCTCTTCGGAAGGAAGTCACTCTGGGTAGCCACAAGTAAGGAGTTATGCTCCTTTCCTTTAGAGTACTTACCTTAATCTATTGGAATTCTTCTGCACAGGAGAATTCTTTCCCCTCTCCCCCAGCCCTTTATTAACTTATTCAATCATTTCTATGTATCAGAGTGGCCTCATGGAGATTTATTTTATGCTTTTGTTTATACTTAATTTTGTTATTCAGTAGTTCCAGCTTTGACCATTGAAAACTCTTTTAGTTGACTCCTGTGTCCCGTTGACGTACCCCCATCAACGTGTGTGTGTATTTCTCTTTTTGAACACTTCTTTACTCTTTGGCTTTACGTGATATTCCAGGCTTAGCTGGCCTATGTCCTACCTCAGTCACAGAAACAGCGATTTCTCTAAGGAACCCTAGCTCCCTTTGATAGGGGATGGTGTCAGAAACCACGGTTTGGGTATCAGGTGTGCTAGAGACATGGAGACATGGAGACATGGAGATGTCTCTGCTTCTAGGCTGTCTCAGCTGACAGCTGCGTGCACACTAACCATGTGTATATATGTAGCTATGGGCATTTGAATAGGTAACTCTCTGTATCTACATTAAGGGTGAATTCTTAGGAATCCCTTCCTCACCACAGGCATCATTCTAGCCGCCTCCCATCCCCTTCATTCCTGAAGGGTATTTTCACTGGATGGAGGGTTCTGATGGCAGCTCTTTCCTTATAGCACTTAAATGCTGTGCTTTTCTTGCCTTTCTTCTGGCTTCTGTGATTCTGATGAGTAATTTGCTGTCCTTAGAATTGTGTTTCCCTAGAAGAAGGTGTCATTTCTCTCTCGCTTCTCTCAAGATTTTCTCTCAAGTTGCCAAAGCCTTCAGACTCAGCATCCGGGTAACCCCCTTTACTGCAGCTTTCTGGGGATGTTTCTGTCTTGTCTCTAAGACTTCTGACTGAAGTCAGAAACTGAAACTGAAACTGACTTCTGGTCAGTTTCTGTCTTCTAAATTCCCACAGCGCTGCAGTTTGCTTCTTTACTGTACTTCTTCGCCGTACTTGTCTTGTTTCCTAATAATGTGACCATGTGTCTTAAGGTGGTTCACGGAGATTACATCTTTGTATCCCCCTAGCATCCAAGTATTTAATAAGGGTGCCAACAAAAGTTTATTGAGTGTGTAAAGGTAATAATAAAATTGGTGTAAAATCCTCAGGTTTTTAAAAATTAATTTTTAGGGGCACTTGGGTGGCTCAGTGGGTTAAGGCCTCTGCCTTCGACTCAGGTCATGATCTCAGGGTCCTGGGATTGAGTCCTGCATAGGGCTTTCTGCTCAGCAGGGAGCCTGCTTCCCCCTCTCTCTCTGCCTACTTGTGATCTCTCTCTCTCTCTGTCAAAAAAATTAATTCTAAATAAAAAATTAATTTTTAGTGACCTAAGTAGTTGTGGAGATATTCTCCTAAGAATAAAGGAAATTTACAGATAAAGCGAGAGTTTCTTGTGATCATTTCCTTAATTCCGAGCCCCCCACCCCCTTAAGGATTTGGTGTTCATCCTACCAAGATACAAAAATCTCTTTCTGCATCCCTAATATGTGGATGTAAATTATATTGTATTTTGTATGTATGTGTATTTTTAGATAAACGGAGTTGCCTTGTACATATTCTCTTTCAGTTTGCTTTTTCATTATACAACAAAAGGAGAACTCTCTGCTTCCATTATGTATCTCATATATTCCTTTTCACTGACAGGTAGTGTTTCATTGCATGACCGTACTTTAAGTATCCACTTTGCCGAGGGTGGACATTGTGTTGTTTCTGGTTGTGGGTTGTTACAAACAATGCTGCAGTAACAATAGACAATGTCCCTGTGTGCACAGGTGTCAAGATCCGTGGGTCATGGGGCATAGTATTTTCAGTTTTGGAAGACACTGCCAAATGATCCTGAAAAGAGGTTTACCAAATTTATACTCCCACAAAGGGGGTATGAGAACACTGGTATTTAGGCAATTTTGCCATCACTCAGTGTAATGAAAAATTCATGTTTTTTTTTTTTTTTTTGTCATCAGCAAGGTAAAACCAGGTGTCTTATTTTTGCTTTAATTGCATTTCCCAACTAGTGATACTTTTTTCTTACAATTATTAGACATTTGGGTTTTCTTTCCTTCCCCCTGTGGGTTGTCTGTCTTGTCCTTTAGCCCCCATTTATGGTATTGATTTTTTCTCAGTGATTTGTAGGAGTTTTTTAAAAAAATATTAAGTATAATAGTCTTTTTGTCCGTGATATAGATTGCAAATATTTTCTTCCAGTGAGCTGCATTGTTTATGGGGTCTTTTCACATATAGAAGCTTTACATTCAGAATGAACACTCTTATCAATCTTTTCTTTTTTTTTTTTTTTTGTTTTTAGAGAGAGATTGTGTGAGTGGGAGGGGGGAGGGCAGAAGGAGAGAAGAGAGAGAATCTCAAGCAGAGAGCCCAACCCGAGGCCCGATCTCATGACTGTGAGATCATGACCTGAGCTGAAACCAAGAGTTGGACGTTTAACCGACTGAGCCACCCAAGCGCCCCATCGATTTTGTGCTTTTTATAATATACTTAAGAATATGCATTTCTATCCCAAGCCATAAAGCTAGTATTCTGTATTTTTTATTTTTATATTTATTTATTTATTTATTTTTAAAGATTTTATTTACTTATTTGACAGAGAGAGATCACAAGCAGGCAGAGAGGCAGGCGGGGGGATGGCGAAGCACAGCTCCCCGCTGAGCAGAGAGCCCGATGCGGGGCTCGATCCCGGAACCCCAAGACCATGACCTGAGCCAAAGGCAGAGGCTTTAACCCAGTGAGCCACCCAGGCACCCCATTTCTGTGTTTTTTAAATAATTCTTAAGCTTTTATGTTATATCTTTAGCTCTCCAGTGGACTTGTGGTATGAGGCAGGCGTGTGGCTTCATGCTGATTTCTCGTTGTCGACCGGTTATCCCAGTATTACTTGTTGGCTGAGCCACCCTTTCCCCACTGACTTGAAATGTCATCAAATGATTATTGTTGGGGAATAGGAGGCCTGTTTGTTTTTGAATATTGGTTCATACTTGGCTACATTGCACTCTTTTATTAGTTTCAATTATTTATCAGTTACTTTTCTTGGGTGTTGTGGGTAGAAGATCATATTACTTGCAAAGTTAGATAATCCTATTTCTTTACTGTCAACGTGCCTGTTGTTTCTTTTCTCTTTTCTTATTGCATTAGTATAGCTACCAGTACAATGTTGAGTAAAGGAGTGGTAGGAAGATCATAATCTTGTTTCTGACTTTAATGAGCATGCTTCTGAGTTTCTAATAAGTACGCTATTTGCTTTTGGTTTCTTGTCGGTACCTTTGATCAGGTCAAAGAAATTCCCTTCTATATCTAGTTTGTAACTGTCTTATTATGAGTGAAAATTGAATTTTATCAAATGCCTTTTCTGTATCTATTGGAGATTCTCATGGGGTTTTTCTCCTTTTATCTGTTAATGTGTTAATAACATTAATATTCTAATATTTTCCTTGTATCTTGGGGACGGCCTTTTACCTTGTTGTATCAGTCAGCTTAAGCTATATTCTGCTCTGGTAACAAACAATCCCTAAATCTGAGTGAATTACAACAGAAGTTTATTTATTGCTCATGGCATGTGAGCACTAAGGATTGATTTCATGTCTTCTTAATTCTAGGACCCACGTTGATGGAGGATCTCATGGTAGATGGAAAAGAGAGATACTGGAGCATCTTAACATTTCTACTCAAGAGTGGCACATAGTGCTTCTATTCACATTTCATTGGTCCAAGCCCATCAGTGACTAAGCTTGGTGTCAGTGACTAGGTATATAATCCTCCTGCGGAAAAGTGCCCAGCAAGTTGGGGCAGCAGATGTTTCCATAATTATAATACAAATATCACACGGGTCATGATACAGTATTACTTTAATATGTTGCTGGATTTCACGTGCAAGTACTTATTTAGGCTTTTGTATCTATGTTCACAAGTGATCTAAGATTTTTGTCTTGGACTTTCCCAGGCTTTTTTTTTTTTTTCCCTTCCCCTCTTGGGCTTTTAAAATAATTTTGGGTAGCTTTGCATCTTTTTACTATATCCATTACAAAAATCTGTATAGAATGTTAATTATCTGTTTCCTGGCGTTTTAAAGAACTTGCTTGCAAAACTGGTTGGACTTGGTTTTCTTTTGGAAGTAGATCTTTGACTGATGTTTTAATTTCTTTTATGGTTGACTTTCCATGAACATTTTCTACTTTTGGGGGCGAGATGCAATTTTGGCGATTTATAGTTTCTTTGAAAATTGGCTTTTTCGCGATGGGTTAAACATTTACTGCTTAAAAATTGCTTGGAGTGTTCTCTGTGACTTTGGTCATACCATGCCTTTTGTTTCAGATGTGTTCTTTTTCACCGTGTTTACATTGACTGGGCTTTTTCCAAAGGTACTGTTTTAAGAGAAGCTTGAAAGTATCTGCCTCTTGCCTTTAGGCCTGAATGATACCCTATTTAGCTTCGAAAACCACCGTCTCTGTTCATCACTCTCTCTGTTCTTCAAAGCCCGTGTACAACAAGGTATCATTTGCTGCTCACAAAAAAATGTGAGCTGGGCCCCAGTGACAGACCAGGAAACCTAGGGCTGGGGATGGTGGGGTCCCTTTGTGAGGCCAGAGGAGTGGGTGTTCCAGTCAGGACCAATGTTTGTTCTAGCTCGGGGCAAGAACCAGATTGGTGTTGCCACTTGGGGTAGATGATGACGAAAGTGACCTAGGTTCTTCCCTTCTCCCTGTGACCCCAGGCTTTGCCAGATGACCTTGCATCTCCTGGCACAGAAGAGGTTTCTGTGGGCTGAATTGGGTCCCCCACAAATTCATAGGTTGATGTCCTAATCCAGCTACTTGCGATGAATCGGAAGATTAATCAGCAAATATTCAGTCCCTCTGCTTTCCCTCTGGGAGCAGTTTTGTTTCCTGCCCCAGTCACGTTAGGCTTGGCCCTCTGACTTGTTTCACCCGGTGGAATGTGAACAGACACGATGTGATGTGAGAAGAAGTTTGAAATATGCTTGTACAGCTGCGTTTCGCTTCTCGTGTACTTGCCATTTGTTATGAGAAGAACGCGCCCCCGATAGCCGATGTTTCCCGGAGGTTCTGGAGGAAAGGGGAACAGATCCGAGCCCACGGAAGCCTGGAACCAAACCTAGGACCTGCGGACAGACACAGAAGCAAGAAAAACAAACGCTTGCTCTCGTAACCTGCGAATTTAGGGGTGGCATGTTTTGCAACATAATCTTGGCAATAGCTGACTGATGTGCCTCTCTTTGGGGAGTCGCTCAGTCCCCAGAGGGATATTTCTAGGCACCGGCGATAGGACAAGCAATGGGGCCATAGATGGGCAAGCCACCCAGGGTCCAAGGGAGGCTCAATCCTGCCAAGGGGCCTGGCAGGAATGGGCCAAGGGGTTCAGTTCCCTGGAGGAGACATTACACGGCTTGATGACAGAAGCCAATGGGCATTCTTTTAGTTCTGTTTTACCAGTCTGAGGAAAGATCTTCTATCCCCAACTATCCAGTTCTAAGCTAATGAGGAAGAACTTTGTTCTAAAAATTCAGAGCTGCTGGCTACTCTTCTTTCATCAAAGGGAACATCTGAGGAACGATACCGTCCTATTCTGCTCTCAGGTCTCCTCTGATCCCAGACCCATAAGCCCGGACAGTCCAGTGAGCATGAAGTCTTGGCAGAGGATAGAAAGTTCCAGCAGGGAATCAGGAGGGTGTGGCGTCATTACTGTGTCCTCAGCCACTCAGAGAGAGCAGTCCTTGGGCAGTAGAGCAGGGACTGGAGGTTAGATAATTGGGCCGGCTCTTCTTGGGGTTACAGGTGGGGAGCGGGGAGATATGCAGTGAAGAGGGTAGAGCTTTTTTCTTACCAGCCAGTGGTGCCTTTGTTGTAGAGGGTGAAGCCCTGGCAAGGACCCCTGAGTCTGTTTTCCTTAGCTCTGGAGTTCCCAATTTTTCCAAATCGTTGGCTGATACCTTACTTTTCAGACCTGTTTTGAATTTCTGTCCTCTTTTTAGGTCTTTGGTGGTGTTTTTAGGGGAAGGAGTCTTATAAAGGGCTTGACAAGATGGCGTCTTAAGTCGGAAGCCTCTGTCCTTGATTTAAAAAGTCTTTCCTACACCAACTGTGTGTATGAGTTTCAATAGTAAAGTGAGGAGAAAAATGTGTATGTGGACGACCACAGCATTTGTGTATGGAGGTAGTGCTGGGGTTGGAAATGCGGCTTTGGGACATGGGCATCCCTGTGGATGGTGACAAGGAAAGAAAAGACACCTGAGAATAGAACTTTAGGACATGTCTCTATATAGGGGGAGATAGAAGAGGGACAGGAAAAAGAAAAAGCTTTCCTGAGTTGTTAGGGGCTCCTAACAAGGCAGGCAGGTCTAGATGGTAGCTTGGGAATGCTGAGTGTGGGGATGGCATGTGGAAACACCATCTGCGGAATCCTCTAAACTCTACTTCTTCTCATCATCTTCTCATTCCTCTCCATCCCCATGGCCAGTGGCCCGCGCACCACCATCTCTTTGCCTGGACTCTTGCAGTCACCTCTCTCCCTAACTGGCCCTCCTGCTTCCGCTCCGGTCCCTTTTTCTCTTTATTAGCCCAACACAAGAGCCAGAGTGACCCTGTTCACCCTAAGTCTGATCCTATCTCTTCTTTGCTCAAGCCCGCTGAGGGCCCCACCTGACTCCCCTCGCCCCGCCTGGAAAGCCGGGCTCCTGCCATGATTTGCACAGCCCTGTGTACTTGGGCCATCACCTCCTGAGGCTGGCATCTCCAGTGCCCCCTCCCCTCCTTTGCCTGATAGGCTCTGCCTCCTCGGTCCTCCTTGCTAACCTTCAAACACACCAGGTCTCCTCCTAAGTTGGGACTTTTGCATCTGCTCCTCCCTCCGCCTGGAATGCTCTTTCCCAGAGATCTGCATGGCTCAGCCCTTTACCATCATCAGGCCTTTCTCCTACATCACCTCCCAGAAGACCTCCCTGGGTACTTGATCTCAAAGTACATTCTCCTCCCCACCCCCAGCACTTCCGTTCCCTTTCCCCTGTTATGTTTCTTTTGCTTGCCACCATCTACTATATTTTGTTTATATTGTTTGTTACCCAGCACTCCTGCTTCTTCTGAAATGAGGACTCTGTGGAGGCAGAATTTTTTTTTTTCTTTTGAACACTGATGCCTCCCCATCTGCCGGGCACATAAGTAGATGCTCAGTAAATATTATCAAACACATGCACTGCTCAGAGACCATCGTTTGTTATTGGCTGGTGGGGACTAGCGGGTTGAAAGGCATCAGAGGGCACCTGAGCCCCACCTGTGCAGTTCACATCTGGGGTCGGAGGACCGCCAGCTGCCTAATCTGCAAGTGGTCCAGGCATTTGACACTTGTAGGCTTGCCCTGGGGTGACTGTAAGTTGTTCCCTGAGAGATGAGACATAAAAGCTGTCAGGGCTGGTTTCTGAGGGTTCCAGTCGGAAACGGGTCCATGATGGATGAGATCGGATGCAGGTAAAGTGAACTTAAAGGCACAGAGAAGGACAGAAGGCTGGGACTGGAGCCTGAGTCATTTGGATGGGTGGACGTATCATGGGAACAGAGGCAGGATGTGCAAGGAGGTGAAGATCTGCACTAGGGATGGAGCCCTATGCCTAGTGCACTCAGTCAACAACCCTTCCTATTAATGCCTCTGCTCAGCCTCTGAATTCACTAAGTGACTTTCAGACCGCATTTTGGCTTCCCATCAAGTTCTGATGGGAGTCCTGACCAGACCCATTTTCTAGACTTGTACTGTCAAGGACTGTGCGCCTTGGCTGGGGCAGTTCTTGGAGCAAATAATACCTCCTTGAGCCTTTTGAGACACAGCCAGTGCTGATATTTCCTGCTATCCCCCTTTCCTTTTCACAGGTCTCTTTCAAAATCCTATACATTTGGTCAGTCTGGGAAGATGTCCTCAAGGCTGAAGGCTTCCAGAAAAAGCCCTTTGTGTCAGGTTCCTAGTTAGAGGGGGGAACTCTTCATTTCTGCGGCTGTAGATTAGATAATTGGGTGCAGGCTGGAAATGTGTGGCTTGGCGTAGGTGGTCGGCACCGGGAGCTGCCCACTCCATAGCCATTCCTTCCTTCTTCCTACTGCCAGAGTCCCAATTTTGTTCAGGATAGCAGTGTGCCCCCAAAGAGGCAGTGATCCTCGTTGTCCTAAAGCAAGGATTACAAACTTTTCCTGTAAAGGGCAAGACAGTAAAATTTGGGCTTTGTGAGCCAAGAGGAAACCTCCATATAATTTTCCCATCGTGACATATTCTTTTGACTTCCTCCCTGCCCACCCAGAAACCTGCCCCAACCATTTAAAAATGTAAAATTCATTCTCAGTTTGTGGGTTGTACAAAATCAGGCGCAGACTTCCGCCACCAAGCTCCCAGCCTTTGAGGTTAGCAGCATCCCTTGCAGGTCATGGAATCCAGGTCTGGCCCACGAAACCCGAGCGGAGGTTTGCTGAGGGAGGGGTTCTGGGAAGGGTTTTCCTGCCTTGACGAAAGCAGACCTTTCTCCCCTCCCACCCCTGTTTTGAATAAGAACGTGGATTATGGAAACATCATCACGATTAGGCAACAAAGAGGATACAGGTGGACACACCAGAGATTAGAATGCAAAGGGCTGCCACGGACAATGCCAGCAACTGCCCACCTTATCACTTGTCAAGTGGGAAAAATAATGCCCCACATTTAAGCAGCTGTCCGTCAGCGTCCTTATTCCTTACAGTTGCATTGTGAACCTTTCCAGCATGCTGGAGTCGTCCCTGCCCGTGTGGGAGCATCACTCCCAACCATGGACACTGGTCCCCGGACAGGTGTGTTTTGTACCACGTGGTCTGGCGCACCTCCCACTGCCTTCCCGGCGGATCGGGCTTGGCCGCCCAGTTAGCCAGTCCATACGCTGACCAGCGACCCGTGTGGCTTGGCTCAAGAGATAAGTGGGGCTAGTCTGGGCACTCTCAGGAGTGGGAATGGGGACCCCTTCTTCGGTTCTGGGCAGGACAGAAAGATGTATGGACAGGGTATGGCCGAGTCGAGTGAATGGTGGGGCCCTGGAGGGAATATCCACAGAAGTCAGTGGGGAAGTCCTTCCAGCTGCCTCCAGTGTATCCCTCTCTCTGGCCCCCAGTTCTGCGAGCTTAGGCTGCTGTGACCCCAGTTCCTGGATTTCTCCTTGATTCTAAATGCATCCTGCAATTCCTGCTTAGTTCTTCCCCAGACCAGAGTAATTTGAGAATGTAGGCTGGGGTCCCGCTCAGCATGCTTTTTGTTTCCCTGCTCCTGCCAAGGGGTGGCTGGGGGAAGGGAAGAAAGCCAGCTCCAAATGGTGGGAGAGTCCAGGGCAGCCCCCCCTGTCCAAAGGCCCCATGTCCCGCACCACCTGGGTCCGCAGGGCTCGCCAGAGAGCGACTCTGAGCAGAGCCCGCGGGACCGGTTTAGCCTTGACAAGCATCTGGTTTTGTGCTTTGCTGGAGCCACAAGATGTAGGAAAAAAAAAAAGGGAAATTCTTTCCAAGGGGCCGGTGAACATGTAAGTCCCTGGGGCTGTAACAGGATGGAAATAGAAACAGGGTCAGGAGGGCACTGAGCAGCCGGGGCTCTGACAGGTCACCGAGGGGAGGGCGACTGAGGTTCAGACCTCATGCTGGGACCTGTCAGCGCCTGGAGCAGCAGGGACTCAGGGCTTGGGCCGGGGCTCCAGGTGGAGGGTTGGGTGGGCTGGAAGGCACACGGGGCAGATGTTCCCTGGAAGTCCCAGCAGCTGGCGCTCCGGCGGGGGGAGGGCACAGGCTCCAGCCTCGTGAGGGTCTTGCAGAGACAGTGATGTTGAGCATTGGGTGGGCGGGGGGGCAGTGTCCCAGGGAAGGGTCAATGGGCCAACGCCAGCAGTCCAGGATTTCCTGAACACTCACACCCAGCCCTGAGCAGCTCTGGGACAGGGAGCCCTCTCCCCACACAGAGGCAGGAATTCTATCAGTGGCCTCCAGGCCACGACGATCTTGGCGAGAGCTACCAGTGAGGCCGAGGGACACTCGGGCTTGGTTTTGAGCAGGGGGTCTGGGGAGCTCTTGGGAAGATGAAGGAAGGGAGGAGGTCAGGCTCAGGGCTCCCAGGGGCTTACGGCCTTATGGAGTCGAGGAGACGGCCTTGCAGGAGGCGAGCGGGCTTGAATTTGGGGTGCTTGGGAACCTCCCAAGGGGAAAGTGAACTCGCATCTGGGGTCACGGACAGACCCTTGTGAGCCACTTAGGTACAAGTGGTCATGGAGATGCTTCGGAGCGGAGGAGATCGTGGGGACAGTTGAGAAAAGGGAGAGGAAAACCTTGGGGGACATATAAGGGCAGAGCGAGAGCGAGAGTGGTCAGGGGAACAGAGGAGATCCCAGGGGCGTGGCTCGGGCAAGGAGAAGAACATTGCAGCCACCAGCGTGGACTGTGGCAGAGACAGAGGGGAGGAGATCGAGGAAATGGGACGTCCCAGGTGACTTGCAAAAGCGGCTCTGGGGACTGGTGGGGACAGAGGTCCCTGAAAGAGTGTGGGAAGCAAGGCAAGATGGGTGGCAAGAGCCCAGCTCAAGAGGAGGGCGAGCAGACCGGACTGGGGCCGGGAGCGGGAGGCAGGAAGGAGGCTTTCTAAGGACGGTGAGGGGCAAAGGGCTTAGGCAAATGCCAGTGTTCTTGGAGGCTCGTTCTGTCCCTGTCCCATCTCACGGGCCATCCCCTTCCCACTCGCTAACTCCCTCAAGGCCTCACCCCGTTCCTTGAAGATCGTGTAAAGGAACACTTATTCCCATTTTGACGAGTGCTGAGAGAGTCTTCCCACTCCCCCAGTCACCCTGACATTCCATAGGACTTCCTGGAGGCAACGGCCTCATTTTCTGTGTGTACCTCAGAGACAGGATCTCTAATCAGATGTGTGGACTGGGGCGCCCGAGGACTCAGGAAGTGGTGCGGTGAACGCACTTCTTCCAGATGTCCCCAAATCACTTGCAAGAGGCTTCCTCCTCCAGAAGGGCTCTTGCTTTCCCTCCATCTACGACACTTTGGCGCGTCCTGACACCCAGGTCAGCAACTCAGTGCTTTACTGATGATTAGAGCTGGGTCCCTGGAAGGTCCCTGTGGCACAGCCTCTCTGGGGGCTCTGTAGCTCTCCCCGATCTCCTGGAGGCTTGGTGTGGAGATGCAGGAGGAGACAGCTGTGTGCAGAGGGCCCCTGAGGCTTGAACATCAGATACATTTTGCAGATTAATCCTTGTGCCAAGAGGAAGTACTGGGCAAGCTGCCAGCCCCACCTGCCTACACACATCCTGGGTTATCCGGGGCAGGGAGGAACCCCTAAGATCCCCCTTATGAAGGTTCCCTCTCTGACCTGCTCCCCTGTTTGCACTGCTGACCTCCTGTGGGCGCCACTGCCCTGGCACATGGGAGCCCACGGTCACCTGCTCGGAGACCCTCGCCTGCTATTGGAACCCCTGCCCAGGAGCCCAGTGTTCAATTCTCCGACGAGGGGCTCAGCCTCTTTGCTAACCCCTGATTTGATTTGCTTTAACCACAGAGGTTGGCCCCCACCTCTGTGAGAAGATAGCAAGGACTGTCCCCCAGCGTCCCTCACTTTAGGGTGGCCAATGTGCTGTAAAGTGGGCCCTCTTTGGGGGTGTGCATTATGTTCCCAGCACCCGCCTTAAACTGCCCTTTCTGTGCCTTGGGGGGGATGCCAGGCCTGAAAGTCTAGAACCTGCTGCAGACCCACAGTAGGAAATGTCTGCTCTTGGCTGTCTTTTTACCTTATAAAATTGGGATGAGAGGTCTAAAATTGTGGTGACCTTTCAAACAGATGACTTCCTCAGTACAGGATGGAAACTTCCGGTTCAAAATACTGGTCCATGTTGGCCCCCCAGCAACTGGCTCTTTCAGTTTTAGAATTTTCCCACTCCAGACACCCTGGGGTATTGCCTAACCAGCTTTCCACTGGGCCACAGTCACCACCCCCACTCTGGTTGTATGTATGTGGTTGATATTACCCAGCTGAAGACTGCATTACCTGCAACCTCTTGGGAATGGGACAAGTGTTGGACATTTCACTCAAAGCTAACAAGCATGATTTAGGTAGGTGTTCTCCCACTCAGCATGTACACTTGTCTACTTGGGCTTGTATATTTTTACATTTTTCACCCATTTAACTGATGGCCACTTTCCTCACCGAGGCCCTCAGGGCATCACAGATTCATCTGGGGAGACTGACAAAGTGAAAATTTATGCTTACCATTACTATTTGGTTCCCAAGACTAATCATGTAAATTTTAAAAGCCAACAAAACCCCTGAATCCTTTGGTCATGCTGAAAGTCCCAGAGGATAGCAGCCATCACTTAAAGAGATAATTAAGTTGAAACTAGAAAGGTGAATGCAGACCCAATCTATCCTCTTGTGGGGCTTTAGAACTTGAAGGAGTTTAGAAAAAAAAAAAAAGTAGTTCTTTATGGGTTACAAGCTAAAGAGGGACCATTTGCACAGTTTGGACAAAATAGAAGTACTCTTACCAATAAATATGTCTCAAAATGACAAATAAAGCTCTCCCCATTTGATGGCTCCCGATCCTGGCAAGAAGTGATGGGCACAGGCACTATGTACAGAGTGTAAACAGTAAGGCCCTTGGGACATAATGAGGGGCAGGGCCAGGTGATGGGGTACGCATGGAGGAGCCTCTGTAGGGGGGAGTGGGTCCATGGGTAAATACCACAGGCTTGGAGGACAGTCATCCAATCTGCCACCAAGTTGGTGGTGGCAGCAGGTCCACTGGGTTCCTCAAGTCCACAGTAAGGAGAAATTGTGTCCACTTAGAGGCCCTGGTCCCACTGACTTTTTCCTTAGGGGAGGCCTTGGGGACATCCAGGCAGGGCCTCTGAGCAAGCGGAGGGGTGGGCCTCCTCGCCACACTCGAGGCTCTCTGTCCAGGCCCCTGTTTCTCAAACAGGTATTGAGAGCAAATGACACTCCCCCAATGCCCGCAGCCCCTTCCTCCAAAAGGAGGAGCGCCGGGCACCTAATCCAGGAGGGGCCACAACTTTTCACGTTTCCAGGGCCCGACCTCAGCCTCAGTTCTTCAGGGAAGCCCCAGAGCAGCCGCTCTGATCGGCGTCCCGTCCCTGATCCGGCCGCGCCTCTCGAATAAAGCCAGCCTCCCTTACCGCCCTCCCCGTCCCCCTACCCGCAGCCCCTTTCCTCCTCCCCAGCACACTCCCCGGCCTCGCTCGGGGTCCTTAAATATCAGTCTCTCGGAGGTTGCTGTAGTCGGCCAGTTCGTAGGCCTGGCAGGTGGCGCCCTCGGCCACGGCCACGTCGTGGGGGACTCCCAGGGACACCGCCTCCACCTCCGCCCGCAGGGTGCTGGCGGCCTCTGCGCGCTGCGCGCTCCCGGCGCGGATCTTGTGCGACAGGCTGGAGACTTTGGCACGCAGCTGGGTGGTGGGTCTCCGGAACGGCCCGAGCAGCCGCCACTCGAGGAAGGCGCAGGATGGCTTTCGACGACCGGCGACAGGAGCCTGCGCCTCGGGCGTGTCGGGGGAGCCGGGGGAGCCGGGGGCCGAGGACGCGGTGAGGGCCAGCGGGGCCCCAGGGGGCGCGGCGTCGCGTCCAGGAGCAAAGTCGGCGCGCGGGCCCCCGGTCGAGCCCCGCCAGTGGTGGCTGTAGACGCGCCAGAGGGGACGACGGCGCCGGCGACGCCGGCACTGGCAGCGCAGCAGGCGGAGGAAGGCGCGCTTGAACTCGCGGCTGGAGCAAGGGTAGATGAGCGGGTTCACGCAGCTATTGAAGTAGCCGAGCCAGAAGATGACCTTGAAGACGCCCTCCGACGGCTTCAGCTGCGGGAACAGGGAGCCTGCGGGGAGGACAGAGCCACGCCTGTTACACGGCCGCTAGGGGAGAAGGGAGGCCTGGGCGGCCCCTGGGCGCAAAGACGTCGTGAACGCGGGGCTCTCAAGGTATCTCTCCCCAAGGGGTTCCTGATGTAATTCGACGGGTCCATGAACTTGGATGAGGAAAAATCATCTTCCATTTTACTTACATCTCCCTGATACTATTCACTTCCCCCAAGAAGAGGGTAGGCAACAAACCCGAGTAGAAGGAGACGCTGCCGCCATATGCAATCACGGGTTCTTATAGCTCAAAAGGGGTGCATGATTGGCAGTTTCCTAGGATTCGACCCCCTATGAGCAGTTCCTGTCAGATATTCCCTGTCCCGTTCAGTTGTTGCAGGAGCTTTGGAATGCTGTCTACGCTGCTCAATATTTGGAAATGGCAGACTTCGGAATGCACCCCTAATCCTTTTATGGAATGCCCTAACCTAGAAGCCTCTGACTTACTAAGCCACAGATTTCATTCCCAAATATTTTGATGTTTTCAATCAGTTTGGTTTTCTTTGCAATCCTTTGTATTTTAATTTATGCATTTGAAAGCATAACCCCGAGAAGGGCCCCTAAGCTTTGCCAGATGCCCAGGGAAGTCTGTGGCACCAAAAGGGTAAGCGCCTTTGAATTAAATGTCGACCAAGTCTTGCCCCACGTCAGGCCCTGTGCTGGGCTCACATCAAGCAGGGCCCAGTTCCCTGAGCAGCCATGTGCATAAACTCTCAAGGAAATGAAGACAGTGATGGTAGTGCTCGGCATGGGGGGCGGGAGCTTCTAGGGTTCTCAGAGGATGGACAGGGACAGACGGTGTTAGGACTGGAGGGGACGGGTGGGCAAGAGGAGTACAAGTTGGGGGCCTGGGAACGTCCCGTGGGACATGTGGAGGAAAATGGCCTTTGGGACAGACGGCGAAGGGCCCGAAATGCTGGGAATTTCTACATATATTTGTGGGTAGTTGGGAACTACGGATATTTTCAAGCAGGGGAGAGACAGAGCCTAGAATTAAGCCTCAGTAAACACAATGCCCGTGGCTGTTGGAATGGAGCTCAGTGGGGCCCTCCCAGGGGAAGTGGTCAGGGGAGGCCTCTGGGGGTGGCTTGGAAGGAGCAGAGTGCCAGGCAGGAAGGGGTGCGTGCACTAGGACCTGAGCTGTGTCAGGAAGACCCTCCTCCCCACACTTCTATCCCCTGTCGTCCCCACCACCTGACAAAATGCGAGGACATGACTCAGAAAGCCAAAGCTGCTCTGGTTCTCACCTCCTCAGCAGCAGCGGGGGAGGGGGTGGTGACAGGAGCATCCCACCCGGGGCAAAATTTGCAGGTGCCCGTGAGACTGAGTGGGCCCGGGCCAGGAGGCCTTGACAAATCTTGGGCCCTGCTCTCTCCTCCCTTGGTCCCCAGAGACATGAGAGCGAGGTCCCCTACTGAGGGGGCAGAGGCACCACGCCCCTCCTCTGACCTGGGAGCCCTTGCCCATCACCCACCTCCCACCAGATAGAGAATTCTCAGTGCCAAGACCCACGGTGGCAGTGGCAATGGCCGGAGGGGAGTCGCTCAGCGTCACGAGGCACAGGCCGTTGAAACCGCGGTCACGCAGTCCTGAGCAAGTTATTGAGCCGTTCGAGACTCACGCATTCTGCAAAATCCAGTAACAGTTCTCTGGAAGGGATCTCGTGAAGTCTCATGCGTTTCAGAGTGCAGGACTTCGCAGGCTCTCAATAGACACTAGTGTCGCTTTACTTCCCCTCTCCCTCTTGCGTGGCTTTTGAGGGAGGACGGCTCCGGCCCGGCGAGAGACCCAGTTCCCAGATCTGGAGAGCGGCCAGAAACAGAAGCCAAGACCTGGTGGCTCTGGGGGAGGCGGGGGCATCCGTCAGCAAACACTGAGGAGGCAACTTCCCCTGGGAGAGGAGTTAGATAGTTGTCCCTGGCCCTGGGGGCCACCAGGGTTGGCTTCAGCCTCCAGGAAGGTGGCCCTCTGGATAGCATCTCTCAGTGGCCACAGAGTAAGAAACAGTGCTGAAAATAACTCTGAGTCAGGCCACGGTTCTTTTATATTTAGCCCAGGACGACAAATCAGCGGACTATGCTCTCAGCTGCAAGCCCGAAGCTGGCCGGACAGCACTGTCATCCGCGGGGTTTTTGCTCAGATCGGTGGGCGACGCGGCACGTTGTGAGTATGCCCTGGGTCGTGTTACAGACACTATTTTATGCTCAAGCGACCTGTGCAGAAGCTTGCTACAGACCTGGGATCCACTCAGCCTTCCTGCCCCAAGGTTTTCCTCCTGTGTCCTGCTGAGCTCCTTGTCCTACTTTGGGCTCTCCTGGAAGCAGGCCCCGAGACAAGGGTTCAAGGGCAAGTTGCTCACTGTCGGTAACTAGGGTGCAATCCCGCTGGGAGCTCTGAGACACCAGGAAGTCCAGGAAGCTGAGAGCGGTCCCACCAGTGGGGGATCTACACCCCCGCTCCCATCAGGCCACGGGTTGCCCTGCTCCCAGAGGTGTTAATTTCCCGGGCCTCCTGCCTGCGGTGGGAGTGGGCGATGAGGGTTCTGGTGGGCGGAGAAAGGCCCCGGGCAAAGATGCGGGCAGACGTTGGGACAGAAGTTGGCCGATGTGGCCTGAAGGTCCAGGGGGTGGCATGGAGGGGACACTGACAGCATCTGGCAGAGCTGTGCCACTGTGAGCAGACATCCTGCCCAGAAAATACAGATGCCTGTGCATGAGTTCCGGCTTCCACAGGGAACGGCACCTCTGTCCCCCCCGATGAGGGACAGTTCTGAGCCTCGCAGTCACCTCTGCCCAGAGGGCTGCGGTCTGCCCCCCATGCCTCCCTGTGCCCATTCTCACTCTCCTTGTGTCTTGCCTGCCACACCCCCCAACACTCATCAGCTTGAACCTCTGGCCAAGATCTCTGGGGTCCGAGGGGGCTGCGAGCCCATCCCTGCCCTTGGCACGCATGCATGAAATGGGAACCTGCCCCAAGACCCCTGAGGACGGGCACTTGGCTCATGGGCATTGTCCCTGCAATGCCGCCCGGCTGTGGGGGCATCAGCCCCTTTTCGGCCACTCCCAGCTTTCTGCTCTCCCAGCCCCTCCGACTTGTGGCTACTGGGGCCAACCTCGCCTGGATGCCTTCTCCTCTCTCTCCAGCGGCCTGGCACCCACCGGTGCCAGCCCCCAAGCCTAGCTACAGGAAAGCCTCAATGCACAGCTGGGGGCTCTGAGACAAGGCCACTGTCTCTCAGTGCCTGGCAGCCCCCTTTCCTGCCCCGACCTTGCTCCCTCTCCCTTCCCTGCTGGCTGAAAGCCCAGCCCGCTAACTCAACTTGGCAACTGCCATTGGAAACAGAGGCTTGTGTGGGACACCCTCCCTCAGCCTCCCACCGCTCCGTACTGGCGCCCGCCTTCACGCCCTTGCTCTCCTTTCTCTTATGGCTCCCACTGCCCTCAGCAGTCTTCCTTCTGTCTTCCTGTGCATCAGCCTGTGCATCAGCTGAATGGGCACGCTGACTTCTTGCTGCCCTCCGACCACAGTGGGCTCCCCAGGCTTGCCTGGGGGCTTCTGCTCCTGCTCATCCTGGATTGCCCTTCCTCCTTCCTCCACCTGTTAGTGGCCGCTCCAGCGACACCTCCACCTGGAAGCCTTCCTCGCATCACCCCTCCCGACCCCGCAGTTAGGGGTACTCTCCCTATAGCGCATCTTCTCACGTCTATGTGCCAAGAACACAGCAGGCAACTATTAGTTTTCTGTCTATCTTATCTTTTTTAAAAAATGTTTATTTATTTAAGTCATCTGTGTACCCAGTGTGGGGCTCGAACTCATGACCCTGAGATCAAGAGTCAGATGCTCCTCCCTGCTGAGCCAGCCAGGCTCCCCTTGTCTATCTCATCTCTAAATGGTAAGCTCTCCACACGTACTTGGCACATCATGGGTGCTTCATACATTCCAGCCCCTCTCTCTGTCAACCCTGCATCCTGTCCATCACCAACTCTTCTTGGTCCTGGAATCCCGCCCCCCACTTTGTGCCACCCCCGGTCTGATTATAGGATTATAAAAATAATCCTTTTATTATTATTATTATTATTATTTAAAGATTTACTCATCTGTCTTGGAGAGAGAAGGAGAGAGCACGAGCGAGGGGAGGGGGGCAGAGGGGGAGACTCTCCAAGCAGCCGAGCTTGGGGCCGACGTGGGGCGATCCCACCACCCATGAGACCACGACCCAAGCCGAAACCAAGAGTCAGATGCCCAACCAGCTGAGCCACCCAGGCACCCCTGGGGGGGGATCCTTTTAAAAGATAAACCCGAGCATTTCGTTTCTTCACTTAGAATGTGTTTTCCCCTGCGACGGCAGCTTCTCGTCCTCTCTTTCTTACCTGCACTCTGACCCTCTGCCAGCCCCTTGGATTGCTCCTTTCATCCCTGCTTGGCTGAGACTCCTAGTCACTCACACCTCCCACGTCCCCTTCTCAACCCTCCCGTGCGCACTCCTTCTGGATGGGCCGCACCTACCCCCCCCCCCCCAGAATTGAACTCTGGAGTGATCCGCCCACTCCCTGACTACGTCAGGGTCCCCAACCTCAGCTCTGTCTGGGGCTTCCAGGGACCCTGCTGCTCGCCCTCGGCCCGCGCTCTCCAAGTCTGGCTTCAGCTCTGTGAGCCTTTATTCACCCCTTTGCCTCTTCCGGAGCCGCTGATCTCATTTCCCGTTTCACAGAGGAAACTGCAGCCAAGGAAGTTTTGCGGTTGCTCAAGCCTTCCTCACCTCGCCTCCTTGGTAAGAAGGCGGTCTCTCCTCCTGCCCAGGGTCAGCACGCCTCCCTGTGTGGTGGTGCGCTCCAGCCATCGGTCCCCTGCAAGCGTGCCCCTGTCCCCGCTGCACCCTCTCTGCTGGTTCTCGGGCTACAACCTCAACCTCCCTATTCTTTCTGTCCACACCTGGCTCCCTCCCTTCCCCACCTGCTTTTCATTGCTTTGCCGTAGAGCCCGGCTCCTCCCAGGCCCCTGACCTGCAAACACTGCTCTTCTCCCTCCCGGACTCCTCTCATCTCACCCATGGCTCCCCGGGTACCACACTCTTGGCTTTTCTACTCCGTAGCAATTCCCTCTGCTGCTGCTTCTGCACGTCCCCGCTGCTAAATGTAGGAGTGCCCTTCTCAGAAGAGTCTGGAATCTCTTCCCTTTGCATTCTCCTGGCAATTTCATCCCAGCTCATCGGTTTAAATACGGACTTCAGATGATAATGCCCATAAGTTTTATCTCCAGCTCAGACTGGAGCGTTCTCCCGAATTCCAGGCTCAGGTCCAACTGCCTCCCAGACCTCCCCACTTGGGTGTCTACTGGCATTTCACACTTATCCCAACCTCATGAAGCCTACATTTCATTGGGCAAGGGTGGCGAGACATAGGATAAACAAGGAAAATGCAAACATATCAGATAATAAAATATGCTAAGGAGAAGTAAGGCAGGGAAGGAAGATAGGAAGTGTGTGTCCATATGTTTGCGTGTGGTGGTATCGATTTTGGATAAGGTGGCCAGGAAAGGCCTGCTGAGGATGTGACACTTGAGTAAAGAGCTGAATAGAGGCATGTGGACATCTGGGGGGTAGGGGAAGCATTTCAGGCAGCAGGAACAGCCAGTGCAAAGGCTCTGCGGCAGCCCTGGTATGTCTGCAGAACAATGATGAGGCTAGTGGTTACAGAATGGAGTGACCAAGGCCAGAGAGGAAGGACTCAAGGTCAGAGCTCAACAGCTACCCTCCTCCCTGTGCTTATACCCTGCTTTCTATCCTCAACCAGCAGCTAGAGCGATTCTTTAAAAATACAAATGGATCAAGTCACTCCTTAGGTTCCAAAACCCTCTAAGAGCTACTCTTCCCCCTCCCAGTAAAAGCTTACAACCTACAGAGTTTGACATGTGGCCCCCCAACCCCTCTGCCATCCTCTCTTTCTGCCCCCCAACTCCATTCCAGCCATACTGCCCTCCACGCTGCTTCTTGGATATGCCAGACACACTCCCACCACAGGGCCTTTGCAGTTGATTTTCCTCATCATCTTGTTCGCCCAGATATCCACATGGTTCGTGCCCTCACCTTTGCAGTGAGGTCTCCCTGGCTTCCCACGCAAAATCGCATTGCCCTCCCCTGCCCCAGAATTTCCCATCCCCGTCACTGGGGCTGTTGCTCTCCGGAGCCCCTGCCTCCTCCTCCCGTACTGTTTGAGTTAGTTTTCATTGTGTCCAGCATGTCTCTCTGCAGCCAAGTGCCCAGGGCAGTACTCGCGCCTGTTTTGCTCGGCACTGCACTCCCATGGCCCCGAAGCCCTCCTGAGCACTCAGAACACACAGTAGGTGAACACTTGCCGAGTTTGCTCAGTGAGTCCCTCTTCTCTACGCTCCGTGTCCAACTGGCCATGACGCCTCGTGCCTTCGATGTTCTCTCTAGCGGGGTCCTTCCCTTCACCTTATTCCTGAAGCCTTTGCTTAGTCTGGCATCTCATTTTGTTGGCGTGGCTGCGACAGCCCCCGAGGGTCCTGTGGCCTCTCCACTCCGCATACAGCTGCTGGAGGCTTTTTCTAAAATTGGTTTCTCTCCTTAAACCTCTGAAAACTGTGAGTGGCTTCCGGCGGCTCTGAGGACTAAGCCCAGGCTTTCTTGTGTTGCATTCAAGGCTTTTCAGGACCCGGTACTGTCTGCAGCTCGCGCCCCTCCAGGTTTGGCCAGAAGCTGAAGGATGAAGCTGCGAGCAGGTCCTCCCGCAAGGGCTGGGCTCCTTCTGCCTTTCTGCTTGGCCCCAACCGCTTCCTCCCTCCCAGCCCTCGAGCCTCGGGGCCGGCGTCCGCCCCATCAAGCCTGGGTTACATGCCCTTTTATGCAAGCCCGCATTTTATTTTATTTTATTTTATTTTTTTAAGATTTTATTTATTTATTTATCAGGAAAGAGAGAGAGTGAGATAGAGCACGAGAAGGGAGAAGGTCAGAGTGAGAAGCAGAATCCCCATGGAGCCGGGAGCCCGATGTGGGACTTGATCCCGGGACTCCAGGATCATGACCTGAGCCGAAGGCAGTCGCTCAACCAACTGCGCCACCCAGGGGCCCCAAGCCCGCATTTTAATAAAATTTGTTACTGCTCTATCTACCCTCCTAGACAATCGGCTTCTTGAAGGCGGCAGTGAGACTGATGGCTGTTTTCATCCCAGCCTCTAACACAAGTGCCTGACCCAGAGCAGGAGCTGAGGGGTCACGTCTAGGGGCCTGTGAAGAGGGGTAGAAAGAACGCGGGTGGGAGATGAGCACAGACCCAACTCCTGTTTGTTTCTCTCTTCCCCTTGACCTAGCTCTCATGCGAGTGTCCCCATCAGGTGTGCTCCCACCTGCCTTCCCCCTTTCCCTATAGTGGGGTACCTCTGTCAGGAGTCTAACCTAATGTCGAGGAGGGCTGGCCACAGAAGGCAGGGCCTCTCTCCTATGTCGGCAGGTAGGCTCATTCTACGGCACGCTGGCTGGGCCAGCCTGGCCCACGCGTTGTTGGGGAAACTGAGGCAGCCCCTCAGGTTTGTGTTTGCAGCCTTGATGGTCACCAAGCCAGTCTCCATGCCGAAGGGCCAGAGATGTCCAGGTCTAGGAGATGCTACCGAGATGCTGGGTGGGCTGGAGCCGGCCGAGCTGGCCGAGCCTCGCCGGGGAGTGACAGTTCTGAACCCATGGGGCGGGCTGTGTGATTAACAACTCTCTTCTGGCACCACCAGAAGGGAACTTGTTCTTGGCAGAATGTCAGAATTCACAGCCAGCCTTGCTCATAACTTGCAGCCGACCGTGAAATATCAGCCTGCACCCCAGCCTGCCCCTTTCCCACCCATTCCATCACTGGGGATGCTTCTAGCCACAGGCAGCCATTCTCTCTGGCCAGAGAGATAGAGTGCGGTTAGAAATACCACATTCTCCCGGATAGTCAGGTGTCTTCTCTCCAGTAGGCCTGGGAGAGAAGGAATTCCCTGCCCCATGCTGCCTTTCTCTCCCCCCTTTCTTTCAACTGCTTGCTCAGTGGCTCTGACTCTGAAGCTCCATAGTTCCTCTGCCAAGAGAGCCTGGGACCTCTGCTGCCGGCAGACCTCTTTGCTATCCTGTAAAGGGTCAAATAAACCTCTCTAATTAAGCACACTTGAGCTGAGACCTAGACCCCGGGGTGGGACTGAGCCACGCATCTGTGTGAGGAAAGAGAATGCCAGACAGTGGCAGGGGCATGTGCAAAGGCCCTGAGGCAACAGAGAACCTAAGAAGTCGGAGGACAACCAAGAAATTTGGATCATTGGAACAGAGAAGGGGAAGGGGAGAGTGGTAGGATATAAAGGCCATTTTGAAGTGGCCACAATCATGGAAGGCTGTCAGGAAGAGGTGACCGGGCTAGGGGCCCAGTCTCTAATGTCTTGTGAGATCATGCAGGGGTGATTTGAGGGCACCGTGGGGCCAGCTGGGCCAAGCCAATTCTCTTGAATTCCTTGCACTGCCAGTTTTGCATGGTGAGAGGTAATTGGTGGATCCTCTGGCTCGAGATGGACCGGGACTCGATCAGAAATCCTGTGCCCCCGTGTTTGCCTCAGGACCCATGAACTCTGTGGGGCAGGCAGAGAACCACTTGTCTGGCCCTGGACGCCCTTCTGTCGCTGCGGGGATGCGGGCAGAGGGGAGGCTCCTAGGTACATCCCGTCAGTTGTGTATTTTTTCTTTTACAAAAAAAAAAATGAAATGTACTTCCAAGCTCTGTCTGCTGAATCAGGGGCCAACTGGGTCTCACTGAGCAGCCGAGAGCTCAGACGGCGATCTTTAAGCGATCATTTGCCACTAAAAGAGACTAAGGCTCTTTAGGGAAATGGCTGCTTCCAGGTTCTGGGGGAAGAGAAGTACGAGCTGAGCCTGCGACGTCGTATCAGGCACCTGAGCCCCTGACTGCTCGTAACAGCACAAAAGGGAAGAATTCTTGGCCAAAACACCGAAGCGGACTCTCATCAAGCCAGTTGGCAGGAAGTGCACGGAACAGCGGGACACACTGAATGGCCCGGCGGGGACGCAGTCCAGACCGTGGGCACCTCTTCAGGACACATGATCTGGTTTCTTCACCAAATAAACTGCGAGGAAAAGGTGGGAGGAGGGGAATCTTGCCAATTGAAGAGACCGAGCAGGCAACTCAACCACACGCAACACACGCACCTTTCTCGGATCCCGAGTCAAACAAACTACAAATTTGTTCACCAAACAAACTACGAGGCAACTGGCAACATCTGAGCACTAAGGAGACTGTATTTGCTATTAAACAATCATTTTAATGTGTCGTAACGGGTTGTGGTTATTTTTCGAAAAAACGTCTTGTGTTCTAGAAATGTATGTTGAAGAATTTACAGATGAATTGATAGGGCGTCGGGATGTTCTTCAAAATAATCCTCAAAAACAAAACAAAACAGAATAATCCTCAGGGCTGGGGCAGTGGGTGGGGGTTGGGATGCACCAAGGCTGGCCTTGACATCCTCGAAGCTGGGTCCTGGGAAGCAAAGAGAGCGACTGTGGGGGCTGGGAGCAGGGGGTTGGGGGGAGGAGGTCTGGGGAGCCGCTGACCCATAGGCATAAATGAAGTTTCACTCAAGACGAATACGTTCTAGAGCTTTACTCTGCAACACTGTGTCTACAGTTAACATAGTGTATTGTACACTTCAAAACTTGCTAAGAGGATAGATCTCATGTTAAGTGTTCTTATCCTAATAAAAGAAAACCAAAAAAAAAAAGGGGGGGGGGTTTGCTGTGCTTTACCATTCAGACCCTTGGCATGGGGGGATGTGAAGAGGCTATGGGATCTACCACTCTGTTCTCTACATGAATTCGCTGAGCACCTACTATGTGCCAGGTGCCGCAAGGGCACAGTTAGGAGATGTCACGCCAGCCCTTTCTACAGGCTTCCGGGCTAGGGGATATTGATGCCACTGCTGAGGACCTGCCACCAAGCATCCCTTATCACTCCCCCTGTGACCGCAGGCCCTTGTGTGACCTCAGGGAACCTGTGGAGAGGAGTCCTTTGGCATTTGGCTGACATTCAGATGCACATGAGGAAGCTCCCCTCCATAGCTAGCTGCCCACGTGTGCTTGCCAGTCTGGACAGCGATTCCTCAGCGTAGCTTGAGCCTCTCTTCTGCCTCCTCCCGCCTTCTCTCTTTCTAATTAAGGCATCAGATAATGACAGTCAACCTATAAAGTTTTAAGAGTATAGCTTGATGACTTTACATATGCACACGCTAATGTAGTCCCTGCCCAGACCAAGATCTAGAACATTCTCAGCCCTTCGGAAGGTTTCTTTGCTCTCTCTTCCAGCCAATACGCATACCCACCATCCCGACCTTTATCATCCACTAGTTTTGCCTGTTTTTGAACTTTGTATACACTGAGTCATGTAGGTCGTGTGCTTTTGATTTCAGATCTGGCTTACTTTGTCCAGGATGGTGTCCCCGAAATCCATCCACATTGCCGTGGGCAGCACGGTCGTTATTTTTCCTAGCTGTATAGTAGTTCAGCCAATGAAAACAGCACAATTTGTTCACCCCATTCTCCTGTTGATGGCATCCCCTCTCATCTTAGAACTCCTCTTGGGGCGCCTGGGTGGCTCAGTGGGTTAAAGCCTCTGCCTTTGGCTCAGGTCATGATCTCAGGGTCCTGGGATCGAGCCCTGCATTGGGCTCTCTGCTCAGCGGGGAGCCTGCTTCCCTCTCTCTCTCTGCCTGCCTCTCTGCCTACTTGTCATCTCTCTCTCTCTCTGTGAAATAAATAAATAAAATCTTAAAAAAAAAAAAAAAGAACTCCTCTTCCCATGGGCTCTCCTGGAACGCCTTCGAGAGTGAGAGGGGAGCACTGCTAGTGATCACGCCCGTCGGCAGGCATAGCCGGGCTGTCCTGGGCACACGAGGGGGCGCGGGCACGCTGCTGAGTGGATGGCTCAGCGAGGAAGGCCCAGGTGGGTGGAGATCCCCTCGTGAGGGCAAGTGACGCGTCTTGTGTCCATACAAAGCTCCCTGGGTGCCCAGGAAGGAGCCAATACCTCCCTTCCTGGCCTTGCTGACTGGCATCTCGGGGTCAGACAGGTGACAGACTGTGGCTGTGGCTCATACTTCTCAGTTTTGAGTGTGGAAGAGTGGGGGAGGGGCACCCTGGGTCTGTTAGACAACCCCCTGGGTTGTGGCCCTACTAAGTGCCTTCATTTCCATGGGCGATGGCCCTGGGCGGCACACACTGCTCTTTCTCAAGCCCTCCACCTCTGGGGCTCCTCATACCTGGCCTGGGGACGAGGGCCGGGGAGGAGGGAGATGCCACTCTTCCTGGTGGCCCCCTTCTCTGCCTCCTTCTGGTTCCTTCAAAGTGGGTGCTCCCCGGAGCTCTATCCCCAGCCCTGCTCTTCTCTTTGTCCCTCCACCCTCTTTCTGGGAGACTGTACCGCATGCTCCTGCTTTGGCAAACACCCCCTTCCCGGTCCCCTTTATCTAAGTTCTCAACCTCCTCCTCCCTGACCATATCTTGGCACTTCCAAACCAACATCAACCCCTTGGATTCCACATCCCTCCCCAGAGTTGCTGCTCAGAACCGTCCCTGCTCCTCCAAAGGAACCTCCCTTCGGCCAGGCCTGGGCCCACTGCTGGGGGGCGTCAGGACCTCCTGGCCGCTTCTCCCTTCTGCACAGCCCTCAAGCCACTCCTGCCCCCACTGAAGGCCCCGCCCTCCCAGCCGCACCGTGGCAGAGGCAAGATCGGAATATTCTGTCTCCCTGCTTGGCCTCTGCCCTGCTTGCTCACTGTTGCCAGATTCCACTCAATTTGGCGCCACCCGCAGCCCGGGGCTCTGCTCTGGGGCTCAGGAGTCTGGGCACAACCCAGACTGGTAGGAAGGAAGCGACAAGGACACGCCGGGGGCCCCATGCCAAGTGCAAGGAGCAGCAGAGATGGAGGGACTGAAAAAGAGCCAAAGGCCATGGAAATTTAGGGATGACTTCCTGGAAGAGGAGCACATGCTCTAAACCTCAAAAAACCCCAAAAACCAACCTCCCCCCAAAAACAAAAACAGTAGCCCTTTGCAGTGTTGACCGGAACAGTCAAAAATATGAAAAATCAAATGCTCAGCACAAGACTGCATAACACACCATGGAATGTTCTCGAATGGAATACTGTACTGTAAATCTCAGCGAGGTAAGGTTGCATGAGAAAGGCAAGCTGAAGAATGGTGTGCACGACATAATGGCATTTCTATAAATCCTAAAGGCAGATGAGACAATACTACGTATTACTATGGATACCGATATTTGTGGTAAGAGTATAAACAGATGAATGCGGGTGACAGACTCCAGATTTACCCCTGGGGAGGGAGGGAGCAAAGGAGGAAGGGACAGCAGGAGGGAACTGAACTTTTGGCTGTGTTCTCTTTCTTCGAAAAGAGAAGCAGAGAAAGGGATCTGATGTTCTATGGGCCCAGGGACCCACTGCGTATCATTTCCCCCTTATCTGTGCATCATTCTGTAACTTGAAATTTTAAAGGAAGTTAAAAGAACATAACAGGAGGTGGCATTCTGCACACAGCTTGATCATTCTCTATGGGGGGGCAGGGGGAAGTGAGGGGCGGGGGGAACGAGGGCATCCAGGGTGGGGTACTGCTGGGAAGGGATAGGGCAGGGGTTGGTTGGTGGGAAAGAGGAGCCTGGGTGGGGAGGGCACTAAATCTGGGGCAGGTTTCTATTTATTTATTTTATTTTATTTAACAGAGAGAACACAAGCAGGCAGAGAGGCAGGCAGAGGCAGAGAGAGGAGCAGGCTCCCTGCCGAGCAAGGAGCCCGATGTGGGACTCGATCCCAGGACGCTGGGACCATGACCTGAGCCAAAGGCAGCTGCTTAACCAACTGAGCCACCCAGGCGTCCCTGGGGCAGGTTTCTAAAGGGGGGAGCACACTGACTTTCTCCTGCCTGCCTACTTGCCCCCCAAGCATGTTGCTTAGCGTCCGTGCCTCCCTACACCCCCACAGCAGCCTCTGGCTGGCTGATTCTCAAGTCAGTGACGTATTCAGTCAGTAGCTACTATAAAAGCAATAGCTCGCAGGGTGCTCGTGACAAGCAATGGTTACATTCACACATAACAGCTCCCTGAACCCTCACGATGGGCGGGCACCGTTACCATCGCCACCACCCCGATTTTCTAGATGAGGACACAGAGGCACAGAGAGGTTTGGGGACTTGCCCAAAGTTCTGGAGCCAGTCAGGGGCGGAGCTGGGATTTGAACTCAGGCCGTCTGGTGCCAGAGCCTGTGGTCCTTGTTGTTGTGCCACGGTGTCCCTCGTGCCAGGCGCTGTGCTGGGCACTGTGGATTTGGTAATGACCTAGGCCCTGCCCTTGAAGAGCTTTGGGGCCAGTGCAGGGGCGGGGGAGGGAGGGAGTCAGACACCAACCAAGCAGCACGCAGGAGACAGTAAAGGAAGAGAAACTTGGGCCCCAAGGGAGAGAGTCCAGAGAAGGACACACTGAGGCTGAGGCATCAGGGAAGACCTCTCTGAAGAGGGGACATTTAAATGGAGACCTAAAGTTAGCCAGGACGGGGTGGTGAGGGCAGGCGAGATGCAGGGAAGAGCAAGTGCAAGGGCAGGAACTCAGCGTGGGCAAGGAACCGAAAGAGGGTCAGGGGAGCC
Source organism: Nasua narica (assembly GCA_028533885.1). Classification (NCBI taxonomy): domain Eukaryota; kingdom Metazoa; phylum Chordata; class Mammalia; order Carnivora; family Procyonidae; genus Nasua; species Nasua narica. Next base: position 94,733,204 of record CM052811.1, on the reverse strand, counting down.
AAAGCACGCAGTGAGCAAGGGGCAGGGAAGCAAAGCCATGAGGCCATCACCTAGGGCCCTCCTTCCAGGACGGGGACCACATGTCCCGGTTTGCCTCCACCGCCCCCACTGTCCCGGTTTGTGCCTGTGATCCCAGCATAAATATTCATAATGTCTCATTTTGGTTTGGACAATAATAAATATGAAGGTCACCTTCTCACAGGCCATGGTGGAGAGTCTGGATTTCGTTCCCAGGGCAGCTGGAAAGCATGGAGGGGTTTTAGCAGAGAGTGACACTCTAATTTATAATATATAAAGTTCGCCATGGCCACTGTGTGGAGAGGCCCTGCAGGGGAGCAGGAGGGAAGCCGTTGCCCCCTTCCGGACTCCATGGCACAGTGTGGAAGGAGCGAGGCCTGGGAAAGGCAGGGGAGGCCCGGCTTGGGCTGGCGGAGGTTGCAGCCATGGGCAAAATGACTCAGGGCAAATGCATCCCCAAGAGACGATGCTCCCCTTCTCCTCCCTGTGCTGACCCGGCCCCAAGGCTTCCAGGAAGGACCTTCACCGGGTGGGACGAAGCCCCTGAACAGCTGCCCACCTCCCAGGACTGCAGGGAGGCTGCTAAGAGAAACGGGAAAGTTCTCAGAAGAGCTAAAGAACTCAGTCAATGTCAGAAACAATGATGAATGATATTAACTTTGTTTTTGATAATTTGTCCCTATCCCCTTCCTTCTCGTCCCATACAGCGCTCCCCCCGCCCTTCAAGCCTTCAAGAAGAGATTTCAGAAGGGAGAGCCCACTGCATTCACACACGCCTGGTGGGGAGGGTCTCTTGGCCATCTGAAACTGAATGAGTTCCGGGAGAAAGCAGGTGGCTTCTAGTCCCTGCTGAGGTGCAGGCTTGGGGCACCTGCATGAATGGAAGCCCACCGACTGTGTCCCCACCACTGGGAGCTGGCATTTATATCTGTGTGTGTGTGTGTGTGTGTGTGTGTGTGTGTGTGTACACACTGCTGACCACATACCATGGGGCAGACCCCACACAGATGCCACAGATCTCTTATATTTAGGGGTTCGGGAGTGTGAAAACAAACCCCCGGCTTGTCCAGGCCATTCAGGGGGGAAGGACAGAAGTCCGAAGCCTGCAAAACGAATCCTGTCAGCACGAGGGGCCTGCCGCTTGTCAACCACAAAATGCACCTGCCCAAGGGACCAGGGAGGTTGCTAAGTCAACCTTGTGTGCCCAGGTGGAGAGTCACCTTCCGCCTGGGAAGGCCATCCCAGTCCGGGTGCCGGGAAGGCACAGACGCAGGCTCAAGGAGGAAAGGAAGGGGCTGGTGGGAGACGGGTCACTCACCAAGCGGCAGGACGAAGAAGAAGGGGAACCAGCAGAGCACGAAGACGCCCACGACGATGGCCAGCGTCTTGGCCGCCTTCTTCTCGCGGGAGAACTTCAGCAGGCGCACGGACAGGGAGCTGCGGAAGGTGTGGCCCTTGGTGCTGCGCGGGCCGTGCGTCCCGTCGGCGGCGCCCGTGCTGGCTCCGCGACAGTGGATGCGCAGCACCACCTCGGAGGCCTTGCCGCGCTCGCGCTTGACGCCCGCCTCGAGGCTGCGCGTGGTGCTCCGCGCTACCACGTACACGCGGCAGTACATGACCACGATGACGGCCATGGGCAGGTAGAAGGAGCACACCGAGGAGAAGACAGCGTAACCTGCCTCCTCCGTGATGCCGCAGAAGCGCTCGTCAGGGGGCACGGGCTCCTTCCAGCCCAGCAGCGGCCCCACGGACACCACGAGGGCCACGGCCCAGAGCAGGGCCAGGATGGCGGCCGCCTTGCGCTCGGTCATGATCGCCGGGTATTTGAGCGAGTGGCGCACGCCCACGTAGCGGTCCACCGAGATGGTGCAGAGGCTGAGGATGGAGGCCGTGCAGCACAGCACGTCTACGGCGGCCCACACATCGCAGAAGGCCCGGCCGAAGGCCCAGAAGCCCAGGACCTCCATGGTGGCCGAAAAGGGCAGCACCGTGGCGCTCAGCAGCAGGTCGGCCACGGCCAGGTTCACGATAAAATAGTTGGTGACCGTCTGCAAGTGGCGGTTGCAGGCCACCGAGAGGATGACCAGCAGGTTGCCCGCCACAGCGGTGAGGATGAAGGCGGCCAGGAAGACACCCACGCCCACGCCCTGCGCGCTCACCACCAGCCCCCCGACGGCGGCCGTGCCGTTCACCTCGCCGCCCGCGCCCGCGCCCCCCGGCTCCCCGGCGGAGCTCCGGTTGTCCTCGCCGCTGCCCGCGCCCACCACGCCGCCGCCGCCGCCGCCGCCCGCGGCTCCCGGCACGCCGCCCACCGCCGGGCCCTCCGAGGCGGCCGCGCCGCCCGCGCCGCCCCCGCCGCCGCCCGCGCTGGAGCCCCCCGCGCTGCTGTCAGGGCGGGGTCCCTCGAAACTGACGCTCAAGAGGTCGCGGAAAGTCATCTCAACGCGCGGCCGTCGGGGGCCGGGCCCGGGCGCAGGACGAGCGGCTGGCCGGGAGAGGGGCCCCGGGCATAGCCGCGGGGCTCTGGCTGCAGCCCGGCGCGCGGGTCCCGTCGGGGTCCTGCCCGAGTTCCTGTAGCGCGGCTGTCGGCGAGCGGAGCGGGGTCGGCCGGGGCGGCGGCCGGGGCTCCCGAGGCTGGCGGCGGAGTCGGACCGGAGAGCCGGGGCCGGCGACGCGCGCCGCTCTCTGAGCGTGCCCAGGCGAGCGGGCAGAGCGGCGGCTCAGGGGCCGGGCAGTGCAGGCAAAGCCACTGCGGCGCTCTCGCCCGGGCGCGGGGGGCGGGACGGAGGAGGGGCAGCGCCGGGAAGGAGGAGGGGGCGGCCGGCGCCGAGGGAGGGGGCGCCCCACGCGCGGGGAGAAGGGGAGCGCGAGTATGACGAGCAGCAATTCCGGGGTCCGGAGGGGTCGCGGCGCTGGTGCCCGCTCCAACCCCCCGGCAGCCACCCCTGCCCCGCCGCGGGTGCCCACGACCGCCCTCTCTTCTCGCCGTCAGCTCCTCGCCCCTTCCCGCGCCCCCTCCAGACCTCTTCCCCTTTTCCTCTCCGCCGCGTCCCCCTTCCTCCCGCCCTTTTCCCCAGCCTCTCGGTCACTCGCTGGTGCCCTTGGGCGCGCGGAGCGGAGACGGCGCGATTCCCAGGTCCCGGAGCTCCCGGGCTCCCGGCTCCGGCCGCCAGAGAGCAGCAAGCGCCCGGGATCTGCGGACTGCGGACCGGAGCGCGCGACACGGCGGCGGTGTCCTCCTGGGACTGCCTGGAGCGATCTGCCGCACCTCCGTACCCCTCTCTGGCCACTGGCCAGGCGAGGGTCTCAAACACCTCCGTCCGGTGCGGTGGAGTGGAGAGAGCCCCGGGAGGGATCAGGTGCCAGTGCTGGTCTGTGATGGGCAAAGGAACAAGAGAGAGCACTTGGTTATGGCTCTAGGACCCTGCCCACCACCCATCGATTTGCATCTACCAACTTCTGCATTGTTACTTGACACCGTATCAGATGTCGGAATAAAACTTCCTTTCTACACGAAATAAGTGGCCTTCTGGGGAAGGAGGGCTTAAGTACTGGAGGGTGGGAAAGGGCACTTGGCCTGATGGTTACAGAGTGGGGGGTTGGCAGACTGTCTGACTCCACATCTGGGCTGTGTATCCTAGGAGCTCTTTGACTTCTTGGTGTCTCCGTTCTTCATCTGTAAAAGGAGGACAGGAATAGATAAGAGTAGCGTCTGTTTAATGATGTGAACTAACAAGTACATTGTTAGACCCGAGAGCAATGCCTGGGTTTGTTGGCTGCGTGGGTCTTGGCAGGGCAGGATTTGGACAGGGAGGACAGAAGGCAGGGGTGCGTGGAGCTGGTTTGAACTGGGGACACAGGTGGAGGGTTGGGTTTGAGGAGCGTCTTGCTAACTGGCGGGACTGGGTAGGGAGAGACAAAAAGAGATCACTCATTTGACTGCCTTAAAATTACTCACCAGGGCGCCATACTGGACACGTTGGGCGGCAGGGGGAAAGGAATTGCGGAGAAGATAATAGATGAGGAAGGCTTGAGTTGTGCCAGGGAAGTCAGGGTCCATTTGGAGAGGTGTCTGGGACGAGGTGGAGAACTCAGGGCCTTGGTGCCCACTGGCCATGGATGACTGAGGCAGGAGGTTGGAAACACCTCGATGGGAAGGTACTTTGGAGGAAAAGCTGAAAATGGTGCAAATGTTGAGAGATGGGTAACCCCCCCTCTCATACTGGTCTCCCCAGCCTGGAAGCTAAAGCTCTTAGAGTCCTAGCTTAGAAACAGCTCTTCCAAGGCCCTCAGTTTCCCCATTACGCTGTCTGTCTTTATTTGGGTCCTTGAGAATTGACTACAGGAGAGTAGGCATGAAAACCAGGGGAGCCCTGGGGACCCTGCTGGTCTTTATGTTCCTTGTCATCCAGTGGCAAGGCTTGATTTAAGATAGATCCCTAGCACCTATGTTTCTCTCCCCTCCTTTATGAGACCCCTTGAGAACGAGCATAGAGAAAAAGGAGGAATTCATCCCCCAACAGAGAAGTTAACCCCGAGGCTGATAAACCTGGACTTCAGCTCCCATGAGCGGCCATGAGGGGCTGCAGGAGATCTGGACCTCCTTCCCTCTCATGGAGACGGTGCAGGCAGTTGTCACTTGCCGAGGCAAAATGCTAAATGGGACAGAACGCTGACGGAGAAGGCCTTCCTGATGGGTATCCTGTTTTGGGGAACCAGCAACCCCCAGTTCCCTCCCACCCCACCAACCTTTATTTTTTTATTCGACACAAATTAAATACCAGCTGTATGCTCACAACTGTTTTGGGCACTGCAACCAAATGATGCTGAATAAAGCAAAGTCCCTCTTGGGGCTCATGTTCAAATGGCAGAAAGGGTCTCTAAGCATTAGGAAGAGAGCTGTCCCAAGGCTGCGGACCGAAGTTTTCTCTGGCTTTGATATCTGAGTCCTAGAGACTCTCCTCCAGTAAATTTTCAAAGAAAATCCAAATCAAGAGGAACTGTTTTCCAGTACCTCCCCACCTCTGAGTAGCAGTGGAGTCTGAAAGAGTACAAAATGCTGCACGTCATTGGAGGGCACAGCTAAAGCTGTCACTTGCCAGGACCAGTCCCCTATGAGGAACGTGGACATCTATTCTATTCTTCAGCTGCAAATGGGTCTCTAGTTCTGGCCTGATCTTTAAGCTTACTATGGCTTGACCCTACCCCTGGCTGCCACCAGACCCATAATCCTCTAAGTCTTCCCGAAGCCCCTAATTCCGTCATTCAGTCCAGTGGCATCCTGTGGTCAGCACTTGGGGCTGCCATCTCTCAACCTCAAGACGGCAGAGCTTGGTGCTTAGGACTGGTTCCTCTCAGTGGTCCCAGGTCAGGGAGTATGTGGGGAAAGGATGTCATTTGTAGGAAGGAGATACTTAGTAATCTTTCCGCCCAGCTCGATCAACTGAGGCTGCGGGGAACTTGAGACCAGTTATGATTTGGTTATTTATGCTAATTTTTGCTTAAAATTATGGAGTTGGAGGCTAGTGATTATATCTCCCATCACAGTGGAGATGGTAGAGTTTGGGGATGGGCGCCAATAGAATGATATCCCGTTCAGAGCCTGGCGAACAGCCCACGGCTCTGTGGACCCTTGGAGTGGCGTGGCTTTGCAGCTGTGTTTGCTTCTGGTTCTAAGAGATAGTCTTTTGTTTCTTTTTATGTTCTTTTGGAGAGGAAATAAGCTGGGAAGTAGGATATGGACAAAGTTGGAAGACACGCCAGCGTGGAAAACTCTCCGAGTGGGGCAGAGATTAGTTGTGGTAGGTTAAATGCTGTAATAAACAACCCCTGAATGTCGGTGGCTTAGCGTATTGAAAGTTTCTCATCTACTCAGCATCCAGTGTGAATGTACCTGGCTGGGCACTCTTATGGACAGATCTCTATGAGGCAACTCAGGGATCCAGGCTCCTTCCAATGCGTGGCTCCGCTTTTTCCCCTGCGAATTCTCTAGGATCCTGGACACCTCTTCTAAATTGTCAACATCCAGCCGCCCAATGAACAGAGAGGGAGCGTGGAGGATTATGTGGACTTTTTAGGAGCCCCACCCAACACCTCTGTCCGAGCCCACATTCCCGCTTAGAAGCAAGGGGAGATGTGGTTCAGCCAAGTGCCCGGGAAAAGGGAACAGATTTGACCACCCTCCAGCCCGTCCATGCTGCAGGACGGCAAAAGCCCGGGGAAGACTTGATTTGGGCATTAGTCAGGCAATGCCTCATGGATGGATGGTGAAAAGAGCAGGTAGATTGACTGCTGTGATCCCCAGCTAACATTCCGCTCAGGCCCAGGGGTTGCTGTTCATGCGGCCATTCCTTTCCAACCAGGCCTACCACGCATGCTCCCAGCATAGCTTGCTAAAAAACCCCGTGAAAGTTGGGAGTACCCTCGGGGAATGAGCTGGTGATGGTGACAATCTCACCTCTTTCAGCTCTGGGGATGCACAAGGAGATTTAAGTGGGCAGTGGAGACTCAGCTAGCCGGCATTGGTTTAACCTTTGCGGAGAGTTAGCAATCCCTTTCTAGTAGAATCCACCCAGTGCCAATGAGAATCTCTCCCCTTCCTTGCCTAGAAGTTGACTACTCCTCTAATCTGGGTCTCCTAACTCCAGGAATCAGTTTCTCATTCCATCACATTTTCTTTGTACCTCCTAGTACAAGGGACGTACAAGCTTACTACCTCCTTCGGCCCTTGAGATCAGATTACCCATTGTGGGTAATGCGAGGAGCGAGGAACTTGGTCCGTAGGGATATGCTGTGGGAATGAAAAGAAAGATGAGAAAGTTCCAGGGATAAACTTTGCTAACCTGACAAGTTCTCTGACCCTCAAACAGAGCGGCAAATGCTAATGAGGGAGATTTCCTAACACAGAATTAAAATAGGCCAGTCAACTCTGGAGGAAGTGGCCTATAATCAACTGGAGAGGCCAGGCAGGGTTGCATGACTCCAATCCCAATTAGGGAGGCAGAGACAACTCCTGCTGGGATGTCAACCTTCCAGCTCACAAATAAGATGGCCCAGAGCCATTTTCCATTTCCTTTCTCCTGGGCCAAGATTCTCTGGAGAAGACAGTGAGGAAAGGAGGATCTCCCTTGATAATGATTCCCTAGAGGAATGGAAGGTGGAGGAAACAACAAAAAAAATTCCAAATGTCCCAGGAAAAGTATTAGGATGCGCGGCCGGCCTTCCCCACTTTGGTCTTGTCCATGCCTTATCCCTCCGGTTCCTACTAATCCCCCCTCCTCTCTCTTCTGTAGGTTAGTCGCTGATTCTAGGATCCTCTGTTTCCCCATAAATGTGAAATGGTGGTAATAACTGTCCCAGGTGGGGATTAAGTGTCTGCAAAAATCTCACTCCCCTCCTCCTTTGGGTCCCCCATTGTCTTTGATTTATTCGTCTGCAGTGCCTTGTAATTTCGTGGTTTACCTGTGGTGCCCGGAGATAGCGGCCTTCTTGGGATTTTCAGTGACTGTGGCATATTTGTGTCTTCGTGCCCACCCGTGAGTGTAGGCCTGGGCTCTCAAAGTTGCTCAGTGAGTTTGTTCAGTCGGTGGATGAACGTGTGAATCAACAAATAAAGACAGGAAGGACTATACGCCTGAGTGCCACTGAGAGGCACTGATGGGTGCCATCCTTTAGCAAGAGGCGACTAGGGGACTAGGGGGGCCTTCCCAAATTCTGGGGCACCTGGTCTGTTTATGGCAGGAGTGGGCACCTTTCTCCCAGGAGGAGGGCTTCTGGGAGGCAGCGGCAGGAGCTGGATTACAGTGGTACTGCCCCTGCTCCCAAAAGGGAATAAAAAGGGCCCAGGGTTGGCTTATGTTTGACATGTTCCTGTAGTTTTTGGCTTGGGCTCTTGTCTAGGGCTACAGGCCTTTGCAGGAAGGTGGTCACTGGACACCGCAGGACCCACCGACCTCTCTGATCGGGGCAGAAGGCCGCTCCGGGTCTGTACTTACCTCGCAGAGGAACATCAATGACTCGTTCAGCTAATACCCATTTGAAATCATCTGGTCCCGCCAACTGGCCACCGAGCAAGTACCAGAGATTATGTGGGGAAAGGATACAAGCAGATTTTTTTCCCTATTCTTTCTTTTGAAAATCAGAGGCTAAATGTTGGTGTTTTATAATGGCCTCTTCGAATCCCTCCAGAGATCTGTTCTTTGGTGGTTTAGTTAGGATCTCAACCTTGGGTGGCGGGTTGAATGGTGGTTCCCCCAAGGATATGTTCTCGTCCTAATCCCTGGCACCTGTAGATGTCACGGTCTTTGGAAAAAGAGTCTGTCCGATGTAACCAAGGTAAGGACTTTGAGATGAGGGGTTCTTCCTGGATTACCCAGGTGGACCCTAAACCCAGTGATAAGTATCTTTAGCAGAGTGAGCCAGAGGGAGCTGAAACACGCATACACAGAGGAGAAAGTGATGTGAAGACTGAGGCAGAGAATGGAGAGCTGTGACCACAAGCCAAGGAAGGCCAAAGATTGCCAGCTGCCATAGATTACCAGCTTCTGGAAGCTGGAAGAGGCAAGGAATGGCTTCTCCCCCGGAGCCTTTGGCGGGAGTGTGGCCCCGCTGACATCTTCCCCACTCGGTTGTGGGGGTCGGCAAGTCCAAATCTGCAGCACGGACTATAAATTCAGGTGAGAATCGAAGTTGCAGGCCTGAGTCTGAACTCCGTAGGCAGGCCAGTGGGCTGGAAACCCAGGTAGGGTTTCGATGTTAGAGCCTTGAGGCAGAATGTCTTCTTCTATAGGAAACGTCAGTTTGTGCTCTTCGGTCTTCCCCTGATGGGGCGAAGCCCACCCACATTATTGAGGACAATCTCCTTTATTTAAAGTCAACTGATTATTGATGTTTATTTCAGATAATAAATATTGATGTTTATTAAGAACACCTTCACTCACACATCTGGGTGTTTGAGACACAAACAACCACACAAACAATGTGCTTTTCTTCCTTTGCACGGTTGAATTGCGACCCAGTGGGTTTTTTTTTTAAACATATTTTATTTATCTATTTGACAGAGAGAGAGAGAGAGATGACAAGTAGGCAGAGAGGCAGGCAAAGAGAGAGGAGGAAGCAGTCTCCCTGCTGAGCAGAGAGCCCGATGCAGGGCTCGATCCCGAGACCCTGAGATCGTGACCTGAGCAGAAGGTAGAGGCTTTAACCCACTGAGCCACCCAGGCGCCCCTCGACCCAGTGGGTTTTTATTAGAAAAGTTTCAGGTATGGTTTCTAGGGGATCTTGCTCTACTCTTGCGCCCTGTTTTTGACCCTCGGGTTTATTGTGGTTTAAGAGAACTGGTCCGCTTAATTAGCTTCCGTCATCCAGGATTCAGCCCTGAGGGTCCGGCCAGGGTTGGAAAATGGGTAACAGCTCAGGTGACCCAGGCTCCCATGCACCCAAATGAATTCTCAGTTCTTCTAGGAATAGTTGCTAGTCTTCTCTGGGTTTAGGGAAATCTTTAATTATAGTTACTCATTCAGTTCTGGTTGATTCATTACTTCTACAGTTATCTCCATACCCAGCTCATGGCAGGCACGAATCTTTAGAGGTGACTGGAATTTAAGGATCTTAGGAGCTGTTGGGGAAAGCGCAGGGGCTGGAGGGGGGAGGAGGAGGGAGGAGTCCCTGGGGGCGCAGGGGGAGGCATGGAAGGGTAAGGAGGGGGAGGATAAAGGGCAACAAGTCTAGTTTGTTGTTACTTAAGTTTTCAAATTAGCTCTGGCCAAGGCATCTTTTGGTGAAGCAGTTTTTAAATCAGAATTTCCTTTGGGGATCTGCACCCTGATCAAAATATCTTTCTTCTTCTTTTTGTTTTCTAAAGCGTCTCTCAAATGAACAATTTTGTGCAAGTCACCCGTTCCCTGGAGTGGCCACTGAAGGTCCCAACGATCCTTGGTGAAGTGAGGCGGTTTAGAAAGACAAGCACAAGGATTTAGATTCTTTTTTTTTTTTTAAAGATTTTATTTATTTATTTATTAGGAAAGAGAGAGAGTGAGAGAGAGCAGGTCAGAGTGAGAAGCGGACTCCCCATGGAGCCAGGAGCCCGATGTGGGACTCGATCGCGGGACTCCGGGATCATGACCTGAGCCAAAGACAGTCGCTCAACCAACTGCGCCACCCAGGGGCCCCAAGGATTTAGATTCTAATGCGAATAATCGGTCAGAGGCAGGAGTTTCTCCCGGAGGAGGAGAGGGCCTGGATCCCCTGTGGGAGCTGGCAGTGGTATGTAGGAAGGTGAAACTTTCATACCTTGTATCCTCAGGACCTCAGCCTGAGAGTTGACTGTCTTCTAACGCAGACCTGACAATTGGCACTCCCTGTGGAAAACCAGAGAAGATGCTCTCTGGACAAGGTACTGAGATGGAAAGAGACGCTTGTCCAGCTTTCCTGTGACCCGCAGTGGTTCGTTGGAACAGATTCTGGGGCAGCGAGAACCACAAACCCACCGATGAGGCTGGCTTGACCTACAGCCTACAGGGGGCCTCTGCCCGTGTTCTGCCCTGTGACTCTCCATCTGGGGACCAATAATTTTGACAGAACAACACCAAATGGAAGCACAAAACAGAGGAATGGCCCAATTCCACCAAGGACGCAGACAAAGGAGACCCAATCAAAAAACCTGGGCACCAAACCACGTATAAGTAGCTAAGGACTCAGTGCAAAGGGAGGGGAACGCAGACTAAGTGTTGAGTTACCACCCTGGGGCGCATCTGACAAGTCGTGAGTAGCGAGGCGCCGAGGGCTCATGCATTGTCTGCGTGTAAGCCCCTGGGCCAAGGCTGGGGTCTCAGGACGGGCAGTGCAGACGGTGTCTTGTTGGGCCCTGAGTGGGAAGAAGGTACCTGAAATCAAGAAGCTAGAGGTCATGGAACAATTCCTGACCATTCCAGGTCACTTGCTATGAGCATTTGGTTTCCTGCGTTGGTTGTTTCAGACTGTGGGTAAGAGTTCTATTGTCACCTATGGTCTGGCCATTGCTTTTTTTTTTTTATAGAAGTATTTTTTAAAGATCATTTGTTTATTTATTTGGCAGAGAGAGAGAGAGAGAGAGAGATCACAAGTAGGCAGAGAGGCAGGCAGAGAGAGAGGGGGGAAGCAGGCTCCCCGCTGAGCAGAGAGCCTGATGCGGGGCTTGATGCCAGGACCCTGAGATCATGACCCAAGCCGAAGGCAGAGGCTTTAACCCACTGAGCCACCCAGGCGCCCCTGCCCATTTGTATATTCAGGTTCTCAAGAGACATTGGTGTCTTGCTCCAGCGAGCTCACAGTCTGGGCAAGGACATCAGATGTACAAGACTGTATGTGCCTGGAATCAGGGGGTCCCTCTGAGGCCGGGCAGGCTGTGGACAGGTGACCGCTCAGAGCAGGCTGATGGGGCTGGCCAATGGCTTTCTTCTGAGAGTAGGTTACCAGTGCAGGGCAGACCCAAGGATGCTGGCCTTATCTCCGACCAGCCCTCATGTAAGCTCTTCCTACTTTTTAACACATCTCCTTGGGTATTAAGAGATCTTCCCCAGCTGCACCTGGTACCTTTGGGGGAGTATATTCGAAGGTTGGGAAGGAAGCGGTATGGTTTTGATAATAGGGGACCAGGGCACAATTACAGCCTGCAGTATCTCCCCGCTGTGTGGGAAAGGCACTGTCACACCTGCACACAAAGATGCTATGACAGTCACCTCCTCCGACAAGCCAGAGCTGCCCCTGTGCCATTGTGTTAAGAATCAAGACGCTGTGGTGTCTCAGATTTCCCAGGTGGGTAGGGGTGCAGAGATGGCGGGAATTACAGGGGCCTCGTTCCTTTCATTGTGCAATTTAATGCATTTCCTTCCCCTTGGAAGGTTGGCTCTAGGAGTACCTCTAATTGCTGATCTCCAGTTATTGCTAATCTAGGGTGACTGATGGGGGGGGGGCACAAGGTTCTGCCAACAGAACCTCACTTACTGGCGTGCCACGGTGCCTGAAAGGCCACATTCTGGATCCACTCTTGGGTTGATCATTGCCTCCCACTTCCCCATTCATTCATTCACAAATATTTATTACAAGTGTGCACTACACAGCAACCCTTTGCTCGGCCAGGAGGTAAAATGTTAAATAAGATACAGCCTTGACTTCCCTGGATACTGTAGTCTATCATGGGAGACAGGTGGTAAGACACAAAAATGCAATGAATCTAGTGCAACGAGAAATACACAAAGTGCACTGGCCAGGACCGTGCAGGCACTGGCCAACGTAGGTGGAGCCATGAGGTCCAGTGCCGCTGAGAGGATACCATTTCGACCGAGACTGGATTTTTAGAAATACTGAGTTTGTGAGGAATAGACAAATGTACCCCAGGCGGAAGAAAAACATGTAGAAAATTCTCAGACCAGGACGATTTTGGCATTCCTGCCACCGAATGAAGGCTGGTGAGCTTAGAGCACAGAGAACGAGGACTGAGGGCATGAGCTGCAGCCACAGAGGAAGCTGAGGGCCACAGAGAGAGGCAGAAAGGTGTCTACATTTAATTCCAATGGAGTATTTGAATCAATGGAATATTTTCCAGGAAACTTTTTATTAAAGCATAATGTATGGCGAGAGAACTGCATAAACCATGGGTAAACGGCTTGCTGAATTTTCATAAAGCGAACACACTTGTGTAACCATCACCCAGATGAAGAAATAGTGTGTTACCCCCACTCCCGTCCCACGGGAGGCTACCAGTGGGCATCCGGACCTCCCAGCTGCCTGGTCCTTGTGTGGCCTCTTGGTCAGGAGGTCCCGCAGGATTGTCGCTGCTCCTTAGGGTCCTCCCCTGGGCTGATGACACGGTTCGTGGTTGCCCCTTTCCCTAGACTTGAGGCTGCATGAAGGCGGGGCTGTATCTGTTCTATTCATCCTTGGGTCCTCCCCCTGGGCTTGGATCATTTGTCATGACTGACCCACTGATCATCCAAGGTAGAGGCCACTCTTTTAACTTGAAAAACCCCCTACTCGTAGGCAGTCACTCCTCATTCCTCTGCACCCACCCTCCCCTATTCTGGGCAATCACACCCCCCCCTTCTTTTTTTAATATTTATTTATTTATTTGTGAGAGAGGAGAGGGGCAGAGAGAGAGAACCCTCAAGCAGACTCCCCGCTGAGCACAGAGCCTGCCACAGGGCCCAGTCCCCAGGACCCCAGGAAATCATGAATTGGATGCATAACTAACTGAGCCATGCAGGCCATCCACTTTTTATCTCTACAGATTTTTGCCTATTCTGAACATTTCATTACAATGGCATCATGGGATTGGCTTCCTTCACTTCACATAGTATTTTAAAGATCCATCTGTATTTTGGTGGGTTTCAGTACTTCACTCCTTTTGTGGCTGAACATCATTTCACTATTTAAAGAGACTGGTTTAAAGTCTTTTCTGATAAGCTCATCGTCTGGGGTTCCTCCAGGGGCCGTTGCTATTGATTGCCTCTTTTCCTGTGGATGAGTCCAACTTTCTCATTTCTTTGCATCTCTCAGAGTGTTTTTATTGAAAGCTGTACATTTGAAATAATACAATATGGCAGGTCTGGAAATTGAATTCTATCCCCATCCCCAGTGTTGGTTTTTGTCGCTGTTTGTCGTAGATGCTCTCGTTTGCTTAATGATCTTTCTGAACTAATTGGGGAAAGTCTGTATTCTTGGTGGCGTGTGGCCACTGGAGTCTCTGTGTGGTTAAGTTAGTGGTCAGCCAATGATTGGACAGAGCGTTTTAAAGGCCTGGAGACAATGAGTCTTATAGTCTTTGCCAAAGGGCTCTGGGTACATCTTGGGGCCCACTTCCAAAACTCAACTAGACCATTGACACCCCTTCTTTAGCTTTCCCTTGTGTGGGTAGATCCTTAGAGTGAGTCAGAGGTGAGAGCTTAGGGCCTTCTCAGGACTTTCCTGAGCACTTGCCCAGCCTTATACACCCAGGGAATCTTCCAGACCCCCAGGAATATGTACGAGATTTTCCAAGTACCTATGGATAGCTCATTCCCAGCTTTTCGTTTTATGTTTTTTTGGTTAACCTAATATTGTTCCAACTGTTATCCATCACCCTAGGTGGTGTGGAAGTTAAACATTTGCTTTTAATTGTTTTCAATGTGCCCCCCGGGGGAAAAAAAAGCTTTTCATTCTTTTTTTTTCCCCTGGGAAAGCACCAAGTCAGGTCAAAGAGAGCTAGGCTTGTAAGTGCGATCTTCCAAAATTAACCAGACAGGTCAAATAATGATAATTCTTTAGGATTGTGGCTTTGAAAGGGCTCCAGCCCTGTTTTGTTCTTTCCCATGGCTGCCAGGCTGCTACTTTTCATGGCAAGTGCGAGCTGTTATTTTTTAAAGACTATTTGGAGCCAGAGGGTGGGGGATGGGATGAGGGCAAGTTATCAGGCCACGCAGCTCACTGTCCCTAATGAGCTTCGGCTGGCTTTCTTTGAATACATGCTCTATTAATAATAAACTCAGGTGAATTTGCAGAATTCTGAAAAAGTTGATTCTGATGATTTTTGCTTTTATAGAGGAGAGAATTTTCAGAGCTCCTTACTCCGCCATTTTTGCTGGTGGTCCCTCCTCGTGATACTCTATAATGCACTCATCTAGGCATTTTTCGATGTTTTTTTTCTGCATTTCTGTTTTCTATGCTTTTCTTCTTTGTTCTTTAGCAAGTGTACGTTACAGTTGCTGTATTACAGATACTGCACAGGTTGTGTTGTATACTTCCTATTGTGTCACAGTAGGGGCTGTGTACTAGTTAGTTGTCACATTGTTAGAATGTTAAGAATAAGCTATGGGTTCAGAAGTTGTCAGCCTGGTTTGTTGGTTACAAAGTTTCCCCACAAACTTCACTTGAAGGTTTGTGTAGTCATTTGTGGCCTCGACTTGTTATTTCTTCTGGGGTGGTGCAATTGTGATTTTTCGAAATCTGTCGTTCTGCATTTATGAGCTGTGATTCCTCTATGAAGAACTTTTATCAATTATTTGGTTATTCTGAAATACACTTTGCAAGGAAAAAGGATAGAAATTTGATTCTTTTGCTTTCTTCTTCTTCTTTTTTTTACTGGTGATAGTATTTACAGATAACAAATGTTTTTTGAACCTAACATGAAATTGACCATCTTACCCATTTAAGTGTATAGTTCAGGAGTGATAAGTACATTCAAGTTGTTGTGAAACAGAGATCCAGAGCTCTTTTTATCTTGCAAATCTGAAACTCTGTACCCATTAAACAACAGCTACCCATCTCCCCTGCCCCCAGGCCCCGCTAACCACCATTCTACTTTTCTTGAGCTGACTACTCAATATAAGAAGAATCATCCCGTCTTTGTCTTTTTATGACTGCTTCATTTCACTTAACATGTCCTCAAGACTCACCCATGTTCTAGCATGTGGCAGGATTTCCTTCTTTTTTAAATGTTTAAAAAAGATTTTATTTATTTATTTGAGAGAGATCATGCAAGAGCACGAGCGGTGGCGAGGGGCAGTGCGAGAAGCAGACTCTTCACTGAGTAGGGAACCTGATATGGGCTCCATCTCAGGACCCTGAGATCATGACCTTAGCTGAAGGCAGATGCTTAACTGACTGAGATACCCAGGCACCCCTCTCTTTTAAAGCTGACGAATATCCTATTGTATGATATACCATATCTGGTTTATCCATGCATCTGTTGTTGGATAACTGTCTCTTGGCTGCTTCTGTCTCTTAAGCTATTATGAATAGTGCTGCTGTAAACATGGGTGTGCAAATCTCTCTTCAAGATCCTCCTTTCAATTCTTTTGGATATATGCCCAGAAGTGGGATTGATGGGTCATATGGTAGTTCCATTTTTAATTCTTTGAGAAACTCCCATACCATTTTCCATAGTGGCTACATCATGTTGCGACCCAACCAACAGTGTGCAAAGGCTCCCATCTTTCTACATCCTCACCAACACTTGTTATTTTCACTCTTGTATTTATTTTTTAAAATAAATAATTTATTTATTTTAATTATTATTTAATTTATATAATTTATTTATTTTATTAGTCAAATTAATATTTTATTTATTTATTTTAATCATTAAAATAAATAAATTATTTATTTATTTATTTGAGAGAGACTGAGAGAGAGAGTGAGAAACAGCATGAGATGCGAGAGGGTCAGAGGGAGAAGCAGGCTCCCTGCTGAGCCTGATGAAGGACTCAATCCTAGGACCCTGGGATCATGACCTGAGCCGAAGGCAGTGGCTTAACCAACTGAGCCACCCAGGCACCCCTATTTTCATTCTTTTAAATAGTAGCTATCCTAATGGGTGTGATGTGATTATCTCATTGTGGTTTTGATTTGCATTTCTCTGATGTTGATGTGGATCATTTTTTTTCATATGCTTATTGGCCACACAGGGTTTTTACTTAGAGTTTATATTTGTACCTCTTTTATCATAGGCTGAAAATCAGTTTGATTCCTTATTATTTTATCAAAAGTACTTACTTGTTTTATCTTTGTATGTATGTGTATGAGTGTATGTATATAGGTGTGTGCATATTTCAAAATAACAATACTGACTTTGATAGGCAGAATAATCCATCCCCGGCTCCCCAAAGATACCTGTGTCCCAATCCCTAGAAACTGCATTTTATTATATTTCATGGCAAGGGAAAATTAAGGTTGTAGATAGACTTGTTTACTAATCAGGTGACCTTAAGCCAAGAGTATTTTGGGTTATGCCGGTGGGCCCAAGGGAGTCCCAAGAGCCCTTAAATGATGAGGAGGGGGGCGGAAAGAGTCCAAACCAGAGAGATACCTCAGGAGAAAGACTAGACTGGTCATTGCCAGCACTGAAGACACAAGTGGGCCGTGAGTTAAGGAATGCGGAAGCATCTAGAAGCTGGAAAATGAAAGAGAATAGGTCTCCCCCTAGGGCCTCCTCCAGAAGGGAAAGACTTCAAACCTCTGGAACTGTGAGCTAATGAATTTGCCCTGTTTTGGGCCACAGTAATTTCTTACAGCAGTGCTAGGAAGCTCATACAGATTTTGGTGCCTGGGCGCAAGGCAGCTGGGAGAATTTTAGAGCATGATAAGAAAAAAAAAAAAAGTAAATTGCCCTGAATAGGTTGTTAATAGAAATACGGATGTGATTGACTCTGTTAGGGCCGACTCAGAAGGAAGCGAGGAGCAGGGTTATTGCCTCAGAGGGTACCTGAACCATCAGGAGCAGACCGCCGATAGAAACATGGATATTAAAAGAGCTGTAGGCGACGTTCAGATGGAAATGAGAACCACGATCTTGGTAGCTGGTGGAAAGGAAATGAGCTGAAAGTGCACTGAATTGGGTTGTGCAGTTATGTGGAAAGCGAAACTTGTAAATGATGAATTTAGATATTTACATGAAAAAAAGATATTTATTGAGAGCCAGAGAGCACAAGCAGGGGGAGTGGCAGAGGGAGGAGAAGTGGGCTTCCAGCTGAGCAGGGAGCCCAATGTGGGGCTTGATCCCAGGACCCTGAGATCATGACTTGAACCAAAGGCAGATGCTTAACCGACTGAGTCGCCCAGGCGCCCTGAATTTAGATATTTAGCTGAGATTTCCAAGCAGGGAGTTCAACACGTGGCATGGTTTCTTCTTGCGTCTTATAGTGAGATGTAAGAGGAAAGAGCTAGGTTGAGATTAAGCAAGAAGGAACCAGAGCTTGATAATTTGGGCAATTTTCAGCTTACCCAGATTGCAAAAGAAGCTAAAATTAGGAGAGTTACTGTCAGGAGACACAGTCTGGGAAGAAATTGAAGGGTGTAGATGGACAACATTTTGTGAGTGCCTTGGAGGGATCATTGTTTGGGGGGGGGGGCGCTCCATGAAGGCGTGTGACTAATGGACCCCTCAGCTGCCTCAGCAGAAACCAGGAACAGAGACGGGATCATCTAGGAAATTTCAGTAGGGGAGCGTCTTGTCCTAATGGAGCAAATCCCTGAGATAGACCCAGGAGATCCACAAGGCTCTTGCAAATGTATTTCAGCAGAAACACAGCCAACTCGGACTGAAAGGTACAGAGAAAGGACAAAATGAAAGAAGATGGCTGGGCACCAACCCCCAAATTCTACAGGTGAGAAACAAGTTGATAAAACTACTGGGCTGCAAACATGTGCTATTTTTCATACAATAAATAAAAGATGATTCCAAGGGGTGGGGCCGTGAACAAGAGAGGGTTATTCCCAGACCACAGAACCAAATGGAGTTTTTCTGGCTCGATTTTGAAATTGCTTGGGACATATGACTCTTTTCCCCCCCCTTCCATTTTCTTCTTCTTTGAATCAAATGTCTATGATTGTTATCTTATGCCTATCCTTGCATTATTCTTTAGGAATAGACAACTGGCTGCTTGAGTTTCATGGGTTCACAGATGGAGGAGAGGAATTGGATCCAGAGGTATAATTATAAGGTGAGAAATTTGTATTGTATTAGACCACTAAATTTGTGGTCATTTGTTACCTCAAACAATAGGAAAAAATACTCCAATTTTATTGCCAAATATGAGACTACCTTGTGTGGTTTAAGATTTCTTTGTTGTTCATTTTGCCTTTAGAAGATAGCCCACTAGGGTCGCATGGTCAAAATACTAGATTTCTAAGTCATTTGAAATATTTATTTTCTGTATGGTTATTCTGCCAACTTTATATACAATAAGGTCATTTGTTGAAGCTTCTTTTTTACTTTTAGGGATGCTTTTTTTCCTTTTTGAATTAACTTATTTTTTAAGTTTGTTTTTTTTTTTTTAATTTGAGAGACAGAGAGAGAGAGAGAGAGAACAAGCAGGGGAAGGGGCAGAGGGAGAGAGAGAGAAACCCAAACAAACTCCCTGCTGAGCGCAGAGCTTGACATGGGGCTCAATCCCACGACCCTGAGATCATGACCTGAGCTGAAATCAAGAGTCGGGGGCTTAACAGATTGAGCCACCCGGGCGCCCCCCCCCCGCGCCCTTTTTAAAAAATCATGTGAAACATTTACATGATTCCAAAATTCCATTCCATCTCTCAAGTTCTCTCTTGCCCCTTCTTGCTAACCATTTTAAAGATTAGTTTTGGGCATTAGCGCCCTTATAACAAAAGAGAGATCTTGCTTCTTCCCTCTCTCTTCCACGTGAGGACATAGCAAGAAGGGAGCCATCTACAAGCCAGAAAGCGGCTCCCATTAGACATTGCTCTACCAGTACCTTGATTTTGAACTTTCCAGCCATCAGAACTGTGAAGAATAAGTGCTTGTTGCTTAAGCCACCCAGTGGATGATGTTTTTGTTAGAAGAGCCTGAACTAAGATACCTTCTTTTTGGATAAAAATACACACCCACCCACACACACACACACACACACACACACACACACCTAAAGGCACTGACATTTTCTTTCCTTTCTTATACACACACAGCAAATGATACACATTATTTTTTACCTTGCTTCTTTTTTTTTAACATAAAATATTCGGAGATCACTTTTTTATTGGAGATGCAGGTCTTCCTTGTTGCTTTTTACAGTGACCTAGTACTCGATTGTACAGATGAACTGTAACTCATTTAACCACGTCCCTATTGTTGGATATTCAGATTGTTTCTGGTCTTTCACTGTTGCAAATAATGTGGCCGGGACTAGGTTTATTCCTACATCTTGTTATATTTTTGCTAGCTATATAACGTTTTGTTATATTTTTGCTATATTGGGATAGATTCCTAGAAGGGAGATCGCTTCATCAAAAAAGTAAATGTATATGTGAATTCTCCTGGGTATTGTCAGGGAAAGAGCTTTTGAAAAAATAGATAGCAGTCAGAAATTACTTGTGTGATCCTAAACTCACGAAACAAACTAAGGGTGGCTGGGAGGTGAGGGGGTAGGGATATGGACATGGGGAGGGTATGTGCTATGGCAAATGCTGTGAAATGTGTAAGCCTGATGATTCACAGACCTGTACCCTGGGGTAAATAATACATTATATGTTAATAAAAAATTAAAAAAAAAAAAGAAATTACTTGTGTGATGCCCAGGTCCTGAGTGTGACCTTAGAAATAGTTGGTTGAAGAAGAGTAAAGGAGAGGAAGTGACACCGTGAAGAGTAGGGTTTTGAGGGGGGGCTAAAATCATGACAACTAGACATGCGAGGAATGCTGTCATTAGGTGCTATGATTATTAGCAAATGAGAGGAGTGACTAGGAGGTAAATGGATGGCAGCAGTGGGGAGCAGGGAGGGGTGACAAAGCCATATGACCCAGAGTCTCAAAGCATCTGGAGTTTCAACTAGCTACTGGGGAGAGCAGGGTCAGGAAACACTAGGAGGAGGACATTTTGGGCTTTGTCGGTTTGGGCTACAATAACAAGTTACCATCGACTGGGTGGCTTAAACAACAAGTATTTATCACACTTCTGGAGGCTGTGAAGTCTAAGGTCAAGGTGCCAATAGATCTGGTGTCTGCTGAGACACACCTTCCTGGTCTGCAGATGGCCATCTTCTTGTTGTATCCTCCTACTAGAGAGCAGAGAGAGAGAGGGGAAGGAAGCTCCCTCTTGTTTTTTTCTTTTAAGGGTGCTAATCCTATTCATAAGGGCTTTAGCCTCACGACCTAATTACTAAATCCTAATACCATCCCATTGGGAATTGAGATTCTAACATGGGAATTTGGGGGTGGGCCACACACACCTTCAGTCCAGAGTGATTACCCAAGCCTGAGATGTTGGGGGAATGAAAGATGAAGCAGGGAACCACTAGAGAGGGCCTCAGGGAAAGACCGTTGTAGGGGGCTGCTAGATTTGTTAAACAGGAGGGGAGTAGAATGCCCCGAGAGGAGTTTCACAGCACAGGAGTGCTTCTTGTGGAGTGAGAGGACACACTGGGTGTGTTTGGAAGGGTAGGGAGAAGTGGTCGTTTGCATCACCAAAAAGGAGGCCCAGGAAGTTGTTGAACTGGGGATGTGGGAGCTTCTGGAAGACTGACAGTAACTGAGATGATTAAGAATGTGTGGTGCAGAGACATAGTTGACTGCTCACCCAACATCCATGCCTCACTGTACCTCCCCGCCATTCCTCCTTCCTAATAGAGCTTTGTGGTGGTTTAGCTATCCATCTTCAAGCTTTGTGCATGTTCCTTCCCTAGTCTTAGGGAGTGGGTCCTAATTGGTTAAAGCCATCCCAGAAATCCTGTTTTTAGATCCAATGTTTGGTTTAGGCATTGGCAAGGGATGCAATTCTGTTAAATGGGAGCAAAAGGATGTCTTCTGGAATCTTCTGGGAATTATTTTCTAGTTCTTCATAAAAGACACAAGGAAAAGATAACCATTCTTCTGCTTCTAGAAGTTACTGTTTCTGGTACTAAGTTTGGAAATCCTGCAGCCATCTTGGGACCATAAAGACACAGATTAGCAAGGTGATATGCTGGGCCTGACACAAAAAAAAGATGGAAGGAATCTGGGTTCTTGATGACTGTGTGAGCTGCTGAATCAACCAGCCAGGAAGCTGCCATGTTGTCATTGGAAACTATTAGTTTCATGCCTTGACCTTATGAGAAAACTATTTGATTCCTCATATGCTACTTTGAGTTGGGCTATGTATCTTTTTAAATAATTCTTCTTCTTTTTCTTCTTCTTCTTCTCCTTCTTCTTCTTCTTCTTCTCCTTCTTCTTCTTCTTCTTTTGCGCCCATAAATGTCAAAATGTTAACATGAGGCTTGAAGAGGTTGGGAAATGTACTTATTGTCAAGACATATTACTATTCCCAACAGTATAGGGATTTTTCACTAAAAACATATTAAGAGATAGATATGTAGATGTGTAAGTGTGTCTGTGTGTGTGTGTGTGTGTGTGTGTGTGTGTGTCTATAGATTATTTTTCAAAAGATTCTGTGAAATTGGTAGCAGTGTTTACCTTTGTGGAAAGAAATGCCTCGGGGGCAAGGTTGGAAGGGAGATACTTTTCATGGTTTGCCTTTTCCTTTTCAATTTTGCCTCTTACGCATGCGTTATTTATTCAGGTAAGACAAGAACTCAATAGCATAAAATATGCATGGAAAGTGGCAAAGAACCTAAATGACATTGTAGAAAATAAAATTAGTGATGGATCAGCAAATTAAAGAAAATCTAGAATGCCATGCAGCAGGTCAAGAGATGAAATTGAGGAGAGAAGATGGTAACCCTGAAGAGAAAGCATAGAGCCCACCACAAAAAAAAAATGGAACAGAAGCAAGAATTAGAGGCATAATAGGATGCTTTCCTGAGATTAGAAATGATGAAGATCCAAAAACCGCATTGCACACCCCTAAATAATAATGTACAAATATGCAGGAGAAAATATTGACACTGCCAACATGACCTCTAGGGTTACATTAGAAAAAAAAGTGTAAGAATTTTGTTATCAGAGGTCATCTATCTCCTCATTTCTTTCACTATTATTAAGAATTGTGATTAGACAATGTCACTAAGTCCAAAAAAATATAACTAGACCGAATGTAGATATGTCTTTTTTTATCTGACACTTTCAAAAATGTCAAATATCTGTAAATATTTTCATACAATAAAATAATATATACCTTTCTGAGGAAAAAAAAAGATAAAGAAGCTGGAGAATCTTGGGGGCCAGAGACCAGGCAAAGTATGGGATATAAAATAAAATATTCTCATTATTGAATAATTTGCTTAGAGATATATAGTTTTGGAAAACAACTTCCATAAAAATTTAAATAGAGAAAACTGCAATGTAAAAGAAGAGCTGAGTGTATTTCAATAAAAGAATAACAATAAATTATCTGGTATTTCCAGATAATGCATCCTGGTGAAGATTTCATACTTTGGGATATTGAGAAAAGTAATTCAGTCCGGACTCAAATTTCTCCCTGATAAAGACAGTGGGGTAGATGTTAGAGAATTATCTCTTTTCTTTTCTTTTCTTTTCTTTTCTTTTCTTTTCTTTTCTTTTCTTTTCTTTTCTTTTCTTTTCTTTTCAGATTTATTTATTTGTTTTAGAGAGTAAGAGAGAGCAGGAGGGGCAGAGGGAGAAGGAGTGAGAATCTCCAACAGATTCCACAGAGCGCAGAGCCTGATGCAGGACTTGATCTCACGACTCTGAGATCAGGACCTGAGCCAAGATCGAGAGATGGATACTTAACTGGCTGCACCACCCAGAAGCCTCTAGGGAACCATTTCTTAAGCAGATGTTATGTCCATCATTGTTGTGGGAAACTGTGAGGGGTATGCTCTGAAAGACACATTCTTAGGGAGTGCTATGGACTATATACTTTTTGAAATTTACAAAGCCTATCAATTTAGTAAAAAAAAAAAAAAAGGTTTATCTTTGTTTATCTTTGTTTACCCCTATTTCCTGATAACAAATGTTATGCTTTGGGGTGCCTGGGTGGCTCAGGTTAAGCATCTGCCTTTGGCTCAGGTTCTGATCTCAGGGTCCTGGAATCGAGCCCCGCATCAGGCTCCCTGCTCAGCCGGAGTCTGCTGCTCCCTCCCCCTCTCCCTCAGCTCCTCCCCCTGCTCCTGCTCTCATGCTTTCGTTCTCTTTCTCTCTTAAATAAGTAAGTAAATAAATAATTAGGGTCTTTAAAACAAAAACAAAACCAAAAACAGATGTTATGCCTCTGTTAATATCCATAGATGATTCCCACTCCAGTATGTTGGGAATTATTTATCAGCAGGCTCTAGGATTGTTACCCAAGAATTCTTGGCTCCACTAAGTTGTCGTGCATATGTAAAGGTAACAGGAATATATTATTTACAGCCAAGATTTGCAAAGTCTTAGAAAATCAATCATTCCACAGCCCCCTCCTGTAAGGACACTGCCAACATGGGCTCTAGGGTTACATTATTGTGCAGAGTTTATTTAGAGATGGGAATGACCACGGCGGTGGGGTGTGATGGCGAGAGCACCAGGCCAGGAGTCAGCACACCAGATATTAAACCTAGCCCAAGGTGTGTCGGTTACTCATTATGTAATCTTCTGCTGGTTATCTTAACTCTCAGGATCTTAATCCATCATCTAAAGAATAATTCCATTTTCTTAGGCTATTGGAGGATTAAAGAGGATAAAACATATGAAATTAAACTGGAAAAGGTGATAATAATATAGGTGTAATTTCAATTAGACTTCCCCCAAAAGTAGACTCTCAGGTAAGGATTCATGTACAAGTAATTTATCGGGGATGTGATCCTGGGAAGCACTTGGTGAGGAAGGGGGAAGTGGGGCAGGGAAGGGAAAGATGAGTTCTCAAGCCAGTCACGGCTGCAGGCACCTGGGAGCTCTGGGACACTGTGAAGAACAAGGACCTCAGAGTTATCCCATCCGTGGGGTGAGGGAGGCGGGGTATCGATACACCCACTCCCATCAGTCGGTGTGGCTGCTGGGGTTGGGCGCTATTTTGCTGTTACTTGTAGCCTGCCCCCTACTCATGTTCCAGCAGCCCGTGGGAGCCCCCGGGAAGAGAGGTGCAGGTGCTGGCAGGTGAAGTTATGGAAATGGATGTTTCCAAGGGGATGCAAGTGAATCTCCGACATCGTCTACTACGTTAATCACCTGTCAAGTTCCATTCCAAGCAGTATGCGAAAAATGATGGAAATACATATCTGGAAATACCTTTCCCCAAATCTCTTTCCTAAATACTATCTCAAGACCTACTTGGTGGGGACAGCCCCAGCTTATACTTGCCTCTGGACTCCTACCACCCCACAGTATGGCCCTTCTTTCTTGTGGGTCTCATCCTCCCTGACACCCTCCTCTTCTTCCCCTCCTCCACCCTCCCCCGGCCTCTAGCAAGGGAGTGAGAATGCACAGATGCTTGGGAAGGACTTGTGAACTGATGGAATTAAACCCAGGATGCGACTTGGTTTTTAAACTCATATGGATTCCCCTTGCATCCAGAAACTTAATTTTATTTATTTTTTAAAAAGATTTTTTATTTACTTATGAGAGAGAGAGAGTGTGTGAATGAGAAGCGGGTAGGGTCAGAGGGAGAAACAGATCCCTGCTGAGCAGGGAGTCTGACTTGGAGCTTGATCCTGGGACTCCAGGATCATGAGCTGAGCCCAAGGCAGTTGCTTAACCAACTGAGCCACCCAGGTGCCCCTAGAAACTCCATTTTCGAGGCAGATACCTTCTGATGAGAACGGGGTGCTGAGAGGTCTGTATAAATAAAACTCGCGGATGAGAGCCAAGCGTCTTAAAAGCTGGATTCCATCTTTTTGTCCCAGCAAAATGCTTAGCGGAACCGCTCACAAAGACCGGCTTGAGTTACGTGTCCCTCTGAAGTCACCCTCTTGGGACATTCCTGATTTCAAGACATCCTCTTATCTCAGAATCTTCTCGACCTCCAGATGCCAATCACTCCTACTCTTGGTCTCTGTCTCCGGGGTGCCTGTCCCTGTGCTCGGGGCCAGGGCTCCTTCAGCCTTTGCTGGTTTGGCTAAACATCCAGGTATCTCCTTCTTTCTTCCTAACCCACGTGGGGAACCTTCCAAAGTCGCTTCTCCGCTGGACCTTGCCGATCAGACAACCCACTGACCTAAGATCTGCTGGGACTGAGGGGGCCAAGGGTGACCTAAGTCCATCCCTGCGAGAAATTCGGTCTCCCTCCTCCCCTAAGCCTGGCGCCTTGAAGCCAACCTTAGTCCTGGGAAACAATTGAGGGGCTTGATTTTTTTTCCCCCATCTTTTTTTTTTTTTTCTTTTTGGTTCACAGGAGGTGAGAGCCTTTGAAAAACTCAAGAACAGCGCCTTAAACGACCCACTGCACGTCCCCCAAACACCAATGATCTGCTGGTGGCTTTATTTTTTGATAGTTCGCACCAGAGCCGCCTGCATTTTTTCCCACTCAATTGAGTGACTTTTTGATGGATTTGACTGGTTGTTTTGGCATCGAGGAGGCACAAACTTGAGCCGGGGCTCCACAGAGGCGGCGAAATCAGACATGAATAATAATCATAATAAACCTTCACAACATTTGAACGTTTCCAAAGAGCTTTCCCGTGCCTTTACCTCGTTCCATCCTGAAGTGCCCCGGGACACAGGCAGGGCTGGGAGTACGGTTCCCATTTTCCTCACGGAGGACATAGAGGCCCAGACGTGGGGGCCAGCCGACCGTCTGACCCGACCAGACCTGGATCCCTTGTCTGGGGCTCTTTCTTTGATGGGGGGAAGGAGAAGGAGAGAAGGGAAAGCTGCCTGGTGGGGTCTACGTAGCAAGGGGCTGAGCAAGGCCTCTTCAGAATGTTTGCTTAGAGAGTAGGACCAGTTAGGACTCAGGGAATCAGGTTCCAAAGAGGAAAACACACATCCGGCACAGGACGCCATCTTGGGGCAGGCCCTGAGGAGGTCTGCGTTAGTCCCAGGGTTTGCAGGGGACCCAAGACCCCGGGCATGTTAACAAGTCTGCAGGGCACTTTGACTGCTCGTCTTCTGGGGCTGCTGGCAGGCACAGCTGTGAGGTGAGCGTACTTGGCCTTCAGGGCTCCCAGCTCTACCATGTGATCCTTTCTAACAGCTTCCACTGGCCTTTGCGCACATTTTTGCTCCTCCCCCCCACCCCCTCACTTCCCCTGGCTTCATTCTCTGGCTTCTCCTTTCCCCTGCTCCACTATTTCCAGCCTCCTCAATCCCAGGGGAATTCCCTGCCCCACTCCCCCTTTCTAGGCTGGAGCTCTGTTCACTCGTGGATGTAACAAACTGCTTACCGGAGAGCGCCTCTGTGGTCCTCTCTCCTGAGGCGAAAGGCATTTTTTTTTACCGGAGCCTTCTTGGGAGAGCGCTCCCTCTTCTTGCCTTGGCCCAAGCTGACCAGCTTGGAGATGTTTGCTTCCCGCTGACCTTCCCTTGGAGGTACCAGCCCCTTTGCTGAGGGCATCTCCTTCTTTCTTCCTAACTCCTGTAGGGACCTTCCAGTTGCTTCTCAGCTGGAGAAGGTGACCTTGCCAACAGAAGACAACCCACTGGCCTAAGAATGGCTGTTGAGTGAGAGGGTCAAGGGTGACCCTGGCCCGCTCCGGGAAGGCTTTCTTGGCTGCTCTGGTCCACCCTGATCCTGGGCAGCTGGGTTCACTGGCCCAGCTCCCCTCCTCCCCTTCTACTTTGGAGCTCTCCTTCGTCCACCCCCTCTTCCGGCTCTCCCTCTCTCCCTCCTCCCGTTCCTGTCATCACACACACGCAGTGGATTTCCTGTGTCTTCGTGATCAGCTCACTGAAGTCTTCCAGGGAACTGATGTGCCCTTCCCCGAGGTTTTTCAGATCTCGAGTTGGCCAAAGGGAGCCCTAATGGAATTCCAGGCCTCCGCTGGGGTGGGTTTGGGTCAGGTGGTGAGTTTACCTGGGGGCTCCTGAAACTCACTAGAGGGAGGGGGCCCCGAGTTTGTGACTGACACTGAAGTGACTCCCTTTTTTTGCCATTTGCACATATCTTAGGTCTAACTCTTACCTTGCAGTGGTCAGGAGCCTCTCCCCCATCCTGCTGGGTCTTCATGGGACTGTCTAAATGGGATGCTGTCGTGTGGGGACATGGGAGAAGGGAGAGAAGGGAGCAGGTATGGGCAGAGGAGAAGCTTCTGCTCCCGTCCGTGCCCGCCGCCTGGGCCTCTGTGTGCCTCACCTGCTTGGGGCCTGGCAGCTCCCTCGTGGCCTCCTCTGCTCGTGGGCCACAGGCTCTCAGGCTGCAGCCCCCTCCCCTCCCACACGCTCGGGGTGCAGGCGGCAGCCAGTGTGAGATCAGCGCTGGACGCCCAACCGGGAAGCGAGGGCCACTTGTGGCCTGACAGAGGACACAGACTCCAGGGTGTCCCTGGGGATGTGTCCTTTCCCCTGGGGACCATGGGGTGTTCTGGGCCCTCCCCACCCCACCCCAAGTTCCTTCAGAAGGGCCTGACAAAGATGAGGTCTCTCCCCCTGCCCCCCCCATGTCAGATGTGAATCATATTTCATTTATGGCATTTTCTTTCAGTGAAAAACACATAGTTTGACCAATTAAAGCCTCTGTTGGACTAAGCCCCTGACAGAATTGGGGAGGCAACTGAAAAGGACGTCCTGTTCCTATGGTTTTTCATTTCTCTCTTGTTTTTTTCTTTTTTTTTTCCTTTTGGTCACGGTTCAGATTTAGAGAGAAGCAATGGTGGGAATCAACTATGTCCATTCTGGCCTCTTGGCGGCTGTCGGGATCAGCTCCCAGCTGTGCAGTCCGGGCCAGCAGCGAGGCTGGGCTCGAGAGACAAGCATGAACTCTGAGAGGCCCCAGTGGGCCCCTGGAATCTGGAGGGGAAGGAGGGGAGCTGCCCTTGCTGGGGAGGGCCGGTGGGGGCAGGGGGAGCGCCCCCAGCGGGTGTGAAAGAGGAGCCGGGAGGGCCATGTGGCCCGGGGGCCTCCCGCCAGCTGAACCTGGTGGAGTGAGGGGCTGTGAGTGAGCATACACTAAGAAGCAGGGACACCGCAGCCTGCAAGGGGCCCCAAAGACTGGCTCCGTGGGTCCGGGAGGTGGGACTGGGGCAAGGGAGGGCACACACGGCAGGTGTGAGGCAGTGAAGGTGGCAGATGGGTTGGTTTCCAAGATCCTCTGGGACCTTTCGGAATCACAGAGCAGGCAAGGTGGGAGGGGGCGCCCTTCGCAAGCAGGTAGGGCCAAGCACAGCCTCCCTGCCCAGGAGACCCCATTGGTGTGCGTAGTGTGGGCTGGGAAGACCAGGGAAAACGGAACGACAGGAGACGGGATGGAAGGAATGGAAACTACATTTGTGGGGCAGCTATGCACCTGGCATGGTTATTGGGTAATTCACACATGCCTCATTTCATTCCAGCAAAACCCATTGATTCATTCACTTATTTATTTTATCACTCAACAAACATTTACCGAGAGTTTTCCATATGTGAGACACTTTTCTTGGCACCAGAGATGGAAGTCAAATGAAACAGGGCCCCTCCCTCAAGAGCTCACAGTCCCGATGGGAGGGGACTTCTGTCAGGCTGGGTAGTCGTGGGTGGCTTCCTGGAGGAGGTGACTTTTGAGCTACGTTTGAAGGTCTTAACTAAAAGAAAAATTAAAGACTGGTGGCGGGAGATGGTGGCGGTGTTCCACGTGGAGGAAGGAATGCGTATGTAGGCACAGAGATTTGAAGCCTTACCACTTTCAAGGCAGTATAAATGGTTCCCTGTGACTGAGGCCAAGGTTTGGAGACTGGCTCGGAGGTCTGAGGCAGGGGTAGAGGGCCTTTTGGAGGTCCAGGGGCTGTAATAGGGTCTGAACACAACAGTGGGTTTTGCAATACTTTATTATTATTATTATTACTACTAATTGGTGGGCAACATGACCATGCCATTTTACATACTCAATTCTGACATTAGTGTCTGAGGGGCCATGCTGGGTGTAAGGAGTCCTGTTGAGGGGTGTGGCCATGACTGGGGGAGTAGTGGAAAAGCCCGGATTAGGGTGATGGCTTTGGAGATGGACAGAAGTGGGTGGTTTGGGGACTGGTGGACAAGACGGTTGGATGGGACAGGATTGGAAGGGGAGGGTGAGGTGGCGGCCTCATCTTTTGGCTCACGCAATCACTGCTGTGAGGGCCTGCCATCCGTATGGGGAATTTAGCGGAGGAAGACACAGACATGGTCCCTCTTTTCATGGGAATGCCAGTCCAGGAAGGAAGACAGTGAACAAGACGTAAATAGAGGGGTGCTTGGGTGGCTCAGTGGGTTAAAGCCTCTGTCTTTGGCTCAGGTCATGATCTCAGGGTCCTGGGATCGAGCCCCGAATCGGGCTCTCTGCTCAGCAGGGAGCCTGCTTCCCCCTCTCTCTCTGCCTGCCTCTCTGCCTACTTGTGATCTCTCTCTATCTCTGTCAAATAAATAAATAAAATCTCAAAAAAATGGTGAATGGTGAGTTCCCCTCTTACTCTTGATCCTTAATAACCCAGATCCCACCTCTGGAGACACACCAGTTTTTTAATGTATTCTGGAAATATTCTAAGCCTATAATGCAATTTTACATGAAAGTTAGTGCATTATATTTACTTTCTATCTTTCTTTTAAAACTTAACTAAATATCTTGGCAATTATTCCTTATCAGCACTAAAAATCTATCTCAATCTTTTGTACAGCTGCATACTATTCCACCATGAGCCTGTTCTGTGATTTAACTAACTCATTCCTTTTAAATGAGAATTTTCAGGCCGTTGCTCTAGAGGCAATACAGCAAAAATATCCTCGAACACACAAACATCATTTAGGGATTAATTTTGGATGTGTGTAAGAGTGAACTCAAACAACAGAGATTTGAGCAATATAAGGACTTATTTTTTCCTCAGGTCATGAGAAATCTGGGGTGGGCAAATGATGGCATTTGTTTAGTGGCACAATAACATCACAGCAAAGTCTCTGTGTTCATTTCCTGTGGTTACAAGGTGGCTGCTTCAGATCCCACCTTTGTATCCTCTTTCCAGGCAGAAGGTGGGAGAGAAGACAACAAAGGGGAGAAGGGTGCATTGTTGGTTAAGTTTGTTATACTTTTAAGGGAATTTTCTAGAGACTTCCAAACTTTTTTTTTCTTACATCTCATTGGCCAGACCTGTGTCAAGCAACCATCCCTATCTCAAGGGAGGCTGGGAAATATCTTTTAGTTTGGCTCATTGCTCTACCAACAAAATCAGGTTCTGCTGTAAAGAAAGAGAGAATGGGTATTGGGTAGATGTCTGGTAGATTTTATCTCTAGTACAAATTCTTATAAATGGAATTGTTGGATTAAATCCTCCTATGCATTTAAAATTTTGATTATGCCAAATTGCCCTCCAAAGGGTTTTTTTTTTTTTTTAACCAATTGCATCTCTACAATGTGCAAGAGTGCCTGTTTCCCTACATCATTGCCCACAGATTGTTGCCAAGCTCTTTATGTTTTTTCTAATCTGATGGGCAAAAAAGTGATCTCTCATTGTTTTAATTTGCATTCCTTTTGCTGTGAGTGAGGTAGAGCATCATTGCATGTGCTTAAAAACATTGGCATTGAGAGATTCATCTCTCTTCCTTTCGGGGGGCTGAGGACTCTACGCAGGAGTCTCTCGGGGAGCAGAGCTGGGATTTGAGTCCCCGTTGTTGGACTTGCAGGATAACTAAATATCTTGGCAATAATATCTCTGATAATAAACCCACAGACGTTGTGGTGGAGGGAGAAGATTTATTTAGTACTGCTGCCTTACAGACCTGGAAAGGGCCTTTGAGATTATGGGCCTGCTTGCCCCATTTAACTAGTGAGGAAACTGAATACCATTAAGGTGAAGTGATGGCAGAAAATGCGAGCGCTTTACAAGAACCCAGATCCTGCTGAGATTCAGGGCATTTTGTGGGATCACTCCATTCTCCAGCAGGGGCGCTTCTTAACCCACCCTTCTGTCAGCACCTTAGACAAAGTAACTTCCCTGGGTCCTGCGTGGAGTCCTCAGCCCCCTGAAAGGAAGAGAGATGAATCCAATTTGTGTTCTCAAAAACAATCAAGATTTTCTTAAATTCTGGGTTCTGTCAGTAGCCCTTTGGGAGTGGTCTTGGAGCTTAGAGGAGACCCAGTGCCCTTTAGAGAATTAGTGTTCCATTCTCTGTCATGGCAGATGCCCTAAATTGCCCCCACTTGAAGTCATTAACGTATGTATTACCATTTATCTTTGGCTCTCAATAAAGCCAACCAGATAACCATATCTCTAGCTTGTTTGATGATTTAGTTACTTATTCATTGAAAACATTTTTGTAATGAGGCTTAAGATAATTGATTATTATTATAATAAAACATAAATAATATATATAAAAATATAAAATATTGATTATTAGCAAAATAGTCCCTCCTGAGGAGTTAATTTAGGGAGGTAATGTGCCCAGCCTCTAAAGACACATCATGGCCGGCTAAGGCAATCATGGTAAAAGGTACCTTTTCTGCTAGATCCTCACTTTCTCAGAAACCCTTGCAACTGGATGATGGAGGGGTCTCACGTGACACAGGTCTGGCCAATGAGTATAAGAGACACACATGAGACAAGCATTAAATCTTCCACCTCCTTCTTGCCTTAAATGTGGAGGGAACCTAGAGCAGAGAGGCGGCCATCTCGCAAAAGCAAGTGACAACAGATAAGATAGCCAGAGAATGGAGGAGCAGAAAGCTTGGTCTTTTTATTTTATTTTTTTAAGATTTTACTTATTTATTTGACAGAGAGAGAGAGAGACCATAAGTAGGGAGAGAGGCAGGCAGAGAGAGAGGGGGAAGCAGGCTCCCCACTGAGCAGAGAGCCCAATGTGGGGCTCGATCCCAGGACCTGGAGATCATGACTTGAGCCAAAGGCAGAGGCTTTAACCCACTGAACCACCCAGGCACCCCGAAAGCTCAGTCTTTTATGACTTTGTTACCAACCCTGGACTCCCAACCTTCAGATTGCTTATTATGTGAGATAAGGAACTGTCTTTATTGTTTAAGCCACTGTTACTCATGTTTCCGAGAATTTGTGGCTAAAAACATTCTTGTTACACTCTCGGGTTTTTTATTTATACAAAGGCTCACTCATTATTCAGTGAATTGCATTCTTCACTTAATAGAGCTTGGCGATTTATTTAGATCTACACGCAGGTCTGCCTTAGTCTTTTCTTTTTTTTACAAGCATATAATATTCCATTATAATAAATATACTATAATTTATTGCCCGTTGGTTTAAATCTATCTAGATTGCTTCCAGTTTTTGCCTCTTCAGAGCAGAGCTGTAATGAACATCTCGAACATAGGTATTGGACCCTTTTTTTTTTTTAAAGATTTTACTTATTTATTTGACAGAGAGGAGAGAGATCACAAGTAGGCAGAGAGGCAGGCAGAGAGAGAAGGGGAAGCAGGCTCCCTGCCGAGCAGAGAGCCCGATGCGGGGCTCGATCCCAGGACCCTGAGATCATGACCTGAGCTGAAGGCAGAGGCTTTAACCCACTGAGCCACCCAGGCGCCCAGGTATTGGACCCTTTTGTCAGTGTATCTGGAGGTTAAATTGCTGACAGTGGGATTGCCGGATCAAATGCTATGTGAGCTGTAGAATTCGGTGGTGTTTCTAAATCATCCTGCAGAAAGGCTCCATCAATATACACATCCACTAACAATGCACACGCACGCCTGCTTCCCCAAACTCTCACCAAATACCTGCGGTTTAGTGTTTGCATTCCTGACCCAATCAGTTTTGAAAAGGCATCCTACTGTCTCAATTTGCATTTACTTCTTTATGATTCAGGTAGAGCATTTTTTCTTATGTGTCCTGGACATCTACGTTCCTTTCTTTGTGACCTCCTGTTTTCACTCTTTCCTCCATTTTTTTTTTAAAGATTTTATTTATTTATTTGACAGAGAGAGAGAGAGAGAGATCACAAGTCGGCAGAGAGGCAGGCAGAGAGAGAGGGGGGGGATGGAGGCTCCCTGCTGAGCAGAGACCCCCCTCCCCACCCCCCGCGGGCCCCATCCCATGACTCCGAGATCAGGACCCGAGCTGAGGGCAGAGGCTTTAACCCACTGAGTCACCCAGGCGCCCCAGCTTTCCTCCATTTTTTTTTCCTGTGGGGTTGTGAGGCCCTTTCTTATTCATACAAATAATATTTTTGTATGACTTCAGAAAATGAGCCTTTGACAAATGTGTTGCAAGTTTTACCCGCGCCCCCTCCACCGTTGGCTGTTTATCTTTTGACTCTCTTAATGGCATTTTTCAGCCCTCAAACAATTTTAATTTTTATGTAGTTGTATGTATCAATCATTTCCTTAATAGCTTCAGGGTTTTTTATCTTATTTAAATAGAAAGGACTTTGCCCTCCAGGATTATAAGTACATTTACTGGTTTTTTTTCCTCTTGACACTTGTATGGTTTCTTTTCTACACTTAAATATATGCTTCAGCTGGATTTTATTTTGGTCTGAGGAGTAAGATAAGGATTTGCTTTATGTTTTTCCAAACAGGCCCAGTGTTGCTAGTTCTGAGGAGCCAGACTTGCGTGTGGGGACCTGGGTAAGTCACAGTTATCTTTCTGTTCCCTTCAGATCTAGACGGTCTTCAGAGGTTTGTTTGCTTGTTTGTTCGCTTGTTTTTAATTTTAATTCCTGTTAGTTAACATACAGTGTTATATTAGTTTCAGGTGTACAATCTAGTGATTCAACACTTGCACACATCACCCCGTGCTCATCACAAGTGTCCTCCTGAATCCCCATCCCCCATTTCACCCATCCCCCCATCAGTTTGCTCTCTATACTTAAGAATCTGTTTCTTGATTGTCTCTCTCTCTCTTTTTTCCCTTTGCTCACTTGTTTTGTTGCTTAAATCCCCACAGATAAGTGAAGTCGTGTGGTATCTGTCTTTCTCTGACTGGATAGTTTTCGGAGGTTTGAAGACACCAGGGAAGAGAACGTTGAGAAGCAAGGGCATGGCACTCTGTGGGAATTTCCAGCACTAGGGCAGGAGAGATGGGGGAGGAAATTGGGGAGTGGAAGGTCTGTCCCGAATCCACGACCTTCAGGGTGAAGACTGTTTTGAAGGGTCTGCTTCGAGAAGCCTCCTAGTGGGGCCTGGATGTGAGGGACGCTGAGAATTTCCTTTTCACAGAAAGCTGGCTGAAGCTGTGAGGAAACAGCTGATCTCGCAGGGGCCCTTTGAGGCTCTCTCTGAGATACACACACAGCCTTCATTCCCCAGGTGGCCAGAAACAACTCTTTCAACTGCATTTTGCTCTTTACTTTCTCTCATTCTCCTCTTCCCCTCGTCAGTGAGTGACTCACTGGCCTGAGGCCTTCCCCAGATCCTAGGCTGTGCCAGTCCCACTGGGGACATAGCCCACTAGAGCCCACTCGAGACTCCTGAGCAAGAGTGGAGTGGAGAAAAAAGACCAGAGTTCTTGGCCCGAAAGAAATTGGGGTTATCCATACACATTCATGGCCGATGCTCTCCACAATTCCCAGGAGCCTAGATTCTGCAAATGAACTTGCTTTGAGACCATTTTTAAGATTCTTTGAGAAGGCTAAAATAAAAGAGTATGATAATGCAAGAGCTGGCAAAGGTGTAGAGTGTTTGTGTACCAGGACTGGGAAACCATCTGGTGGTGTCTACTGAAGCTTCTCATCCCCATACCTTATGAGGC
Source organism: Nasua narica (assembly GCA_028533885.1). NCBI lineage: Eukaryota > Metazoa > Chordata > Mammalia > Carnivora > Procyonidae > Nasua > Nasua narica. The sequence continues at coordinate 94,698,050 of CM052811.1, read as the reverse complement.
CATGATTAGACTCCTGGGTACGTACGCACCAGAAATGAGTACTTATGTTCACTAAGAGATGCAAACTAGAGATGGTGATGGCCACAATGTTTGCAACAGTCCCAAACTGGAAATAATTCAAATGTCTGCTGATAAGACAATGAATACATAGCTTGTCGTCGAGTCACACAGTGGAATACAATTCAACCGTGAAACCAACCCCCCAAACATTCAGTATTATATGTCTTACGAGCTGACTTGTGTTCTACTTCCCAAATTCACATGTTGAAGTCTTTTTATTTTATTTTATTTTATTTTATTTTATTTTATTTTATTTTATTTTTTCAGTGTTCCAAGATTCATTGTTTTTTTAATACATTGTATTTTATTTTTTCAGTATTCCAAGATTCATTATTCACACGTTGAAGTCTTATACTCCAGTATCTTGTGTGACTATATTTGGAGACAGGGTCTTTAAAGAAGCAGTTAAGTTATGATGAGGTTGTTAGGACAGCCCTTACTCCAATATGACTGCTGTCCTTATAAGAAGATGAAATTAGGACACAGACACGCACAGAGGGAAGGCCATGTGAAGACACGGGGAGAAGACGGGGTCTACTAGCCAAGGAGAGAAGCCTCAGATGAAACCGATCCTGCCAACACCTCGCTCTTGGACTTCCAGCCTTCAGAACTGTGAGAAAATACATTTCTGTTGTTTAAGTCCCCCGGTCTGTGTTACTTCATTACAGCTGCCCTAGGAAACTAACAAATAGGTGATCGTAGGAGCGAATCTCATAGATATTACATTGAATGAATGAAATGAGATGTCCAGCATACATACAGTATGATTCCATTTATATGGGATTTAAGAAGAGGCAAAATTAATTGGTTTGCTTCAGGGTGTGAGTATTGACTGGAAAGTGGCAAGAGGGAGCCTTCTGGGATCCTGGAAATGTTTGAGCTCTTGATGTGGGCGGCAGTTATATGGTTTTACACCTACGTAAAAATTCATGAAGCTGTATACGTAAGAGTCTTAAGATTTGTGCACTTCATTATTTGTAGGGTATGTCTAATAAAAGAGTAAAACAAAAAAGATTCTTGAGAAGAGACACAAGTATTTTGGGGTCGCCATCACCTCCGTGTGGCTTGGTCCATCTGCCTTTACCAACAAAGTGATGGGAATGCGGGCCAAGTGAGCACTGTCCAAGTCAGTTCCTTCTGAATCTGAGACAAAAATAACCACGTCTCAAGTATGTTCTTTCCTTTTTTTCCAAATGGGAAAGGCACAGGCTTTTTTTCACATTCCCAGCCAGAGGGAATCTTTCTCAAACTTTCCATAGAGATTCTCTATGGGCAGACACCAAACATGGACATTTTCCACCAGGGAAAACATGCCGGGGAGTTACAGGCCTCTGAAAAAAGAGGGTTGGGAAGGAAATGATGGCAGAGCCCTCTCCCCAGCCCAGCCTCTCCCCTAGCCTCCGGGAGCCACGCTGAGGTGGCTGTGCGTTGTCACCTTGAGGGCACCAATCAAAGGGTCTGTGACAGTGCTTCCAGAGGACAGGGGAGGGAGGCTGGACTGGGTCAGATAGTGGCCAGGTTCCAGCTCATTCTGAGCATTGGGCCTTTCCTGTCTTGTGGGAAGATTTCGATTCTCCATCCCCCACATGAATGGAAGGAAGTCACAGATATTAAAAGAGTGTAATGCAACATACAAAATGCGGACGGTGGATGGAGTGTTCCAATTCTCTCAATTGTGAAGAAGGAGCCTGATTTCCTGGCTGCAACTGTCTCTCTGTCCTCCCCAGACTCCTCACCCCTACCAGCCCCTCCCTGTCCAGCCACTTCATTTCCCTCCCCACCATCTTAAGTGCCCCGGGGAGGGGGGTGAGGACAACTCTTCAGGAATCACCATGTAAGGCAGGCATGGTGATAGCTTTGCTAGGAAGGTATTTTTCAGGTAAAGATGCCAAGTTGAGGGGAGGGACATCACACATCTCAGAGACATCAGAGCCAGGATTTGAATCCTGGCCGGTGGGATCCAACGCTTGGGCTCTGGCCACAGGCCTCAGCTGCCTCATGTCTCCTTTTCTTGAGAAGGACATTCCTGGACTGTTATATTCGATCCTATCTCTCAAGCTAACATTTTAATGAAATACTTAAAAAAATGAAAATATACAAATCTATGATGAATAAAATATTAAAATGTTAAATAAAGATAGGGACAGCATCACCGATTTTTCCTTTTGCTTTAGTCTTGAATATGGCACTGTTATGTCAACCAATTCCTGGGGTCCCCATCCCCATGACCTGCTCCCCCCAGTACATGACGGTGCTTCCAAAGCCCAGTCTTGGTTGGGCCTGTTGCTTTCCTTTGCTCTTTGTTCTCGCTTGTCCTTGGAACTCTCAAATGGATGATCTTGTATGCCCTCAATTCTCATCTCAATGTGGGGGACTCCAAATTCTTCATGCCCAGCTGCAGGCCTATCACTTCCCTTAGGTGTGTGTCTTGTATTTCCATTGACTTGTCAGAATCTCCCACTGAATGCAGCTGACCTCCTAAAGTCAACTTGTCCTCAAATCAATTCACCCCTCCCCCATCCCGTCCTCAACTCTCCCTTCGACTGTCTTGTCGGTTGGCAGCAGTAGCCTTCTTGATCACCTGCCTCCTCTCTCATCATCATTTTCTATCCCCAGTCTGCTCTCTAGCCTTGTTGTTGTTTATTCTTAAATACCTCCTATTGCTGCCCTTTCTTCTCCAGTAACCCACACGGACCATACCTTGAACTGACCACTTGCCGGAGGTGGGAAGATATAGAAGGGAGGACAGATGAACACAATGGCTTGTCTGAGGTCTGCAGCTGTAGGGGCTGTAGGGAGGAAGGGGGGGATTCACTTAGAGCTGCGTAGACAGGGCAGGTGGAAGTTGGAAGCAGAACTATGCGCCATGTTGTTGGAATGTCTTCTCAATCTTTTACTGTGTACATGAATATTGTGAACTTACTGTATTCTAGGTACTTGCTGGATGTTAGGGAGACAAAGATTGAAAATCAGTTCAGGGTTTGAAAAGCTCACAGCCTGATAGGAGAGACAGACCCACAGATCAACCCCATAGGAGTATACCATTTTGGGGGCACTGAGGAAGGGATAACTAATTGTGCCTGGCTGGGAAGCGATGGCTGGGAAAGTTGTCCAGAGGAGGTGACCCTGAGCTGAACTTCAGTGTTAAGCGGAATAAGGGAGATGACTGACGTCATTGGTGATGATGTTGGTCATTATAAAGGGGAAGAAGAGGGGCGCCTGGGTGGCGCAGTTGGTTGAGCGACTGCCTTCGGCTCAGGTCATGGTCCCGGAGAACCGGGATCGAGTCCCGCGTCCGGCTCTGGGCTCCGTGGGGAGTCCGCTTCTCGCTCTGACCTTCTCCCTTCTCGTTCTCTCTCACTCTCTCTCTTTCCTAATAAATAAATAAATAAAATCTTTAAAGGGGAAGAAGATGGTCGGGCTCACCAAGGTGACAAGGTGATAATGATGTGCAAGGAGACGCCATCAGGATGCGTGGAGGTGATGGGGCTGTGGAGACACCTGATGTTGGTGGCTCTGCGGTAATAATTTGGGCACTGATATGCACCACCCCCAACCAGTCCAGAGAGCTTCATTGCCTGATTTCCTGTGTCCTCTCACAGTCATGGCTTGTGATCCAAGGTATAGTTTATCCGTGCCTTATTCTTCTTGAATGAAGAAGAATGCAGAACCCTGACATCCACTTGGCTTGTAAGCAGAACAGGAAGATAATCATTTTTTTTCTGGCTATTCACTTACAGGGACTTGCCTGCTCTGGGATCATGAAGAGATATTCTTGCAACTGGCCTTGACATGATTTTATTCTGAATAAAAAGTCACTAAAAACCGAGGAAAGGAAATTTTTGCACTAATGACTAGTTGATCAGCTGGCAGTGATGTTGAACATCTGGTCCCCAGCCCGCCTCTCCCTGCTGCCGAGCCCTCGGATTCAGCTTCTATAGCTCCATGTGCCCGGGTGCCAAGGGAGCATCTGGGCTATGTCCAGAGAGCTTGTGAAAGATCAAAAGCCCAGCTGTAATTCCTACACTACTCCATTCTAGAACCCCTGGCCCTGGTGCCTGATAATTCCGGAGGGGCTTCCTCACCCCAAAATGTCTCTCCCATTAGCCTGTCGCATGCTTGAAGTCTTGCCATTGCCACATCATTTCCTTTGGCCTAGGTCTTGCCTCTCCAGGCAAGGAGGAACATACCAAGATATTATCGCTCTCAAACATCCCAGTTATAGAGTTTATAGGACACTGTCTCCTAGGCCACTGTATTTTAATGGTGGGGAGGAGGGAAGAACTGTTTAGAGTCTGGGCCATTTCTCAATGAACAGGACTGGATGAGGATGTGTGGTAGAAGGGTTGACAGCTTTGGGACCTCTGAGGCCTGAGGGTGGGGTCTGCTGATGATGGGAAGTAGAGGGAATGCCCTAAAGTTGGCTCAGGATGTTGGGTTGAGCAAAGTTTAGAAGTGAATGAAGGCAGTAGGTCTCTGCTTGAAGGCATTGGTTGGGAGACCCTGCAGGGGGAGAGATCAGAGATCCTATGAATGTACAGGGAGTCCCTGCCTTTTACCTGTGCCCTGCTGGCACTTTCCAGAACTAGTGCTTGGAAAAATGGGCAAAGCACATGAACAAATCCCATGACATGATTCGGACAGACATGGCCTGCTAGGGGCAGCCAGTATGGCAGGTGAGCAAGGGCTCTCATCCCTGCTCCCTGCAGAGACTTCAAGTCATCCTGGGTTTGCTCAGACTCCTCTGGCTCCTTAGCTCCCGCCCTCTGCTTTTCTTCTCCCAGCATGCTGTTCGTGTGGAGACACCAGGTTGCTTTGCATCCTAGGAGATTGAGGCTCCAAAAAAAACCTCAGTGGAAACCCAGACATTTCTTCGGTTTTAACAATTTTTAGAAAAGCTTTAGCAAGGCCCACTTTTTTGTCACCATAAAGGTAGTCTAACTTGTTTTTTTTTTTTTCCTTCACTAATCAGCCACATTCTCTAGCTGTATCTCCACACAAAACACCTTCTCCTGGTCCCCTTTCCAGTGGCAAGAAGCCAGGCTTTGAGACTTCAGAGAATGGAAAATTCTGGGGCTGGATGTTCCCGGATGCATACCACCTGGCCGAGCCAGCTGTCCTATTGCAGAGGGTGACATTTACATTGGAGTCTCATAACCATAAGCAATCAGGTTCTAAATTCAGGAAATTCTGAGAACTCACTGGGTAACTTTGAGTTCTCTTTTGAAAGCATGAAACAGAAATTGGGACCATCTCAAGCATTGTGACTCTAAGACTGAGTCTCCTCAGTCCTCAGGCAGGCCTATCATTCGTTTGCTCACAGTTTCATTTCACGTCCTTCTCCCTTCTCTGCTCTAGATTCTAGAGAACTACATTTCCCAGGGTCCCTCGTGCTGGAGCCCACCTTGCAAGAGTAAGTTGGAAATTTACACCCTGGGGGCAGCTCTTAACTAATGACTGACAGATGTGGGGGTATCAATACCCCAGCTCCTCTGTCCTTGATGTAACCTTCTGCAGTACTTCTGCAGTACCCCCTTCTGCAGTACTGATCCAAAGTTACCCTCCTGGCACTTTGGTTGATCTCACACCCTTGCCTGGTGCTATTCCTATTGCCACTCCCCTTTCCTCAGGCCCTACCAGTACTCACCCTTCCCCCACCATTCACAGGAATTCTCATCACAGGGGAAGACAAAGCAATGTCTCTGTCTCATATTCCTTTTTCTAACTTCCCGTGGTTTGAATCAATTGCGAACATGGCCCATATTGTCATTTGGGCCACATCTGAGAGCTTTGCCTTCCTGACTTTAGGATAAGTCCCTAGAGAGGGTATTACACCTTATCTCCCCTGAGATGCCTAGCAGGTACTAGAACATCTCTAGAATCTCCCCTTGTTGGAAGTGGAAGGGTGTGGGGGTCATTGAGACCAGATGAGGAAACAAAGCCCCAGAAAAGCTAAGGGGCATGTTGACTAAATGATACTTTCTCTTTTTGTCTGGACTGAGATGTGCAGGGAGGCATTGTGTCTGCGTGATAGTCATTTCTTTGTTTATTGAGTTATTATTGATAATGCTTCGTGGTATCCTGAGGGGTGCTAGACCTTTGGCACAGGTGGTTGGGAACCTTCCTGAAACTGTTTTGAAGAGGTAGACACCATGTCCTATGTTTCAAGCTATGCTCTCAGCTTATAGAGCTGGAGAGGGAGGTAAGTGTGGGCAGTGAAGTAAATGGGGAATCACAACAGGGGTTGAGCCATGTGGGTAGAGTCCAGCGGGGGCCTGAGCATTTAGCCCAGCCTTGCTGAGGAGGGGAGCATAGAACGCTTCCGTGACGAAACGAAGCCTGAGCTGAATGTTGAAGGCGAATGGGAGTTTCCAAGGTAGCAGAAGGTAATCCTTCCCCACCCCCCAATTCAATATACAACCAACACTGGATATAAAGATGATACTTTTTTATTTGGAGAGTTTTGCATAGGGGTAGGAGAACAGAGTTTGGGGTCAAGTGGGATTTAAATCCTGGCACCATCACTTCCTCTGTGACCTTGAGCAAGTTCCTAAAACTCTCTGAACCTCAGGATTTTCAGCTATGAATTGAGATAATAAATCCCACCTCACTGGATGGTCATCCAGTTCAAATGAGATGAACAAATTCTTGACTTGTGTACAAAGCACTGGAGAAACTATAGCTATGACGTTTTTAACTTTTATCATCATCAAATGAATGTTGGCAGTTCTCCTACTGCGTTCAAGGGTTGAATGAACCTCATCTTGTCTCATGCACCCTCATTTGAGACAACAGAAGATATCATACCCTGGACTAGAGAGACTCAGAGAAAAGAGGGGGCCTGCCCACTCTTACCTTGAGTGGGGTTCCCCAAAAAGCAGGCGTCAGGTGAGCATGACTGCAAGTACCTTACTTGGGAAGTGATCCCAGGAAACACTGGCCAGGGAGGGGCAAGTGAGACAGAGAAAGGAAGTCAGCCTGTGCAGGAGGCATTTTCAATCTCATTTCCACAGTGGGCAGCGGGGCTCAGTTCCATGGGAAACCCTGGGGAGGCAGTGTAGAGCACATGCCTCAAGGTTACCCCAATCACGGGGGATGCTGCATAGTTATCCACGAGCTCCGAGCTCCGGTTATGGCTGGGAGCCCATCCTGGGGCATCTGGCATGCCCAGCCTGCACTGCAGACTACACGGCAGCCTCTGGTGGCCGGAGGGCAGGTGGGTGCTGGCAGCGGGGGGTGGGATATGGCAGCGGCCAGGGGGGTGCCTTCAACAGGACACTAGCCAGGTATCTTTCCGTGGTCTTGCGGCTAGGGAACTGAGTGCATGAGTGGGGATGGGTGCCAGGGAGCTAGGGAGGGAGTCTGAGGACAGACAGAACAGGGACAGGGGTCATACCTCCCTCTGGCATTTATGCTTTGCCTCAATGAACACTCTGGTTTGGCATCCAATTTAAGTGCTCTGTTTAAGATGCTCTTCCTTTAACTTGGTGGTTAATGAATAACTGAGTTGATTTTACCATTGTTACTTCATCAAAAAGAGAAAAGAAAATATTGGACTAGCCCCCAGGGTTCTCTGCCTTCAACCCTGATGCACCTGCTTTTAAATTCCCCGCCAGTCCTCTCAGATCCGGAGAAAGATTATTAAAAATTTTTACTTGCAAGCAATTTTCATATGTAAGTGCCACACGCGTGCTTTCTCTGTCTGGTGCCATGTGTTGTAACCCTAAGAACAATTTGGACCCAAGGGGGTTATTTGGGAGATAGTCCCTGAGGACTCTGAGGAGTGGGGAGGTGAGACGGGGAAGGGAGGAAACACCAGTGGAGGGCACATTAATGGGTTGGTGGGGGCCCTCAGGAAACTGTCCTGCTGGGGACTTCTGCTTGAATGTCCCTGGAGAGGGGTGAGGGGTGAGGAAGCTGAAGCGCTACCCTCAACTCCTGCCTTCGCTGGGGGAGGGCTGCTGCCTGGGAGCTAATTCCCAGGTACTTCCTGCGTGCTCTGTGCTCAGAGGAACCCTCCCCAGTCAGACAGTGAGCTCAGGTAGACCTGTAGACCCAGTTGCGACGGACCAGCTGTGGGAGCTCACTAGAGGACAGGAGACCTGCCCCCAGGATTACGCAGACCCTGGAAGCCACCAATGGGAATGACTCTTGCATCAAGCCACACTCCTGCTCAACCGGCTTCCACGGATCCCTGTCACTTACTTCATCTGAGCTAACTTCCTGAATTCTTGCCATTCCAGTGCTGCCTGGTAATTCTTTACCCTCCAATCCATAAATAATTGTAATCATAACAGAATGCATAATCAATCAAACCTACATTCCTGCTTTCCACACCATGTGTGCAGTGGGAGCTAATGCACATTTGGCTGATGGAATTAATAAGTTGTTTTGGACCTGCCCCACCAGCCCTACACACAGTTCGCTGTACCCTCCTTTCCAGCCTTGTCCACCCCGCTCCCACCCTTCTGGGCCTGCCAGCCCACTCCTCTCCTTCTGCCGGCCGGAATCCTCTGCGAGGCTCAAGGCCCGGTTGTGGGTGTAACCCCTCCGGGCCTTCTTCCTCCCCTTGCTCTTCCTAGCACATGTTCGAGAGGGTCACTCATCAGGCCAGGGGCTATTGGCCATCTGGTTGAATGTTGGCCCTTGTGACAGGTGTGAGCTTTGTCTGCCCAAGGCTGGGGCTTGAGTCTCTTCTCTATCCTCATGGCACAGCCATGTGCAGGGCCAAGTCCTTGGGCAGTCTTCCATGAACACC
>CM052811.1:94671565-94688732 GCA_028533885.1 Nasua narica | reverse complement strand
AAATAAATAGAATCACATAATATGTGGTATTTTGTGAGTGGCTTCTTTCACTTGGCGTGTTCTCAAAGTTCATCCATTTTTTGTGGTGTATATCATATTCATTTCTTTTTATTGCTGGGTAACATTCCATCGTTTGCTATACTATACTTTGTTTACCTGTTCATTCGTCATTGGTTTGTTTCCACTTTTTGACTATCACGAATAATGCCGCTATGAACATTCATGTACAATTTTTTGTTTGGCTGTCTGTTTTCATTTCTCTTGTTTATAAACCTGGAGTGGAATTATTGGGTAACCCTGTGGTATGGTGACCCCGTGTTCAAAATTTTGAGGGATAAACTGTTTTTCCAACCTGACTGAACAATTTAAAATTTCCACCAATGAGGCACGAGGGTTCCAAATTCTCCACATCTTTGCCAACACTTGCTATTACCTGTCTTTTTGATTTTAGCCACGCTGGTGGGTATGAAATGGTGTCTCATTACAGTTTTGATTCGCATTTCTAACAACTAATGATGTAGAGCATCTTTTCAAGGGCTTATTGACCTTTTGTATACCTTCTTTGGAGAAATATATCTTCAAATCCTCCACTCATTTTTCGATTGGGTTGTCTTTTTGGTATTGAGTTTTTAAAAAAATATATTCTCAATATATTTCTTCTTAGATATACGATCCGCTAATATTTTTTCCCATTCCATGATTATCTTTTCACTTACTTGGCACAGCATTTATGTGCAGCACCAAATTGATGTACTCCAATTTATGTATTTTTTTCGGTCATTACTTTTGTTTTGGTGTCATATCTATGAAGTCATAACCCAAGATCATGAGATTTACAACTATGATTTCTTCTAAGATTTTTACAACTTCAGCTCTTTAATCTAGGTGTATGACCACCTTGATTCGAGTTAATTTTTGTGTAATACATTTTTCTCCATGTGGATTCCAGTGATCTTAGTACCATTTGTTAGGACTCTTCTTTCCCCATGGTGAAATTACCGTGACAAACACGAATACTGTATGAGCTCATTTATATGCAAAATCTCAAAAAACAAAAGGACTGAAATCAGAAATAGAGAGTAGAAAGGTAGTTACCAGGGTCGAGGGGCCAGGGAAATGGGGAGACGCTGGTTAAAAGGAATAAGCTTTCTGTTATAAGAGGGATAAACTCTGGGGATCTAATGATGACTACGGTTAATGATATTGCGTTGTGTGCTTGAAATTTGCTGAGAGAAGACCTTAAGGATTCGCACCAACATGTAAACAAAACAAAAACAAAAACAAAAACAAAGCCTAAGTATGTTTCAGCGGGTAATGGATGTGTAAATTAACAAGATTATGGTAATAATTTCCTAAGCTCTGCATAATTCAAATTGTCATGTTGTACATTTTATTTTTAAGAGTTTATTTATTTATTTGACAGAGAGAGAGAGAGACAGTGAGAGAGGGAACACAACCAGGGGGAGTGGGAGAGGGAGAAGCAGGCTTCCTGCTGAGCAGGGAACCCAACATGGGGCTCATCCCAGGACCCTGGGATCATGACGCGAGCCAAAGGCAGACGTTTAACGACTGAGCCACCCAGGCACCCCATGCACATTTTAAATATACACCATTTTATTTATCCATTATGCTTCAATAAAATGAAATAAGTAAATCAACAGCTAAGTGCCACCCTCCCCCCAAGGAATAGAATATTATTTAGGTGTAAAATGGAGTGCAATTCTGATAATATGCCACAACATGGATGAACCTTGAAAATATTATGCTTAGTGAAATAAACCAGACCAAAGGACAAATATTGTACAATTCCCCTCATGTGAGGGACCTAGAGTAGTCAAATCCACAGAGACAGAAAGTAAAGTGGTGGTTGCCAGGGGCTGGGGAGAGGGAGGAATGGAGAGTTATTATTTAATAGGTTTAGAGTTTGTGTTTGAAATAATGAGAATATTTTGGAGATGAATGGTTGCCCAATAATGTAAATATACTTAATGCCACTGAATTGTAGACCAAAAAGTCATTAAAATGATAACATTTTTAATGTGTATAAAATGTAAACAAAGCCAGTTAAAAAAACAAAGTATGTCTCTTGGAGCCAGCATGTAGTTGGATCTGGCTTTTTCCCACAATCTCTTCCTTTTGATTGGATAGTTTAATTCACTTATATTTGGTATTATTATTGACAGGCTTATATTTACAACTGCAACTTAGCTTTTTGTTTTCTATGCCTCATTCTCTTTTGTCCCCCCTGTTCCTCCTTTACTGTCTTCTTCTCTAGTAAGTGGATATTTTCTAGAATAGAATTTATTTAGTTTAATGACTGCTTAACTCTATTTTCTTCCTTCCTTCCTTCCTTCCTCCCTCCCTCCTTTCCTTTCTTTATTTTTTAGAGAGAGAGAGAGCCTGCAAGCAGGGGAAGAAGATGGGGGGCAGGGAAGGACAAAAGGAGAGGGAGAGAGAGAGAGAGGATCTTAAGCAGGCTCCACAGGGCTCGATCTCATGACCCTGAGATCATGACCTGAGCTGAAATCAAGAGTCAGATGCTTAACCAACTGAGTCACCCAAGCTATTTTTAAAGTTATTGTCACAGCAATGACTCTAAGGCTTATAATATACAGCTTTCTTATCAGATTTACTTCAGATTTTGCTAGCATAATTTCAACGAATTCCAAAACTTTTCCCCTGTATAACTCCATACCCTTCCCCTTTTTATTCTATTATTGCTACAAATATTACATCTATATATGTTACAAACCCAGAAACACATTGCTATAATTGCTAATTTACATAACTGCATGTCTTTTATAGAAACTAAGAGAAGAAAGGAAAACTAATATATATCCAGAGTTTATTAAATTAATCTTATTTTCCATTTCTAGTTTTCTTCATTCATTCCTATGGATGCCAGTTCCCACCTAGTTTGATTAATTTCTTTACTTCAGTGTGTCTTTGCTCCCATCTGCCTTCTTTTTGCTGTTACTATCAAATACATTACGTTCCTATTTTTTTTTAAAGACATTTTGTTTATTTGAGAGAGAGAGAGAGAGAAAGAGAGAGAGAGAGCTGGAATGGGGGGAACGGGCAGAGGGAGAGGATGGGGAGGGAGAACAGACTCCCTGCTAAGCAGGGAGCCGGATTCGGATTGGGGAGTCTATCCCAAGACCCCTAAGATCATGACCTGAGCAGAAGGCAGATGCTTAACAGGCTGAACCACCAGGGAGCCCCTCAAATACATTACATTTCTATACTTCACAGTTCCAATAATACAATTGTATACATATTATTTTACACAATCGCTCTTTCTATCAGCTAAAGAGAAGAGAAGAAATATACCATTATGCCATCTTTTACAGTTTGTCTCCACGATTATCTCTACGGGTGCTTTTTAGTTTTCAGTATGGATTCGAATTGGTTTAGTGTCACTAGCTTCAGTACGTTTTAGGTAATACATTGTAGCAAACTTGGCTACTGACTCCTGCCCTCCCCCATCCCTCTGGGGTTATCACCGTTGTTGTTTGCTTGATGTTTATTTGTTTAGTGACTTGGCTGAACTGATTTTGTGAAGTCTATTTCCCTGGCTGTGTGCAGCCATCCAAGTCCCTGCTCAGATTTGTTCTTCTGGCTACCTAGAGGTCACCCTGGAATCCACAGAACCTATTTAGTGGTCAAAGATTATGCTTAGGATTCTCCAACCAGTTAGATTGTATGTGTGTGTACCTTGGACGTTACTATCCCAGCTCAGGGACTTTGTGTAGTGGGCCCACCTTCAGCCAGGGGCTAGCTTGGAAGTCCTCCTCCATCACTCCGGAGAGGGTACAGCCTTGCCTTGCACGCATTTGTCAAGACTTCTAAAGGATGGGTTTTCTTTTGACTCCTGAGTTCCCCAGGGTTCGAGGAGCTCGTCGTTTTGGCCCGTGTTTCATCAGAGGCTGTGCTGGGAGGCTTCTGCCCCTTGCTGATTAATCTGTGCGTGATGTGGGGCAGTTTACACATCTGACCCCATGCCCAGCTTCCATCGCCCCAGGGTACGTGCAGACCCCTGCAGGTGCACCGCCTGCCTGACCCCCTGGGTCAGTTGCGACCCCAGGGGTGTTCTTCTTAGCTGTCTTTTACCCCGTTTCTTTTTGTTCAGCTTTCGGTCCCTCTGCCACTTCACTGGTTGCTGCCTGTATTATGGAGTCGCCCGTCTACTCTCGGTCTCCCCTCACCACGACCTCCTGGTTTTCAACAATGGTGATGAGCAAGGAATTCTCCACCTTCTCTTTGAGATAAAGTGAGTGCCCTCCGGGCAGTACCGTGGAGCTCTTCCTCCTTGTGGTCTGTCTTTTCTGCCATACCTGGAGGAGAGCTTCCGCCATACAGAGATGGGGGGGGGGGGCGGGGGGGGGGAGAAAGTGGGCTTCGGTTCCTTCAGCTACACCCACCCAGGTTAGAGATTCCACAACAGGGGGCTGGGGGAACACTGGAGCCTTGCCCTTCTTGGAGAGAAACTGTAGCCCGAGGCTGGGAGCTGAGGGGAAAGGGAGTCCCCGTCTTCCTCGCCATACTCACTTGCAGGGGGGTCTCCATTCACACAGAGCTGGGGAAGGAGGACAGAGCAGGTCATGGCTCGAATACCACAGACTCCTGCTGTCCTTCTGAGATTTCAACCATTTTCTTCAACGAATGTGTCTCCACTTGCTGTATTCCCTTAAGGTGATTCTAGAGACTGTACCTATTTTTAAAAAATTTTTTTTCTGTTCAGATCACTGTTTTTCTGTGAAGAGTCAGCCGGGCTCCTCACTCTGCTATTCCTGACGTATCTTACTATTACCGTTTAATCTCAGTGCAAGGATGACCGTGGAGTCCTTACTTTTTCTTTCACACACCCAGACTGCCAAGAAATCCTACTGGTTCTACCTTGAGAATTTATCCAGGATTCAACCTCTCCTCCCCTCCTTGATTGCTGTCATCCTGGTCCAAGCCGCCCGCTTCTCTCACCCTGCAGAAAGCCTCCTCTTTGGGGCCATTTCCACCCCTTCTTACGTGACCCTACATTATCTCTCTCATCTCCGCTTTCTTCTGGTCACTCCACTCCAGCCAATCTGCTCCTCACCGAACAGGCCAAACCTACTTGTACCCCAGGGCCTTTGCAACGACTGTCTCCCTGTACAGGATGCATTTCTCTAATTATCTACATTGCTAATTCCTCATGCCAAGTAATTGCTCAATGTAATCTTCCTGAGGAGACCCATGCTGGCTTAAAAAAATTTAAAAATTTTTTAAATTTAATTTAATTTTAATTCCAGTATATACCCTGACTACCTTTCCTGCTGTAGCATTCACCCCACACCACCCCACCTCAGCATTCCTGGTCCCCCTTCTCTGCTCTATTTTTTTCTTTTTTCCATGTTGCTTTCCACCATGAAACAGGTAATAAACGTATCTATATGCTGATTCTTTCTTTCTTTTTTTTCTTTTTAAAGATTTTATTTATTTATTTAACAGAGAGAGAGAGAGAGAGAGAGAGAGAAACCACAAGTAGGCAGAGAGGCAGGCAGACAGAGGAGGGAAGCAGGCTTCCTGCTGAGCAGAGAGCCCGATGCCGGGCTCGATCCCAGGACCCGGAGATCATGACCTGAGCCAAAGGCAGAGGCTTTAACCCACTGAGCCACCCAGGCCCCCCTATACTGATTATTTCTCATCTATACCCCTTGCCAGAACCTGACTGCACGAGGACACGCATGTTCTTCCTTCTTCGCTCTTGTATCGTTAGCACTCAGAACACAGCCTGGAACAAAGTGCTCATTAAATATTTATTGGATGAATGAATTCACGAACTCTGATTAGTTATGCGGACAACATGACCGGATAGAATTTGGGTTATAAATAAAATAGAGGATGAATTTGGGGCCCCGTATCCAGAAAAAACTTGGGGTTTAATTAATGTAGTCTGCTGAACACATTTCAGACCCTTGTGGGGGAAAATGGAAATTCTCCACTTGTGTTCACAAGCAAATATCGAGGTAAAGAAGGGCTTGTTCTAGTCTCGGTCTCAGGAGAAAAGTGGTTGGTACAATCTCATGATGGTGGGTGCAGGGTTTCCCTATTAGACTACATGCCTCCTCCTAATTAAAGATTTATTGGTGAAGCCCAATATCTTAACAGAACCAAAAGGTAGCAACACCGGAGAGGGAGTGATGGGATTGTCTCCCTTGAAATGCTTTCATTCCTTGTGGTCTGTTTCCAGCTTCTCTCTGCCTTTTATTTACCCCATCCCAGGGGGAGCAGAACGGCTGGTGGCTAAATCTGGGAAGAGTAAACTCCAGTTCCACTAGGGAGGGAGCCTGTCTGCAGGTAGCAGTTCTCTTCTGCTCCTGTGGGCCATCAGTCTGACCCCCATCTCTCCACCCAGATGGGGATGTCGGTCCCAGGTCGTGTGGGCTGCGTAAGTCTGCTTTTTTCCCCGCAATTCAGACATCAGGCCCATTTCCCAATAAACTCTGCTTTCCACAATAACAGCCTTTCTAAGTAAATAAGGTGGTAGTTCAAGCCTTCGCCTACCATTCCTTTGTCTTAGTTCTCAGATTATCGAGAACCTAGAACAGAGAGAAGGGGGAGAGTCATGAACCTCTTGAAAGACCTCCACATTTTTGCTCTCCTCATATTGGCCAGAACTGGTCCCCTCGGACACCCCGGCCACAATGGAAGACGACAAAGTGTTTATTTGGCTTTTCCAGACCCTCTCTTGGAAAGCAGCAAGGGGCAAGAGGCTTGGGAGGGCAGTTGAGGCAGCCGTACCTGTCACAGAAGTCAGCAAGAGCCTCGCTCCTGAGACCAGCTTCCTCAGCCCCACCTGGGAGCTGGTAAGAGACGGAGAGCCTCCCCCAGACCTACCGAATTGGGGGCTACGTTGTAACAAGATGCCCAGGTGATTAACAGTTAAGAAGATCAGGAGTCCCCAGACTACAGCCTGGGGGCCACTTCCAGCCTGTCTTCATAAACAAAGTTTTATTGGGACACAGACATGCCCACATGCTGATGTGTCGTCCATGGCCGCCTGTGCGCGGCCGTGCCAGCCTGGGTTGTTGTGACAGTGACCACCGGGCTTGCAAAGTCTAAAATAGTCACTCTCGGACCCTTGGCCGAAAAAGCATGCAGTCTCCCGGTCTGGACTGAGCTCAGGGCTGAGAGTATCGCTTGGTTGACAATGCTGGGGACAGATGTGACCAAGAAACAGTAAAGATGGACTTTTGTTTAGAATAAGAAAAACAGGGGGTGCCTGGGTGGCTCAGTGGGTTAAAGCCTCTGCCTTTGGCTCAGGTCATGATCTCAGGGTCCTGGGATGAGCCCTGCATTGGGCTCTCTGCTCGGCGGGGAGCCTGCTTCCTCCTCTCCCTCTGCCTGCCTCTCTGCCTACTTGTGATCTCTCTCTCTTTCTGTCAAATAAATAAATAAATCATAAAAAAAAAAAGAATAAGAAAAACAGGAAGGCATAGAGGGGATGAGAGGTAAGAAAGAGCCAGTAGAGCAGGAGAGCCTGACAGGAAGGAAGGTAAGTCAGCATCCCGGGGGAGGGGCACGGGGAGTCAAGGTTGCCCGAGAGCTTGAGGAAAGGATGGAAGGACAGGTGGGGCAAGCATCCAGCCAATTGTTAAGGTGAAAAGAGGGGCATCCACAGGCTCCTGGTTGGGTGGTCTTGGCATTGGACTTTCCCACCATGGCTTTCACTTCAAACCCCAGCACCCACGGTGTGCCTTCACACGAGCAAACCCCATGGGGTCGGGAGGGGACTGAGTCCTCTTATTCCCACTACACAGCCGGGAAATCATGGCCAAGAGGGGGCCAGTGACGAGGCCACCAAGCCGGGAGGCCATCTGCAGCTGGGGCCCAAGACCTTCCCCATAGGGAGCCTGCTTGAGAAAGGCGGGGACCAGGGGCTGGGTCTCCCGCCTGGGAGAGGTCGCTGTTGGTTTGCGTTGGCTGCCCAGGGACCCCAGTGGTCTTTGTCTACAAACTGAAACACAACGTCAGGTTTTTAGAAGGGGCCTCTGATTGGGCGATACCTGGGCCCAAAAGCCAGGGTTGTATTTCTGCCCCAGACTGAACTTCTGCTGGAATGCGAGGTGGGGTGCGAGCCAGAGAGAGAGCTCGGGGTGGAATTTCTGCCAGGGCCTCAGGGAGACCAAAGTTGACAGGAGAGGAGGATGCCAAGGGCAGTCTCTGTGGCCCTTCTCCTTTTCTGGGCACCCCCCCACCCCCCCTAACATCCTCCAACTCTGACTGTTTCCCCAGCTGCCTGAGGCCTGTTCCCAGGGCCAAGGCTCCGGGGAGGACTCTGATTCTTCCCAGATTCTTCCCAGACCCCGTGCACACGTCTCTGGGCTGCGTCCTACCTCCTCAGGAACATTTCCCACCCATGGAAACACCCACCCATGCGGATTCTGCTGCCCCGCTTCCCCGAGGCAGAGCCTACATCCGCTGGCAGGCAGGTGGCTTATCTGGAGACTTTCCCGGGGAAACGGGACCTGGGGAGGCGGGGGTGCGATAAGGAGGAAAAGTCACACCGAGTTGTGTTATTAAGGTTGCTCCTTTGGTTAATGGCATAAAAATGCATCACAAGGACGCCCAGTTTGAAGCTTGGGTGTAGAGACATACAAATTTAGACTATTTTTTCTCTCCTTACATTAATACACACTACGACTGTCTATTGCCAGGAAGATTATCTGCATTGAACTCTATTGCGCTTGGTATTAATAAAGCGACACTAACGCTCTGTACTTGCTGTTTGTCTGGTATTTGCTTCTATCCCTTTCCTTCCAGTCTTTCTGTGCCTTAGAGGTTGAGTGTAAATAAAATGTACTTGGAGCGGAAAAGATTCCAGCTTTGTTTTTTCATAAGAGCTTCCTACTTTATATTCCTTTATTGTTATTCTTGGTATAACTGCATTTTTTGACCGTTTTATTTCTTCCACTTTTTCTGGGTTTTTTTGTTTGTTTGTTTTTCTCTTTCTTGTCAGCTTTTGGGTTGGGAGAGGTTTTTATTTCTCCTTCTTGAAATTTTTTCGTCTCGGTTTTGAAGTTATATGCTTTATTCCATTATTTTTTTTATCTTTGTTACTGAAATTTTAACATGTACCTTTAACGCAATGAATTCCCAACCAAGAATTTTACTCTCCTTCTGGGCCCTCCAGTAAGCTTTCGGTGCTTTAATTTTGACACCGACCTCTCTACCTGTCATTTATATCCAGAATTTTAGTTCTGTGTTTAGAACTTTGGCACACAACTCAGGCATTTATGTGATTACTGTTTTCTGAATCAGTTTCTGCTTAGATTTGCTCACGTGTTTTTCTTGCTTTCCTTGTACTCCGTTCCTTCTTGCGTCTCAGACCTCCCTCCGGGGATCATGGCCCTTCTATTGGAAACATATCGTCGAGAATGTCCTTTAAGAAGGATCTGTGCGTAGTACATGCTCTCAGCCTATTTTTATCCGAATATTTTAATTTTACCTTTTTTTTTTTTTTTTTTTACTGTAGCATTAGAACTAAAAATTTTCTTTCTTTTTTTTTTTTTTTAGAACTAAAAATTTTCTTAGGGGCACCTGTGTGTGGCAGTCCATTAAGCGTCCGACTCTCGGTTTCGGCTCAGGTTGTGAGATGGAGCCCTACGTCTGGCCCTGTGCTAGCCCGGAGTTGGCCTGAGAGTCTCCCTCCCTCTCCCTCTGCCCCTCCTGCTTGTGTTCCATCTCTCTAAAATAAATAAAATAAATCTTAAAAAAATTTTTTTCTTAAATATGTTTTGAGATATGTATGACTCCTCCCCCACCCCCTTCCCCAGTATATTCATTACTTTGGCATTTCGCACACATGTTGTTCTTTGCAATGGTTTTGGAATTGGCTTGTCGGGTACTCTAAAAAGGAAATATAATCCTGGAGCTGTGGGTGGGAGCAAACTGAACATAGCGATCAATCTGGGAAGGCATTGCCATCAGTACTGAGTCTTTATGTATCTATGAGCCTTGAGGAGAAAAGTAATCACTGCCTTTTTTTTTTTTTTTTTGGTTATATAATACATGGGATTTTTTTTTACCATTATATTTTTTAATTTTTTTATTTGGTTTTTGTTCATATAAAAGAAAACTTTTGAATGTCGTCTACTGATCTTGTGTCTGATCATTTACTGAAGGTTAGTTCTAAAAGGTTTTGGTGGATTTATATTTGTTAGACAAACAGCTGTATTGTTGTAAACAAGGGCATTTTTCTCACTTTCCTTCCAGTATTTATACCTCCTATTATTTTTTTTTTATTCTTTGTCTAGGACCTATTATTGCAAAACATCCTTGAAAGCTAGCATCTCTATTTTGTTCCTGACTTTTATGTGACCATTTCTAATGGTTTACCATTCAGCTTGTTTCAAGTTTCTTCCAGGAAAAAATATTTTTTAAAAATGTTCTAGATTAAGGAAGCTTTTTGTCTGCTATTAGGTGAATGCAGTTTGCAGGCAGTTGTGTAACTATGTGTGGGCAGTTGTGTTTTAGATCAGAGCCCAGTGCTGAATTTTACTGACGGCCTTTCCTGCATTGTATCTGTTCACTATTGCCACAATAACACTGTGTAACAATCACCCCATACTCAGTGGATTTGTCCAATAATTAGTACTTACACATTTGTGGGTTGACTAGGATTTGGCTAATTAGCTTGACTGGTTTGGCAACAAGCTTCAGGTTAAATCCAGATTGTTTCAAACGTCTCTTATCCTTTCTGGACCAGTGTTCCACTAGGGAATGTTCTATGATGATGGCAGAAGCAGAAGAGGGGATGAGCAGAAGCAAAGGATACCACAAAAGAGCTAGGCTTGCGACACTCCCATTTCTACCCTATTCTCATTGGTGAAAACAAGTCACAAGGCAAAGCCCAACAACAGTGAAGGTGGGGGAGGTATCCGCGACCTCTGGAGAAAGGAACTCAAAGCCACATGGCAGAAAGTGTAGATAGAGGGAAGGATGGAAAACTGGGAAGAGGAATGCGATTGATCAGATGCATCTATTGAGATATTTATAGACTCTGTCTCCCACCCTTGTATGTTATGTAATTACATTAGTAAATTTCACATGGTTGAGCCACCATCGCATGCTTGGAATAAACCCTGTTGTCTCCATCCAGGATTACTGTTATAATTAGATGGCTGGTTTTTATTTTCTAAAATTCTTCCTGTGATTAATAGGCTTCCACTGGTGATTGTGTAAAAGGGAAGACAGGACTCACTCTTGGTGGGTTCTGCTAAAAGACTGCTCCGTGGGAGGGGGGCTCCCCATCTGTCTCTTACCCATGGGTAAGTAACCACCTGCGACTCTGCTTCCTCTGGTTGTCCGGTGTAATATCCTGTGCTAGTGCGGGAGTAGGCACCCAGATGTTGGGGGCAGGGGAAGAGAAGGAGGGCCCAGCTACTGAGTGGCTCTGACGACACCTCCTTGTTACAGGCTGAACTGTGTCCATCCAGAATTCATACGTTGGAGCTCAAACCTCCAGTACCTCAGAATGGGATCTCACTTGGAAATAGGGTCATTGCAGATGTAATTAGTTGTGATGAGGTCATTAGGGTGGCCCTAATTCAATAAGACTAGTGTCCTTTCAAAAAGGGGAAGTTTGGGGGCGCCTGGGTGGCTCAGTGGGTTAGGGCCTCTGCCTTCGGCTCAGGTCATGATCTCGGGGTCCTGGGGTCAAGCCCCGCATCGGGCTCTCTGCTCAGCGACGAGCCTGCTTCCCCCTCTCTCTCTGGCTGCCTCTGCCTACTTGTGATCTCTCTCCCTCTGTCAAATAAATAAATAAAATCTTTAAAAAAAAGGGGGGGTGGAAGTTTGGACACACACGTGCACACAGGGAGAACATCAAGATGAAGGCAGAGATCAGGGTAATGTTTCTATAAGTCAATGGACAAGATTGCCAGCCAGCTACCAGAAGCTAGGGCAGAGGCACAGAATAGATTCTCCCTCACAGATCTCAGAAGGAACCAACCATGCTGATACTTGGATCTTGAACTTCTAGCCTCCAGATCTGTGAGGCAAAACAAAATTTCTGTGGCTTAAGTCATCTAATTTGTGGTACTTATGGAAGCCCTAGGAAGCCCAAACACCCTCTTCCCCAAATAATTACACTGGCAAACACTGGAGAACCCAAGCTCATTCCTTGGGTCTATTTTTCGCCTGGAACTCTCAGACACTTCCACTTCCCTGGAGTTTATTCTCTGCCTGTGTTTTTGGTTGATGCTGCTTACAATCTTCTTTCCTTCCCAGATTTGCTACCATCAACTTTCTACTCAATGTTTTTAATCAAGTGACCTCAGTCTCATTTTCCGGGATGCGATAGACTCATTCCCCCATTGTATATATTTTTCTGTCATTCTTGCAGTTGGGGGCCGTCTACTTCCCCGAACCAATTTTGGTACAGCTATTATGAATTCTATTTTATGGATGAAAACTACGATGCCAGATAAGGTCAATTACTCGTTTCTAATAATATAACCATTTGATGAAAGTTGCAGCTAGAACACGGGCACCTAGTTCCTAAGTCGACATGTGTCTCACTTCCAGGAATGGCAGGATGATTCTCTGGTGTGATATTCTAACAGACTATTAGAGTCCTCCTACAGCAAAGTGTGTAGAGCATGGTTCCGGGGCCTCACGTGAGCTCAGTGCTGTGATCAGTTAGAGATATCTACCGCGGGTGTAGAAGGGAGAGCGGAAGTAGAGTTAGAACCTGTTCTCTCTACATTAGTTTTTGTTAGCCTTCCAAATTTTGGCTTGTGCTCTTGAGATTTCAATTTGCAAAGAATGCAAAGGAACCCCCAAACGATTCATTTTATGTTGAAAAGATTAGCTTATCTGTCAAGTAGAGTAAAATATACTTTTAAAAAAATCTTGTGGGGCAATTAAAAACTTTTTTTTTTTTTTTAATGGAGGTGGCAGTGGTGTAGACTAAAGAGCAGGGTCCACGCTAAGTGGTTTTAAAATGGAGACATCTTTGCTTCTTACTCAGTCCTCTTTTCCTTACAGCATGTGTTTTTTTGGATCAGAGAGAGTGTTTTGAATCTCTTTCCTTCCCACATTCCTCCATCAGACTGTTTTCATTTCTCTAGGAGACTGGCCTCTCTCCTGACCACTGAAGGGAATGAAATAACTGGTAATACTGGAACCATGTGGTTCAATAATCAACTCTCTTCAGCTTCACTCAGGACTGGCATCTGAAAGCAGGCTGACAAGAACTGAGAGGACTTAGTCGGCTTCTCCCCATCGTCTTCACTTCTCCCTTCTGTCAAGTCTTGCCAACAGATGTTCAGGTGAACCTGTGGAAAAACAATACTCCGAGAAGGTCACTGTCCCCTGGGTAGGGTTTGGAGCCATCAAACTTTCACTTGGCTGGAAGGTGTCCGGAGAGATGGGAAGAGGGATCAATTTTGAAACCAGACTCCCCAGGGGTCAAATCCTGATTCTGCCATTCGCTCGCTAGGTGAACTCATACGAGTAATTTAATATCTTCGATTTCAATTCTTCCTTTTAAATCATGGGGCTATGACAGGGACAAGCATTCCTCTTTGTAGACTTGCTATGATGAGTCCACAACAGAATGGATATAACTAACATGAGGCAGAGTATTCACTTATGCACGTACGCGTGTACGCAAACCATTCATTTAGAACAT
Source organism: Nasua narica (assembly GCA_028533885.1). Lineage (NCBI taxonomy): Eukaryota > Metazoa > Chordata > Mammalia > Carnivora > Procyonidae > Nasua > Nasua narica. The sequence goes on along the minus strand of CM052811.1, from coordinate 94,675,060 downwards.
GTTTATGGAGGGTCTGCTATGTATTAGGCTCTGGGGATTTGAAGATAAATAAGACATGGTTTCTGTTCACGATGTTCTCCAAGTCTAGTGGGTGAATCACACATTCCACCGATTCCGAGGATCATGTGCCGAGGTCGTGAGCCTAGGGGTACTCAGGCACTGTTCCACTGGAAGAAAGGGGCGGTCACGGGGAACTTCCCTGAGAATAAATCTGGAAAGCCGAAGCTTAAGAGATGAAAGAGGTGCTTTTCGGGACGTGACAGAAGAACAACCACCAAAGCCGGAGGGGTTTCCTTTCATGGAGGAGCAGGGCTGTCTCGATGGGAAATGCTCTTTTCCGCTCTGCCTCATTTCTGGGGACTTGGAATTTGAGTCACCCCTGACAGATCTTCTGAGATGCAGCCCTTCTGTGTTAAGGACTGATGTTATCTACAGGATGAGATAAGGGACATGTTGGCAGTTGACACAACTGTCCTCCTTCAGCCCCAGGAGTCCCGGGGGGGCAGGAGGGGGTGGTCCCATAGGGGCTGTTTCTGGGGAGGGAGGAGGCAGGTGGCCGAGGGGCACAACCCCATCTAGGGAAGGTGGAGAGATACAGCGTGGGCCTCCTTGAAGAAGCCTGCAGTTAGCCGTTTATATTTAGCCAATAAAATGAAATGTGCCTGTGGAGGGTGGGTGTAAGTTATTATTTATTGCTTTGCAGAAAACTCCCACACAGGGCTCTCTGGCAAGGGGAACTTTGCAAAGAATTTCTGGCAGCAGCAAGGTATGCCTTTTATTTCCAGGGGGCTAAACGCTTTGCTTCCAATGTTTGTCAACGTGTCACCATTAAGAAGGAAAACAAAATCGAGGGATGCATTTCTGGCCAAACTTGTTCATTAGGTAATGTATGTCTATTGAACACCCACTCAGTTCTAGAGGCTGGGGGTAGAGTGGGAGCCAAGTCAGAGGGCCCTGTTTTGGGGGAGGTGGTAAAGACAGGTAACAGCTAATAACATTTGGGGGTGGGGGCCCAAGAATCACCCCCCCCATCCGGGTTCTGATGATAGAGGGTCATGACGCCCTTGAAAACCAAAGCATCATCAATGGCTGGGAAATACCAACAGTCCACCACATTCAGAACTCTCTGGTATCAAACAGATTGGAGAAGCTGGATGAGATTTGAAGCCAAAGGAGGACCTTCCCACTCTTTTCTCCAAATCTAGGCCTTGGGACCTGTGCCAAAGAAGCCCTCAACTCTCTCACCCAGCCAGCCTCAGACCTGTGGCCGGAACACTGGAGAAAGGACAACTGTGGGAGACCGGCCAGGGTAGGCTTCCATAGCCCACACTCTAGAGCTAATTAGGCAGAAAATAATTGCTCCGTTGCTCCAAAATAGGCCAGTTTCCCTGGTCACAAAGACTTATATTCTGTCTCTAGGTCCTCTCTTTGGGAAACTGCCCCTCCTCCACGCCAGCTGCTTCTGGAGAGCCTTGTCCGCCAAGGGGTGGGAGCCCACACTGGAGCTGGCCAATCAGAACACTGTTCGTATAACCCAGCCAATCAGGGATCCTCGCTGGGGCTGATGTGGGTTGTGAGAGATAAAGAGTCTCTCTCTCCAGTCTCTGAGATGCACTATGAGGAGGTGGAAAGATCGCTTGGAGCTTCCTTGGCCGGCAGGAAGAAAGAATGTAGCTTTAGCCTGAAATGACTCCTACCAGGGCTGTGGCCTCTGGGGCATCACTCTAGCTTCAGAATCCCAGAATAGCATGTGGAATATGCCCCTCAAGCTGGAGATAAGAAAAAAAAATTGATTTTAAGGAATTGGCTTACCCCATTATGGAAGCTGGCAAGTCCAAAATCTGATGGGGTTAGGCCAGCAGGTTGGAGGCTCAGGGAATCGTCGCAGTTCAAGTCCCAAGGTAGTCTGCTGGCAGAATTCCTTCCTGCTTGGGGAAAGTCAGTCATTGTTCTAGTAAGCTTTCAACTGATTAGATGAGGCCCACCCACATTATGGAAGGCAACGTGCTTTTCTCAAACTCGGGAGTCCACCAATTTAAAGGTTCATCTCATCCCTCTCCCCCTGCCCCCCAAAACCTCACATTCACAGAAATATTCAGAATAATGTTTGACCCAATATCTGGGCATCATGGCCCAGCCAAATCAACTCATAAAATTTACCACCACAGGGATCCAGGCTTTGAAGTCCCGCATTAGTCAGTTCTTAGAAATGGCTGCCCCCAAGAAGGGATGTAACCTTTGGCGAGGTCCAGAGTGGACCTGAGTCCAGATCCCATGGAGGAGAGAGAGTCCACAGTCTCGGTAGCTGAGGGAGCAAGTGCCTTAGTCCTAAAGTGTGGCCCTGGACAACACGTGCCAACTCCATTGCACCTCCCTGAGGCTGACTCGGCCCTGGGCTGTCACCTGCTCACCCCTTGCTGTCACCCACTCTTCACCGGGCAGTTGTTCTCTCTCCTTGCTGTCACCCACTCTGTGGGGCAGGAGCTGAATTTCCTCACAGCCCAGGCCTGGGACACTACAATTTGTTATTTGGTTGTTTGTAGGACTTTCCTAGAAGGATGCTTCCTCTTTCCCAGCTCTCTAGTTAATATGAAAACATGGCGGCTTAAAAACAAGACAACATCCTGCCTTTTCTCTGTCTTGCCAACAGTTCTGATTTTTTTAAAAAAAGGAGCTTAAAATATTTTTGAATGTGAAGAACCTAATCTTTCTGGAAGAAGCCACTGGTAGTAACAAGCTTCCCATGAAGAAATGACCCCTGACCTCAGTCGTTTTGTAGAGAGGCCTCAGCCGGCCATCTCCTCCCTGAAGTGAAAGCTGTTAATGAATTGCAGCATTCCAGAAAGGAGTGTGGTTGTGTCTTCTCCCTCCCTGCCCTCCTGCCCACCCCACGCCCCCCACCCCCCTGCTTCCTCTCTCTTCTCCAATTGCTTGGAATCAAATATGAGATTCTAGCCAGGGGAGGGCGGAAGAAGGAAAGAGGGAGAGGAGCACAGTGAGCCCGCTCAAGAGAGAGCCCACAGTTATTTAGTGGTAAGCAGTGGCCCAAGTCCCCTGTTCCAGGGCTTCTCAGAGGGCAGTCCATGGACCAGCAGCATCAGTGAGCCCTGTAGAACTTCAAATCATAGACCCCACCCCAGTCCTACAGGAATCTACGTTTTCACAAGCCCTCCCAGTGACTTTTGTGCATGCTAATGTTTGAGAAACACTGTAAAACCTCTTTCCTCCCAACCACACTTTGGAGCTAGCATAAACAGAATGGACAACCGGTGATCATTCAGAGAATTTAGGGAGCCACTAAATAGGCTCCCCTCCCCCACCGTCTCCGTGAAGAAGTCATCTACTTCCCACCGCATCTATTACCCGTGCCTAAAATCCCTCCATTAGAGCAAAAATGTAGGCTGCCATTCGGTCTCTGTGAAAATGCTCCATTCTTACCCCTTTCACCACACCATCTGCTTCTACCTTTTCCCTCCTCAAGGAAAAGCTTTTGAA
>CM052811.1:94652403-94671065 GCA_028533885.1 Nasua narica | reverse complement strand
TTCTCAGTTCCCAGGTCTGCTGGGGAAAGAAAGGCAGGAGGACCACAGGGCTAGTGTTCCCTGTTTCTCTGGAGCACCTAGAATGTTCCAAATTGAATGAGGAGGCTTAAGATGGTATATCAGCCAGGATTTTTCAGAGAAGCAGAACCAAGAGGATATCTACATGTCTCTGTATATTTCAGACTGGAATTTATACCATCAGCTCTCTTTTTTCTCTGACTGCCGATCCTGAAACTTCAGCCTCTATAATTATGTGATTCTTGATAATAAATCAAAGTTATACTTCATAATAAATACATATAGACATATAGATCATTATATACACATATAAATTATATATATTATGTACACATTTACATATTTGTTTATAGGCATCAGATCAGAAAATTATGGAGGCAAAGTCTCAAGACCCAGGAAGAGCTAATGTTTCGTTTCAAATCCAAAGATGGCAAAAGACTGATGTCCCAGCTCAGTCAGGCAAGAGGAGGTCCCTGTTACTCAAGGGGAGGGTCAGAATTTTGGTTCTATTGGGGCCTTCAGTTAGTTAGGTGAGGCCCACCCACATGAGGGCGGGCAATCTATTTTATTCAGTCTACCAATTCAAATGTTAAACTCATCCAAAAGCACCCTCACAGAGGCACCCAGAATAATGCTTAAGTGAGTTATCTAGGCAGCTGGCTGCCCAGGCAAGTTCACACATAAAATTAATGATCACAGGTGACTTTGAATGTCGATTCCATCTTTTTCACCGGTTTCTATTTGAAACTCCATTTTTGACAATGACTGGGCTAAAAACCATTTAACCAAAGAAATTGGAAATCAATCACTAGTATGTTTTCTATTGCCCAATATAGTGCCACACACTGGCTCATTTCCATCAAGGAAAAAATTGTATCTTGTGTAGTATAAAATCATAAAATTAAATTATAAAATTAAAATTTTTAAATGTATAAAATTAAAAATGTATGTATTTTTTTTCCTATTTTCAAATAATGAAAATATCTTCATTTTTAGATGTGAGTGTAGGTACCAACTGTCTTTTCTTGGAAAGAGTTGTCCTTCATTCTGAGGTTAGAGCCTTCCTAATTCTTTGTTTCTTTTATTAAATGATGGCAACAGAAGATAGCTGGCATTTTATCACCATCTGTTAGTCTCCCAAGTGTCTTCAATTTTTACTAGTATGAAAATAAAAAAATATTGAAAAAACAGAGATGACAAAGGTGTCAATAGTAGAGGCACAAGAAAGATTAAAAAGACTTGGGTGTAAGGTACATACAACCATAGATGACAAGGTTGCTGAGCCCCATCCCCAGGTTGAATCCTTTCTATGGATGAACCATTCCAATCATTGGCACACGCCAATAGGAATTCTTTTGTATATATGGAAGAAAGTATGTATCAGATGTTCATAACATCACTGTTCATGCAACCAAAACCTATAAACAATCCAAATGCCCATCCCTAGGGATCTGATGAACAAAATGTGGCATATTCGCACAATAATGTATCATACAGCTGTCAACATAAAAGTAATATGGTTATAATTTGATGAATTGTAGAAATATTAAGCAAAAAAAGTTGACTCCCAAAATATTACATAGCATTCGATTCTCTCCTTTATAAAGATAAAAACAAAATATATACTGTCAAAATTTTTTGGTTCTGTGAAAACTCATGTGAAGAGGATGAAAAGGGATTGGGAGAAAATATTTGCACACCACCCATCTGACAAAGGAATAGTATGGAGAATATATGGGGGAAAAACTAGCAAAACTTAATAGTAAAAAGCAAACAGTTCAATTAGAAAATGGACAGCAAACATGAAAAATAAATTCTCTAAAGAGGATATATGGATAGCAAACAAGCACATGAAAAGTTGTCCAACATCTTTAGCTGTCCGAGAAATGCAGGTTAAAACCACCACTGCTATCAGTACACATCTATCAGAGTGGCTAAAATAAAAAACAGTGCCCACCAAACGCTGGTCAGGATGCAAAAAATTGGATCACTAGTGCATTGCTGGTGGGAATGTAAAATGGTTTATCTACTCCCAAAACCATGTGACAGTTCTTTTATAGAATTATGCATATAATTACTATATAACTCAGCAATTGCACCCAGGAATGTATCCCTAAGAATGAATGAAAATTTATGTTCTTACAAAATCCTCCAAAGAGATGTTTGTCACAGCTTTATTTGTAATAGCTAAACTTTGGAATCATCTCAGTTAATAAACCGACTACTTGCACTCAATCCTTGTCTCAAGATCTGCTTTTGGGGATAACCAAGCTAAGACACATATGAAGAAAACTAACAGTATGAAAACAGAAACCTAGTAAAGCAAACATAACAGACTCCTGGGGAAAGAAATAATTCAGTGAATGAAGCAATGTAAAAGACCATGCCCCCCACAGCATTTAAATTAATATTAATAGATCCACTTAGCAAGATGTTGCAGCTCTAAAATGAGAACAAGCTGCTATTTAAATGGAACTGCTAGGGAACAACAACAACAAAAGGGTTTCTGGAAGTTCAATTTGTGATTGGTGAAATACGAACAAAAAATCTAATAGTTGAAACTTGAAGATCATATCTGGAAGTTTCCCAGAAGAGAGAGACAGAAGACATATTGCTTCACCCTCTGATAAAAAAAGAACAGTTAAGCACCACAGAGAATTAATCCAGGAGTTCCATTGCTCGTCCCCACAGATTTGCTTTCTTCCTCTGTCATTCACTCCTAAATATTGTAGGATTGTCATGGTGGTCTTCTCTCGAGCAACAAGCCATTTAGAACTGAATCTTCTGGTGTGTAACTATAAAGAATTTCCTTTCTTTTTTTTTTTGAAGGATGTGTTGCTTGCTGATTGCTATATTCATTGCATTTTGATCAGATAAATTGATCATGTCTTCTACCCACTCTTTAAAATTGGCTGAGATTCCTGGGCAAGTTGGCAGTGCTTGCTTCTTAAGCACATGTTCCATGTGTGATTAAAAAGGAAGGGGACCCTTGCATGCAGGGTTCTAAATACCCTTTAATCAAGTTTTTTCATTGTGTGGACTATTTATTCTAAATTTTTTTTTGTTATGCTCAATCTATCAGTTTTTGAAACCAGAGTGTTTATTAGCGGCATCTCTGAATGTGGATTTGTCAGTTTTTGTCGTCAAATTCTGTCAACTTTTCTGTTTTTTACGTTGGTATCATTAGATATTTGCAGTTGTTATTATACTTCCTTAAAGATTTTATTTATTTACTTACCAGAGAGAGAGCAAAAAAGAGAGGGAGAGAGAGCGCGAGAGTACAAACAGGGGGGTGTGATAGGCAGAGGGAGAAGCAGGCTCCTTGCTGAGCAGGTGCTAGATGTGGAACTCCATCCCAGGATGCTGGGATCCTGATCCGGGCTGAAGACAGACTTTCAACCGACTGAGCCACCCAGGTGTCCCTGGAATTTCTTCTGTTATCATTATATAATATTATCCCTACTTATTAATGATTTCCACTATAAATTGTATTTTATTTGATATTGATTATTTTGGCTACTACTTGCTTGGTATACATTTTGAAATCTCTTTATGTTTAACCTTTAAGTGCCTTTTTGTTTGGGGTATATCTTTTAGATAGCATATAACAAGATTTTGCTTGCTAAAATTTAGCCTAGGGACTTGTACTTCTGGGAAGATGGAATAGATATATTTTCCCCATTCTCTACCCCTGGACATTAAGTATTAAGTTAAGGCTTAACTTAATTAAGACATTAAGGATTAAGTACAATTAAATCCCTGGACATTATGTATAAAACAAGCATAAGAAGACTAAGAAGGCAGACCAAGTAGGGGCTAGAGGACCCAGGGAATGACCTGGTGTTGAGTTCTCCATGTATTCATTTTGCCTAATTATATCCCAGACTGGATAATGGAGAAGCTGGCTCCTGGAAACACCAATAGGGACCAATAAAGCGCCCAAGAAAAGCCTGCTTTCCCTAGCCAAAGAGGCAGTCTGGGAAGACAGAAAACTTTTAGGCAGTGACAACCCTACTCCTGCCAAACCCCACAGAAAACACTGTATCCCCATCTCCACCATTGCCAGAAAAGTGTCTACCCTTTACCCTTGGAAGGTTGTTAATGAGAAGTTCCAGCTGTTTGGGTGTCACTATGGGTCACGTGATTACCATGTAGTTTTGGAGAAGGTCAAATGGGGAACCAAGACTTTAGGTTAGCAATCCCTCCCCTCCACATTGCCAATCAATGTCACATGGGGGCCCTCTGTACCTGGCAATATTGGGGCACCCCTGCCCCTCCCCACTAGTGTGGTGTCAAGGGAGACATAGTAGGAAGTCAGAACTTTCACCACTGCTCAGCAGTAATGAAGATCCCCCTCCCTCCACCAAAGTCTGTGGAGACCATGTGGACAGCCTAGAATTCCACCCTCACCATGTATTAATGAGACATATCTTCCCACCTGGGTGTCATTAGAGGCTGGATTTCTGGAAAGCCTGGATTTCTAAACCCAACTGCAAGTGAAGAGATGGCACCCCATTCACCCACCGTAGCTGTGTCATCAGAGACCCACTAAAACATGAGATTTAAGTACGATCCAGTCTCAAAAAAATAGTACCCAAAATGTCCAGGATCAATCAATACATAATATATATCATACTGGGAACTGAGACTATCTCAAACTGAATGAGAAAAGTCCATTAACAGATACCAACTGAAATGACACTGATGCTTAGATAGAAATATCTGGTATTTGCTATCATAAAAATACTTCATGAGCAATCATGGACATGCTTGAAACAAATGAAAAAAAGTAGTAATTTTCAGCAAAGAAATAGAAAACAAAGAAAAACAAAGTGGAAATTTTACAACTGAAATTTACAATAACTGAAGTGAAAAACTTAGTAGTTGGGCTTAACAGAAGAATGCAAAGACCAGCGGAAAGAATTAGTGCAATTAAAGATAAGAACAAGAGTAATTACCCAAAATGAACAACAGAGAGTAGACTGACAATAATGAACAGACCCTCAAGGATAAGTGGGACTCTAGTAAAAGATGTGATGTCTGTGTCATGGCCGCCCCAGAAGGGAAGAGGCACAGAGTGGGGCTGAAAAAGTATCCAAAGAAATGATGGCTGAGAATCCCCCAATTTGGCAAAAGACATCAACTATTGCTATTTAAGATAATCCTGGAATTTTAAGCCACTGCAATAAAGACAGAAAATAAAGGGCATAAATATCAGAAAGAAAGAAATACAACTATTTCTCTTTGTAGATGACATGATGGTCTAAATCAATACTAACCCCACAAAATCTCCAAAGACCACCCAGAACTAGTTAGTAAATTTGGCAATTTTACAAGATACAAGATCAACACCCCAAAATAAATTTCATTTCTATATCCTCACAATGAATATATGGAAAACAAAATTTTAAGTGTCATTCCTTTTGCAATTGCTCAAAATACAGAACAATTAAATTAAGCCTAAATCTGACAAAACATACAGAAGATTGATTTTGAAAACTACAAAACACTCGTGAAGGAAATCAAAGAAAATCTAAATAAGTGGAGAAATAGTCCATGTTCATGGATAAGGAGAATTAACATACTCAAGACATAAATTCTTCCCAAATTGATATATAGGTTTAACACAATCTCTATCAAAATTTCAGCAAGATTTTTTTTTCTATTCACAGACAAGATTATTCTAAAATTTATATGGAAAAGTAAAGGACCTCCTAATTAGCATATGCAGCAGCTTCTTAATCCATCATGTTAATGTCCAACCTCTCTTGTCGTATTTCCATCTGTTTATTTCTCTGTATTATGTCCTGGACAGTTACTCCCCATGCCTTTGACCAAGCCCTGTTATAGGTTATAGTTATAGTTATAGGTTCTGAGCCAGTATTTGCATTTATTTCTCCTAACAGTTATTGATACCTGGAATTACCTTATTTATTTGTTTATAAGTTTATTTTCTGTCTCCCTCAAGTAGACCATAAGCTGTCCCAGGGGCAGCGACTCTTTGCTTTCTTCCCTAGAGGGCTTGGAGCTGTGTCTGGCAAATTGTAGGAAGTTGAGAAAATGTATTTTCATTGGTAATAGACTCCTGAGGAAACAAATAATGCAGTGAACAAAATGAACAGTAAAATCTCCCTACATATTAACAGATATGTTTGACGAGACATGGCATCCATAAAGGAAGTATAGTTGTTATAAAATGGAACAGTCAGAGAACCAGAAAGAACCTCTTGGAAATTAAATAGGTACTTGGCAAAATAAAAAATAAATAAATGAGCTGGGAAGTTAATGTCAAAGATATGTCCCCAAATGGAGAGGAAAAAGATCTATCTTTTCACTCTTTGATAAAGAGAACAGATAAATAGCATAGAGACTTTGTCTAGAAGCTCCAACATCTAATATATACCTTCTCCTTCAATATCATTTATGATGCATCCCGTAAATTTTGCCTTCTTTCACACTTATTCATCCTAAATATTTTATGACTTTCACATTGAATTTTTCTTCCAGCAATGATTCATTAGAACTGTGTCTTTTAATGGCAAACATAGGATGTTTAGTATCTCCCCCTCTTTTTTATCCCCCCCCTGTATGGACAGGAGCATGGGAATCAGGTCCAAGCTTGGCACAAATCCCTATTCTGGTCACTCACTAGTGAATATTTCTGTTTCATCATATGGCTTGGGAAGGATAAACAGGCAAAGATTTTCTGTCCTCATTCATGGGATAGACCATTATTTTCCTGGCTCCTTGTGATGCACGGGAGCTGAGGCTCAAATCCGAAACCCATGTGATCATAAATCCCCATCTTACTCCCTATCCTTGATTCTCAATTCTTGGAAGGAGAGTGCGGATTAAATTTCACTCATTGCTGTGACCATAGGTTCTCTCTTCATTTTTGATACCTGGAAGTTTTCCCATTTTAACCTTTGAGATCAGTGGTATATATTTAAACATCATACTTTGTCCATAGCATGTCTGTGTATTTGAGTAGTACAGGTTATTCTTGCCTATAGTCAGTTTGATATCTTTACTAGCAAGTTCATTGGCTCTTTCCCCCAGTTCACTAACGTGCTTTTTGGCTATGACCTTCCTATTCTCCAATTTATTGTTTCTTGCTTAATCATATTTTTCATTTCCAAGATCCCTAATTGGTTCTTTTATCAGAGAGTGTGTTTTTGGTGGATAGATGTTTCTTATGCCTCCCCTTGCCACACGAGTTCAGTTTCCGTAGGTGCTAGTTCTTCTTTGTTGAGTTGGGTTCCTTCTGTGAGTGGTGTTAAATTTGATTAAATGTGATTCAAATGTTTGATTATTCTTATTTGTGTACTTATTTGCTTTTTCCTGTTAGTCTCTTTGTAAAGGGTACATGTATCATCTTGCTTGCCTCTGGCAGGAGCAGGGATGGATATGTTACCAGTTGTGATCAGTTATTCCCTGAGCATGGTGGCTCCCTGCTCCTTTTGGGAATCAGCAGCTTTGCAGATCAAAGCACTGGGTACTCAGTGCCACAATACCATGGAGAGGGAGAGGGACTGGAAGAAGATGGAGGTGATCCCCATGGAATTTTCCTCGTGGGGGTGCCTGGGTGGCTCAGTCGTTAAGCGTCTCCCTTCAGCTCAGATCATGGTCCCAGGGTCCTGGGATCGAACCCCATGTCGGGCTTGCTGCTCAATATGGGAGTCTCCTTCTCTCTCTTCCACTTCCCCTGCTTGTGTTCCCTCTCTCACTGTGTCTCTTTCTGTGTCAAATAAATAAATAAATAAATAAATAAATAAATAAATAAAATAAAATTTCCCTCTTGGTGTGTCTTCAATTGGCTCATTTCATGTGTTGACTCTTATCTTGGAGCATCTATAGGGTGCTCCTATCTTTTGAAGCAAGTTTCTCTGAACGCATTTTGGACTGTGGTTTTCTCTTTTAGTCCAATTCCACCTGTCTTTTCTATCATTCAGGTATGTCTCAAATTTCTGGTCCATCTAGCACTCATTCCCTGGTGTTTCTCTGGATTTATTCTTTCAAGAATATCTTTTCTCTCATTTCTAAAGATTTTGCAAAGGAAGGTGAGGCTAGCACAAGTTCTCAAGCTGTTATCCCCTGAATATTTTTGGTATTATTGAAACCTTAAAAGACACATACAATTTTTTAAAAGGGAAAAATACTAGTAAGCTATTATTCTGAAAAACTGTTACTATTAGCCACTATATAAGACTATCCAATTTTTTTCTTTTGAACTAGACTCCATGCTCATGACTCAGGGCTTGAACTCACAACCCTGAGATCAAGACCTGAGCTGAGATCAGGAGTCAGACATTTAACAGACTGGGCCACTGCAGCACCCTGAGAACTTCCAATTTTTAAGAGAAAATTGATAAAATGAGATTTGGCCTGTCAGATATTAAGATATTTTAAAGCCGAGTTAATGATAAGAATGTGATAGGACAAAATTTAGATACATCAATGAGATAGATTAGGACATCCAGACACAGAATTTAGTACATAAAAAATGTTGGTATTTTAAATCATTAGATAAAATATTGTGTAGACACAAATGGCTGACCATTTAATAACCGTTGAGTAGGAAAGAGCTTTTCTAAGCAAACACCACATCCAGAAACCCAAAGTGGAAAACTGGTAAGATTTGATGAATTAAAAGTAACATTTTCAGTCCAGTAACAAAAATCATAGACTTAAAATATAATTAGTAAACTAGGAATGTTCTTGCAGGGGCAGTTGGGTGGCTCAGTCAGTTAAGCAACTGACTCTTGATTTCAGCTCAGCTCATGATTTCCAGGTTCTGGGACTGAACCCTGCATTGAGCTCCCTGCTCAGTGGAGAGTCTGCTTTGGATTCTCCCTCTCTTTTTTCCTCTGCCCCTCCCACTGTAACTCATGCATGTGTGTGTGTGTGCTCTCCCTCTCTCTCTCTCAAAAAAAAGAAATATTCTTACAGTATGGTTAATAAACAATGGGTTAATTAGCATCATTAATATTTAAATATCTATATGAGCACTTTATGAGAAAAATGGGTAAGTGCTCATTTGAAAAAGAAGACATACAAATAACTAATAACACAAAAATGCTATCCTTTGTATAGAAAATATCTATAGACTATTACTAAACATTTCGGGTGGCAAATATTAGTAAGAATAAAACACTCAAGGGTGACATGGGTGTGCTGTCTGTAGACCTGCAGGTGGGATTATCTATTCAACCCACAAGGAGGGCTGATTGTGTCAGCATATTTCACCCAGATGACTTATTTATAGGAACATATGCAAGAAAATAATCAGACAAATGGACAAAGATGTATATATACCAGGTAGGTTTAGCATTGCATTATTTGTGGTAGGGAAAATGTGTAACATACATAGGCATCCATCAGTAAGGAAATGGTTAAAACGGTGATTGTCATGCATGGATGTGTATGTGGTTTTTCCCATCCAGGGATGTTTGGCGATGTCTGGAGACATTTTTCATCAATACCCTGGAGGAGAAAGGAGTGCTACTGGCATTGTAGTGGTAGAGAGCAGGGACGATGCTAAACATTCCACAATGCCCAGGACGACAGGCAGCTCTCCACCCCAAATATCAACCGTGTCGAGGCTGAGAAGCCTTGATGTAAATGATGGCAAATTCATGGAATGAAAAACTTTTTATCTATTTAATATGAGGCTGTATTTTTCAGTTTATCGAAAGACAGCCAGAAAATATTGTGAAAATAAAAAGTGATTATAAATCAGAGGCAGCAAAACAAAGTTAGACTATACAGTGGTTGGGACGGTAAAGCTATCTGGTTGTACCCAAATGTTTATTGTCTCCAAATTTGCTCTAGGTGGTGTATCATCTTCTTCCAAATAATTGGTAGCTACCAAATATTTATATGTAGTTGTCTGAGTAAGGAGACCTTTCTTAATACCTTCTATTTCTGGAGCACCTAGCTTTTGCTGGGTATTTTGCTAGATGGTTTATTTCACTTTTCTTTTCTTTTTGAAAATAGCCTTCATTAGTACCAAAGCAGTACAGGTAAATTGTACAAAATCAGAAAATATGGATAAGCGACCTTTTAAAAATGAAGACAATCTTGCCACCAACGGTTCCCTTGCAGCACGCTAGTGCATACCCTTCCAGATCTTTCCTTGTGTATGTGTTGCACATATATATAATAAATGAGGTCATTTTTTTGGTTAATGTCCTTTTTTCAGGTTACAATCTGCACTTTATCTATTAGAGTACATTTTTGTATCATCAATATCCAGACCATATTCAAACTTTCCCAAATGACTCTATTGTCTTACTGCCAGCTGGTTTATCTTCAAAAAAAGAGAACAGGGGAAAAAAATCCCAAATTCATCACCATTTGAAAGAGCTATTTTGAAAATTGATAATTAATAAGGAAGAAGTCAGCAGTTGTGCTGCCTTTCCATTAGGAGCTGAACTTGAGGGGTAACTGGAAAGCTCCAGTGAATAAAAGAAAGCACAACTTTACCAGGATGCTCTTTGAGTCTTAATTCAGATCTGAATCTCTTGCACACAGTAGGAGAGTAAGAAATGGGAATTGATTAGTAATGAATGCTAACCATTTAGTAGCAAATAACCTGGAAAAACTCTATTCTGAGTGAGACCCTTGGAAAAACAGACCAAGGAATCATGGCAAAGTCAACCTCTGAAGAACCAAACTGTCAGGGCGCCTGGGTGGCTCAGCCGTTAAGTGGCTGCCACATCGGACTCCTTGCTCAGTGGGAAGTCTGCTTCTCCCTCTCCCACTCCTTCTGCTTGTGTTCCCTCTCTCACTGTTCACTGTGTCTTTCTGTCAAATAAATAAAATCTTTAAAAAAAAAAAAAAAAAGAACCAAACTGTCCATTTACTACTTGGCCTACAACTGAGAAACAATCCATGTTGTTGTTGTTTTTTAATTTTATTTTATTTTTCCAGTGTTCCAAGATTCACTGTTCATGCACCACACCCAGTGCTCCATGCAATACGTGCACCCCTCAATACCCATCACCACCCAACCCCCAACCCCCCCAATCCCCCTTCCCTCCAAAATCCTCAGTTTGTTGCTCAGAGTCCACAGTCTCTCATGGTTCATCTCTCCCTCTGATTCCCCCCCATTCACCCTTCCTTTCCTTCTCCCAGTGTCCTCCATGTTTTTCCTTATGCTTCTCACGTAAGTGAAACCATATGATGACTCTCTCTACTTGACTTATTTCACTCAGCATAAACTCTTCCAGTTCCGTCCATGTGGATACAAAAGTTGGGTATTCATCCTTTCTGATGGAGGCATAATATTCCATTGTATATATGAACCATATCTTTATCTGTTCGTCTGTTGAAGGGCATTGGCTCTTTCCACAGTTTGGGGACAACCCATGCTTTAAGGGTTAGGTTTGCTCCATTCTCTGACTGTAGCATTTGAGAGAATTTGTGATTCAGAAACTATGGGCCAGAAGCAACAGAAACTGCTTCCCCTTAATTTTTGCCTGAATTGAGTTTATCAGAAGGGCCTTGGGGAGCTCGTAGAAGACGTGGGAAGACAAAGAACCAATAGGAAGAGTTTGCCCGTGAGATCCTGGTTGTTAGACACTCGGTCCCTTCCCCAGCGGGTGCCCCCACCACAGCCCACGTTACCATGTCTGGCATCCTCTCTCTTCCACCCAGTCATGTGGAAGAATCTCCACCCTATCCCTTTGCATCACTCTCTTCAGATTCCAAATCCTGGGTTTGAAGACCTGATTGGCCATGTTTAGGCCATGAATCCATATTTAGCTGTCAGGAGACATGGAAAAAGAAACATTTTTTCCCCCAGTTTCCACCACAGGAAGTGGGGCTGCCTCCCACCCTTCCTCTGGACGGACTCTGGGCAGGCGAAATGGCAGCCTTGCCCCCACCTTTGGAGACAAATCTTTTAGAAGTAGTTCATGTATGACTAAGTGTTCTCATTAGAAGATGAACCCATATTTTTCTCCTCTATTCCTGGCCTTGGTCTCATTGTCTTCACTGAAGAGATGAGGAAGTTGAGCCTCAAGGGTGAGCAAAGTGCCCCAGACGCCTCAGCAGTTGGTGAGAGAAACAAGGTTTGAACCCAGATCTTCAGAGCTTTCCCCATTACACTGCAATATGGCAATGGAGGCGAGGAAAGCAAAGAGGGAGGAGGCGTGGCCAGCGATCTCCTGTGGTGACCTCCAGCAAAGACTGGGAAGCAGAACCCACACCATGAGTAGCTGCACCCCCCTTCACTGTGTATTTGCTCTCCCATTCACAGCACAGCTGGAAATCTCGAACCTTCTGCTTCCCACACAGCAGGGAGGCTGGACGAGAGAGAGCTGGAGCTGAGCTGACGGGAAGGAGAGACTTTGAAAATGAGAGTGTTTAAAGCCACTTCTCTGCGGTCACCACTAGCACGAGCCCCTTTGAAACTGCAAGGGTGTTATTTTCTTGGAACATTTTCCCTTTCTTTAGAATCTGGCTTTTTCTGAAGTACATTCTTTTATGTTCTTAGAAAATGCAGAACTTGGAAAGTAAATGCGGTAAGGAAAACACACGGTATTTTCAGATCCAGTATTATTTATTAAGGCGTCCCGGTAGTGTGGATACAGCGCAGACCAGGAATTTTCCCTATATAAATTATCTGCAAAGCAATTCTTCAGAAACCACGACACCACTGGTTCACAATGGGAAGTGTTATGCCCTCTCAAAGAAGTGAAGAATAACGTTATTTTGCGGTAAAATTGTTGCCAGCCCCAGACACCCCTAGAGGGAACACAATCCTGCCCTCATTAATGAGACCCTGGAAGGCATCGGGCCTCCAGGTGCCCGGTTCTAACGGGAAGGTCTGCGGGAGTTGCTGTTGGTTGCCACATCCTGGCAGGCTTGGGGGCCAGGAGCATTTCAGGACCGGAAGGCAAGTGATGTGGGGACCAGTCTCACCACAATTACCAAGGAGTTGGGAGATCTGAGGTGAGCCCTTTACTTCCTGGGGATTCCGTTTCCCCATCTGTGAAATGGGGGTATTTGAGGGTTTTTCAAGGTGTCAAGTCCAGTGGAAAGGATCGTCCCTCCACAGTCAGGCCAGCAAATTGCCCCTAGCATGCTGGAACTGAGAAGCCATCAGGATGGGGCAGAAGTTTCTTCGGGAACGGGAGAGAAATGTAAGGGAATGTTTATGAACTGCCCCGCATGGACAGCTAAAATCTTGAAGTGACTCTGAAAGAGTGCACCGCACCCCTCCGCCCTCAGCCCCGCTCACCTCTCCCCTGACACTCCCCAGGGGGCCCTGGAGTCCTCCACAAGCCCATGGGCATCTGGAAGCCCTGCTTCTCCGGGCACAGCCATACCCTCCGCGGGCTCAGTTACAAGCCCTTCTCCATTTCTCTGCTCCCCTCCAACCGGTGCAGATGTGAGGGCGTCTGTCCCCCTTGTTGGCTTGTTTCAAGACGAAGATAAAAGGCATACGATGGCAGGAAACACTCTTTCAGGTAATTTTTATGGCTTCTCTTGAAATCTTTTAAGCAGAGACCTTTCTCGTAAAGGACGTGAGGTCAGAGAGATGCGGCTTGACCAAGCAGAAGGGGGGATTTGTTCTACAGCCCAGGTTTGCATTCCACGTGGGGGCTGAGTGGGCAATGGCTTGTCCTCCTGAGCCTCAGTTTTCTCATCTGTAAAATGAAGAGAAGCCTAGTACCATCCCTGTGGGTGGGTGACGGGGCTCATGACCTGGCATTCGCATAGGAGCCCTTCACAAAAACAAGTGAGGCTGGATTTAACAGAGAGAGAGAGAAAGAGAGAGAGAGAGAGTTATTTAAAACCAAAACTGACTTTAGCAACTTCTGCCTTTTAAGGGATGGAGCGAGGGGAAGGCAGTGATGCCTGTGTCCATGGGCACATAAATCTCTATACTGCTCCTTTCTTCTTATGGAGGGGACCAGCGCTGCGGGTGGGGACTGGAATTTCAGAGCCTCTGCCAGGTCTTCAGAGCTGCCCAGGAACCACGGTAGATGTATTTTGTTTAGCAGACACCGAGTGTCTCTATGTAACATATCCCCGGGGCCAAATAGAGGCCGAATAGAGAGACATACGTTACTGTCCCTAATAAAGAGTGGGTAGAAGCTAGCAAGAGAGGGGATAGACCCAATGGCAAGGAGTCTCACCTGAAGAGCAAAGCACAGAGAGAACATCCCAGTGGCCAGGTGACCCAAAGACTCAGGAGAACAGGAATGCCTGATCCTCAGGCATTTAGGTCATATATTTTCTGTGATGTAATCCTTCTCCCCGTGCAAACCTTCAGCAAAGTCTGCTCTGCACCAAGAAGCCTGGTGTGAATAAATTCAGGACCAATCAAGGAAAAGGGGGCTTTCCTTTCCTTTCCTTTTCTTTTTTTTTATGTCGGAATAGAGCAGGGAGGAGAAAAAAGCCACCGCAGGTAACAGACAAGTGGGAACAAGACTTGCTGGAGGAGGTCCTGGTGATGACCCTGGGAATTCACAGGATGCTTGTAGCACAGCATTGGACTTCCCACAGGAAGAGAGATGGAGATTCAGCCAGTTATATTTTTTAAAATATAAAATTTTTATATTTATTTATTTATTTGAGAAGGAGAGAGAGAGAAAGAGAAGGAGAGAGAGAGAGTGAGCGATCAGGGAGAGGGAGAGGGACAAGCAGTCTCCCTGCTGAGCATGGAGCCGGACGCCAGGCTCAATCCCATGATTCTCAGCTCATGACCTGAGCCCAAATCAAGAGTTGGAGGCTTAACTGACTGAGCCACACAGGCAACCCCGATATTTAATTTAAATCTCGTAAACAAGTGACCCCAGGCAATGTCTGGATTACAAACACATAACCGAGAAGCCATATTATAGGAAAATTAGATGAAATGGATAATTATGATGATTGTGACTGGAAGAAGGCTATATTTAATATTTTAAAACATGGAAAGTATCCAGCTGGATGGAGAGCATAGTCGTCATTGGGGCTGTTTGCAAATATTCCGTGTCTTTTTCCTTCCAGACACAGGGTAAAATTGCATTTCCCTGCCCCTTTGAAACTAAGTTGGTCATGGGCATGCTTTGGCCCATGAAAAGCGAGTGCAAGCTTGTCCCTTCCAGGCAGGGGCTGCAAGAACTCATGTGTGCCTTGCCTGTTCTTTTCCCTCTGCCTCGGTGACTGGCAACAATTAGAGAGTGACTGCTTGTCACCCTGGGTCCTCAGTGGGGACGTCACTCATAAACCTCAAACCTTTTGGCTTGTGTTGAAAACCATTGAAATTTGGCAGGGTGGATGTGATTCCTGCATGACCTGGCCCATCCTGAGAGGTACGGACATTCCTGCAATGCCCTGCTTGTTCTTGGGGACACAGGAGTTTGGACAAGAGCAGTGGCTGCCTTGGAGCACCCAGCGACCTTGCAGGAAATCTGCAGCTGGGGCCCAGCTCCTGCCCCGAGACAAGCCGCTACCCGGAGCCTGAATGCGGTACCTGATGGCAGCGTGGATGGGTGGTGCCCGGCCTTCTACTTTCAGGCACCGATCAGAACAAGCTCCAGACAGATAGCACGAGCTGCTCAAGGGAAAATTCCTCAGGCTTCTCTGCTCCTGGCCTCCTGGCCTGGAGGCTGTTGCCCTGAAGCATGTCCTCTCCCTGGGCTTCTCCACTCCTAGTGCACTGGTCTGAGAGTGCACGGGGCTTCTCGATGATGGCATTTGTCGACCCTCTTTGACGTCATTCTGCCTGTGCCCGGTGTCGCCGTTGTGTTTCTAGTTGCTCTGGGTAATGGCCCAAGCCAGAGCCACCAGGATGCTGGGTAATGAAAATCACAAAACCTCAGTGGCATTCCACGGGAAGGGCTTACTGCTCATGCCTCTCTCTCTTCCTCTTCCTGGGAGCAGGGGTCCAGCCTGAGAATCTCATTCTCCTGGCGACAGCAAAGGTACCAGAGAACAAAAAGAAACAGGTAAGGCCGCTGGGGGACTAGACTCTACTCATTCATCTTTCTGCTGGGCAAGGAAGGTCCCATGCCATCCAAACTCTAGAGCTGGGAAAATACCCTCACTAAGTCACAGGGCAAATGACGTGGATACAGGGAAGGGTAAGAATTGGGGCAATTAATGCAATTTGCTACATTCCCTACTCTCGGGCCCCAAGTTCTCCATAGCCACGTGGACCCTCTCTTCCACGAGAGCCTTCGCCAAAGTGCCACAGTGGGCCTTGTCCCCTCTAGCCTCATCCCCGAGTGTTCCCTGCTGTGCACGATCACTAGCTGAAATCCCAGAGTCTCAGATGGTGTAACCCGGTGCATTTAAACAGCCAAAGACAAGCTGGGCGATTATGCTGGATGACAAGGCCTTCATCAAAGATTTATTGGCTCCTGCAGAAACAGCCTTTAAATCACCTAAGACCTGTAATTACATTGGGCGCGCCAAGTAAATGCATCTATTCCAACACCTGTGAGTCAGGTTTGGCCTTTGCTTCCTGTCGCTGGCGGAGTATCCACTCCCTCGTTTACTGACCACCTAATAGGGGTCTCACACTATGCCAGGCCCTGGAGGTCCAAGGAGAATACAGACAACATTCTCCCCCTGAAGATCTACAAGGTACGGACATGGACAGACATGCACGGTGGAGGGAGCTTCCAGTGCTGCGGTGAGGACTGGGGCATGGGCGGGGCTGGAGAATGAACCACGCTTTGAAGAAAGGGACGTGGTCGAGATGGAGCGAGCGTTCAAAGGGAATCTCATGGTACTAGCCATCGGCACTTCAGCCTCGCTATCACGAAAATGCCAGAGACTGAGCGGCTTAAACAATGAACTTTTAGTTCTCCGGGTATGGAGGCTGAGAAGTCCCAGATCAGGGTGCCACCAGCTCCGGTGTCAGGTGAGAACCCACTTTCTGGCTTGCTGATAGCGGGCTTTTGTCATATCCCTACATGAGAGACAGAGACACAGAGACACAGAGAGATAGAGAGACAGAGACAGAGGGAGAAAGCTCTTCCCTTTCTTTTTCTCGAAGGGCATTCTTCCCATCATGAGGACTCCACCCTATCTCTAACCCTAACTCTAGCCCTTCCCAGGACGTGCTGGTCTCTTCACCGGCTCGAGGGCTCATCCTGGTGCAAAGGCAGGAAAGCAGGGAGAACATGGCGCTCTCTGACATACCCAAGTTTAGTCCACTGACACTGGGTCTAAACTTACGGTCCTCTGGGGGTGTGGTCACTCCCCAGCACCAACCACTATTTTTTCATCATCCTGAGAGCAGGAGTAGTCGAAGGTGTTTGCTTATTTGTCTATGCTGTTCTAAACCAGTCTCGAAGCCCTGGCTGGAGGCTGGTCCATTCCCCTGTTCTGAGCACCCGATTAAGTTCACACTCCCAATGTCTTCCTTGAGCAGGCTTTCATACTCTAGGCCGGATGTCACCAGCCCCAAGTGCCCTGGGGCCAGTTCCCAGGCCAGGAGGGACAATGCCTATGTCCTGGAGCCCCGGAAATTATTCTATTGAGCCAATCCACTGAGAGCCCCAGTAACTGAGCTAACCCCCCACCAACACTGCTTGTTGGGCACAGGCTGCCCTCCCCGCTCAGGCTGGCTGTTATCTGGGCTTGGAGGAAGCTTCTGTGTGTGTGTGTGTGTGTGTGTGTGTGTGCGCGCGCGTGTGTGTCTCTGCCTGGCAGTCTTCTTTCATTCAGAGCTGTAAGCAACAAAGAGTTCTGCCTTTCATCCCTCTGAGTGTCATTGTGTTGTGTCCTCACATCAAAAGAATCTTTAAATCTTCTAAAACACAAGGGTGGGCAATTTGGCTCTTTCCCTAAAGGCTCTGAAATGCGTCCGCAATGTACATTAACCAAATCAACTCGGAGACCTACATCCCAAGCTGACAGTCCGCTCCTTCTGTGTTCCCAGCTCCGGTGATGCCTCGTTGTACCAAGGGCTCAGCCAAGGTCAGCAAATGAGCTCAAATGATAGATTTTAAAAGCTCTGTGATTATAACGGAAGCAATAGAATACTCTCCTACACTTGAATAATAGGATTCGATTCAAACTTCCATTACTCGAACACCTGCTTGTAAACAGAAACCGAAGATATTGGAAATAAAACTTGGGAAGAACTTCACAAAAATTAAAATCCTGGATCACCCCTGTCAATGTCAACTCTGTCGACTGGAAGGTCTCACTCGCGTGCCTGGATAGAGTCTAAGTCCCTCTCTTGCCACCTTTTGGATGTCTTTCACTGCAGTTCCTTCAGGACATCCGAGCTGATTCATGGATCCCAAAGTCTAGTGTTCACATTTTATGGGAAAGGGAATTAAGAGGGCACACGGGACTGTCATAGCATGGACGCCTACTCATAAGATTCAGAAACACAAGGGGGAAAAGCCCCAAATGCAGTTATCACAAGGAGAGCCTGTTATTTCCCTGAATCCAGATACACATGACCACCTGCTGAAACAGCATCGATTCAGCAGTGTCTGAGGGAGAGCAGAGGGGAAAAAATCTTGGTTCCAGCTTCATCGTGATGTCGGCCTCTGGCTACACATTGTCCGGTGTCATGAGAATGTCACTCAGCTGGGAGAAATTTTCTGACTTCTAGAGGCCAACTAGAGCACACCGTTTTCCAGATGTATTTGGTGCCCCTCCTGTATCCCCTTCACACGGTGACA
>CM052811.1:94627362-94651903 GCA_028533885.1 Nasua narica | reverse complement strand
TGCTCTGGGAGTCAGGAGTGGGACAAGAAGAGATGATGGTTCCGAACCGAGAGGCCCCTTGTTGCCTTGTCTGTAGGAGACAAGACAGAAGAGGAGAATATTGTCAGATCTTGGGAGATAAGATCATAGACAGGCACCCCCAGCCCCATTCCCCAAATGGGCCGAAACAGGCCACCGAGCTGTTCCTCGGGAGAGCTCAGATCGCCACAAGCAGATGGCTAGCCCAGCATCCCTCCTACCCAACCCGAACAGGGCTTTTTCACTTGGGGAAATTCTTCCCTTTGGAGTTAAGTGTGGCAAGACCAAAAGGCCTTTTAGGGGAAGTTAACTCCATTCAGGACAACTTTGCATGAATAATTGGACCAGGAGTCTCCTTGCAGAGGAAATGGGACCCACGATGGCATGAGTTTAAAGAGCATGATGAGGCGAGGGCTCTTAGTGGGCGTAGAAGTATCTGGAGCTTAGTGCCTCATTTATCATTGACACTCCACGGATGTCGATTGAATATGCATTGCGATTTGTCTAATGAAGGGTTTTCTTTCTTCCTTCCTTTTTTTCTCATCTTCTATTCTTGGTCTATTCACATGAAATATTTAACTCGGATCCCTGGTCTAAAATTAAAAGCTCAGGTTTGAGCAGATTTGCAGAAATGACTCACATGCACTCACATCGTTCTTGCTTAGAAAAGTTGGCCACAGGAAGAAATGACCGCTCGTGAGCACAATTCAAGGTCACAATTCATAATTTTTTGTTTCTTTGTTTCTATCCCAGTCATAACAGCCCTGTTCCTTGCTCCTACGGAAAACACTATCCTGGTATTTCCCACCGATTCTAGCTTTATTTCCCCCACCCCCGTCACATAT
Organism: Nasua narica; assembly: GCA_028533885.1. NCBI lineage: Eukaryota > Metazoa > Chordata > Mammalia > Carnivora > Procyonidae > Nasua > Nasua narica. The sequence goes on along the minus strand of CM052811.1, from coordinate 94,651,040 downwards.
TTTTGAACCCCATATCCTAGGGGGCACCAAAGGGCCACCGCTGTCATTTCGCACTGTGCATGGTTTAATCGCCTTATGATTTGTTCCTGAATCGAGTGTTTCCAAGAAGACTTGGAAGGAGAGAAGTGGGCTGAAGGGGGGAGAGAATGAGGCTGTGACTGGGGGGTCACGTCGCACTCAATATATCATCTTTGTTTTCCTTGGTTGGAGGAGTGGGGTCACTGGGAGGGTCTGTTGCAAAGCACATTGGACAGCTGGGATGGTTTATTTTTAGTGGTGAGAGAGAGGAAGAACTTCCAAAGATAGAACGCGTGCCCACACTCTGCTCTGCAAGTTCAGACTCAGGGACGGCTGGCAAAATGGGCTGGAGGTTCTGAGCCAAAACAAACAAGTGTCGGAGGCCAACTCAGGTAGTGGCTTGGGGATGGCAGCTGGTCCCATCGAAATGCACTTGGGGGGAACTTCGTGGGGTTCTGGATTTGGTCCTCACCTCTTTTCCAGGGGGATTTACAGCAGGGAAGACCCTCTTCCTTTCATATCTGTCTTTTTTCCTCCCTTACTCCCGACCCCTTCTTCCCTCTAATGGCTTGGATAACTTTCCCCTATCCCTCTCACTGCTAATGGCGACCCCTGGTCTCGAAGCGTAAGGTGGAATGGGTGGGGGAATTCACGTTTGGGACCAGGTGCACAGGAGCAGAGTAGATAGCCCTAGGGAGTGTGGCTTTAACATCACAAAAAAGGCTGTGCATTCCCCAAACTTGACCTCCCACCAGCTGGCGTGCTGCCTGCAATCCTGCCCCCGCCCCCAAGAATGAAGCATTTCCCCAGAAAGTCAGTGTACACGTGCAGATTGGAGATCTGGAGACGAGTGCTTTATCGGGGAGCAGTGGTGAGCCCAGACCTAGAGAACTGGTCTTGATGAGACATAGGTTTACTGTGCTGTGTCCTGACTGTGGAGGGTCTGAAGCCCCCAGCGGGCTGTTTTGTGTGTGTGTCCCTGCTCCCTGCTGTCAGAAGAGACTTCCACAAACTCCTTTGCCCAGAGCCCAGAGTGGGGCTCTGTGGCCTAGGAAGTGCTTTCATATGCACGGGTTTGGGGACATCGAAGGGGCAGGAAAAGACTTTTTAGTGCTGTTGTCTGCAGGGATCCAGCCAGAGGGACCCTGACTTCTTGGCTTACGTTTAAAGATCACCTCTTATGGGGTCTCAGGTAGGGTGGTCTCTGGGAGGCAGACTTCAGCAGGACTCTGTCCAGCGATCTTCAGTTTGGTTTTTTAAAGAGGCTTGATTTTTTTTTTTTTTTTGAGCAGTTTTAGCTTCGTAACGTAATAACATTTCCCATATATCTCCTTCCCCCCCACAGACAGCCTCCACCCACCATCAAAATCCTGTACCAGAGAGGTGTCTTCATATTACCTACATTGATGATGAGCCTACACGGATACGTCATTGTCTCCCCATGTCCTTAGTTTGCATTACTGTTCACTCTCGGTATTGCTATTCTGAGTCTCGACAAATGTAATGACATGCATCTACCACTGGGGCAGCATAGAGTAGTTTCACTGCCTTAAAAATCCTCTGTGCTCTGCCATTTATTGCTCTCTGCTCCCACAATGCCTTGCAAAGACTAATCCTTTTACTGTCTCCATGGTTTTGCTTTTCCTGGAAAATCACACAGTTGGAATTATATAGAATGTGGTCTTTTTGGATAGGTTTCTATCCCTCAGTAAGATGCATTTAAGTTTCCTCCCTGTCTTTTCATGGCTCAATAGCTCATTTCTTTGTAGCGCTGAATAATATTCCATTGTCTGGTTGGACCAGTTTATTCATCCATTTACCTACGGAAGGGCATCTTGGTTGCTTCCAAGTTTGGGCAATTGTGAATAAGGCTGTTATAAACATCTGTGTGCAGGTTTTTGTGTGGACTAGGTTTTCTTTACCTTCTTTGGGTAAATATCAAAGAACACAATTGCTAGATTATAAGGGAAGAATATTTAGTTTTGTAGGAAGCTGACAAATGGTCTTCCATAGTGGCTGTTCCTTTTTGCATTCACACCAGCTGGTAATAAGCCTTGTTGAGCTATATCCTCACCAGGATCTGGTGTTGTTTTTGGATTTTGGCCCCTCTGATAGGTGTGTAGTGGTGTCTCATTGTTTTCAACTGCATTTCGCTGATGACCTATGATATGATGTGGAGCCTCTTTTCATACGCTTATTCACCATCTGTATATCTTCTTAGGTGAAGTGTCTGCTTTTGTTTTGTTTCTTAAGACCTTAAAGTAATTTCTACACCCAATGCGGGGCTCATACTCACAGCCTTGAGATCAAGAACCACATGGTCCCCTGACTGAACCAACCAGGAACCCCAAGGTGAAGTGTCTTGTTAATGTCTTTGGCCCATGTTTAAATCATGTTGCTTGTTTTCATATTGTTGACTTTTAAAAGTTCTTTGTCTATTTTGGATAACAGTCTTTGATCAGATCTTTGTTTGCAAATATTTTCTCCTAGCCTGTGGCTTGTCTTCTCATTCTCTCAACAGTGACTATTGCCAAACAGAAGTTTCTAATTTTAACACAATTTTATTTTAACACAATTCAGTTTATCAGTGTTTTCTTTCATGGATCATGTCTTTGGGGTTGTATCTAAAAAGTCATCACTGGGGTGCCCGGGTGGCTCAGTCGTGATCCCAGGGTCCTGGGATCGAGTCTGGCATCCAGCTTTCTGCTTGGTGGGGAGTCTTCTTCTCCCTCTGCCTTCTCCCCTTGCTCGTGCTCAATCTCTCTCTCTTTCTCGCCCAAAAATAAACAAATAAATAAAAATCTTAAAAAAAAAAGTCATCACCAAACCCAAGGTCATCCAGATTTTCTCCTACATTATTTTCTAAGAGTTGTATATTTTGAAGTTTACATTTTGGTCTGTGACCTACTTTGAGCTAATTTTTGTAAAGGTTAGAAGGTCTGTGCCTAGGTTCGTTTTTTGCATATAGATGTAGGCATTTGTTGAAAAGACCATCTTTTGCTCTAATGTGTAGCAAGGCCTAGACCTCTCTTTGAGCAAGGTTAAACTGTTTACCTTTGAGCAAGGCTGAATTGTACAGAAATAATCACAATGTCTTAAAGCCGTAGCTTTTGCTCACCTGTAATGAAGAGACTATGAATTCCCACTGCTCAGGGACATCGTGGTCACTGAAGGAATATATTTGAAAAGCATTTGGCAAATTGCATCATTATTTTCCTTTACAAGTAAGGGGATGGGGCTCAGTTATTCACTGACAGAATTGGCATCAAACTTAACTGTCATATTTTAAACCTCAGTCTTCTGTTTCTGTCCTTCCTTTCTCCCCTCCCTCCCTCTGTGTCCCTGGTCTAGGCCCTTGCTGGCAGCATGATGCCATGTCTGTTGTTCTTTTTTTTTTTTTAAGATTTTATTTATTTATTTGAGAGAGAGAGCAGGGGGATGGGGCAGAGAGAGTGGGAAAGAATCTCAAGCAGACTCTTCACTGAGCGTGCAGCCCGACACAGGGCTCAATCCCAAGACTCTGAGATCATGACCTGAGCAGAAACTAAGAGTCAGACGCCTAACTGACTGAGCCACCCAGGTGCTCCCATGTCTGTCACTGACAAAGGAAACAGGCTTAGTGCTTGGAACTGCACCTGCCTCTCTGTTTTATTCCCTTGTGTTTGCATATTTTAAAATATGCTTCTAAATGAAATATTCTAAATAATTCACAGAGCATAGAAAAAATCATAATGGCAATTAGAAGAAAATTTTTAAAAATTGAACTAAAACATGAACCAGGAGAGACTGTGGACTCTGAGCAACAAATTGAGGGTTTTGGAGGGGTGGGGGTGGTGGGTTGGGCAAGCCTGGTGGTGGGTATTGAGGAGGGCACGAATTGCATGGAGCACTGGGTGTGGTGCATGAACAATTAATCTTGTAACACTGAAAAAATAACATAAACATATTTGGGGAAAAAAATTGAACTAAAACAAAAATAAATCACATATTAATACGTGTGGTTATACTTGTAGTTAAAGAGGTAGACTTAATGAAAGTTAATATTTTAAATGCTTATATTAGAAAAGGAGAAAGACTAGAATGTACTTACTAGTGTGCAACTCAAGAAGCTATAAAAGAACAGCATAATAAATCCTAAGAAGTAGAAAGAAGGAAACAAGATAAAAACAGAAATTTGTTTTTTAGGAAATACACAATTGAGAGCGTTAACAAGGCTAAAATTTAGTTCTTTGAATATATTAGTATCACACCTCTCTGGAGAGAGATTAGCCAATAAAAAAGGCAAAAAGCAAAATTAAATATCAGAGAAAATGGGCGCCTAGGTGGCTCAGTCAGCTAAGCATCTGCCTTCAGCTCAAGTCATGATCCCAGGGTCTTGGGATCGAGCCCTACATCTGGCTCCTTGCTCAACAGGAAGCCTGCTTCTCCCTCTCCTACTCCCCCTGCTTGTGTTCCCTCTCTCTCTCTCTCTCTTTCTGTCAAATAAGTAAAATCTTAAAAAAAAAAAGAGTATACGAGGCTTCAATGATTTTAAAGTTAAGTTTTATCAAGTATTCAAGTGATAGATAATTCAAATCTATGCAAACTTAGATAACAGAAAAAGAGAGAGGACTTCCCAATTACTTTCATGATGCTAGCATAGTTTTGATACCAAAACCTGGCAAAGACAGTTAAAAGAAGGAAAATGATTGACTAATCTCACCCATGAACTTATTTGTAAAATATTAAACAAAAAATTATCAAGTCAAATTCAGAGAAATATCATCATAAGCAAGTTGGTTTTATTCCAGAACAGGAGGTTTAACACAGGAAAATCCCTTAACAAATTAAAAGATAAAGACCATAAGATCATCTCAATAGATGCAGAAAAGGTAATTGGTAGATATTAAATTGATAAGAACAGACACTACACTTGATCTTAGCCAAAAGGCCAAGAAGTGATGGGGGCAATTGGTAGAAATATAAATCTATTCAATGTTAAAAGCTCAAGGCAAATTAAGAATAGAACGACCTACAATAAACTGATAAAAAAATCTATAAAATGGAAAATCAAGGATGTCCTGTCTCTCCCCCTTCTGTTCAAAACTGTACTGGGAGTCTTAGGCAGTGAAGTAACTCAAGAAAAAGAAATAAAAAGCATAACAACTAGAATGGAAAAAAACAAAATATTGTATTAAACATCGTCTATGGTGAAAAAGCAAAAAGGTCTTCAGATAACAGATTATTAGAAATCAGAAATTAGAAATAGAAATTAGAAATATTATAGAAATAATAATAATGGATTATTAGAGAGTATTTGGAAGGGTTCTGAATATAGAGTCAAAATAGCAAAGAGGCCAATTTTGAAAGCAACACCAAGTTGGAATCTAGCAAGCAATGTGCAAAATCATGGGGCAAGTATAAAATTTAACTGAAAGATATTAGCATATTAACCTAAATAAATGGAGAGTGTGTCGTGTTTATAGATGAAAGGACTCAATGTCACGAAGACCAAAACTCTCCCCAAATGCTTCTACAGATTCAGTGCAATTTTAATTTATGGAATTTGATAAGATGATTCTAAAATTTATATGCAAAAACCAAGGGCAAGAAATAGCCTATATTCTCCTGCAGACGAACACAGTAGGGAGAGATGCCAGGCTAAGTATCAAGATTTATTTAAAAAAAAAAAAGATTTATTCCAGTGTGGTAGCAACAAAGGCAGGGTGATGTTGGCTTGGGGATGGACAAGTTGATCAGATCATAATAGAGAACTGAGACACAGACCTGTGGTCCCATGAATTCCCGAGTATTCCCTGGCTTTTCCAAGTGGAAAGTGTGACATTGGGTTTCTACTCCCACACCATGCACAAAGATCAGTTCCAAGTAGAATAAACCTTAAAGGTGAATAGTAAGCTATAAAAATTTTATAAACAATATAGGAAAAACACTTTATGCTCTGGGAGTGGAACAGAATTTCTTAAATAGAAACCACAGAAAATAAACACTAAATGACTGGATAGATGAACTCAACTATTCTTTCCATTAAAAAGCACTATGGAGTGATGAAACAGCCAAAAGCTGGGATGAGATGTTTAACTCATTTGTAACAGAGGATCAGCATCTAGAATGTGTATAGAATTCCTGCAGTCGATGAGAATGTAACATACAACTCCGTAAGAAAAGGGAGGCTGTGCAAAAAGCACAACAAAGGGCATTTCACAGAAGGCGAAACTTAAATGGCCCATAAGCTAAAAGTAATATATCAAATATTGGGTGGTTAAAAGAGCTAAGAGTATGCGGATGGCAGTGTCAATTAATAAACATAGTTAAAAGTTACTATATCAAAATTCATTATTTTGATTTATAGAATTTCGCACCATGAAAATGGCAAAGAAACTTAAAAGTTTTTGCTCCTCAGGCGTAGGACCAAGGCTTAGGTGAAGCAACTAAGCTTTTCTATGTTCCTCTAAAAATATGTGCATATGTCACTTTAAAATCAAAGAAAATAGGGGCACCTGAGTGGCTCAGTCGGTTAAGCTTCTGCCTTCAGCTCAGGTCATGATCCCAGAGTCCTAGGATGGAGCCCCATGTTGGACTCCCTGCTCAGTGGGGAGTCTGCTTCTCCTCTCCCTCTGCCATTCCCCCCACTTGTGCTCTCTAGCTCTCTCTCTCTCTGTCAAATAAATAAATAAAATATTTTTTTAAAAAAATCAAGAAAAATATAGTAAATACAGGCCATTTTTAAAAGAAGCAAAATGCTAAATACTCCAGAGGAAATGCACCAAAAATAGGCAACATGGACACATAAATATAACTACAAAATTTTACCAAGGCATAAAATAAAGGATTTAATAAAGGAAGGGATCTATAAATATAATATTCTGAAATGGGCAAAAATGTTGTAAGGATTCTCCCCCAGATTAAACTATAAATTTAACATTTCTGCAATCAAAAAAATTTTCATTAGATCTCAACAAAATTATCTACAAGTCCTTTAAAAGCACATCAGAAAAGAAAAGCCTGGGTAGCTCACCCGGTTAAGGGACTAACTCTTGATTTTAGCTCAGGTCATAATCTCAGGGCCATGGGATTGAGCCCCAAGTTCGCCTCTGTGTTGGATGTGGAACCTGCTTATGATACTCTCTCTATCTCTATCCTTCTCTCCAGCTAGTGTTTTCTCTCTCTCTAAAAGAAAAAAGAATGGCCTAAATAAATAAATAAATAAAATTTATGGAAATTTAATTTATCTGAAAAATTAAGATAATATAAAAATTTAGTAGTTTAAATGCTTTGCTCCTGGTGGATTGATAGACAGTCAATGTAGCAAAACAAAATGATCAAATGAGCTCATCAAAGAGCATAAAAAGTGCTATCTACAGTTATGGGGGAAAATACATGGTTTTGGGACCTGGATTTATTTGACAACAATGCTAAAGTCTTACATGACACAATGTGTTATGAAGTGCAAAGAAAGTTATGAAATAATTTGTGGGTCATAATCTCATTTTTGTAAGACTAGCTAAAGTTAAATGTGTACACACATACACCAAAATGCTAAAGATAAACACAAATGGTAATGCTGCCTTATATCTGGTCGTTGGCCACAGGTGGCTTTTATTTTCTCTTTTTTATCAGTATTTTCTATTTTTTTCTGAGAAGAAACCCGATTTCCAAAACTTTGGCTAGTTATTTTAGGACACATAAAGTAGAACTAAACCTTTCTGTCATATTTATTGAAAGATATTTTTTTAAAACATTCCAAATCTCTGGAATTCTACCACCCCTATTTCTTTTCCATTTTTTTAAAAAAATGTATTCATTTATTTATTTGAGGAGCAAAGGGGGTTCAGGGGGGAGGGGCAGAGGGAGAGAGAGAATCTCAAGCAGACTCCCCTCAGAGCCTCACCTGGGGCTCGATCCCATAACCCTGAGATCATGACTTGAGTTGAGATCACGAGTAGGACGCCTAACCGACTGAGCCACCCTGGCGCCCCTCTTTTCCTTTCGTATGGCAAAGATCTTAAACATGAATTGTGGTCCCACAATTTGTTTCACAGTTCTTTTAAAAATATTGGCACTGCACTATTTTAAACAGTTAATAATGAGAAACTCTGATGACTTTCCTTGCAAAACAGTTACATAGAAATGTATTTACTTGAAACTACTTCAGACCACTTCAGACCAACCAGTATTACTACTCAATGCATGTTTTCTTTCCATCACTTTTTCTAAATTGCTCCATGATTTTACAGAGTTTTTTGTTTTGTTTTGTTTTGTTTTTTAGCTGAAATTTTCCATGCTTGGGTCCATGAAAGGTGATTTCATTTGGGAAAGATTTAAAAAATATGTAGTCCAAAGTGTTCAGTCATTTTTGCAATTATGTAAGGATGAATGAAAGCACTCTATTTGAAAACCAACTTAGAAGTTTTCTTCTTATCAGACAGTAACTCTGAGAGGTTTCTTTTGGGAGGTTTACTGTTTGCATCCCACCCATCCCCAGACAGTGTCTTTATAAAGAACCTGTTGGGGATGCGTGGGTGGCTTAGTTGGTTAAGCATCTCCCTTCTGGTAAGGTCATGAATTCCAAGATGCTGCGATTGAGCCCAGCATCAGGCTCCCTGCTCAATGAAAAGCTTGCTTCTCCTTCTCCCTTTGCTGCTCCCCTTGCTTGTGCTCTCTCTCTCTCTCTCTCTGTCAAATAAATAACTAAATCCTAAAAATAAACAAACAAACAAACAAAAGGTGCTTCAGTCTCTGTATGATGCTGGCTTACCCTAAAAAGTCTGTGTTGGCAGCATTTGCCTGGATTTTTGAAAAACAACAGAGACAAACCAGTAAAATGAACTTAGGAAAACAGGACAGTGAGAATTACATTAAGGGTTACTCTTCATGGATGGTTCTTCAACTTTTTTGACTCAAGCTCATTTCCACTGAGTGACAGTCCCAGAGCCATTGTGTATGGTTGCACAGGTTGTGGACTGTACAATTCCAAGGAATGCCTTTCACAGACCCCTTGGACAATCTGTCTGTCCCCTTCCCACTCATCAGTGGAGAAGAGAACTCTACCAAGCATTAGAGGGAGAAAAACCCTCCAAGTTGCAGTTGAAGCTTATATCAGATTTTATGTTATGAAACTATGCTCTAGGCACTTAAAAATAACCCAATGATTTTATTACACATACCTTAAGATGTTGTTGGAATTTAGTCAAATAATACAAGTTCAGGGGAAACACTTATAATAAAGTGACACCGAGCAAGAAAATTCAAGGGAAATTACAATCTATCTTTACAACATATTCTCTACATTATCTGTACAATATCTTTTTTTTAGATTTTTATTTATTTATTTGGGAGAGAGAGAGAGAGCACAAGCGGGGGAGAGGAAGGCAGAGGGAGAAGCAGGCTCCCTGCCGAACAAGGAGCCGGATGCAGAACTCGATTCCAGGACCCTGGGGTCATGACCCGAGCTGAAGGCAGCCACTTAACCAACTGAGCCACCCAGGTGTCCCTTTGGGTCCTCCTTTATGCCTGGTGCCGCCCAGATGTTCTCCTAGCAGCCCAGAAAAATCCTGCACCGCACCTCTAGCAATAAGAAAATGGGTGGTTTTATACAAGCCCAAAGACATAGATATGTCTTAAGCTCTGATTATGGAAACAGCCAAAAATACTATTGATGAAAATATCTACTATTGTCAACTGTAGGGTTAACCAGGCAACCACAAAAACAAACAGATGATTAAATAAAACCAAGGAAAATGTGTAACTGCAAAGCAAGAGGCCCTTAATATGAAACTACAATCAACTCAAGACAGTAATAAGAAAATGTTTATATAGTGCCCATGGGGTGCCAGACAGTTTTCCCCATATATTATATATTTATATCTATATCTATATTTCATAATAAAACTCTGTGAAGTATGTTTTGTTTTCTCCATTTTACAGATAAGACACAGGGATGGCTTTACTTAATGGCCACTCTGCCTCCATGCCCTTTGCCCTATGACTTTGTCTTCTCCATCCGTTGTGGATACAGGGCTGGTTCTGTGAACTGCTTTCGCCAATAGGCTAGAGAGGAATTGAGAAAAAGTCTGGGTGAACCGACTGGAGGATGAAGGAGGGTGCAGGGAGCTGAGGCCTCCCCAGCCGGCAGGCAGCGCAGACAACTCTGAAGCAGAGACCCCCTCCAAATCTCCTTCAACACTGACAACACGCAGACAGCCAAGGTGGCTTCTGACGGCGCGCGCAGGGCGGAACTCTGCGACTCTCGGTGTCTGAGCCGTATTTCAGAGAACCTCAGAGAACATCCCCTCCACGTCCTCAGGACACTCTTGTCACATGTCGAATCACCAGTAGGCTGATGACCGGTAATATCTCCTACGAATACACGAAAATATTTGAAACTGTGCACCATAGCTGCTTAGGATAACAGAAGTGACTTGTCTTTCTGGATATGGAGTCTCACCAGCCAAAGACTCCCAGGACTACACCTGTGGCCAAACAAAGTTGGGTTTATTTAGCTCATTGTAGCACAGGAGGGAAGCACATGGCGGGACCCAAGGGACGGCTTGGTAGGAGGTCTTTTTGATAGGTTTTGGACTTGTGCTGAGTGATTCCTAGGGAGGTTAAGGGAAGTTAGGAGTTGGGTTTGGATGGGTTATGTCAGAAAGTGGAGGCCCGCTCTTGGGGGGCACTTGTGTCAGAAAATGGCTAAGGGGGGCACCTGGATGGCTCAGTGGGTTGAGGCCTCTGCCTTTGGCTCAGGTCATGATCTCAGGGTTCTGGGATTGAGCCCCGCATTGGGCTCTCTGCTCAGCGGGGGTCTGCTTCCCCCTCTCTCTACCTGCCTCTCTGCCTACTTGTGATCTCTCTCTCTCTCTGTCAAATAAATAAATAAAATCTGAAAGAAAGAAAGAAAGAAAGAAAGAAAGAAAGAAAGAAAGAAAGAAAGAAAGAAAGAAAAAGTGCTAAGAGAGTAGATCTCAAATGTTCTTGCCACAAAAACACGGTACTTATGTGGCAGCATGGCAATAGCCAATGCTTTGGCGACAATCATTTTCCAATATATGTGGATCAGCCCAACGCCTTAAATTGACACAATATTATATTGTGTCCATTATATCTCAATAAAGCTGGGAGGAGTGGGTAGAAAGTGCAGGCAATCTGGTGACGGGGTGTATAATAATTTTGATCCGGTAGGTGGGAGGATTGAAGCAGAGCTAGAAAGTTGTCACTGGTGAAGAAGCAGCAGTCACTCCTCTCAGCTAAGCAAAGCAAAGAAAAATGTTTATTTTTGTGGTTGTGGTATGGTCTTGTCTCTGCCTTGTTTCAGGCACAGATTCAGAGTAGCCTTGCTTGATTATTGTTTATGTTCTGTGAAAATTGTTTATGTTCATTTGGGAACACTTTGCTTCAGCTTAGCTGTTAGCTGCTAGCTGCCAGCTGTCAGGGCCATTTTTTACTTTGCGGGGAATCACGAGGAGACGACTGAGGAGGGTTCTTCCGACAAAATGAAGAGGTGCCCTGAGAGCAGTGCATTCTGGGGCTTGTGAGCCGCATGTAGGTATGGCCTCAGAGATCCAGAGACCAGAAGGTGGAAGCAGGAGGGTGAGCAGCTGTGGAGAGGGTGGCCTGTGGGGCGAGACGCTCCTGGAGATGGGACTTTGACCAGCTGCCTACATAGCACCCTTACTTCTGGCTGTGCTTCTGAGAGGGGTCAAAGAAATGAGGAGGTAGACACGGGCAAACTGGCCTGTGGAAGTGATGGAGTCTAGCCAGCCAGAAAAGGGGGAAAGAGAGGACCTACGGAAAAAGTCCAGCAGAACTAAGCAAAGGGAGCAGCATATCCAGATGAGGCAGAGGACAAGCGTGGCTCTGAAAATGATCACTGGCAGTATGCTGAAGAAAATTTCCAGAAACTGCATGGTATTCTCAGAAGCAAGCTTAAAGACAGTGCTTCCCAGTGTCGGAGGGCAAGAATCACTAGGAGATTACAAGTGATTATGCAAAGCAACCTGGATGAGAACAGAAGAAACGCATAAGATCAAGAAGGATTTAAATTCTTTAAAGGATTTAAGGGGCACCTGGGTGGCTCAGTGAGTTAAAGCCTCTGCCTTCAGCTCAGGTCGTGATCTCAGGGTCCTGGGATGGAGCCCCGCATCAGGCTCTCTGCTCAGTGGGGAGCCTGCTTCCCCCCACCCCTCTGCCTGTCTCTGCCTACTTGTGATCTCTCTCTCTCTCTGTCAAATAAATAGCTAAAATCTTAAAAATAAATAAATAAATAATTCTTTAAAGGATTTAAGTAACTACAAATGTTGAACTTAAAATCAGATTTGAAAGTAGTAAAGAGCTTACCCAAATGATGCCAGAACATGAGTAAGTGACACACTGAGCAAATCTGAGAATACAGAAAAGACAGGGGGAAATGACCAGAGGGAATACAGTAGAAACAGAATGGAGAATGGAAAATCCAAACATGGGAAATCCCAGGAAAGGCCAAAACCAATAGAACAAAAATCAACCCTTCATATTTCCTCAGTTATAGTCCCTCACCATTTTGATCTTTCTGAAATTAAGATGTATCTTATATCTTATCATTTGCCTGCCATTTCCACTCCCCCCAAAGTCGTCAGTAATACCTTTTCAACTGATGTCATCTTAGAATCAAAAAAAAAAAAAAAGTGCTGATGAAAAAAAAAAGTCCTTAAGTAAAGAAAGATCCAAGTAATGCAGATGGAAAGGACTCATTTGAGTTCCAAGGAATCTGAATGGAAAATACCCAAAATTAAAGATTTCTTGGCGAAAACTCTTAGAGAAAAATATCCCATAAGCTTTCAAGCCTAAATATCAGATTACCTACAAAAGAGCAAATGCCCAGCTGCTTTATTACTGCTCTTGAATAATAAGAGTTGGAAACTCACAAAGGTTAAAAGTTGTGGCCTAGAATTTTTTTATTCAGCCAACTTGTCCATATGTAATAGCTATAAAAAGATATTGCTGGGATACTCCAGGTGTATCAGTCAGAGTTCTTCGGTGAAACAGAACTAATAGGATAGAGAGAAAAAAGAGAGAGATTTATTTTAAAAAATTGCCCCCATACAATGTGGAGCTTGCCAGGCTGGCACGCTGGAAACTCACATAAGAATTCTATGTTATAGTTTCGAGGCGGAATTCCTTCCTCTTCAAGAAACTTCAGTTTTTTACTCTTCAGGCCTTCAACTGATTAGATGAGGTCCACCCACATTATGGAGGGTAATCTGCCTTGCTTAACATCAGCTGATTGCAAATATTAATCACATCTACAAAATACCTTCACAACAACATCTAGATTAGTATTTGACCAAACAACTGGGCATCATAACCAAGTTGACACGTAGATTAACCATCACACAAGGATTCTCAAAATGTGTCAGCTTTCTTTCAAAACAAATGTCTTGAAGATATCTTCCAAATACAAAACAGAAAGTTGAGAAAACCATGGTGAAAAGACACAGAAACCAAAGTAAAATCCTGAATACTGTACATCTGTTTCTAGAATTGAAGGGGAAAGCCAAAAATATTCTTGAAATAAAAGGGCTCTAATGTTAAAAATAGTATAGTAACTATAGTTTAGATATAAAATCCCAGATTATATGAACAAAGAAAAGGGAGAAAAAAGAAAATGAAGGTTTTATCTAAGGTTGAGAGAATAAAAAGTTGCCAGTTGATATTCTTGACTCAGAGGTGCTGGGAAAATATAATTTAAACAATTATTCCAAAACACCACGTTAACGACTAGTAAAAATTTTTAAATGATGTCTTATTTTCCAAAACACTGATGAAAGTTTAATTTTGCCCTAGTAGCTTATGGATGCCCAGCACTATCATGATCTTTGAGTTCTGTGTTCCTGCATCAGTGATTCACACCCGATAACAACTAACTCAGTGTTTTCAACCCCTGGCTGTGTGTTAGAATCATCCTGAGAGCTTGTACACTTCCAGGTGGCACCCAAGACTTGTTACACCAGAATCTCTTGGGATGGGACTCAGTTACCATTAGTTGTTAGAGCTTCCCAAATCATTCCAAAGTTGTGCAGCCAAGTTTGAAAACCCCTATCCTAGGCCTTTGCCTTTCTTATGTTTCTTTGGGAATGTCATTCTAATTTAGCATAACATTAGCATAAATAAATCTAAGTTAGCATAACATTGCACTTGCCCCTCTACCTTTCCCCTGAATCACCTTTTCAGTGATCCTTGGTTATTTGATTATAATCCATAACTCACTACCCACAGTACAGTCCAAAGACCAGAGGCCTCAACGTCTCTTGAGGGATTGCTGACAAAGCGCCTCTTCCATGGCCTTGCCTTCTTAGGTGGCCTTCTTGCATAGAGAGAATAAAAAAGAGAAATTTATTTCAATTTCTCTTCGGTCAACTTCCAACAGAAGGCTTTTTCCAAAACACAAATACAATCATGTGGCAATCTCCTCCATAAACAATCAAAGACTCCACATGTTCCCTCTACTAAAATCTAAGGTCGTGAAAATGGAATTCAGGGTTTTCTGAGGATGGTCCTCTTTACCTTGGCCCAGACTTTTTTCTCAGCCCTTCCCACTCTCCCAGCTCCGGGTACACCAGGCCATTAGCCAATCACCAAATGGGATAGGCTCTTCCACGCTTCAGTTATTGCACAAATGTTTTCTTCAGCTGTGAACGCCTCTTGACCCATTTTCCCCCTAATTCTAGTCTCCCCTCAAAGCTTTGTTTAGATGCCACCTCTGCCGCGAAGCCTTCGCCCGATCTCCCAGTGTAAAGAAATTTCTCTTTGCTCTTTTCTTGTGGCGCTGGTTTCGATCAGTCTTATGGGCTAATTTGTCTGTTTTTCCTCCGGGATCGTTAATCCTTTGAGGGGAGGATCTATGCCCTTCGACCCCTGATCCTCCAGTGAATGCTTCTAGAGCAGATGTCATGGGTCACATTCCAAATGCCTGTAGGTGAATTCTTTTAGCAGGGTCAAGCCACCCCACATTCCGAGGGCACTTCAGAGGGCCAGGACGGGTCCAGACTTTATTCCAACATGAGTATTTATTGGAAAAAGTATCTGACTTTGGCTTATTAAGCAACTCCTTGATATTTCATGGCATTGCTGTATTTTCCCGCCATCTTTATCTCTTGTTACGCACTGGGAGAGTGCTTCCCCTGTCCTGACATTTTCTTCATTTCGCTCACATTGAGATTTCCTTTCTGAGGGCCCAGTTTGTCCAAGTCAGATTCAGGGAATAAATCAACTTTCTAAGGAAGATGACTCAATTTCTTTTAACTCTGGGGACAATACTGGGAGCTCAAGCTAAACGTCGAAACAGTCACCCAGGAATGTTTGCTCAGGGAGATGGTGTGGGATTTTGCTGTCATCTGATGAGAGCATTCACGCTTTGTGGCAGTTTCCAAAGAGAATGAGGCTGTCTGCCTGCCTGCAGGTGCACTCCGAGACAATGAAGGAATTTCACAGAAGAGCAAGGCTCTCCTTATTCAGGAATCATACCAATCAAGCAGTCACAGATTCCTGTAAGAGCCTTTGTAGCACAGGTCTCTGACAAGCTTGCACAGAAGCCAAGCAGTCTGACTGTGACCTACCGCATGTCTAGTGCTTGGACTAAATGCACCAAAAATTGACAGACAGAGGTGACTCTGGAGGTGACAAAGCCCTAGATGAAAGCCATCTTCAAGGACGTTATATTTTTCCAGATGTTTTTGCTTTTCTGTATGACCTAATCCAAATAGCCCAGTCATTTTTTTTTTTTTTTTACTCAGTCCCTCTTGTAGACAAATCTTTTATTATGTGGTATAATGATGTGATTTTATTTGTACGGCGCAACCAGGCCAAGTTCCAAGTACCGGAAGTCAGAGTCTATGCTTGTCTTCCTCTTCCAGCTCCCACCTTGTGCTCCAACAAACCGAAAGAATAAACCAAAAACAAAGGAAGAGATGAGATCTGAGAAATGGTGACTCCAACCCAGGAGAAATACAAAGAGAATTTCAAAATGACAGTAAAGAGAAGTCTCAAAATCATCAGGCCAAACTCAGAGAAAAGGAGAATAGAGGCTCCCAGAAGGCATGAATCCCAGAAAAAAAATAGAAACTATAGATTGTTTGATGTGACTGATCTTTTGGAAAATTGTATCGAGAAGCTATTGGAAAATGTGGAGAGAGTTAATGAAAAGGTAAAAAGAAATCTAAGCAAGTTAAAGCAAGGCAATTATTAACTTCAGAAAAAGCAAACAGTAGGAAAAGAGATGTCATTGTAGAATGCTACAATGCTCAGCTATGAATAATGTTTCTATAAGCATGACAATGTAAACACAGAATATTTATTTAGCCCCAAGCAGTAATGCTATTATAAAAGAAATACACTAATAATAGGAGATTAATCTGGTGTTCTTTGTCCAAGACTGATGAAGTGGACAAAAATTAAGTAAGGATATAAAACAAGATAACCAATAAGGCTATCTCTATAGCCTATTAAGAGTGAGTACATCTTGGGGATCCTGCATGGCTCAGTGGGTTAGACATCTGCCTTTGGCTCAGGTCATGATCCCAGAGTCCTGGGATTGAGCTCCGTGTGGCCCCTCTGCTCAGCGGGGAGTCCGCTTCTCCCTCTTCCTCTCCCTCTGCCTGCGGCTCTGCCTGCTTGTGCTTTCTCTCTCTCTCTCCATCAAATAAATAAAATCTTAAAAAAAAAAAAAAGAGTGGGTACACCTTCTTGACGAGTGCATGTGATCATTCGTGATAACTGCCCTCATATTAGCTACCAAGAAAAGCTCATTAAATTCCAAAAAGCAAAATAATACAGATAACATTCTCTGATCACATTTCAATAAAACTAGAAAATAATAACATCAGAAAAAACTAACCAGAGAATTTTAAAAAAGAACAACAGCCTTATTTTGAATTCTTGCTACTCAAATTATAGCCTGTAGACAGAAGCATCTGTATTCCTCTGGGTTTGTTACAAATACAGAATCCCAGGGGCGCCTGGGTGGCTCATTTGGTTAAACGACTGCCTTTGGCTCAGGTCATGATCTCGGGTTCTGGGGTCGAATCCCACGTTGGGCTCCCTGTTCAGCGGGGAGTCTGCTTCACCCTCTTCCACTCTCCCTGCTTGGGCTCCCAATCTCTGTCAGATAAATAAATAAAATCTTTAAAAAAAAAGAAAGAAAGAAATGCAGAATCCCAGACCTATTAAGTCAGCATCTGCATTTTACAAAATACCCAAAGGAGCCACAAATGCATTCATGTTTATCTATTGCTATAGACTGAATGTTTGTGTCCCCTGAAAATTCATAGGAAAATGTAAATCCCCAGAGTGATGGTATTTGGACGTGAAGTCTTTGAGACATCATTAGGTCCTGAGGGTGGAACCCTCGTGAATGAGATTAGTGCCCTATGAAGAGGCCAGAGAGCTAACTCACCCTCTTTCTACCACGTGAGGATACAAGAAGTCGGCCATCTGCGAACCAGAAGAGAGTTCTCACCAACCCCACTATGCCGGCACCAGGACCTGACTTCTACCCTCCAGAAATGTGAGATATACATTTCTGTGGTGGACAAGCCACTCAATTTATGATATTTTGTTATAGCAACTGGGCTAAGGCACCCATGGTTTCCAGAAAACAATGATCATTAAAAGAAATGCCAGAACTATGGGTCAAAAACAGAGCAGAGACCAGAGAAAAATTTTAGTCTTAAATATTTATATTGAGGAAAGTAAAACATAGAAAATCAATGCGTTACATGCCCAACTCAAAAAAATTAGAGGAAAGGAGCCGCTGAGTGGCTTAGCTGGTTGAGTGTCGGACTCTTGATTTCTACTCAGGTCACGATCTCAGGGAGATGGAGAGTCTGCTTGAGATTCTTTCTCCCCATTTGCCCCTCCCCTGGCTCACGTAAATGTGTGCTGTCTGTCAAAGAAAAATAAATCTATTTATAAAAAAAAAAGAGAGAGAGAAAAAAGAAATAGCGAATAATTTTAAAGAATAAGCGTCCATGGGGCACCTGGGTGGCTAAGTTGGTTAAGCCTCCAACTCTTGGTTTTGGCTGAGGTCATGATCTCAGGGTGGTGGGATTGAGCCCTCACTGGGTTCCAAGTTCAGCTCGGAGTCAGCTTAAGATTCTCTTCGTCTCCCTCTGTCCCTTCCCCCTTCTAAGATAAATAAATCTTTAAAAAAAAAATCTTAAAAAAAAAAAAAGTAAGACTCCACGAGCTCATAGAACATACATACAGGCCCAGATAGTTTCACATAAGAATTCTAGCAGCCTCTAAAGAACAGAGCATTGCAATGCTAGCACTTAGGACGTAAGAAGAAAAAGTCCCAAATTGTTTTTATAAAATGAGTTTAACATGGAAACCAAAACCTAAAATAAATTGTATTAAAAAACAAAATGTGGGCGCCTGGGTGGCTCAGTTGGTTGAGCGAATGCCTTCGGCTCAGGTCATGATCCCGGAGTCCCGGGATCGAGTCCCATATTAGACTCCCGGCTCTGCGGGAAGTCGGCTTCTCCCTCTGACCTTCTCCCTTCTCATTCTCAGTCTCTCTCTCTCTCTAATAAATAAATAAAAATCTTTAAAAAAACAAAACAACAACAACAACAAAAAACAAAATGTTCACATTAATTTCACTTGCAAATATACACATGAAAGTTTTAAATCTATCAACAGCAATTAGCGCTAAGCAGTTCATTAAGAGAATAATAGCCTGATCAAGAAGGATTCATTCTAGAAATTCATTCCAGAAGCATTGAGTGTTAGGAAAGGAATATAATTCAACATATCAATAGAGGGATGCCTGGGTGGCTCAGCTGGTTAAGCATCTGTCTTCAGTTCAGGTCAAGATCCTGGGGTCGTGGGATCGAGTCCCACAGCGGGCCTCCCTCTGCCTCTCTCCCTTGCTCCTGGGTCTTTCTCCCTCCCTCTCTCTCTCTCTTTCTCTCTCAAATAAATAAATAAAATCTTAAAAAAAATAACTGACTCCTTGATGACATGAAGTACAGATTATGCTGTGCTTGCAGCCACCACTTGTGGACTTCCGGTTATAGAAGGCAATAGATTTCCTTGATATTTTAGTCCATTTGAAGGAGCTTTTCCTCTTATTTGCTGTTAAAGCTGACACAGTGTCTATTCCTTCCCCAGCACCAACCGGTTTTATTTGCTATTGCTTTATAATGGTTTAACGTATAGTTAGCTTGTCTGGGGTTCAGAGGATCTAACAATTTTCTTCGTATCTTCCTTAAGTGATTTAAGCAGATGATTCCTATTGAGGTCATTAATTCTAGCCATCATAATAAAAATTCCATTTCAATGACTTTCAAATTTATTAGAAATCAAGTATGCATTTTATTATACTAAAATTTTTTTAATTTCTTTATACACTTTATATATTTTTTTCTTTTTTCCTTTTGAGTATAAGATTTTCTTTAAATTAGATTTTCCAGCAGCTGGTCCATTTTACTGATTCTCTTCAAAGACATTTTCTTGAAATTCATTATCTACTCATATCATCATTTTTCTCTACTGCTTTATTTGTTTATTCTTGCTTTTATGATTTTAATTTCTTTCTTTTTGCTTCTTTAGTTACTTTTATCATTTCATCATTTTTTGAATTTGGGATAATGCATTTTCTTGCTTTTGTGCTTTTAAAAATGTATTTATTACTACAGATTGCTTGAGAACAACTTTATGCATGTCCCATAATTTTAATATGAATTATCCTGATTCTCATTATTCTCCAATTAGCTGTCTTCATTCTTTTGATTTCCTCCTTAATCCAATAACTATTTAAAAGAGCATGCATAAAATTTGTCTTACTTTTTACTATTTGTCTCTAGTTCTGTCACACGTTCCAGAACATGGTTTGCATATATTCATCTTTCTAACTTACGCCTTTGTTAGTTTCTTGGGACTGACTACTGTCGATTTTTAATTAAAAAAAGTTCTGTGTGCATTTAGGAAGAAGGCACATTTTATAATGCCCATGTAAAATATTTTATAAAAGCAATGACAGCTTTGTAAGACAGTTTGAAATGGTCATGAATTCTACTTTACTAATTGTATTGTTCCAGTCATTTGTGCCATAATGCCATATTTTATGGTGCATATATAACAGTTTGAAGAATTGCTTTTGGGAGATCCTACGGGAAGGGTCCACAGTTAGGCATACCAGTAGTGGGGTGAGTGCCCGAGGCCACGAATCTGTTGCCATTGGAAGCCACAGGAGGGAGGAGGCCACTGGTGAATGGTGAGGGAGCACAAAGCAGCGGAAAGTACTGAGTTTGACTATCCCGTTGGGAGCTCTATTTCGTGCCTGGCACAGAAGAGCTGCTAAAATTCGTTTCCTCCATGAAAGAATAGATCTTTCCCTCAGACTGTTAGGTTGAAAATGGGCCATGTCGAAGGCAGTAAAGTTAGCTAGCTCAGGGGTGGGAGGATGTTAGCTCAGAGATGGGTAAGTAAGGATGACCCCAGGGGCCATCTTGAACCCCTCATGAGCTGCTATATGGTCCCAGAAGAGACGATGTAGCTTGAGTTCTGCAAATATGTTCTTTATTCTTCAAGAATCTAAAAGGCAGAATGGGTTTTCATTTTTAAGAAATTATTCTGTGAGGACTGGTGTATGCTGGGCAAAGAGTATGGAGAACCAGGAGCAGCACTGACTGGGTCCCCATCCCTTGCGCCCCCTCCCACCCCCGAGTGTCCTAGCTCCTTGTCAGCTGCCCATACTGGCCTCCTTCTGAGTGAGGGCTT
Organism: Nasua narica; assembly: GCA_028533885.1. Lineage (NCBI taxonomy): Eukaryota > Metazoa > Chordata > Mammalia > Carnivora > Procyonidae > Nasua > Nasua narica. The sequence continues at coordinate 94,630,268 of CM052811.1, read as the reverse complement.
TCTCCGAGTCCCCTGGGGCTCCTCTGCTCCTTACTGGCTGCTTTCCTTTTCCTGCCTCACTGCCCCGCTCCCCTGCTCGTGTTCTCTACATATTCCAAGTTCCCTAGTTGCACTTGAAACCTTGTCTTCTTCTGGGAATACCCAAATTAAGACAAACGGTAATTTTTATGATTCGTTTAGCCTCATCAATCTTTGTAAACAAACATTGCTGGAGGAGGAAGGTGAGAAATGTGCAAGCTAAGAAGTCACACTTGGATGCTTCTAGCAGGATTCGAAGATGTCATAAGAGTCGTTTATCACATTCTGCTTGATCAGTCCAGAGAAATGTGTTTCAGCAAATCTTTGGAGCATGGAAGGGATACTGCAGAGTTCAAAAGGCCTGACTTTATCCTCAGCTGATGTACTGAGACCAATGAACAATCTCACAGGCCCTATTTGCCACATATAATATTGAAAAATAACTCCTCTTGCAGCTGCAACGTAGAGATCCTCCATCTGGGCTAACTGGTTGGGAAGAAAGACCCCCTCAGGGCAGCTGGTCATGGGTCCCGGCCATGGGCACAAAGATGTGTTTGTTACAGTGACAATCATGGTTTCTATCAGAAAGGCGGAGGCTAGACTTATAGGTAATAATAATAGTAATGATAACGCCCAGAGACTATGCATTCATAAAAAGATCTCAAATCTCCTCTAGGAAACAGTACTTGAGAGCATCCCCAACCCGTCTGGGCTTTGTGCTCTTTTTCTGTGATCCCACATGGCCCTATATTCCCCACATCCTGGTTCCTAGTCCTTTAAATTGTAATGAGTATTTTATTTATCTATTCCCAAGGACACTCCTTTATACTCCTTGAAAGCAGGGATTTTAACTTTCACTGTTGTATCATTGGCATAGAGCTTGTCTCTTAAAAGACATAAACAAATAAATAGAAAACTGTAACAGGTAAAATGGGGAAAGACTTGCACGTAGACAAAACCTGACAAATGTTTGAAGTATAATAGAGAAAATCTTTAAGTCTTATGTTAAAAACAAAGTCCTATTATCAACAAGGGTTAAAGTTTGTAAAGGCCACATTTCATGTTCACAAAAGTGGTCTTTCATCTGGGAAAGCAAGAGAAAGCCAATTGCAGACCTGGGGAGGTGCAGAAAACATACTGGTCAGAAATCCTTTAAAAATTACTTTCAATGTACACCAAATAACAGAAAGATGAAGCAAATGTAATCATAAAATAAAGGAATGTAACATCATTAAAGGAATCAACAAAGGAATGTAATGTCATAGAAAGATGAGTAATAAAATCTGACAAACAGATGTCTAAATATTTTTGAAAATCTGGTTTATAAAACAGAACATAGAAGGGGATAAATGGAGTTAGAGTGTTCTAAGGCCTCTGAATCATCCAGGGAGTGGTAACATATTAATGTATATTAAATTCTAATGTATAGTAAAAAATAAATGCAGTAATTTTGAGGGTAATATTAAAAAAATGGAATATAGTATAACTAAAGGAGAGGAGAAATGGAATAATAAAAATACTTGATTGGCCAAAAAGAAGGGAAGAGAGGGATAAAAAAGAAACAAATAGAGATGAGCTAAATAAAAAAATAAATAAATTGTGGGATAGCTAACTTAAATTCAAATACAACATTAAATATAAATAAATAGATAATCTTTCAACTAAAAGACAATGGTTATGAAATTACATTTTCAAAACAGAACTATTTATTATTTACAAGAAACATACTTTAAAGACTCAGAAAGGTTAAAAGTAAAAGGATAATTAACTATAATGAGGCCTACCTTAAATAAAAGACAGAAGATGTAGGTATATGATTATTGCACAAAGTAGACTTTAAGACAAGAGCATTACCAGTGATAAAGAAGAACACTGCACAAAGATTGCATGTGCATCACCAGGAATCTAAAACAACTCTAAACTTTTATGTATCCAATAACATAGCTTCAAAATATTTAAAGCAAAAAAACCAAACCAAACCAAAACAAAACAAAAAAGAAAAAACCAAAACAAACAAACAAAAAACCTAAAGCAAATACTAAGAGTGCTAAAATGAAATAAACCAATCCATAATTACAGTGGAGATTTTAGCACAATACCGCATCTAACAATGGCAGAATGCACATTCTTTTCAAGTGCACACAGAACATTAACTGAAATTGACTATGTGTTGGAATGTAAAACAATTTTCAACCAAATTCACAGTACCAGTATCTTAAAAGTATGTTCTCTAAGCCTCTTAGCCCAGGAGAATTAAGCTGGAAAACAGTAACATTCGGCCACTGGATTAAATCTGGAGTGGACGGTGGAGAAAAGTCATTGGAGCAAATGGCCGCAGTGGGTCGCAAAAGAATCACTTCAGATTAAAGTGCAACTCTCGACAAACAAGTGTCCAAGGGCAGCATGCTGTAGCCTGGAAGGCAGGGCATCTGGGAGAAAGGGATGGAGCAGAGGACAGGGCAGAAGTCCCTTAAGGCAACTTCATCAACTTTATAGTTGGGTCTGGTGGGGCAGTCAATACTGAGAAATACCGGATGTTGCTGAAATTATCTTTCCATCATGAAGAAAATCTTTGGTCTCTTCACGGTCCATTGGCCAAATGGAATACACTGCAATATTGAATTCCTTTGTTGTCTAAGCCTCTCCCTGTTGAACATTCCCAATGGCCACCAGTATGCAGTCTTGGGGGGAGGGGGACGTGATTTTCAGCTACTAAAGACATTTATGCATCTTTTCAATGTAGTAATAGTCAAGAAGTATCTTAGGACCGAGGGGAAGCTGGGGTAGAGTGTAATGTGCTCCATCTGGGCTGCTGAATTTTGGGAACAGGGGCTGCAGAGGGTGTCCTGGTTGGTTTCCACACGTTTTCATCTTTGGGTGTCAAATTC
>CM052811.1:94528779-94626862 GCA_028533885.1 Nasua narica | reverse complement strand
TCCTTAACTTCCTAGGATCGTGGTCCCTTTGAGAATCTTATGAAAGCAGAGAACTCTCACCTATGGGAACATGTGCACATGGACAAGTCCATGAGATCCCGTAGCTGGAAGCCCAGGTGTTGAAAACTGACTTAGAAACGTGGAAGTAGGCTTTCAGCTCCGAAGTATGGCCCCCATTCCTAGCTGTCTGTCTAGCATTTCTTGAGCCAGAGTTCTGAGCTGTTCATGGAATGACGGAGTTGCCAGGAAGGAAACTATCTCAGGTGTTACATAGTTTGGCTGACAACACTAATTGCATTCGCCAAGGTAAGGCTGACTTTGGGGGTCATTCATAAAGAGGGCAAGGAGGTTTGTGTGCTAGAACATTCCTGGGCCCCAGGCTGCAGGCTTCTGGCTTCTGAGCATGCCCTCCATACCCTCAGGTTTGGCCCCAGTGACACCCCACCCTCTCCTGCAGATTCCTACATTGACCGAACCATTTCCAGACTCAGGCCCCCAAAAAGATCCACAAAGGGCACTGCTGAGCTGTTCTCCCCATCCTAGTCTCAACCAGGAACCAAGGTCCAAGAAAAGAAAGTCCCTTGGCCATCACAGACTCGTTTCTACCTCCAAGCCCTTGCAGAGGCTGTTCCTTCCACCTAAAATGCTTGTTTCCCCTTCTGAGTGTGAGTACAAGTGGGAATGAATGGGCATCAATATAAACAAAGTGTGTTGAGCACGTGATATATTATACTAAGTGGTCATTCAACACGAATAACACAAAATCATAAATCTTTGGGTTGGTCTACTCTTCGAAGGTCATTCACTCCATCTGTCTAACACGAATACTTCAGGAATTAATAGCAATGTCAATTACATTTCAAGGAAAAACATTTTTAAATGGTCATATAACACTATTAATATCACTGGTAATGCTAGCACTAACACAAGCAATCACATCTCCTTAAATACTGATCTGATCCATTTACTTTTTTATTTTATTTTTTGCATGAGAATTACTTCCTATATGCACACATTTTGCACATATTTAGACAAAGAAATGTAGTATAAGACTAAAGTTACATACTTCGCTTTGACTTAAAAAAAAAACAACAGTCACTATTTGCTTATACTCCTAGATGACCTTGAGGAGTAGAAAGACGAGGATTTCAGATGATTTAGAAACATTCACACACACACACACACTGATACCTCATTTTGTTCTGGGAAGGTAGCCAAGACCTTTCAATTTTTGTGCTAATATGGCCCAAGAAAATAGGATAGGGGTCTTAGTAAAAACATTGTTCTGTAATCAAAAGAATAAAATGAGATCTGCCTTTTACAATGATCTTGCATGTCACAAAAGTCTCTTCTTATCCCTCAAAAGCGGGGACTTAATCAAATGCATGTCTACCTGCCATTTAACGACTTGGATTTTCTTCCCAGAAACCACTCCACCATCACCAGACTTTCCTAACTCCTCAGGTATTTCCAAAGATAAGGGCTGCTTCCTTCTCTCGACCCAGAAGCCACCAGAAGACTTCCCTCCAGCTCCGTATCCCCTTGGACCCTTCCTGAGATCAGAGGGCACTGAGAGGCACATGCTTCCCAGTGTTCACTCTGAAAACACTTCCCCACAGGGTTGGGCTCCACCACCAAGTTCTTTATTAGGAAACATGGCCCCAAATGGGCGAAGGGCGGTGGGAGGTACAGGCTTCCAGTTCTGGAATGGATAAGTCATAGGGATGAAAAGTACAGCATAGAGAATATACTCAATGGCATTCTAATAGCCTCGTATAATGACAGATGGTAGCTAAGCTCGCAGTGAGCATAGTATAATGTATACCATACTGTCCAATCACTATGCAGTATGCCTACAACCAATGTCACACCACGTGTCAACTATACTTCCATTAGAAAGAGAGACATGGCTCAAGTTGGCATCGATGTGGGACGTGTGTACACAGCCATGTAAAAGTGACAGTTTGTTTTTCTAGCTCGTTTTGTTTTTTTGTTTTACTGTAGACAAAGTATCCAGAAATGGCTCAGGCATCACATTATTGTCAAAGCTCTTGTGTAAAAGGCTGCCACATTCCTCCTCAATGACAATTTATGAAAGACAGCCTAGCAATATGTGCCAGATACATGGTGCCTGGAGGCATACTCATGTATAACTGGAGGTTATCTCTGATGATGGAGGGGCACCCTTGTCCCTAAAGGAATAGTCTAGAGTAAAGGGAAAACGTTACTGATATAGTGCATGTGATGACAGGTTCTCTGATTATATTTTACCAGGTGTTTTATTAGGTCACCCCCAAGATGTTTCACCCACATCTTACATTTCAAGGGGCTGTCTCACAACACCGTCTCACCTTCTTTTCCTCGTAGACTTGGGAGGCTAGCCCTCCTTCATGCGTTATGGATGACGTGTCTGAGCACTGTGGCAGACACGGCTGCTGTTTACAGAAGTGCATTTCTTCTCCTTGGGCACACGGTTAGACTACACTTGCCAGACTCTCAGGAAGTTAGTTGTGGTCATGTGACGGAGTCCTAGCCAATGGAAGATAAGCTGAGGTGATGCGTGACACTGCCAGTCCTGGCCCACAAAAACCTTGCACATCTCTCTTCCCTTCCAGCAGATGGGAGGATGGAATGGCGCCATCGAAGCCACATGGGAAACGTCAATCTCTAAAATGACTTGCGTGGAGCAGAAACACACGTACACACACACAATCTCTCTGCTGATCTGGAATCTTCCCAAACTAATCTGTGAATGGGAAATAAACGTCCAAGTGTTAAGCTATTATCTACTTGAGTCTGTTACCACAGTCTACCCAAGCCAACTTAGCATAAAAATTTGTACCATAGGGGGGCCTGGGTGGCTCAGTGGGTTAAGCCTCTGCCTCCAGCTCAGGTCATGATCTCGGGGTCCTGGGATCGAGCCCCGCATCAGGCTCTCTACTCAGTGGGGAGCCTGCTTGCCCCTCTCCCTCTGCCTGCCTCTCTGCCTACTTGTGATCTCTCTGTCAAATAAATAAATAAAATCTTAAAAAAAAAATTGTACCATGAAGTGGGATGTGGCCATTTTCAAAAAACTAAAACTGGGGACACCTGGGTGGCTCAGTTGGTTAAGTGTCTGCCTTTGGCTCAGGTCATGATCCTGAACTCCCTGGATTGAGTCCCCACATTGGACTCCCTGCTCAGCAGGGAGCTTGCTTCTCCCTCTGCCTCTCATCCTGCCCTTATACTCTCTCTCATTCTCTCTCTCTCTCAAATAAATAAAATCTTTAAAAAAAAAAAAAAAAGACTGAAATTGTGTGGCATCTGCTGAATCAGGCGACAGTGGTGGGGTAACATGTGTAGCAGCAGGGAGGACGGGAGACTCCTTTGGATGTGATATTGCGGCAAACCACACGCTTGCTGAGTCTGTGACTCTAAAGAACTTACTGGAACAATCCAGAAAGAGACTGTGTATCGTCTGTTGCAGGGCTTAGAAGATATTACGGTGCTCTAAAAGAGATGAGCTCAAGTGTGTCTGGTTTATAAGCAGAGAGTGAAAGCTATAAAGTTCAGAGATGAAGGGCTTTAAGGTATTAGAAAGACCTACTGCTTCTTGACTCTAAATAGTAAGAGATAAGACCAAAAAAGGTTCTACACAGCACAATCTCATTAGGATTTTCCAGTAAACCAATGCAGCTTAGACCTGGGGCAAAGGTCACATTGAGAATGTTGCTTTCTCAAGCCCGTTGATTCCACGGGTCTCAATATAGGTCCATTACTTTGAGAAACAAAAGTATAGGTTGGGAAGCAAAGAAATAAAGCAGACTTGGGGAATATGTGTGAGGAAAGAAAATAGAAGACGTTGTTTCTGGCACTCGGAACCAGCTAGAAGCAAACTGAAGAGAAGCCTGCCATGTTTTTGAAGGAGCTGTCAAACAACGAGCCTCGCCTATAACCCTGTGATTGGAAGCTACACAAAGGTCTCAAAGTTACAAGAATAGGGCGAGTTCAGTGTAAGTGATATTCCCCACCAAGAGCTATGGCGTCCTCTGTGCCCCCAGAGATGGGGCCTCAGAGAAAGATGGCCGACCGAGGATCCCTCAGCGACACCAGAGCACAGAGCCCTCACGAGGTCTGCCCAGCAAGGGCCCAGCCCTGCTACAGACTGGCGCCTCCTGGATGTTTCCCTCATTTCTGGGAACTTTCACTGTAGTTATGGCATTCTATACACCATATTCTGTGGTGTAATGTACCGGGGTTGTTACGAGTTATGACCATGGCTGTCGTTTTGGCCATTCCGCACCCAAATCTCTTGTCAGTTCGATTATAGTGGCGGGGGGCGGGGGGCTTTGCTAAAAATGGCCATTTTCAACTAGCAACATAGGTGTTCAACGCCAAAAGATTCTCTGAACTCAGGCAATGATCCAATCAACCCCCAACAACGACACCAAAACATCCTAGCGGGCTGACTGCTGGATTTCGGACAGAATTCGCTGCATTGTTGCGCCACGGGAAGTCTCGGAATCATAGCTGAAGATGAGGTTTTATCTCCAGAAGCCCCAAGGTAAGGGCCAGTTTGCTCAATTCATTCTTCAAATCAATCAGTGTGATGAGAGTAACGCTGTCTCAAATTAAATGTCACCTCCCATTCCTGCCCAGGCCTGGGGAAAGAACGGCCCTCTTCCTTTCTTCTCCTCCCCCAGTGACTGCTTCAAAGGAACCGCCCTGTCCGACAGACAGAGGAGGTCAGAGGAGAGCTGTGAATTGGGCGGTGTGCGTTTCCTGTGTCTTTCCACTCTTTCTTGTGCCTGCAGAAGGAGTTACCCTCCTGTCCTTGTATCCCCGTGGCGGCCTTATAAAGAGTTTCAAGTAAATTACATGTCTTTAGCAGGCCGATTTTATTCTCATAATTACCTTTTGGGCAAGAAACAGATCCTTTTAGCTGAGTAACTAGTCCCAACGGTAATGAAAGTTGACATCAAGCATTTGAGCAGAAACATAGCCTAATACAAAAGGGCAAAAATTCTTCAGAGAGATTTAGTGGAAGGTTCAACTCACTGAGCTGATAGTGTTAAGAGGTGGGAGAGGCTAGACTGGGGGACAGGAGGACAGAGAACTGCGCCCCAGGACAGGCTTGTCCTTCACCGAGTTGGCCACGAACAAGAGTCAAGTCCAACAAAGGGGTATCGCCTTACTCGGTCCTGGGGATGGTCCGTTGGACAGTGCCCCCCACCCTGGGACACTGAGAGGGTGCACATTCTTTTGCCTTATTCCCAAGTTTTGAATACTTTTTCATAACAGCTCTTAAGCAAGTCCTTATCCCTTACTGTAAAATAAAGGATTATAATTGCTGTAAGGTGAAATCTGTAGTTACGATGCTAATGATACTAAATGATGTTTAACTAGCCTCGGAGCTCAGACTCTGAAGGAGTGGGGTCTCCTCCAATCTGCAAACCCAGGGCCTGGGTGGGAATTTGTGGGGTACTGTGGGGGGCAGGGGGCATCTGATCTTGGCCTCCCTGAGGGCAGGGACATGAACCTTCAGTGGCCTGAAGCCCAGTTCTCCGCCCCAGGTGAGAACTGCTGACTTCCAGCTCAGAGGATGAACAAGCTGAATCATTAGGGGCTGGCCCACAGTCTCCCCCCGCCCCGCCCCCGTTCCCAGGCTATCCATCCCTACACAACTCTTCCCTCCTGTCTTTTTCTCCCTCCTTTCCCCTTATCCCCTTTCCCCTCCCCTCTGCCTTCCCTTCCCCACCAAACCTGTCACATGTGGTCACATCCTCCTCTTGTTGAGGATAAAGCACAAAACCCTCCCCATGGTCTCCATCCCTACTTGCTGTTTCCTCTGCTGAGACATCATTCATTCCTTCTGATCTCTCTGGGCTGATTCTTATTCTCTACCGGATCTCTGCTCAGTGTGATTTTTTGGACCCGACCGCAGGCCATTACCCAGTCTTACCTGCTAGCCTCCCGTAGCTGTTCAGGGGGGCGATCTCTGAGGGGAGCCGCAGTCAGGGTCTCGGGCACCGCCCCCCCCAAGGCAGTCATGCTCTGTCACATTATTGCACTCCTAGCCCAGATACCTTTGTTCCTGAGTCTCTTTATCTGGGCCTTGCGTAGACCTTCTTCTGGAACCTTGCTGAGCCTCCTGGGGAGGGGGCGGGGGGGGGGCCCTGAGGATGCCGTCCCCACTCTCAGTCCCCAGCACTCCTCCCCTCCCTCCTCTCTCCTGGGTCCATGTCAGGCTTTTGCTGGAGCCTTCTGTCTGGGGCTCTCCCCACCTCTGTGCTGATCCACCTGATGCTCAACCAGCATCCGGTCCAGGAGGGAAAGGAAGTGGGACTCAGAGCTTTCTTGGGTTAAGACTCTTACATCATCGCATTCACTCTCATTATGGCTCTTGCTTCCATAGGCTTCTCTGAGAGCTGGCAGCTCAGCCTGGTCTCCCCCAGCTCAGCTGAGCCCCTGACATATTGGGGAGCTGCCTTTGTTGTAGCCTGGAAGAGATCCCTGGGTGACCCTATCCAGCCTTTCACACTCTTGCCACGCTGATGCCAGGGGCCTGCTTTCCATTCTGTGAGCACCTTGGGCGCCCTCTGCCACAGGGCCTTTGCCCAGAGTGCACTTGCTGCCACCCTTCCCCGGTCTGTTTCATCCCTCTCATATTCCAGACCTCAGCTCACAAGCCACCCTGCAGGGAAGGGCTTCCTGACTCTTCTATCACGTGCCCTCACAGCACCCTGTTTCTTTGCTTCTCTGCGTTCACCTTGGCATCTAATTGCAGACTTATCTGGAAGGTGTCAGGGTTCTCTGGGGCATCTGGGAGAGAGATGCTGAACGCTGTTAGATCCCCATGCCTGGCATAGTCCTTATCTCCCAGTTCGACTGACTAGCTTCCATAAGTATTTGTTGAATGAATGAATGAATGAACGTTTAATATTATTCTTTCAAAGCACAAGTTCAAGCCCAATTCCCACAAGTTAAGCTTAACAGGGAATGCTAAGAACAAAACCACATGACACAAGAAATTAAGGTGATTTATCAACAGTCAAGATTGCTTGGATAATGTGAGAACAAGGGTTTGGGGCGGGACGTCCAATCAGTTATTCAAGCATCGGCCACGATCATAGAGGACACACGCTAGAGTCACAGCAGGACCGCACAGCAAGGCCGGATGACCTGTAGGAAGAGCAATTCCAGCTCCTCCACCCCTCCTGGTGACTTTGGGCACCTCCCCTCCCCTCCCATGCCACCATCTTCCCAACTGGATTCTTCCAAAGACTGTTCTGAAGAACAAGCAAAATCTACATTTAAGGCATTCCTAAAGCTGTCCTCATTCAGTAGAAGAAGATCAGAGTTCATTCAGTTGACCTTCGGATCTGAGGATCCACAAGAAGAAACAGGAAGAAGGTGATAGCACAAACCCAACCAAATCAGTCAAAGGAACTGAAGTTTCCCTCATACCCAAAGGTTCTTGTGACAACATGACACAAGATGGCTTCTTTGAGTTTCCAACCAAATCAACTGCTTGTTTGGAGTCCACATCAAGCCAGCTCCAGACCTATAAATAATACCCAGAGCTCAATTATTGCCTTTTCCCTTCTTGATACGCATAGTTTGCCAAGTAGTCTGTCCTCTGCCAATGAGTCTTGTGACTGGGCCCCTAGTTGTCAATCCTCAGCTGTGATGTCCAGCATGTCCTTTGCCTAAGAGGAGGCAGGTGGAAGCCAGGTCCCCATTCTGGCCCCAAAGGCACTGGCCCCAAGGGCAAAGTGTCTGTATTGGTTAGAATCAATGCAAATTAAGAGTGTGTACCTCTGTGTGTGTGTGCTCATGCTCATGCCCGTGCATGCCCCTTTGGGTTAGAGTTTGTTTGTTTTTTAAAAAGAATCTGGGAAAGTGACCAAGAACTCTGTATTTTTTAAAAAAAAAAAAAAAAAAACCTTTTCCTAAAGGGGCACCTCCAACCTAGTTCTCACAGCACAGAGAAATGATGCTGATTTTATCCCCTGATGAGCAAGGCATAAAAAAATGCCACCTTCTCATCTATTTTCGTGGTTGTGGGATTTCCAGTGAAGGAATTTGCCCCCTTTCTCTGCCCGTCTTGGTGTACTGGAAACTGCCTTAACTTTTCTCTTATGCCCTTGAATCACCACCTTCCCTGATGCAGAGGTATTGGTTTTGCAAATAAAATGGGGGAGGGGAGCCGGAGAGGTTTCAGGTTAAGAAAACTTAACCTGAAATGCAGAGGCTGGCAGAGGAAGGAGGGGCCATCGGCTGAAACTCCTGCTGAGAGCTCTACGAGTCATAGGACACTTGACCCTGGGATTGACCAGGGTTAGGACACTGAGGCCAAATCTCAAGCCAAGAAAGGAGTGTGGGGACCAAGCAAATGCCCAGAGCAGGGTCAGGAGCACAAGTATCAGGCCTGAAGAGGGAAGGGATTGCAAGTACCAGGCAAGGTCAAGGTGGTTGGTTTTTTGGCTCCAGAAGCAGAGTGTGAAAATTAATAAAAGGAAACCTGACTAAAGTGGATTTGGGGGGGCTAGAAGAGGAGGTTGGTGGGAGAGCTCTCAATGCTCTCAATGTCAGTTACAGGAAGAACTGTGAATTACAGATCCCTGCAGAAGAATCTCAAGGGGAAGGAATCATCAATGACAGGCCCCAACAGGAAAAGATGTGCAGTGCAGCTCCTACAGGAAATCGACCATCCCTCCAACTCAGTCAATGAAAACTCTTGCTTTCTCTCCAATACACCATTGTTCAGAATAACTTCTCCCAACTTCATCCTTCCTCTCCATCAAATAATGTTCCTCTCTTTTGTTTGCTGGACTTACCTATGGTTTTGCTCTAGCTTGCTTGTCCTGGATTGTAATTCTCTGCTGTTCCCAAATAACTTCATTTTTGCTGGTAAAATAACGGGCCGTTTTATTCTCTTTTTTTTTTTTCTTTAAGATTTTATTTATTGAACAGAGGGAGATCACAAGTGGGCAGAGAGGCAGGCAGAGAGAGAGAGGGGGAAGCAGGATCCCTGCCGAGCAGAGAGCCCGATGCCGGACTCGATCCCAGGACCCTGAGATCATGACCTGAGCCGAAGGCAGAGGCTTTAACCCACTGAGCCCGGAGGCGGGCACTCTGAGCGGTGAGGCCCACAAGGGCTGGACCAGGGGAGAAGTCTGGAGTCTGAGCAGGACCAAAGCCATCTGGCCACACGTGACCTGCAGTGGGGGTTCAAAGGAAGCATTTATTCAATTTCAATCTGTAAGTCAAAGGGTTACTTTCAGGCAGGGCGGGGTGCCCCGCTGTGCCCCGGAGTGCGGAGGGAGCTGCTCCGAGCCTGGGGCTTCTGAGAAGACCCTGAGCCCCCCCCGAGAGTCAGTTTAGGTGGACTAGTCTGCTCACCTAACGCCTCGCACCCTCCCCAGCTCAGTGCTGTGGCCGCAGGGACACTGGGAGGAGAACAGCTTCCCAGAAGGCAGGCGGACACAGTCACTCCCACAACCCACTTCCCGCTCTCCTATTGGTCTCCACAGATTTTCAAATGAAAGAGGCTTATAGGTTTTAGTTAAATAAGGTAGATTAACTGGCTAGGTTGTTTTGTTTTGTTAGCTGTATAAATTCACCCTGCCAACGGTGAATATCATAGGAAGAATAATGGTGTTTTAGCACCGACCTAATAAAACAGCTTAAAAGTTTTTAAAAGATTAATATTAATTGTTTGTGTATACTTCTAGCCCTCAAACTAGAGAGGATCACCTGAACCATTTATCCTTTGGGTTTTAGGAGCACAGAGCACTGCATTCTCCAAGTCTGGCATTGAGAGGGTGTTTTATGTGATACCAGGTGATGGTGTGTGTGTGTGTGTGTGTGTGTGTGTGTAACATCAATATATGGTTCTCTCTGGGCTTTGAAGTGATTTTAATTTTTTACTCACATGTTTTTCTTCACTCTTAATTCCTTTGCATAAGTATTATTTTCATCATCAGGATAGAAAACCATAAAGCTATGTTCCTTTTTTTTTTTTTTTAAGATTTTATTTATTTGACAGAGAGAAACACAGCGATAGAGGGAACTCAAGCAGAGGGAGTGGGAGAGGGAGAAGCAGGCTTCCCAGTGAGCAGGGAGCCCGATGGGGGGCTTGATCCCAGGACCCTGGGATCACGACCTGAGCTGAAGGCAGACGCTTAAAGACTGAGCCACCCAGGCGCTCTGCAATGTTCCTTTTTGAAAAAAAATAAATGTCGGTTTCCTGACCAACAAAGTTATTCTTTATTTTCTGAGAGCTGTGCCTAGAGACAGCTAAAATCTCACGTCACCAGGCAGAAGTCTGAGATCCTCCCTCTTCTGAAGCCCCACCCCCATTCCAGGGTTTTCCCTGTTTCTCTGGCCTTGGTCAGGTGTCTCTCTCTGCTCTGGGCCCTTTCCCTCCCACTCTCCCACCCCCTCTGCAAGGCACCACGGGGCGTTTTATAATTTCTAACAACCTGCCTCTCTCCCAACCTGGGTTTGGGATGTCACCAAGGAAGAAGAAAACCCCGAAGCCACGGGGCCTAGCTCAAAAACAAAGGCATAGCAAGACTACATTATTCAGCTCATTCTGATTTTGTGCCCACCAGACGTGACAGCAGCTCTCCTGGGCCTCTAGTCCTTTTTATCCTGTTTTGCATGAACCGATCCTGCTTATCATTTTACCAGGAAAAAAAAATTACCTCCCTGAGTTAAATTTGAAATTGCCTTACTTTTTTTTTTTTCTGAGAAAATGATAACCACCACCACCTTCTTTTGCCATTTTTTTTTTTCTGAGTACAGCTAGCTGGTTCTTTTGATATTTTCCATCTTCTCTTTCCTTCTGGTTTGTACCCCATAGCTCAGTGCTTCTTGTAAGAAAGCAGACTCTGGGGGCACCTGGGTGGCTCAGTGGGTTAAAGCCTCTGCCTTCGGCTCAGGTCATGATCTCAGGGTCCTGGGATCGAGCCCCACATCGGGCTCTCCGCTGAGCGGGGAGCCTGCTTCCCCCTCTCTCTCTGCCTGCCTTTCTGCCTGCTTGTGATCTCTCTCTCTCTCTCTCTGTTAAATAAATAAATAAAATCTTCAAAAAGAAAAAAAAAAACAAAAAAACCAGATACTGATTCTGTAAGTGCTGGGTGGCCACTGAGACTCTCGGTGTCTAAGGAGGACCCGGGCGAGGCCAGCGGCCGGTCCCGAGGAGTCGTGAGGCTGGGGCCACACCCCGGCACGGGGCCGGTAACAAGAGGGACCACATTATCATCAGATCCTCTATTTCTTCTACACCCTGTTCGCTCTTGTAGCTTTAGAGCCAGCCAGCTCTCAATGAAGCAGTGAACTAAAGCATTCTGTTATTTTCACAATATTGGGTAGATTAAAAAGCGAAACTGAAACAGCACAGTGATCCAACATCTCACCCTGTGACCCAAAACTGGGTGGAGGTGGAACTAAAAGACAAAACAACGTAGCCAAAGAATAGGAAAAGGGAGGGCTTTACTGGCTGCAAGAAGAACACTGGGGAACTTTCCGGAAGCAGTGTTGGACCCGTTCTCAGCTAAGGATGCGCGAGTGAAGGGCGTGGGCAGTGGGGCAGGCGGCACGGAATTGGGGCGAAGGGGCCACTGCAGTCCTCCGGCCTCAGTCGGTCTGGTTTCAGTATTCAGGGGGTTTTAGAGCTTATAAAGATAACTCAATGGGCATCAGGTCAGTCTTCAATTTTGAATCAGCGCTGGGAGTTTTATGGTTCCTGATATGGCCTGATGGGGGCTGTTCGTTCCTAAGATGGCCGGGAACTTGGCTCCAATCAAGAAAACTATGTCTGTCTTTTTCTGGGGACCCCTCATTCTTTCTGCCAACAATTTCCCCCACCCCTCACCCCTTTTGCTCCCTGGGTGTAACTCTCCCAATGTCTGCTTTGGGGCTACACGCCCCACATCTGGAGAGCCTAGCGCAGTGCTCTACGGAGGTTTCTTTGGAGCCCCCGTCACTGGATCAAATTCAAGTGTGAAACTTACGGGTTGTGTGACCCTGAGCACATCGCTCAGCTTGTTCCTGAGTCAAAAGAAGAGAATAAAACTTACTCCACAAGATGGCTGTGTAAAAAAAGAGAGAAAGAGAGAAGCTTAAAATGGACTCATTTACCCCCCATAACCGCAAACCAAGTCTTAATTACAGTTTCAAAGTATTCCAGGAAAATGACCTTTTAAGTCCAAGGGAGATTTTTTGATCAGCCCTAGTGAGGTCATTTGTACGAACAGAAACCCTGCAGGTCCCTTTCCCCCAAAAGGAGATGTCCTGGCCCGAGACAATCCTTTCTTTTCTTTTGCTACTGATTTTCTTGCCCCACCCTTCTTCCTACAAAAGCCTTTCATTTGGTACAACTCCTTGGACTCTCTGCTTGCTAGATGGGATGCTGCCCTATTCATGAATTGCTTAATAAACCCAATTAGATCTTCAAATGTACTAAATCGAATTTTGTTTTATAATAGCTGTGACATTAGAGTGAGATTCTGGCCCACGCAGATCACTCCATAAATGACAGCTATTAACGCTAATAAGTCCTGTGGCCCTGCTTTCTTTCTGAAGTCTTAGGCAAGCACGTGGGCATCATTGATGACCCTGCAGCTTCCTCTAGGAAAACTCTGGGCCCTGAACCCCCTTCTATCTTCTATCTCTATCATGTCCTCACTGCATTATCTCCATCAACCCTGACCTTGATGTTCACCTGTATCTGTAGGACTGATTTTGAGCCGCTAGAAGAAAGTGGATAGAACACTCACATTCAGACTCTTGAGTCCGTTCATTTGTACCCAATTAGCAACCACAAGTCTTAACTATTTTAAACAGAAACAAAAACTGTAGCTATTCCTAATGATGGCGCATCAGTGTGGATATCCAGTAACTTGGGACATGTGCCAATTTTTTTTATTGGCACATGAAGATAATTATTATTCATTGACGATTCATTTACAATATCCATTTTACTTGGATGATCTGAATACCTTGAGGCAAGGGATTGCAAATACCTTTCACCAGGTATGCCAACTCTGCTCAACTAATTGGGAATGGATGTCCAGAGTACGGCGTTGAGAAAGATTGAAACTTTCCCTGGGCAGGAAGGAGGGTCATGATTAATTACTACGGGAAGGCTGTCTCTGCTTTAAACCATAGGGTTTTCTTTGTGGGGGAAGGGTTTGAGGGTGGTAGGGACAGGTATATCCTTCCTTTTTTATCTCCCCAATTTAATCTATATTACAAAATATTGGGGGAGATTTCTACCTCCTGGATCAGTTTTGTAAACATCGTGTCCCTGACCTGATGGGATTCTAAATTCAGCATAAATCGCAATAGAACGAGAACTAATTCTTACAGTCACATTCAGAATCGATTCCTATTATTTATTCACTGAGCCACACAGGCCCTGTGCTGGGTGCCCTCCTGAACCATCCCAAGAGTACGGACCTCACAGCTGTTCTTTTGAGTCTCAAGAGTATGTGTGAATGCAGACAGGGTTCTTCATCCTCCATTGTCAGATGTTTCTCCGATTTTAAATATCAGAACACATTACCTGTATCGTAAAAACGTTTAGTTAAAAAAGTAATTAAAAAAATAAAAAAAAAAAACATTTAGTAAACCCAATCTCCTTGAAACTACAATGAAAGCTCTGAAGCTTTTCAAGTTCTCTAAGTTTCCAGAATATTTTATGGGAGAGGGTGAAATGTGGCTACCTTATGACAATTATGATTGTCATAATTGCAGTGTGCACGTTTCCCAAGACTGGAGCGGTGGGTGGGAGGAGGGCAGGCTAATCCCGTGAAGGTAAACTCCCCACAAGGAAAGGCTCGTGGGTAACTGCTGGCAGACATTGTCCCAGGGGCAAGCCTTGGCCTTGAGAACAGTTGCGCATGCTCATTGCATTCATTGTCTTGTTTTGTTCAACATACACACTCTGAGGATAAATTTCCAACCCCCAATGGTGGCCTTGGCTGTCTTTAACTCTGAGGGTTTATTCCTTTTCATCAGCACCGTCATCTTTGGGATCCCTAGAGGTCAGCTGTCCCCTTCCCATCCCCCCATAGTCTCCTGAGTACATCCCAGGTCTGTGAGACTCCTCTATCTCTTTGAGTAGCTGGTCCAATGGTGGATGGTCTACAACCCTTTCCCTCACCACTGCCTCCTTTGTTTTCTTAATTCCTTAAGCTAGCCCGAAACTGCTCCTTCCAGCACGTGAAGTCATCCTAAGTAGGACAGCCACCGTCTACCGGCCTCCCAGCCAGGCAGCTGTAAGCTTTCTTCGCCCTGCTCCTGCACACCCAGCTCTGGCCCCCGCATGGGCGGCACTCTTGACCTGGAGTGCTTCCTCCCTTCCACACACTCCTCTCCCCATAGTTAATTCTTTCTCTTTCTTCAGAGGTCAGTTTGTTATCTTGCTCAAGAAAGCCTTCCCTCACCTGTCTAAATCAAATCTCCCTCTCGCACGATCTCCTAACACCTGCACATCCCCGTTGTACCATTTTACACCACGGGTGATTATTTGCTCGACCTCTCTCCACTTACCACTGGACGTCACTCCCCACGGGCAGAGGTGGAAATTGTTTCCAGTTTTGTTCCTAATGGAATTCCCAGCATCTACCACCTTTCCTGGCACGTAGGGTGCAATGATTATCCGTTGAATGTAACCGTGAAAAAACAGGGTCACTTGGGGCATTCATGGAGAGGTTGAGTTGGGAGGACATTGGAGATAATATTAAAATGCAGAAAGAGGGATGCACTTCTGTAAGTTCGTAAGAAAGTTTGTGTCTTAGGGCGCCAGGGTGGCTCAGTTGGTTAAGCAACTGCCTTTGGCTCAGGTCATGGTCCCGGAGTCCTGGGATCAAGTCCCACATCGGGCTCCCAGCTCCATGGGGAGTCTGCTTCTCCCTCTGACCTTCTCCCCTCTCATGCTCTCTCTCTCACTGTCTCTGTCTCAAATAAATAAATAAAATCTTTGAAAAAAAGAAAGAAAGAAAGTTTGTATTTTAGAAGTAGGGTCACATTTACCATCAACGGGAGCTTGCCTTTTTTTTTTTTTTTTAAGATTTGGAATCTATGATAAGGAAACACTCAGAATTGTATACAGAGATTTATCAGCAAGGGTGTTCATCACAGGGTTATTTATTATACGAAAAAAAATAAAAAAATTAAAGTCCAGCAATAGGAGATAGAGTTAATAAATTAGAGCATATTCACACAATGAAATAATATGCATCTACTAAAAGTATTGTCACAGAATGATTATCTGCAGAAGAAAATGTTTCAGCACTCTATGGAGTGAAAAGGACAAGATTTAACAATCTATACACACTATGAGAGATAAACCTGTGGGGGACTACTCTTAATATTTTCCTGTGACTTCTACAACGATTTCATTATTTTTATAATCAGAAAAATGCCATTGGAAACTCTCTGTAAACCACTCAGGACCTAATCGAATACACCACACACATCATAATCACAAGTCAGTCTTTTTCATTCATTAAAGTACATCTGGCAAGACCTTTACTTGGCACCGGCAACTTGGACGTTTTAATTTAAGAGTGCAGTTTATGGCTGAGAACAATAAGGCTTCCAGTCTTTCCAAATTTCGCATAAGTTTTCACAAGCTGTCTTTCTCCATAATTCATTCGGATTAAAGAATTGCTGCCTGCTGGGATCTCTGGCAGGCTCCGAGGAACGTGTGCCAGCCGATGGATGGATGGCAAAACATGCCTTCCACACCCCGCTCCCGTCCATCCCTCTCCACTCTGGCAGGCTGCTACGGGTGAGCCCCATCATTCATCGCCTGCCTCTGGCCCTCGGGGAGCCCTAGCACGCGTGCATCTAGGAATCCATGTCGGCGTGCTACTGTTTACCTGCTTTAAAAGGCAAGTTCCTGGGGTGCCTGGGTGGCTCTGTCGGTTAAGCCTCCCACTCTTGATTTCAGCTCAGGTCATGATCCCAGGATCATGGAATCCAGCCTCCCCACTGGCTCCACAAGCCGCTGGGAGTCCACTTGTCCTTCTCCCTCTCTGCTCCTCCCCGACTTCAGCGAACTCTCTCCCTCTAAAACAAATAAAACCTTTAAAAAATTAAAAAATTAAAGGCAAGCTCCTGTTGATGGTAAACTTGAGCCTCATTCTAAGACATAAACTTCCTCCCAAAATACAAAGGCAGAGCCCTCTGTCTGCATTTTCATATTGTCTTAGTGTCCTTCCACACCAACCTCGCCACGGCTATGACAAATGATGTGCCCTAGTTACCAGAGGCATTTCCTTGCTGGCAGCCATACTTGTTTAATGGCCACATTTCTGAACACGAGCTCTTCCAAACCACTCAGACTCGCGTAGGTAGGTACTCAAGGACACAACCCTGTTCTCCCAACTTCAGCCCTCTCTAAACACGTGAGCCCCCTCTCCCCTCTATGATTGAGACTTCCCCAGAAGAGTCGTTTTTTTCTACTGAAGTGGGAACTTCCTAAAGCTTCCCAACAGTGTAGACATTCCCTATGGGAAGCACATCCCCCTGAACCAGATTGGGGTCCCCCAAAGCAGCAAGATACCAACGGTGGGTGGTGGGAGTGCTCTTCTCATGTATAGGCAGTGAAGGGCAGCATGGTCTATTGGGAATTCCAAATGAGTATTAAAAACGAGTAAAAGTTGGTCTGCTTTTTATTATCATGTGAGCTAGCCATTCTAAACCAGGGGATAAAATTCTTCTTTTCCCAAAAATCTTTTGTTAGACTGCATTCTAAACAATTAGGATGAGTACTATAGGGTTTTGACAATGTATATGGAACTTCATATTAATACATGCTCATTATGTATCCTTCCTAAACACTATATTCTACATAGAATGTAATTTGAAGCTCTCCCGGGTGCAGTGAGCCCTGAGAGACGGCATCCTACATTCATTCTGAAAGTCAGTTTATAACCTTCCAGTGCTGTGTGTCTCCATCACCCGGCTTCTCCAGTATTCCTGCCCTTAACCAGTAGATTGAAGATAACAGCGGTCACACGGGGAATACAAAACAAACTAGAGTTAGTTCAATTCTGTCATTTCACGTGACCGAGAGGAGTCATATTTGCATTGAAATTACAAAATAGTATGCCAACTAGAAGTATTTTTGGTAAGTGCCAATTTCAGTTCAGACATGAAATATTTTACCAAAATTCAATAATGTCTTTAAAATTGAAATGTAGTCTTTTTTTTAAATGAATTGTTTTTTAAAACTAAATAACAGATCAAGAAAATAACGGTCATCACTGATCAGTACATAATTATTACTGAAAATAATTTTGCTTCACAGAGGAGAGAGTTTGAAAAATAATCTGGTGAGGGTGTCAAGTATTCTCTGTATATAACTCCCCCCAAGTCAGGGACTCCCCTTTTTTTTTTTTTCTGTTTAGACTGAAAGCCACTAGCATTCCTTGGTGCAAAGAATCAAAGAGAAAACAGACTCTGATTTTTTTATGCTTAGAAAATTTGGAATTGCTGACCAAATATTCTGTGCCAGATCATCCTAGGCAGGTTAGCTTAACCGGTAAGTTGAAGAGGTTAATAATGGCACAGATTTTGGAGGATAGACCTGGTGTTAAACATATTGACTAGTCTTCTGATCTTAGACAAATCTCTAAACCTCAGCTTTCTCATCTGTAAAATGAAGACTTCATTAGTGATGGTATCACAACAATAACACTCAGCACAGTGCCTGGCTCTATGTTCATTAACATTAGCAAACAATACTACCACTACTACTATTAATAATAATAATAATAATAATAATAATAATAGGGGCACCTGGGTGGCTCAGTGGGTTAAAGCTTCTGCCTTCAGCTCAGGTCATGATCTCAGGGACCTGGGATTGAGCCCCGCATTGGGCTTTCTGCTCGGCGGGGAGCCTGCTTCCCCTTCTCTCTGCCTACTTGTGTTCTCTCTCTCTCTCTCTCTCTGTTAAATAAATAAGTAAAATCTTAAAAAAATAATAATAATAATAGAGAAGAAGGGGAAGAGGAGGAAAAGGAGAAGTGCACACACAAAATTTTTTTAAAAAAATAACTGATGACAATGAAATTAGTCTTAAGTTTCTCCCACTTAGAGAATTTTCTGCTTTCTAATTCTGGACATAAGCTACACCTATAATTAATAACTATAGTGGTTTATTTAAATTGCCATTATATGATTGTGCTTTGTGGATAATAATAATTGTATGAAATATAATTTACAAATCCTAATACCTCTTGGTTTCTAATATCCCATAGTAGTAACTCAGCATGTATTTTAATGGTGTTAAAGAGCCATAGAATTACAAAGTCTTCTCCCTGGGCATCCCCTAGTCCCTTGTGGCAAAGATCCATCAGCATACTGAACTAATGCAGGGACGCCAGAGTTCCCCGACATACAGAAATTGGGAGACTTACCAGCCTCAGAACAAGATATGTAACAATTTGAGCTTAATTCAAAGACATAACATTTCTCCAAACCTTGCAGAAGCAGTGCTTTTCCTCTGCATTTTAATATTATCTCCAATGTCCTTCAAAGTCAACGTGCCCACGACTGTAATAACCTACACGTTGCCATAATAACCAGAGTCATTTCCTTTCTCTGGATTCCTGGCACTAGCCATTCCCATAGTCCCTCTGGGCCTCTAATCCATCTTTTCTATCTGGCCCGTCATCTCTCAACTTCATCAATATCTGACATCTGTTACCAAAATTCCATGTGCACAGATGTTTATACTCCTATGAGTGGGGCAAACACACTGCATTTTGCCTGGGACAGTTCCTTTCAAGATAGTTATAAACAGTTGCCCCCCCCCCTTTTTGTCTCAAAAGCAAATTCGTTTGAATAGGAAATTACATGTTGACCTATCTCTAGAGGAAAGGAAATCTATGTCCTTAATTTTCATAAAGGATGGTGAATATCCCTATGTAAATATCCTCCAGGATGTTAAAAAAAAAAAAGAATTAAGATACCAGAGAATTGCCCATCATAAAAATTTCTAAGTTGAGAAAATAAAAAGATCCAAGCAAGAGTGATAAGACCTGGTGGACCATACAATTCCAAAGTACTAATTAGGAAACAGACTTCAGATCCGGGCTTTTAGCAGTTGTTGGAAACTGACTGGATTTTTGAGTCAGCTTCCTGGTGGTGGTAGGAGGGATCAGAGTCCCAGCCTCTTCCCTCCTGGGGAGGGTTCCTGACAGACGCTCCAGCTTTTGGTTTGAGAGGGATCCAAGTTGTATCTACTCCTCAGCAAGCAAAAGCCTCAGCCTTTCTAGAACCATCTTCCCGTTTTGACTACATCCTTAAAGCACAAAGACGCTGCCAGTTCTGGCTGTAGGGAGGTGTCCCGATTCTCCCAAGTGTCTCCAGACTGAGTTGTGTGTCATCTCTGCCTCTGCCTCTTCCCCGGCACCTCCAGGGCCTGAGTTCTCTCTCGGGTGCGGACTGCTCTGCATAGACCATCACGTGGGCCCTCTTTGCCCCTGCTGGAATGTAGGGTGTCACACTTCTTCCCTATATCCATGTCCCACAATGTCCCTGGAGAGACTCTGGGATAAAGAACCCTGAGGTAAATGCATTTTAAAAACTTCCCTTTTAGAACGCAAGCTGGTGCAGCCACTCTGGAAAAGAGTGCAGAGGTTCCTCAGAAAGTTGAAAATAGAGCTACCCTACGACCTAGCAATCACACTACTGGGTATTTACCCTAAAGATACAAATGTAATGATCCGAAGGGGCAGGTGCACCCGAATGTTTATAGCAGCAATGTCCACAATAGCCAAACTATGGAAAGAACCTAGATGTCCATCAACAGATGAATGGGTAAAGAAGATGTGGTGTATATATATACAGTGGAATACTAGGCAGCCATTAAAAAACCCAAAGTCTTGCCATTTGCAATGACATGGATAGAACTAAAGGGTATTATGCTAAACGAAATAAGTCAATCAGAGTAAGACAATTATCATATGATCTCTCTGATATGAGGAATTTGAGAGGGGGCAGTGGGGAGAAGGGAAGGAAAAAAATGAAACAAGATGGGATTGAGAGAGAGACAAACCATAAGAGGCTCTTAATCTCAGGAAACAAACTGACGGTTGCTGGGGTGTAGGGGGGAGGGATGGGGTGGCTGGATTATGAACTTTGGGGAGGGGATGTGCTATGGTGAGTGCTATGAAATGTGTAAGCCTGATGATTCACAGACCTGTACCCTGGGGCAAATAATACATTATTTGTTAATAAAAAAATTTAAAAAAAAAGTAAAAAAAAAAACCTTCTCTTTTAGAGACTGACAATAAATAATCACTTGTAAAAATTTCTGAGAACTACAACCAAGAAGTATGTTTAAAGGCTTAGCCAGTGTTCCTCATATTTTATGACAATGGACTCCCCCTTTTTTTTCTGTAATACCTACTGTCCCCAATATTATTACACTTGAGGGAAATTCTGCCCTAATTTCTCTCTTTTTAATTAGATTTGGTTAAAATTGAATCACTATCCAGCTGCTAAGGCGGCTTCTAGCTGCTAATGAAACCAGAGGTCTCTTAAATTTTCATTCTAAGCTCATATTAATCGGGAGAGCCGTGTGGCCTGGCGTTGGACACCATCTTTCCCTAGAATCCATCTACTACTGTCCCACTCGCTGTCTCCCATGGCCAGACTCCCCATATGTTCATTCTCTGTCCTGAAAAGGTTTGGGTTGGTGGTAGGATAAGACCCAAGCCCGAAAAAGCACTCCTGCAGGGTGGAGTAGGCCTTCGGGGCCTGGAGGAGACAGAATCCAGGTGTGAAAGTAGAGAATAACTTATAGGGGAGAGGCGGTTAATTGCCGTTGTTGATTACTTACACCCTAGACCTGAAACTATGGCACAAGGCAGTATGTGGCCCTCCCAATTCGGAAAACATACATCAGCGGTAGGGCTCCAGGAATTCAAAGGAGTGGAGAACGTGTGGACCCTGAGAACCCAGAAGGTCACAGATGTGTGAATCTGAGAAAAGGCCAAGACCTAGTCACTGGAAGAAGATGAGAACAGAACAGACCCTGTAGCGAAATTGCTTGAGGTTGAACCTCTGAATCACGGAGCTGGTGCTATAGGGCTCCCTAAGTCCTTCCAGAACGGGAAAAAGGACTGGCCCTGGGGTGGTGGGGTCTGAGCAAGGCTGGGCTTAAGGTGGAGTTAATGGGCTCACCTATGCGGTTTAAAAACAAAGATATGTCTTTCTAGAAAAACTACCCAAATCCCATTTCCCTCTGATTGCCTTTATCCCCGATATTAAGAAGAGGTCATCCTTCACTTTATGTGCGTCAGTTACCTATTGCCATATAATAGTGCATTAAAAAAAAAAAATTAAAAGCAGCCCGATAGCGTCAGTGGGCTTCCACAGTAAACTTTTATCACCTCTGTGTTTGGGGCCAGCTCGCAAGGCTCCCTCGTGGTCCGGGATTGGCTGACCGCCAGCTGGTAAAGGCGGGCCTTGGCTAGAGGACTGGGCCCAGTATCTCTGCCCTGTGCAGGCCTTCTGGAGGTCTAGGCTCAAAATCATCACACGGTCACTTGGGCAACCCCCGGGTGCCCCAGGCCAGCCACCTGTTGAGTCCATAGCTAAGTGGTGAGGAAATAGACTCCACCTGTTTAGTGAGAGAAAGTTATTGGCAAAAAGAGTAGCCATGGGAGAGAGGTGAAGAATTGGGGCCCCGGATGAGTTACATTATCAGGGGCAATCTGCCCACTCCCCTTGCCGAATCTTATCCCGGCGCCCCCCCCCCCCCGCCCCCTAACATTTGTTAAAGATCACCGGAGCCTTCAGGCTACGACTAGAGATAATGGTTAATGCGTAAATACTGTGTGGGTATCGAGAGTGCAGAGCTGGGTTTAACTGGGGTAAGTGTGAAATCGACACTGTAGGAGGAACAATTGTGTTAGGCATGGGGTTCTCACGTGTCCCGCAGACCCATCCCGGGAACGGGAGGGGAAGGAGCAGTGCTTCTCCACAGCACATTCCCAATAAAAGACATGTGCCATCCGAGAAGTGAGAAGTGGGACTCTGTGCGCCTCGTTTTGGCATGGCGATTCCCGGGGCGGGGGCGGAGTCCTGAGAGCGGTCTGCGTTTCCTCCCGAGGCTGGGAGCTGGGAGTAAGGCACTATGCCCGGACTGTCCAGAAATGGCCCCTGTTTCTCCCAGCAACTCGCCCTGGGTTCCTCCTGCCCTCCGAGCTGCCTCCCCAGGGTGCACCTGCCGAGCCGGAAGCGTCGCGGGCCACCCTATGCCAAGGGCAGACTGCAGATGGTCACGGCCTCCAGCCCAGCCGTTCCCAGGAGGCGACGGCTTCCTTTCCTCCGCGGGTTTGGACAGAGGATCCTCACACAGCAAGGCCATGGCTAGAGGGCCACCGGCTGAGATAGAAGTTCAGCGAACATATGGCCAAAGACCTTCCTGGTCTTCGAGAGACACTTCTTTTGTTTCTACCTGTTCTTCTGCCAGCTCCTCGGGCAATGGTTATGATCGCTCTGGGGCATTTTTAAGAGATGCTAGTAAGACTCCAAAGGGGTGAAAAGCAGGAGCGTGCCTGGCGCCAGTGACCAAAGGATGCGGGGGAACGCTGTGCTCTGAGCTGGGGGAGGCAACCGCTGTGAAACCACTCCCGCCCCAAGGGAGGAGACCCGAGAAGGAGAACATCCGGGCATCAGAACATCGGGAACCAATAAAACTGCTAATATTTTATTTTAGCAAAATATAAGTGTCGTCACACTGTCTGGATGGCCTACCGAACGGGGCAGGGTGAGGGAGTGCGGGTGAGGGACACGCTAGGGAAGGCTCGCGACAGGGACAGCCTGCTGTCGCCACTCACAGACATTTCTCCAGGCAACGGCGGCAAGTGTAAAGACGTGGACCACAGCTCCTGCTAATAAACACATTTAGCGCTAGAACATTTACCTTCTAAGCCTCCTCTCTGTTCATATGGGAATTACCAAATAGGAAAATAAATATGTTCCTTGGAGGAGACGAGCTCCACTCTTCCATCACACGCTCCTATGTATTTTCATTTAAACCCACTGAATTTTCAATGCTTGCCTCTGATGCTTCTCGTTCCCATTTTAGCAGATCTAGGGAGAATGGAAATGTAAATTCCGGCTGGGAATCGTGAATAACGTTTTCTGTCAAAATATGTGACTTGGGCCACATCTGTTCACAGCACGGATAGCCATAGAAAGGACAAAACCCTGGGGACACGGGGACAGTGGTGGTTATAAAAAGGAGCCAGTGTTTCCTCAAGATGACCCTGTGGAGGTGACGGACAGGTCTCCAGGCCAACCAAGAAGGGCCGATTGGAGAGCAGTACTGTTCCATAGAACTTTCTGCAGTGACTGGAAATGTTCTCGGCCCGCATTGCTCGAGAGGGCAGCTATTAGCCACATGTGGCCAACGAGTACTTTAAATGTGGCTCGTGCCACTGAGAAACGAAATGATGAACCTTCTTAAAGTTTCAATTAACTTAAAT
Source organism: Nasua narica (assembly GCA_028533885.1). NCBI lineage: Eukaryota > Metazoa > Chordata > Mammalia > Carnivora > Procyonidae > Nasua > Nasua narica. The sequence goes on along the minus strand of CM052811.1, from coordinate 94,603,355 downwards.
CTAAATACCCATGTGTGGCTAGTGGCTACCACATCGGACCACGTAGTTCCAGAGTCTTGCTTTCTCTATGAAATTGTATTTTGTTCTGTTCCCTTCATCAGGGTTTCCCATGTCCACTTAAGCTGCTTGGCGGGTTTGGCTGTGTTCCTCTCCCCCTGTGGTCGGGGTTCAAGAATGCAGGGCGTATGGGACAGTCCCTTGGGGGGCAGCCCGCCTGAGGGGCTAAACCTCAGCGCGGGAAAAGCTGGGACCAAGCGTGAGGGTGTCTGTAGACCAAGGTAGTTGCACTCCTGGTGCAGAGGGAAGAGAGAAGCGGAAGGAAATATTTCTAGATTTTTGGAGTGTGTCCTCATTGGCATGTGCCCCTTACAGGAAGAAAAAAGTGTTGGCCTTTTGAATAAGGAGTTAGGAGGCGTTCTGAAGTGTGTTGTCCCTGCAGCCAGAGGAAAGAAGAGGGACAGATGAAGAGCAAAGCCAATCAGAGGAGCTAGACAGAGCCCTTCAAAACAGGATGGGTCGGAAACGCTGTTCTCTCCCATGACTTTCTACTCGAAAAGAAGTGACCCCCTTAGCTTCAGAATGATTCTTGTGCAATTAGGCATAATGTGCTTTTGATTAAGTATCAAAACAAAACAATGGAATTGTAGAAAAATTTGGCCACTGCCTGAGGTGAATTCTAGGGTCCCTGGACCTGTGTCTCCAATGAAGACATGGCCGGAAGTCCCATGCGAAGACGCTGTTGGATGGGGGGCGCGGGACCTGTGGGAACCATTTCTGTCACTCCGTGAATACCCCGGGAAGGGACATACGTAAGAGTGGGAGATGAGGAAAGGAAACTGACGCGTGGAATGAAATAATGACTCTCAGGTGGGCCCCCATGTGGTGACGGTTCCGAGGTGTTATCCAGCGGAGTCTAATTAGTACCTGCTGGGGATGCATTTGTGTGACAGCTGGTGACGGCGGTGGGAATTGTGGATGAGACCTATGGCTACGGCCATGGGCAACAGGGCTTGAGAGAGACACGGGTATGGAGACACTGTCGCTCCTTCAGAACCACGCTGATTTCAGCATGGTCCCACGACGTACCCCAAATCCATCTCTGACCAATCTCAACCCCGTCACAAACTTCCCTAAACGGTTCAGTCTCGTGTTTAAATAGATCGATATTTTATGACTAAACAACATCCTGAGTTTAGTATAGGATAGCGCTCTTCTTCTAAGTTTGAGATAGGCAAGAGGAGTTGCTGACCTTGGTGGTCCATTTAGAAGAGAGAGAAGTTTTAGATTCCTACCTTATCTGACCGCCAGAGTTTAGCCAACTGTAGAGTTAGGGGAACTGTCTGCACAAGATCGCCCTCACTTCTGACAGCAGTTGTGGGGGTGGGTGGTTCCCCCAACCGTCCTCACTTTATCATTTGCCAAGAACTCATTGAAAGATATTATACCTATGGTTATAGTTTACTCCAAGGAAAGGAAACAGATTAAAATGAGCCAAGGAAAGAAGCCCATAGGTGGGATTTGGGGGTGTAACAAATGCAGAGTATATATTACTCTCACCCCCAGGAGTCAGGATGCATCACTTTGCTGGTATCAATATGGAATGATATGCACAGACTATGGCCAACCAGGGAAGCTCCCCCAAGCCTTGATGCTAGAGTTTTTATTGGGGTGTCCTAACATAGGCATGATGAGTCGTTTGATGGATACCGCATGACCCAGAGCCCTTACCCTAAATCATATTGTTTGTTTTTTCTGGCACGGCCAGCCCTGGCTCTAAGATTGCTCAGCCCTACCATAAATCATGCAGTCCGACGATCCGGTGTGACCTCGGACATTCTTCTTAGGCTTGACATTTCAAGAACTTAGGGATTACTTCCCAGAATCTGAGGTTAAAGTCCAGACCCCTTGGGAGGCAAGGTTAAATTCTTTACTGCACTCATACACATAACAACAAATTGCAGGTGGCTTGAAGACCTAAATACGAAACACATCAAAGAACCAGAATAAAATAGAAGTGAAAGTTTTACCATCCTGGAGTGGAGCGGTTCCGCTCGCACAGAAAACCTCTGAACTAAAGACCCCACAGACACATGAAAAGATAATCAAATGAATTAGAGAATACATTCACACTACATGTAACGGTCAACAAATTAACATAAAGGGGCACCTGGGTGGTTCAGTGGGTTAAAGCCTCTGCCTTCGGTTCAGGTCATGATCTCAGGGTCCTGGGATGGAGCCCCTCGTCGGGCTCTCTGCTCAGTGGGGAGCCTGCTTCCCCCTCTCTCTCTGCCTGCCTCTCTGCTTACTTGTGATCTCTCTCTGTGTCAAATAAATAAATAAATAATCTTTTAAAAAAACAAAAAACAAATCAACATAAACAGACGAATAGTACATTAGAGAAATGGACATAACCTACCAAGAGCAGAAGATAAACAGAAGTAAGTGTATCCTAAAGGTGAACATGGAGATTAGCATAAGCTTTTGGGGTGACAGTTTATTTAGAGCCATTACAGTGTAAAATTTTAAATGAAATTTTACCTCTAGAAATATGGTTTGTATCATGGAACACTACATAAAAGCTAATGATGTACTGTATGGTGACCAACATAACATTAAAAAAAAAGAAATATGGTTTAGAGAAATTGTACACAAGCTAAATTTAATATGTAAAAAATGTAAATGTATAATATATTTAAAATGTGTATATGCGTTTTATGTAATATATATGAAATTTTAATATGTAAAATGTAAATTTGTATAATTTGTACATGTATAACGATGAATGCCCACATATATATTGTATGCATGCACAGGAAAAATGAAGACTTAGAAGGAATCATCCCAAAATGGAAATGGAAGGATAACTTTTTTCTTTTCTTTTATATCCTAGAATTTTACTTGAATTTGTTTCTGTAAGCACAAGTACGCATGTGAGTTTTGTAATTAAACACACGAGTACAGCCGTTTTGTGCTTATGTGGACCTGTCTACACTGGATCTTCTTCCCAGATTCTCTGTGTGGTTCTGGGTGATTCTGGGTTGGAGCTGATCGAAAGAGATGTTTGTAGGAAATACGGAAAGAAGAAATACATGGGCAACCTTTATTCTTGAAATCGGCTAGAAAGGCAAAGGCAAAAAGGAAGGGGCAGGTTCTACATCGTCTCCCTACCCAGCATCCCACAGTCCTTCTCCTCTGGTCCTCCTTTGGTTACCCACAGCAGTCCAGGTCTTCCTCTGAGAGCCATCTCTGGATTCTCCCTCTGATTCCCCCTCTTGGCTACAGTCTCAGAGGTGGTAGCTGTGAGAGGCGGTAGCCTCGCATAGACTCCCCACCTCCCCTTGGCAACCCCACTCTGGCAGGTGGGCTGCCCCCCTGGCTTCCCCATGTCCCCTGCAAACTCCAACCTGTCCTCTCACTCCAGGGCTCCAGGGCTCCAGGGGGGCTGGTGAAAGACTTTTTTCTCATTTTTCAGGTCCCCTTCCTGGACCTTTACCTCCCAAGTTCTTCCCACCTTTGTGTAGGTTTGATTCCTGTATAAATCCCTTATTTCTTAACACTCAGTGATTCTGCTTCCCGACAGGATTCTAACTGATGACATATATCCATGTATTATATGTACGTGTAAGTGGGTGCGTACATGTATGTGTGTATATGTGTGTATATGCATGTGTATATGTGTTTGCATATGTATGTGTATGTGCATATGTATATTTGTCATATAGAACATGAGGAGGGTTTTCTGATGGGAAAGTTGAGTTTCAGATTTCCCCTTGGAGTCTCTCATGCTGTCAGCCCACTACCCCCAGCACCGGGATGTTCCCCTGTCACAGCCTGTCCCACTTGGGAACAAAACTCCCCTCCTCCTAGTCCTCACTTCATAGCTAAGAGAGCCAGAAGCATGAAAAAAATGCTAAATCCTAAGGGAGATTAGCAGAATACTCACAGAATCAAAACAAGAAAATTTCCAGAAACAGCTGGGATTCCACCAGAGCTCACTTGATTTTAGGGAATCTTGGGTTCTGTCACACATCCTGGATTTGGTGGATGTCATTTTTTAATCCCTTTCCTAGAAATTGTTCCTTTGACTTTTAGACCCGTTGGAATCCCAATGGGAAAAAAAGTGAAGAAGAGGGAATAAATCTTTCAGCTTTGCCTGCCATGTGTTGGGTATTTAGCTTGTAGACGTCATCTCACTTAATCCTCACGCGTCTTGCTAGGAAAGGCAGTGAATATTTGCTGAACACGCCCCCCTAAAGTTCTGACTCCAGATTTCAAGTCTTCCTCTGAGACACATACTTGCATTTAAGGTAGAGAGCTTCCCTTCAAGCAGAACCTCATTCAATCGGCATCAGTGTGGCTCAGTCCTTAGATAACCAAATACTGGCATAACAAAATGACCATTGCATCCATTATCTGCTGTTGGGTAATAATTCCCTGCAAAATTTAGTGCCTTAAAGTAACAACAATCCTTTATTTTGCTCGTGGATCTGTAATTTGGAAGGGGCTCGTCTCTGCTCCACGCAGCAGATTGGGATGACTCTGCAGCTGGGGGCTTATAATCATCTGAAGACTCATTTCGCTCACACACCTGACAGATGACATTGGCAGTTGGCTTCACCTGGCGATCAGAATGCCTACGTGTGTCCTCTCCACAGGGATTCTTGGGCCGGACCTAAATTATGAGTGTCCCAAGAGAACAGGCAGTACTGCACAGAGTTTCTGTGATCTACCCTCGGAGGTCACATAGCTTCACTTCTGCTGTCCGGGTTGGGTAGTTGCTGAAGACCACTCAGGTTCAAGGGAAGAGATTGTGGACCCTTATCGCTTAATATCACATCATAGATGTATGGGATAAGATATATTATGGAGACCATCTTTGGAAAAGGTAATCTGCTACAACCATGTAGCAGTCATTGAAGCCATCAAATTGGGAGGAGAACATTATTCTTCCTCCAGGTTATTAAGGAAGGCCATCATAATTATAATAAGTCTTTCAACTCCCTTTATGGAAACTGAAAACCCTTCCTTCACCCTAACCATAGGAGCAGCCATGCTCACACCATGTGGCCCTAATTGTTACAATTGATTGGACCAGAGCTATACACTCGACTCAAATAAGGCCTATCAAAAGTCATTCCCAAATAGACTCCACTCTGGTATAGCTGCACTCTTAAACCAAGAGGTAAACTTGGGAGCTATTGGCGTCCGCCATTTTCTCCCCTGTATCCCTATATCCTGGCAGAGAAAAACAGTCTATCATGGGCGACAACAGCCAGAGGCCACGATGTGAGGCTGGCGAAAAGACTTTCTAGCTCCCTACAGGATTCCAGCTCCTGGTCATGGCCTTGCCTGTAGCCCAACTGTCTCCCCACCCTTCGGTTCTCTACACACCTGCCTGGTCCAGAGGTTGAAACCCTGTTTCTGCTATATCTGGATGCAGAGGGTTTCTGTTACTTGCAACCCCAGGAGCCCTAAATACTACAAAAATAAAACTATATTAAGGTCTGATATAATTATAGGATCAAAAATCTATGACGTTTGAGATGAAATCTTGCCTACAAATTGGGGACTTCGCTTATTTTTTTTTTCTCAAAGCAGCCTAGGGAAGGGTGGCTGTGTGAGTATACATATGCCAAACTGCACTTCCTGAAACCTATCAAAATGAACAAAAACAACCAAAATCAGAAAAGGAAATTCCACATACAAGGAGACCACAGAATAGCCATAGTCCCATTCTACAGATTCTGGGCAACTGATGGATGTAGGGATATCAGGACTCCATCAAAGAGAGATGCCACAGTTGAAAGCAGCTCTCCCAGAGTCTTGAGAAGGGTGACACATTCACAGGGAAAGGAGAGGTTTCTACAGGGTCCTGCGTGCGGTACTCCACTCGCACAAGTGGGCACTGAGGTAATGACTTGGCTTTGGGGACCCATGGTCTTTGCTACATGGACTTGGGGATGATTTACATAAACAAAAGAGCAAGGATGTGGAGGGGATGCTGAAGGATGAACTAGATATTTATCTCCTTTAAAAAAAATCCTACCCCCACCCCCCCCACTTTCCATCATGTAGAAGAGTCTGTTAGAGAGAAGATAGGAAGGCAGAAGCTTGAGATTCAGCTTTGGATCTCTGACCAGAGTCCAGACGCATGGCCCATGACAAAGACCTGTTAACACAAACTTTGTGCCACTTTGACTTCTTGCTAGAGCCACCAACTCATCAAAGTCGGGGGATGGTGGCTGAAATCTCGAAGGAGCGAACCCCCTCACACCCATACCCCAACACAGACACAAGACATAACTTGCTCTGGGACGGAGGAGTGAACAGATTCCGTGGATGAAGGCTTAGATTCGGTGTATTCCCCTCGCTGCCCACTGGCCTGTAACAGCACCTCCCACCGCCTTCAAATCATCTGCACCAAGATGAGCAATAACTACCCTGCTAGCTCCTGCTCTAAGGGGCCTGTACAAACCAGCCCTGGATAAACTTGGAGGGAAATCGGAGTAGAAAACAGGGCCTTGGACTGAGGATTTGGGAGGGGATTGAACTGCAGCGACAAAAGTCACAGTCCTTCCTCGTTGGGAATATTTAGAGAGTTCTATGCACAACTCCTAAAAGTTGTTTTAGAGGTACTGTGTAAAAAGAGGACCAGTGTTTGTGAAGCTTATATTCTAGGCACTCTGCTACATGCTTTACTTTTAATCTTTTGTTTAACTCTTCCTGTGGGTATGATTCCAGGTAGACATTATTATTCCCATTTTATGGATGACAGAGTAAAGGACAGAGGGGTTCCATAACTTTCTCAAGGCTGTACATCCAGTAAGTGGCAGAGCTAGGACCTGATTTCAAAAAAGGGATGACTGCAACCAACTCTTTAATATTTTCTGATTTGGAAAAAGCCATTGTCACATCACAGAAGAGAAAAACAAATCAATCTTATATGTAAGCAGATGGTGGGGATGCTTAGTTAGACAGGGAGAGGAGATGCTGCCACCTGCACCCAGAGCTTCTGGAGGATTCTGTCCCAATAGCAGCTTGTCAAGTGACTAGTGACCCAGTGCAGTAGGTCACCACAAAACCAGGTGTCACAGCAGCACCGCATAAACCTTTCTACAAACTGTTCCCTGATTCTGCTCATGTTTGGAGGTGAGAAGAGGGAAATCCCAAGAGAATGTCCCACATAAAAGATGAGCCTAAATCCAGCTCCTTGTCACTAATGCCAAAATCTTTCAAAAGATGAGAGGGGAAAGTTTTACAAAATCCCAGTGCCCTTGGGCAACACCCCAGATCAATTAAATCAGAATCCTTGGGGCGAAACCTGGGTATCAGTATTTTTTAAAACTCTCCAAGTGATTCCAATTGCCACCAGGAACCATTGCTCTAATTATGATTAAGGCCGTGGGAGCCCTGAGGAGCCTTTGTCTAGCAAACGATGCAAGGCTCTCTTAGAAAACTTCACCTTTGCTCACCTTCCATGGTCCTTCATGCCTTTGCCTTTTATTGGGTTTTTATACTCAGGATGAAAAGGAAGATCCTTGTGCCACTCTGGGTTTTTTTTTTTTTTTTTTCATTTTATAGCACTTATAGAATGCCTGACATGACATTCTGGACTTAACCTATACTTAGTGGTCTACCTGTTTGTTATCTGTGTTCTCCACTAGAGGGTAAGGTCGATGGCTCTGCACCGCCATATTGGGAAATCGGGGCGGTTCCATTCATGTGTAACACAAAGTGAGTGGTACCACCTGGAACTGTGCAACACAGTAGGTTTACATGGGGGGGGGTGTCAATATTTAGTCTTGTTCACTGTTGTGTCCCAAGTGCCTAGAACAGTAGGAGATGCTCAATAAATATCTTTTGAGTGAATGAATAAATGAATGTGATTGTAGAATATAATAAGGATCCTCTTCATGAGAAAACTTGGTTTTCTCAGGTCCCATTTAGGACCTGGACTCTGAAGCTCATCTTCTTCTTCATTCCCATCATCACCGTTGTGGTCACTGCCACTGTCACCCCCCATGTTATTAGGCCTCCGCCTAAAATTTCCTTTGGAAACAGGATTCAATGACTAAAAATAAAAGTCAGAAAACTAATGCCCTATCGAATATAACGTTGACTTTGCCCAAAGCCCTGCCCATCATCCATCCCAAATGGCTCTGGAACCAATCAAACCAAACAAAACTTTAGATTCTGCCTTCATCACTTACTAGCAATGGGACCCAGGATAGATTTTATCTTCAGATGGTTACCTTATAACTAACTTACTACACTACTGTAGACTAAGGGAGGTTGTATTAAAGAGCTTGTGACCAAAATTATATGAAAACATGCCTCATCTCACTAGCATGCAGGGAAATGCAAACTAAAGCAAGATAACAATTTTTACCCATCAGATTGGTGAAAATATTAAAGTGAGATAATATATTCATAAGGTATTGGTAGCTGCTGTTAATAAATAAACCCCCAAATCTCAACAACTTAATAAAATAAACTTTTTTTTTTTCCAGCTAAAGACTATTAGCAGTGACAGGGAGGGATGCTTTTTTCCAACAAGTCATCCATGGATTCAGGCTGTTACCCTCTTGCGAGTGTTTCCTGCTACAGGCCTTGGAGTTCTGCAAGAGATCCTCTGCCTTGCTTCAGAGGCAGGATTGTACCAGAGGTTTTTATGAGCAGATCATCACTTCTACCCAATTTTCTGGCCCAATGACATGGCCTCCCCTAAAGGCAAAGGCAAGAGCAGCTAGGAAATGCAGTTGTTTGCTGGCTAAATGAGTCTTTCTCGGCAACGACTCTGGACAATGGAATGAGATCAGGAACCACTAGTGGGTGGCTGCCTACCTCTGCCTCTAGGCGATGTCAGTGTTGGTGAGAAGGGGCTAAGCAGGTTCTCTTACATGCAACTGGCAGAAAGTGAATTGATTGCAGGAGCTCAGAAGACCTTGTGGCCATAAATTTAAAATTCAACACAAGGTTGTCCTGTGACCTAGCGATTCCACTTCTTGGTACCAATCCAAGAGGTCTAACGAGGCATACACTAGAATGTTTATTACGACTCTGTTGCGGTCATGAACCCAAACTAAATTTATGCCACTAGGGAGAAGTCCAAATAAACCATGTCTATCCATGCTATGGAATTCCCGGCAGCAGTTTTGTAAATGTAAGTAATAAATAGGAAAAATGTCTGGAGGTACGTGGACCAAAAAGAAATAATGTCAACTGCAGAGAAAGGTAGGGAGGGGAGGGCTGAAGGGAAGGAAGAGGGCTTGGCAGTGACAGGAACCCAAAGCTCTTATGGGCGAGCAAGGGCATGCCCAAGCAAGCCCACATGCTTATAAAAAGATGATGTATTAACTCCACTTCTAGGTAATTATCCAAAATAACTGAAACAGGGACTCAAACACACACTTGTATGCAAATGTTAATAGCAGCATTATTCACAATAGCCAAAAGGTAAAAACAACTCCAGCATCATCAACAGATGGAAGGATTTAAAAAAAAAAACAAACAAAAAAACCGTGGTCTATCCATGCAATAGAATATTATTTAGCCATAAAAAGGAACAAAGTTCTTTTTTTTTTTTAAGATTTTATTTATTTATTTGACAGAGAGAGAGAGATCACAAGTAGGCAGAGAGGCAGGCAGGGAGAGAGGGGGAAGCAGGCTCCCCACCGAGCAGAGAGCCCGATGTGGGGCTTGATCCCAGGACCCTGAGATCATGACCTGAGCCAAAGGCAGAGGCTTAACCCACTGAGCCACCCAGGCACCCCAAGGAACAAAGTTCTAATACCTACTATAACATGGATGAAACCTGAAAACATACTAAGTGAAACAATCCATACACAAAAAATATTGTATGATCCCACCTACGAGCAATATCTAGAACAACAAATTCATAGAGACAGAAAGTAGAGTAGTGGTTACAAGGTGGGGGAAGGGAAATGGGAAATTATTGCTTAATGATTACGGTTTCTGCTTAGGATGATGAAAAATTCTGGAAATAGACAGTGGTGATGGTGATTCCCAAAAACATTGACAACATCATTAATGACACTGAATTATACACCTACAAATGGTTAAAATGGCAACTTTTGTCACGTATATTTTATCAAAATGAAAGCATAATCAAAGGATCGTACTTGAACCTAAAAAGAAAAGGCAATTTAATACATTCTCAACTTGCGTTCAGAGAGAGTCAAATAGGCTCTTCTTGAGTCAAGAGAAGTGGAATGAGGATTACAAGGGCCTCTTGTAGAAAGCAGATTTTCCCTTTTCTGCCCCAAGACATGGTTTCCAACATTTAGGTGTCTACTTTTGCTGTAAATTGTTTAAAGATGACAGAGTCTTGTATAAGGAGACGGAAGAATGTAATTAAATCTGATGAGGAGTGTGCAATTTAAATCCCTTTAATGGGAAATCTCATGAGTGTAGTCAGATACTATGGGAAGCTGATAATAGAGGTAGAAAATGGGAGGCAAGTTGTCGGAAATTTGCCTTTGAATCAGGTGTATAGAGACTCTTCCCCCTTGGACTAATTATTGACATGATTCTCTATAGTGCCATAAGAGTTTTGTGGGGGTGGAGGGAGGCGAGTACATGATTTATGTGTTTAATTTCCCTGGATGCTCAGAAGACTGCTGTCTTGCCCTCTGAACACAGAGAAATTGATTAAAATAACAATTGCTGAGAGCACAACCACCAGCAATCAGCAGGAGGAGCTGTATTCCTCCCTTAGAATTAGACCTGCTTCCTCCCCGCTGCCTGGGGTCATCCCCTTGGCCCTTGGGGGCTAGCATGGAATTTACAAAGCTAACAAGATTTAACCCTAGCTAAGGAGGTCAGTAGAAAAAATAACAAATTCTCCAGGCTCCAAAGAGGGGAACAAAGTTTGTCTCTTCCTGATCTCTGCTTTGCCTCTGCTCTCCAGGGCCTCCAGTTCTTAAATAAATACACTTGTCATCAAATAAAAATTAACAAATATTTATTGAAAGACTGGTGGAGTGTGGGAGGATATGTTTCCTGTGTGGGACTGAGGGGACAATTTCATAGGGAATGACCGAGGAGGGAGAGAATTTCCCTTTGGAAGGTAATGTACCTGGAAGGACACAGGTGTGAAGCCAGGAGGCCTTGCCTTCAAGGTCACCTTCTGTGACCTTGAGCAAGTGATTTATCCTCCCTGAGCCCCGGCTTCCTTGTCTGTGCCGTGGGAATGATAGTAGTAATGTCTGCTGCGTGGTGTGGTGTGCATATAAGGGAGAGATGTGGAAAGGCCTGGCACAGAGTAAAAGCTTAGTAAGTCCTTGGCATTATCTGTGTTGTTGGCTGCAGATCACAAGTGTGGAGATCAGAAGTCCAAACAGAAGAGGACTTTTAGGGGTGAGACAAGGCACAGGCATTGGGATGGGCACCAGGTCCACTGAGAAGCTAGAAACAGGAAGGGAACTCACTGAAAGGGTTATATTTATGATTGCACTTGTGTTATAAATGGTACACATAGGGCAAGGTCTGGAAGGGTCTTGGATGCAGAGCTTTCGTGCCCATCCCTTGTGGAATCATGGTTCATAACCCTCCCATCACCGTGCTCACCAACAAGGAAGCATCACCAAGCCTCAGTGTCCAGAGATCCTATTAGGGCTTCATTACAGAGGCACAACTGATTAACTCATTGGCCATGTGATTGAACTCAATCTCTAGCAGTTCTCCCCTCCCCGCAGTCAACCCTCTAATCTCAGTCTTTCTAGTCACCAGTTCCCATCTTGCAAACATATAGGGACCTATCTGGATTGCCTCACTAGCATAACAAAGAAACCTCTCTCTCTCTCTCTCTCTCTCAGGGAATTCCAAGAGTTTTGGAAGCTTAAGACCAGATAGATCCCCTATAATGCCACAGATTTGGACCTTGGGGAACTGGATTTGAGTCTCCCTGGGTTTGACTAGGATCTATCCTGCTTTATTTCTTTCTACCTGGGCTTCAGCATCTTCCTCTGTAAATGGAAGAATTGCACAGTTACCTTCAGAAATCTGATGCAGCAAAGCAAAGAATATACATGGAGGAAAAAATACCAGAAGGACATAAATCCAAACAATGAATATTGGTTGACCCCGGAAGAAATTCACCTGTCTGCTGTCTCATGCCTTTAAAGAATCTTTACCTCCGAAGTGATAGGAATAACCCATTAGCAAAGTCTACTTCCCTGTGCTAACATGCTTTGGCTAGAGAAAAAGGCCATTCTTTTCAGGGAAACATGAGTGCCTCGCTGCGGCACCCTAGAGAAGATACCCCATCCCTCTGGTTTAGCTCAGAGGGATGGTCCTATCTAGGACAATTCCAGATAACAGCCTAGAAGTCTACTACCTACTTGTGGCCTTGCTTCTGGATTGTGGAATGTCCCAGGTTGAAAATTTCCTCATCTGTACATGATGGGGTGGAGGGAGGGGGGTGACAAGAAGGAGCATAGAACAGCAGACTAGGGTCGATGTGAGCATGAAATGTAAAACATAGAGGAAAGAATGAGATGTGTTATGCAGTACCTACCACATCACTTTATCCAGCGTGAGTGCTCCTTAGGTATTTGATGAATCGAATAATACTGTATAGCTATTTGTAGTCAGTTCTGTGTGAATGGGACCTTCAAGGATTCCTCAAATGGAATCTGTCAGCCACCTCCCATGGCTGTGATCAGTGGAAGACTAAGTGTGAACCACAAGAGGCCAAATTACTTTTGCTTATTCATTTAAATTTTTTTTAAATAAGGGATAACTTACATATAGTAAAGTTCACAAATTTTCAAGGTACAGCTCAGTGATGTTTCTCATGTATATAGCCATGCAAACCATTGCCCAGCGCAAGACCTAGAACATTTGCAGCGTCTCCAATGGTGTCCCATCATATCCTCCCTGTCGATGTCCTACATAGACAACCACTATTGTAACTTTTATAGTCATCAATTAGTTTTGCCTGCACTTGAACTTCATATAAGTGGAATTGTGTAGCTTCTGTGTCTAGTTTCTTTTCTAGACATTCATCCATGTTGCTGCCTGTGGCAGTAGTATGGTATTTTTCACTACTGAGTTGTAGTACGTAGTAGTATGAATATATCCCTAATTATTTATTTTGTTAATGAATGCTGGGGTTGTTTCTACTTTAGGATATTACACACAATGCCGCCGTAGATATTTTTGTAGATGCTTTTGGTGAAAATATGCACTCGTTTCTGTTAGACACATACCTAGAAATCATGGGGTAGTTATTTTTAACGCTGTAAGAAACTTTAATACAATTTTTCAAAGTGCTTGCACTAATTTTTTCTCCCACCAGAAATAAATGACAATTCCAGTTGCCTCACATCCTTGCCAACCTTTGATATTTTCTGACTTTATTATTTTTTATTATATATAATAATATATAATATAATATAATATATAAATAAAATAAAATAATATATAAATAAAAATTTATTTTTATTATATATAAAAATATATTTTATATATATATAAATAAAATATATAGATAAAAAATAAATATATAAATAAAAAATAATATATAAATAAAATTATATTTATTTTAGCCTTTCTGCATTCTGGTGGTGTACACTGTGGCTTTTTCATTTACATTTGTTTTTAAGATTTTCAAAAATATTTCTGTTAGCTAAGTCATGACATTCAGAATTAGCATTAAGAACAGAATAACCGAATTAATGTTGTTTTTAAATTTTCACTCTCTTGGATTCGTAAAGCAGTGTTTGATGGATTGAATGAGATCATCTATTACTCAGGTTTGCAAAAATATAGCAATTAAAGTAATGGACTCCAGTAGCCATTAGCATTTCCATTACTAAGGGACCCTTTCAAAACCTTCAGTCTCCTCTTCGAATCTGGACCTTAGGAAACCTCATGGGTTTTGTTTTCCACCACTTACTATGGATAAAGATGCTCACTGCAGGGCTATTTAAAAATATATATTCTTAAAGGGCTCAAAAAGGCAAGGAGGATTGAAATCAGAAAGACCCAGTTGGTTTCTGTTGGAATAAATTTCCTAGTAAATCTCTGATTTTGAAATAATCACTTATTTGACTTAAGAATGATCATTTACTTAATGGATATATGTCCTATGCAGGGCGTAAAAAACAATCTGTGGTCTTGAACAGTTATTTACTTATTTTGTGGGTTTGTGTCTGGTAATTTAAATGATTTAAAATTCTTTCTGAGAAGGGACTGTGTTTGGTACACTAGCGTACTGACCATTATAACAACTAGGACAGTGTCTGGCACACAGTAAGTGCTCAATAAAATATTTATTAAATGAATGAGTTAAAACTGTTCCTTTTCATATATATTCAGTGCCTAAACAAAAGCTTTGCAAATGACAAACAACTCAGAAATGTTTGTGAAAGAAAAATACAAAATCTGGAAAGAGAGAAGATTGAATGAGTCCAAGGGAAGGAAGGAAAATTAATCCTGGCAAGGTTCCCTTTATATAAGCAAGGGCTTTATTATTTTCCTAATATATGCTCTCTACAATATACATCCAGACATTCGCTTGGATGGTCCGTAGACCGCTCAGTTCAACATGTTCAAAATTGAACTCACTAAATTTAAGTCTATAACCAATCTTCAAGACCTCCCCTTTTCATGTATCCACTTAGTAAATACTATCCCCAAGCTAGTACTGTCCACCATGCCAGAAAATTAAGAGTAATCCCCCCACTCCTCTCTTCCTCACCAACCTGTTCATTTGTAAGTTAGTTCATTCAACAAATGTTTATTAAGAGCCTTTTATGCACTTGATTTTGTTCTTCCTATTGATGACATGTCTTTTGGGCCACCTTTTCCTGAGAAGTACTTGGCTTATTCAAGAACCCAACTGCTATCATCTTGATTCCCTAGGCAACCTATCATCTGAGACATGTTCCAGACTTGTAGACAAGGCCGGAAGCTTCATTGCATGGCTGGATTTTCCATTTATGGAGGATGAGTCAAGGATGACTCATGACAAATGATAACCGTTTCTATTGAATTGCCATGTCTAGCTGAGAGAAATATCTCCATTCACAAAATTCGTCCTTCCTCTTTCTTACGGCTGCAGTAGACACATGGTACGTTTAATCAGATTTCTCCATTGTGTGAGGACTCAACAGCTTAGTTAGAGATGGAGTTAGAGATGGAGTTTGTGGATCAAGAGGATTTGTGATGCTTGGTAGAAGGTGGTTCATATATGTGCATAAAGTCAAGGAACACACTCATCCAGCAGGAGGGTGTAAGAATGTACCTCAGACCCCGAAATCTCATTTTCTCGTATGTCAGTGTCAAGCTCTAGACAATGAGAATGATGATAGGTTGCGATATCACAAAAATATTCAATTTTATAATCACTTGATGAGCAGTCGTTATGGGTAGGCAAAAGGCAAATATAGGCATTCCCTGCATTAGAAATATCTGCCTCTCCAAAGACTTACACATGCAAAATTCAATTTTG
Organism: Nasua narica; assembly: GCA_028533885.1. Lineage (NCBI taxonomy): Eukaryota > Metazoa > Chordata > Mammalia > Carnivora > Procyonidae > Nasua > Nasua narica. Next base: position 94,587,877 of record CM052811.1, on the reverse strand, counting down.
ACATAGCTCCCCTTCTCTTGAACCATTCTGAAATCCCCTCCAAACTCTTTCCTCACCTTCTCCTCCGGCTTCAGGCAGCAGTCAGGAAGGAAGCGAATATAAAGAACTGCCTAACCTGATTATTTATTTCTAAATATTCCTTTTTCCATTGCTTTCTCCCCCTGCGTTATCAACTAATTATACACCAAACAATACATTTATTATTTGTAAATTCATCTTTAAATGTTCTCTCCTCTTCCTTGTTCTCTTCTCCCCCACCCCACCCCCCACCTCTTCCCTCATCCATTCTCTGTGGTCTAAATGCAAGCAAACACAACCTTAATCAAGGTTGAGATGAATAATGCTTGGAATACACTTCAGGAAAAATGGAAATGTTTAATGCTATCTACTGGTGTCCAGACACTATTAAACTCTTAATCAGTCCTCTTTTCCTCCTCTAATAAGTTTTCTTGTTATCAACCACAAACAGTCAAAGGAAAAAAAAAAAAGCCTTGCTCCTAGTCAATGTTAGCATTTGGTGCTCTATTTATGAATTTTGAAGGAATATAGCTTCATATTTTTATTGTGGGTGTACAGTATTTCAGCCACATTGAGTGACATAGGTTTTTATGGGGACACAAATACCATTAAGAATATTGCTACTAAGAAAAATTCCAATGGGAGTTTCCAACCATTGAACCTGACATATCTTTCTGAAATCCAGTCCACAAATTGGGACATCCAGATCTGGATGCCTCTTGTTTACTGGGAGTGTGTTTCTGTTTTCTTGTTTACAAGGCTGTTTAGTTTTCATACAGGTTTTGGGAGAGCAGGCATTGACTCCTTTCATACAGCACAAGTCTATACAAGGATATTATCTGCACGTGTGTGTGTGTGTGTGTGCGTGCGCACGTGTGTGTGCGTGCGTGTGTGTGCGTGTGCACGTGCACATGTAATGGGGAGTGAGAGAACTGAGAGAGATGGCTACTTTCTGCGGGAGACATCCTCCAATCTGGTCCAGCAGAGCCCAAAAGGCAGAGGGAGATGGGAGAGTGGGGGAGGGAACCCCTTCTGTCCTAACATTCCCAACAGCATACAAAGCCAATAGGAGAACCAAGGAGAAATGCCTCAGGGGGAGAGCTGGGTAGCAGTCAGCTCCGCTCAACTTCCAGTTGTACCCATTCCCCAGATTCCAACACCCGAGGATATGTGACCATTTCAGACTTGGCTGTCTAGCCTCTGAATCAAGGAATGTTGGAAATTGTAGCCGATGTGACACTCATGACATTCTGGACCAAAGTTTCTATCCTTCTAATACAATCAACTCTTTGTAATCACTCACTTATTTTAATCTTTTCCTAATTTATAGCCAAATCACACCGTTTACTTATAAGAAATGTCTTTCTGTAACCCTATCTAGCCCTTCCTGACTTCCCTCCTTTCTTTTCCACCTTTAGTAGGACTCTTAAGCACTAGGTAGACACTATATTATCTTTCTTTACAGATGAGAAAATCAAAGCTTATAGTCTCATGGGCGATAAATATCAGAGAAAGATTTGAACCTAAGTCCTCCAATTCCAGAAACTGAATTCTTAGTCATCATGCCATACAACCTCTCCAAGAGGAAAGAGAACAGTATAACACTAGCATGTGTCTTGTGGGGACAATGAGAGGATTAAATGATGTAATTTAGGTTTAGTGTTTGGCCCATGGGAAGACATAACAAATATTAGTGATGAGAAGGAAAATGCAGATGATGATGGTGATAGTGACAAAAAAGGAGGATGAGGAGAAGAAAGAAGAAAGAGGAAGAGAAACACCAAAGTTTTACTCATTCGCCTCCTTTAATATTGATTCCAACTGCTTATTATACAAGGTGAGTGACTTTCATGGCGGGAGAGAGCAGAGTTAGGAGGTGGTTGGAGAAGAAGCTATAATTTGGAGAAAAGGATTTGCCTCTGTGCAATTTGAGGAAGGGCTGACATTTCAAGCTGTCACATTGCTCACCTTTTTTCTTCCAACAGACGCTCCAAGGGCTAAAGAGTTCCTTAAGACTCTACGAGTTAGACCAATCTTGGATTTGTTTCATCACTCTGGAAATCCAGTGAGACCTTGACTTCAGGGGATGGTGAGATGTGAGAGTGAAGGGGGATGGAAAGGACTGGAGCCAGTGCTTGGACACTGATAACAAATCTTCTCCTAATCCAGACTCTAGTTTCAGACAATCCTAAGGCCAATTCATTATGTTCTAAATGCCACACTGTTAATCCCAAATATTAGTGAATACAAGTGGCCTGTCCATGGAAATAACAGGGCTAGAGGTTAGGGAAGGAACGACCAGTCAGTCCAGCCATCAGGGAATATCTACTCAAAGTGCCCAGCTCTGCATTGGGGGTGAGGTTTTTGGATATTTATTACCAGAGGCCTCCTAAAGCTATTTTGGAGAATTCAAATCTAAGCCAAAAGCAAAGGGAGGTATGTTCATGTATGCCTATGATGGCTGGAGATAAACCCACTGTGAGAACAGAAGAGAGGACCGGAAATGAAGACCTATGTATGGGCACGACCTTTAATACCAGGGATTCTGACTCATAAGTAGGCTCGATACAATCACGTTTGGCCTTAACAGGCACATTACCAACTCTGCCTTTGTTAACAGACAGATACTAGTAAGGGGTAGGCAAAACCCAGGTAGAAGTAGAAGCAAAAAGAGGTATTTTCCTTCTGTGCAAGACATACCTCTTGGCACTTTCAATTCCTCATCTATAAAATCTATAGATCTATAAAATGGAGCTTTGATTTAATAAGAACTTATCTCCCTAAAACTCAGCACAGTTTGACATTGCTTAGTAACATGGTCCCTCCACTCTGCCGGCTATAATTGTTCTGACCCCAGCTAGAATGGCTGCAAGTATCCAGGACTGTGGACACCCTACCACCTGCCCACATTTTCTGCCCAATCTTCCTCCTACCCTGCCAGGTCGTGGCCCTACAGAAGCTTAGAGGACGAAGAGATTTGTGTAGGATGGGCATGTCCTCTTGGTCTCCTTGGGCTTCAGCTGGGTCTTGAAGCACAGATAAGTTTAAGGCAAGTACAAATTCTACAAGAGGTTATTCCTAATTTTGGCAATGGTAAGAAAGAACATAGTGAATGTGATGATAAGCTCAAGGAGAAGGAGAATCCATCTCTGGATCTAGAGTGAGAAATCCAAGTATGGAGGGAAAGTTTTTACCCAACCCTAAAAACCACGCTGTAGAATATGTGTTATAATTATCCCCGTATAACAAGTAGGGAAATAAGCTAAAGGCCATACAGCTAGCTCAACAGGAAATAGCACATCTGGGAACTAATTGGGACCGTCTGAAGGTAGAGCCTGTGATGACCGCATGCTTCCCATGTGCCAAATCTTTGATTCACTTGGAGCCATATAGGCAAGCTCCCCCGAGCACACTCAGGGGTTTTGGATCCATGAGTTAGGAAGTATAAGGGAAAACATAATCTTTAACCTTCAACATTTCTTGTATTGCTTGCACTGTACAATGGTATGCATTTTATTTTACTTTATTTAAGGAAGAAATACGTTCATGAAGCAGAGAGCATGGGCTGGCCAGACTTCAGGTTGGCCCTATGTTGGCATCCAGGCCCCCATCTGGCACGGGAATGTTTCCTTGGGTGGGTAAGGACTCAGTGTAGTGTAAAAATCCGCAATTGGGGCCAATGGTGCCCCCTACAGGGCTTGGGCCACACTGCCAAGGAAAGGTAGGGGGACCCAGCCTACCAAGTACCTGGCTTTTCCCAAGGGGTTCAGGTTTAGTGGCAATGGAGATGGGCAGGGTTTTATTTCACAAGAAATGGGAAGCACCTGAAAGTAGCCAACACAAAACTAAAAATTAGGGACAACCAAGGTCTAATCCATGCCAGTATATAACTCATGTGCTGCCATGACAATTGGGGCCAAAGGAGGTGGGGCGGGGGGCGGGGGGAGGGAGTGAAGGGAAAGAGGGAATGCCCAAAGTCTCTTCTGGGAAGTTTCCAAGTCAGGGATTCAAAGCCAAACAATGGCCTGAGGGACAACGTTCTTTCAGTTATGGAGCTTTAGATGATCAGATCCACATTTGCAGATGGGAAGCTATTGAGAGGATCAAAGTGAAAAAACTTTGTTTACACAATTAGGTCTTATTATTGTCAACAGATAGAGCACAGCCCCATTTCTAGACCCTGCCTGTTTTCTCGCTCACCATAAGAATAGGCACGTGTGGGTTTTATATAGACTTAGAGATTCACTACTTTAACTCATATGGCTACATAGGCTTTATTTCACAGGAAACTGCTGTCCTTTATCTGGAAAACCAGGTATCCTAACACAGAAGACCCTTAAAACAAGAGGTAAGGGGTGCTATCACGGACAAAGATCAGGAAGACAAGGATAGAAGCTTTACCACTGCTATTCAACACTGCACTGGATCCTAGCCAGAACGATTAGGCAAGCAAAATAAATAAGGAGCGTTCATATTGCAAAAGAAGAAACAAACTATTTATATTTACAGTTATACATGATCCCATGTATAAAAGATCCCAAAGGATCTACAAAATGGCTACCAGAGGTGATACATTTAGCAAAGTTGCAAGATACAAGATCAACACGTGAAAATCATTTGTGTTTCAATATACCAACAATCAACAATCCAAAAAGGAAAATTAAAAAGTGATTCCATTTACAACAGCATCCTAAACAAACAAAAAATACCTAAGAATAAATTTAACTGAGGAGGTGAATGACATATATGCTGAAAACAATAAGACATTCTGAAAGAAACCAAAGGAGACCTAAATATATGGAAAAACGTCCTGTGTTCACGGAGTGGAAGAGTTCATATTGTTAAGAAATCAGTACTCCTCAAAGATACCTATAGATTCAATGCATTCCCAATCAAAATCTCAATGGCCTTTTTTGAGGAAATGGAAGAGCCAAATCCTAAGTTCACACAGAATTGCAGGGGCCTCCAAATAGTCAAAACAATCTTGAAATGGAAGAACTTTTCATAGTTCTGGAGGCTGTGAAGTCCAAGATCGGTAATTTTAAGTAAAGACAACCGGGGTCTCCCCAAAAAGAGAATTACTAAATGACATGATAAATATATTACCTTAAAAAAATAATGCAAAATAAAGAAAGATGGACGCCATACAAAGAAGAATCATGCCCTGAACTTCCATTAAAAAAAAATGAAAATATGGCACACTCCAGCATAATTGCACGGTTACCAGACAGTGGAAAATGAGCATGCAATTGGATTCTGATACATGGCAGTATGGTCTGTGCTGCATATGAAACTGCCTACTCTGATGCTTATGAAGGGCTCAAGCTCTTCTTCTTTTTTTAAAATTATGTGATGTTAGTCACCATACAGTACATAATTAGTTTTTGATGTCATGTTCCATGATTCATTGTTTGCGTATAACACCCAGTGCTCCATGTAATCGGTGCCTCCTTAATACCCATCACCAGGCTCACCCATGACTCTACTCTCCTCCCCTTCTAAAACCTAGCACTGGCTAGGACCCAGTGCAATGTTGAATAGCAGTGGCGAAGCAAGTCAAAATGGACCAAAGACCTAAACACGCAAGGGCTAAAACTATAAAACTACTAGAAGAAAAGAGTTGTAAATCTTCATGACCTTGGATTTGGCAATGGATTCTTAAATATGACACCAAAACCATAAGCAACAACAAATAGATAAATCAAACTTCTATGGAAAGTATAGACACCAAAGGACATTATCAGAAAAGTGAAAAGGCAACCTACAGATGGGATAAAATATTTGCAAGTTATATATCTGATAAAAGTCTAGTATCCAGAATATATAAAAAAATTCTCACAACAAGAGACAAACAACCCAACTTAAAAATGGGCAAAATAGATACTTTTCCCAAGGAAGATAAACAAATGGCCAAGAAGCACATAAAAGATCCTGAACATCATTAGTTAGAAAAAAATGAATTAAAACCACAACATGGTACTACTTCACACCTATTCGGGTGGCTATAATCATCAAAAAAACAAAAAAAGTGTTGATGAGGACTTGGAGAAATTGAAAGCCTTGTACGTTGCTGGTGAGAATGCAGAATAGTTTGGCTACTTATAGTTTGGCAGTTCCTCAAGATGTTAAACATAAAATTACCGTATGACTCCACAATTTCACTCTTGGGTCTATATACTTACAAAAAACATTGAACAGATCCTGGGTCCAAGGAGACTCACACAGCCAACATTGTCTTCTTCGCACAACTTTTGATGGCTATCTCTCTCCTAGGCACAATGGCAACTCTTAAGGAGAAATTGATGGCACCAGGTGCAGAAGAAGAGGCAAGCATCCCAAACAATAAGATCACTGTAGTGGCATTGGACAAGTTGGTATGGGGTGTGCCGTCAGCATTCTAGGAAAGTCTCTGGCTGATGAACTTGCCCTTGTTGATGTTTTGGAAGATAAAGGCAAAATGATGGATCCGCAACATGGGAGCTTATTTCTTGAGACACCTAAGATTGTGGCAGATAAAGATTACTCTCTGATTGCCAATTCTAAGATTATAGTGGTGGCCGCAGGAGTCCATCAGCAGGAGGGCAAGAGCTGTCTCAATCTGGTGCAGAGGAATGTTAATGTCTTTAAACTCATTATTCCGCAGATAGTTAAGTACGGTCCCGATTGTATCATAATTGTGCTTTCCAGCCTAGTGGATATTCTCACATATGTTACCTGGAAACTAAGTGGACTACCCAAGCACCATGCGATTGGAAGTGGGTGCGATCTGGATTCTGCTAGATTTCACTATCTTATGTCTGAAAAACTTGGCATTCATCCCAGCAGCTGCCATGAATAGATTTGAGGAGAACATGGTGACTCAAGTGTGGCTGCGTGGAGTGGAGAGGAGTGAATGTGGCAGGCTTTTCTCTCAGGAACTGAATCCAGAAATGGGAACAGGCAATGACAGTAAAAACTGGAAGGAGGTGGAGAAGATGGTGGTTGAAAGTGCCTATGACATCACAAAGCTGAAGGGATGTACCAACTGGGCTGTTGGATTAAATGTGGCTGATTGGGGCACCTGGGTGGCTCAGTGGGTTAAAGCCTCTGCCTTCAGCTCAGGTCATGATCTCAGGGTCCTGGGATCGAGCCCCGCATTGGGTTCTCTGCTCAGCAGGAAGCCTGCTTCCTCCTCTTTCTCTGCCTGCCTCTCTGCCTATTTGTGATCTCTCTCTCTCTGTGTGTCAAATAAATAAATAAATAAAATCTTTTTTAAATAAATAAATAAATGTGGCTGATCTCACTGAATCCATGTTGGAAAATCTATCCAGGATTCATCCAATGTCAGCAATGGTGAAGGTAATATACGGCATGGAGAATGAAGTCTTCCTGAGCCTTCCATGGTTACTGAAGGCTCGGGGAATAATCAACCAGAAGCTGAAGGTTGATGAGGTTGCTCAGCTCCAGAAAAGTGCACATACCTTGTGGAACATCCAGAAAGACCTAAAAGATCTGTGACTTCCGGTTGCTAGGCTGTAGGCCTTTAAAAATTACAACATGATTAACTGTGAGACTTTAGTTTTCAGCCACATACTTGGATTATGGTTTGCTTTTATCTTCCTGTATATGTGAATCTGGGCTCACGGACTTGAAGCCCATGTCATAAATTGTATGATTCCGTTTATGTGAAATATCCAGAATTGATATTCTGGGGATGGAGGGGGAATGAGGAGAGATTCCTTAGTGGATAAGGAGTTTAACTTCTAAGTGATTGGAAATGTTTGGATAAATGTTGCACAATGTTGTGAATGTACCAAAAACCTGAATTAGTCACTTGAAAATGATTAATTCTATGTTAGGTGAATTTCCCCTCAATAAATTATCTTAAAAAAGAAAAAACAAGAGCTAAGGACTCTGGGATGGCTGGCCCATCACCACCTATAGTGGAATATATAACCTGTCATAATTTTTTAATCCTCAGAACCAAACCCAGTGACAGTTGGGAGAATTTCCCTAATTATGAAACAGTGGTGAGTATAAACAATATTTTAGAATATCTCCAAGAACTGATACGATATGGCAAAAGGTCTGTGGTTTCCATTGGTGGCAAAGTTATAGGTATTGTTCATACTACTGACTTTTGTTGCCTGCATTCATGAGAAAACGAAATGCTAGATTTTCGTTATAGATTGGTGAAAATAAAGATAATTTTTTTTTTTCTTTCCTCAGACCATGAACTCCCAGGGTAGAAACCCTTGCTCCAGGCTGGTAAAAACTAAAGAAAGAGTAAAGGAATTCACTGTGGAAGAAAGGTAATTGCTACCATCAGCTGGACCCCATCTCTCAGGTCAGCGGTCAGCAAACTTCAACCCCCAGGCCAAAGTCAGCCCTTCACCTGTTTTTGCGAAGAATCTTTTTTGGGAACACAGCCACACCCATTGACTTACCTATTTCCTATGACTACTTTCACACTATGATGGTAGAGATGAGTAGCTGAAATGGAATCCAAATGGCCCGCAAAACCCAAAATATGTACTATCACCTTGAGAGGAATGCCACCCAGTTCTCAGGACCCCCACCCTCGTAGTGGGCCACCACCTGCCGTTGTGTCCACCGAAATAAAAAACTAAAATTAAAAAGGTATCTTTCATGGGTCCGGGCAAGACAGAGTAAGCTCATGCCAAAATGTCCCTACCACAGAGTACGACTATAAAACCTGGGCCGCAGTCATAGAACAACTATTTGAAGACTCTAAAAAGTCAGTTATTGCCGACAGAAGGGGAAGATAAGCACCTGAAATCATAGGGAGCTGGCAGTGAGTTTACCGCCCTGCCCCAGAACCCCTTTGGCCAGAATGCAATGCGGCTAGAGACCCAGAGGCGGCCACTGGTGTCAACGGAGAGATTCAGGAAAATCCCTCTTTCTGGGCTTTTCTGGAGAGCAGTGGGAAATGTCTCCCGACACTTAGAGAGTGGGGAAATCCTCCATGGTTTCTTTTCTCCATTCTCTTGTGTCTTTTCTCTCCTACCCAAGCAACCACGGAATAGTCCATGATGGTGGGGGCCATGACACGGGTGGCAAAGGGATGGCTACACAGGAATCTAATACTATAAGAAAGGGTAACCATCCTTTCTAGTCAAAGGCATTGTGTTCCCCAAAAGGTGGGTAGACCCCTACTGCCTTTCTTCTTTCTCCGTTCTTCTACCATGTGGTCCCGGAAACAGGCGCAGTTTCAGGAAGCATGTAACAGAACAAAATAAATTAAGCCCCATCTTTCTGGCTGGAGGACTAAAAAGAGAATCCCCAGGCAATCAGAGAGTATCAGGGAGGTCACAAGGGGCACGAGGTGTGGAAAAGTAATCCCCCCACTTGTTTTGAACTCTGGGGCTCAGCCCCACGCAGCACATGTGGGCACCTAATTCTCAACAGCAGACCACAGACTTTGAGACTTTGAGAGCTGAACTAAGGGCAGACTGCAGCCCAAATCCCTGACGGGGCCCTGGGTGGCATGGACATAGGACAGATCCGAACAACATGCCCAAGGCTTTGAAAATGGGACTGACATTGGAATCACAACCTATGGAAGTCAGGTCAGAACGTGCAATTTGAACCCACCTGGATCAGTGACCTACTAAAAACAAAAACATCAACATCCTCCACAGGACTTAACTATGGCTAGGATTACCCTGAAACTAATGTAACGCAGTGTGTCAAGACACTGGGACTAGAAAGAAGCTTCCCCAGTCTGATCGACAGGCATTTAGTCTGACAAAATTCACAAAAGAAGACAAAAGAAATTTGAATAATTAAACTTAAAATGATGGTTTTTTTGGAAAGTTTGTAGCATTTACACTTGTGTTTTTAAAGCTTAAAAAGCCACTAAGACTTTTGGAGCATCCTATGAGAACCTGACCCCTCTCCTCCTTAGCACTCATCATCACTCCCCAGAGGCCCCCCATCAGTTACCTTCAGGACAAAGTCCTGCCAAGTCCTGCCACAACCTCTTGCCCCAACTCTCTCTGTGCCGCTGCAGGTGGCAACTGGCCCTTTGCCAGTACTGTGTGTCTTTCGTTCCAGTGCAAGCCCCCTGCTCCCATCGCCCCCTTCTCTGCAAGGTTCAATTCCCATCTCTCTTCCTTCAGATGAGCCTTTGCTAGAAACCAGTGCTCCCTGCTAACCCTCCCCTCCTGCTCCCTCAGGATCCTGTGCTCACCGCACCCTGGACTTAACTCACAATGTCACGTGCCTGGTAATCTTTTTGTGAGGCAGGTTCTCCCCCACTGTGAGATCCTGAAGGAAGGACTGAGTGGTTTAGAGTGAGTGAATGCGCAAAAACATGACCCAAAAGTTCATCGAGGGTGTTACTAGTAAATTGGCCATTGGATATTTGTGTCTTAAAATTGGCTTGACGAATTGGGCATCTGGTTACCATTCTTCCATTCACTAGCTGTGACCTTGGTTAAATCCCTTCACTTCTCAGTGTCTTTCTTGTCTCTCAAATGGTAAAATACCCAAGCCCTGATGGTATTGAGAATTTGGAGAAACAATCAAATGAAATTGGGGCTTTCCTCTGGCAAGAGATTATGACTACAAGTTTCTAAATCACAGTGTAGAAAACATAGATGTTGGAAGCAGAAGCTGATTTCCTTCATTCGATTAACAAGGAAATGAGGTCAGAGATTTCACAGTGAGAAGTAGACTCAGAGCTGGCTCAAACCTGGGCCCCTAGCTCTTCCCAACACTTCATTCTCCTTTGCACACTCAGGTTTATCTTTGGGGAAGAGGACTCTTTTTCCTAAGCAGAACCTGCCAGTTCTTATTCCTCATTCTCCTCCCTCTCCTCCTCCTCCTCCTCCTTTCTTTACTTTCTTCTTCCTCTTCTTTTCCAAATCAGAGAACAGACATTTTTAAGTGCCCTGGACCTTGGACGATTGTGAAAACTTTGTGCACATTCACACCACATCCCTGAGTGCCAGGTACTTGTTTGGATGGGTATTCACTGTGCAAAGAGGCACATGTCATTGCAGAAAGTCTGTTAAAGGATCCACTCCAACCAGACTCAGAGAAAATCAAAACTCAATTGTCTTTTAGGGACATTGCCTTTCCGGGATTCAGTTACCATGGCAAGCAGCTTTGATGCACAAACACGTCCCCCAAGAGCTTCTCCATGGGCCCATTGTTCCATAAAACTATGCTGTTTAAATTTGAGGGAAAGGGTAGAAAGATTCCACAGAACGAAATGCCAGGGGAAGAAAGGAACCCCAGATGGAGTTTTTCCAGGAGACAAGATTTAAATTTTCTCGGAATGTGTCCTGTTACTTTTTCCTGTCAGGCTGGTGGCTACTGTCACACTGGGAGTAAGGATATGTGGCATCTCGTGAGAGTGGGGCAATCGAATAGGAAATTAGGATCAAAGTGTTTCTCTGCCTGCCCAACAGCGTCCGGACTTACAGTTTCGGTGCAGACGTGCCCCAGAACTGTAGCCAACCGTGGAATTTCCTGGAGCTGAAAATCAGCTGTCAAAATGTCCTTTTGAAACATCTGCTATATTGAGTCCTGTGTCAAACGATGCCAACAGCATTGTCACCACCGCCCGTTGCGTGCTTTCCTGTGCCAGTCATCCCACTGGGCACTTTGCACACATTTGCTAAGGTTATAATAAACCTTTCTGTTAAGTATGATAATTCCCATTTTCCAGACAAGGCAAGTTAGCCCACCGAAACCAGACAGCTTGCAGTCACGCAAGATGAGCTCTTTGGAATCAGAAACATAGAATTGAATATCTGGCTTCTTCCACTGGGCATGTTTTCGATGTTGTGGCGTGTATCGGGGCTTTATTCCTTCTGTTGCCAAATAATATTCAATTGTATTGGATATACACCCCTTTTGTTCTGATGCATTCATTAGTTGATGCACTTTTGTATTTTTTTCCACTTTTTGGCTATTATTAACAATCCTTCCACAAACGGTCACATGCATGTTTTCATGTGGTCACAGGTTTTCATTTCTCATGAGCATAGATCTAGGGGTGGCATTGATGGGCCATATGGCAACTTGATGTTTAACATTTTGAGAAACTTTCAAACTCTTTCCAAAGTGGCTGCACCATTTTATAAGCTCAGCAGCAATGAATGAAGGTTCCCCGTTGTCCACATCCTCGCCAACACGTTCTACTATCCATTTCTGTTTTCAAGAGCTGGCCTGGTGGATACAAAGTGGTATCTCATTGTGGTTGTGATTTGCATTTCCCTAATGACTAGTGATGTTGAGCATCTTTCCATGTGCTTGTTTGTCATTTGTATGTTTATCTTGGAAAAATGTCTATTCAGATCCTTTACCCATGTTTTACTTGACTTATTCATCTTTTTGTTGTTAAATTTGGGTTCTTATGTTATTTTGGATACAAGTCATATACCATATAAATGATTCGCAAATATTCTCTCTCATTCTGTAGGCAAATCCACAAAGATAGAAAGGAGACTGGTGATTTCCAGGGGGTAGGACAGAATGAGGAGTGATGGCAAATGGGTCCAGGGTTTCTTTTCATGGTGATGAAAAAATTCTAGCAGGGAAGTTACGCGGGTCTGTGAAAATACTAAAAAACACGGAATTGTATATTTAAAATGGTGAATTTTGGGGACTCCTGGGTGGCTCAGTCGGCTAAGCGTCTGCCTTCAACTCAGGTCATGATCCCAGGATCCTGGGATTAAGTTCCACATTGAGCTCCTTGCCCAGTGTGGATCCTGCTTCTCCCTCTGCCTGAAGCTTGCCCTGCTTCTGCTCTCTCGCTAGCTCTCTCTCTCTCTCTGACAAATAAATAAAATCTTTTAAAAATAAATAAATAAAATGGTGAGTTTTGTGGTATGTGAATCATATCTTAATAAACTGCTTTTATTTAAAAAAAACACATAATGCTGAGCATACAGACGAGAATAACCAAAGACTTGCAGAATAATTAACAATGTAAAAGAAGGCAAGAAACTCAGGAAGTAGAACTGGCTTGGTCAATAGCTCCTCTTTATTTGCTGTCAGTTCCCTACTCTTAGCAGTGTTCTTGAGGTCACCTACCAAACAAACCACTTCCGCCCACATTCTTATCTTAGCCTCTGCTTCCTGGGGAACCCAAACTGAGACAGCTACTAAATATAAATGTAGAAGCCTTCTCTTAAAAATCTTGCAATTGAATTGGGAAGATACAAACTTACACACTATTAGAACTCTAAATGAGCTCCATGATGAAACTTTGAATCTTGTCTGACCCTCCCATTAGCCACTGCCAATAAATCAGTGTAGATGGGTGTATCACAGGCATTTAACTTTTCTTGGCATTTATTCACAATGGCTCAGTATTATCCAAAAGCCCATTAAAGTCGCCAAGTCAGCTGCTACCCAATTTCCTCTTTATCCTGCAAAGAAATCCCCAGCTGAGAGGCGAGCCAACCGGCAGCTCACCTCCGATGCCCGCCATGTTACATGACATCCTTTTTCTCCCTCCCTCCTGGGCAAAAACAGGGCATCCTCAAGGACTACTGAAGTGGTTTCTCATTAGAGAAGGACGTCAATTCCTCCTAAGAGTGATTCAGAAGGATTGATGCCAAATAACCTTGCCTGGTTTCTCCCTCTGTTATCATGTCACTTTCCATCTTCTGAAGATTTCAGCACTTTGAAACGTAATCAATTTGTTATCAATAGTTAGCTTCATGCCAGCGTTTTCGTCTTGCAGTTCTTTAATGAATTTCTCTCCTGCTGAACTTGAACGAGGCAGATGGCCAGCTTTAATTTTTTTTATTGCCCTTAAATTTCCTCTTTCTTCAGAGAAATTAATATAATCTGGGGAAAATATTACTTAGACAATACTACTTAGACACAGACCCTATAATTTCTTAAACAGGCAATTTTGACTTTGGCACTCGAGGAACTTTGACCTTTTGTGTGCGTTCAAGTTGTTTGGAGGTAAGTTGCCCAAACTGACTCTAATTTAAGCAAAAGGAGGGTGTACCGGAGGATGCTTCGTAGTTCAAAGAACTCAAGGATGAGATGGACAAACCAGCCTCCGGAAGGATGCAACCAGGGTCGCTTGAGGGATTTCATAGAAAGTCACAGACTTAATCATCATGACATTGCCTTCATATAACTCAGAACCAACCAACTTCCATCCCGGTGTATCCCCATTCAGAGGTCTATTGCCAAGGCGCAGATTTCATTGGCCTACCCTGGGCGTGAGCTCGTGCCTATGGTCAGTAGGGTGAGGGTAGAGTTATCCTCTGATGAGCGGTTCTACCAGAACAGAATGTTTGGGTCTGGTCCGATTTCTCCCAGAGAGACACCGGATACACGGCAGCTGTAGAAGTCCATGACATTGTTTCTCCTGACCGTCCATTTGCCCATATTGGCACCCACAGAGGTTCGCTGATACTCTTATCCAACAGCACATAGTCTTACCACATACTCAAATGCACTCCTTCCTGAAAGTCTTGGCCGGCTGTTGCATCCGGAAGCAATGTCTGTTCTTATTCTCCGAGTGCTGGATCTCGAGTTGTACCTCCTATCTCTGGCCTGTACTGTCTCAGCTCATGCTGGCCCTGACTTCCAGCTGCCAATCCTGGCAACTTTTTGCCTATGGATTTTCTTTGTCCATTGGAGATCTCTCGGACCATTCTTGGGGCAGGCGGAAAGTACCAGAAAGTACCAGAACGCTATCATTTCTTGGGGAGCAGTCCTCAACCAAGAACTAAAGGGCAGATAGATATCCAAGTTTCCTCCCCTCCCCAAGAGCTGTTGGAATAACTGTTGAGTGCATATTCTACAGTCTTGCAGAGTTCTTCATTCTTTAGGAGTCAGCCCCGTTTGTTCACACTGATGGCACGTGTGGAAGTGTACACTCCTTTCCTTCTTCAGTCTCACTTCCTGCTCTCCTAGTGGTACTTCCTGGGGTCACTTCCCAAATAAATGACTTGCACACAAATTCTTGTCTCAGGGTTTGCTTCTAAGTCACTGAGTAATTTCCATGCATCCTCTAGGTCTGTCAAAACCCTCTCAAAAATCTGCAGCCTGTGGACTACAAGGCAGATTTAGCCATGCCCCACAGACCCTCGTTTCTGCTACTGTTCACTAGGCCATAGCTATTATTTGTGAGTTCTCTCCTCCCTTATGCCTTTGATGTTAGCTTTGCTTTTATTTAGCCTCTCAGTCAGTAGGATTCCTTCTGGGTAGAAGGACCAAAGCTTCATTCCTGAAAGCCCCTCATACCTTGAGTTCCTTCTCTTGCTTTTTCTGCACTCTTACCAGGCCATTCCACCATTTTGTGTGGTCAGTTGCTTCTGGGTTATGAGGAACACGATAAGACCAGGGTATCCTGTCAACACATTGCCTTCAATCTGGCACTCAGCAGTGAGTCCCTAGGTAGAGGAAATGATATATAGGATAGACACCATAGCAGTGATAAGGCCTTCGGTAAGTCCATACATGATAGATCTAGCAGGGAAAAGTATCTAGCCCTAGAAATGTCTAGTTTGGTGAGGAAAAATCACAGGATTTCCTATGACAGAATGGGCCCAGTGAGGCTGGCTAGCTACCAGGTATTTGGTATGGCAACCTATGAGGGTCTTGGAGATGATTGCTTTGCTGCCAACAGTGGTGGTGAGGGAAAGATTCTTTCACCATTGCTTTCCTGGTCATGAGCAATGTGAACACTACCCCAGTTGGTTAGGAAAGGTGGAGGACACACATCCAGATAGGCCCATCTTTGTTTGTTTGGTTATTAAAGCACTCCTCAGAAGGGAGGGATTTGTGATGAAATTTAAATAAAGTAGAAATAGTCTGACATTTTGGACCCACTTGTATTTCCTAAACCTCCTTATCACTCATGTTTCATTCTCCTTACCCTTAATCTTCAGCCAAAAGATTAAATGCTATTCATTGTTCAGTTTGGATCCTTATGTCCATCCATCTCTCCTAGGAAAAGTGAGAAATAAGTAATCACCGAAGTTCTACCCACAGGAAAATTTCCTATTCTTTTTTTTTTAATTTTTTATTAACATATAATGTATTATTTGCCCCAGGGTACATGTCTGTGAATCATCAGGCTTACACATTTCACAGCATTTGCCATAGCATATACCCTCCCCAATGTCCATATCCCTACCCCCCCCACCTCCCAGCAACCCTTAGTTTGTTTCATGAGTTTAGGAGTCTCTTATCGTTTGTCTCCTTCCCCATCCCATCTTGTTTCTAAATTTCCTACTCTTGATTATCCTTTAAGGCTACCTCTGAGTAAAGCTCTAATACCACAGAAATCCATGATATAGTGTGCACAGTTCCCCGTACATAAGGTCATTCTTCCTTCTTAGTTAACTAATCATGAGGTACTCCCCATGCAGCCAGGTGGATAGTGAAGGGTGGCAAGAACAGGAGTGCCCGGGGAGGTTCGGAGCCACCACCTTCTGAAACCAAGCTGCCCCTTCAGGCCCTACCCACTGAGGCCTGGTCCTGCACCTGCCCTTTCCCCCTTGATGGCAGCACCCTGGAAATACCTTCTTCCTTTATGATGAATCAGATAACAAGAGGACCCAGACGTGATGAGCTCATGATCATCTGGTCTCCCAGGATCAGATGTTCAGCAGCAAATGTAGCCAAATATCAAGCCTAAACCTGTTACTTAAAGGATAACTGTCACTAATTGGAGGTCTAATTGTCTTGTTCCAAAAATCTGTGGGCCTGCCCTGTGCTTTTCATACTGGCCTTGCCAATGCTTTACCTAATTTCCCAAACTGATACAAAAGTTTTGAGAGGACTATTGGATCCACCAAATAATGTAGGTCAGGTGTGTCCAGCCTGTATTATCTGGAACCCCTGAAGTTACATCCTTATGTGTCTTGGGTACCCCCCAAAGCTGGCCTCTATGTTCGTAAAGGAACTGTGTACTTGCTCTCTCTCATTATAATGGCTTTGTCATGTTTAGTATGAAGACTAGCGTGTACTCATAAAATTGGAAAGTGTACCCTTTTGCCCATTTCTCTGTAAGAGTTTATGTAAGAATGATATTATTTCTTTCTTGAAAATTGGGAGGAAACTGGAACAGTTAGGCCAACAAAATAAATAAAGCAGTATTGGATTGTAACTCAAAGTATAAAATAAATATCCACAGCTCTATACTGATACAAATAAATGATTAAATAAGTACATGGAAAAGAAAAATTCCAAATAATTTATGTAGATCCTCTCCCTTCAAGAAAATGGAACATAACTACCCCCCCCCCACATCCCTTAAAACTGAACTTGGCATAATGATTTCCTTCCAAAGAATATAGTACAAAAGTCAAGAAGGATAACTTTACAGTGAAGTAAAGAAAATATATTCTTCACTTCTTTACTATATAATAGTATACATATTCTTTGGAATATATTCCAAGGAATATAGTACAAAAATTGAGAAAAATAACTTTACAGTAAAGTTATGAAGTAAAAAAATACTACCTCAGATTTATTCTCTAGAATAAACACTACCTTAGGCATATGATTAAGCTTAACATCTTCAGTCATGTCTTGTTCACAGCTTGTCTCCTTGACATGACATCATGAGAATTGTACTCTACCTTGGTGGTCTTCGTTCCAAAAGCCCATAACCCCATGTAATCATGAGACAACATGAAACAAATTCCAACTGAGGAATATTCTGCAAAACACTTGATGAGCATTCTTGAAAACTGTCAGGGAAAATTGAAGAAATTGTCACAGTCTAGAGAATCCTACTGTGATATCCTGAGTGGGATTCTAGGAACAAAAAAAAAAAAAAAAAAAAAGAAGAACATCAGGTAAAACTAAGAAAATAAGAATAAAATGGACTTTAGTAATAATGTTATCAGGGTGCCTGGGTGGCTTAGTTGGTTGAGCAACTGCCTTCGGCTCAGGTCATGATCCTTGAGTTCCGGGATCAAGTCCCACATCGGGCTCCCAGCTCCATGGGGAGTCTGCTTCTTCCTCTGGCCTTCTCTCCTCTCATGCTCTCTCTCACTTTCTCTGTCTCTCAAATGAATAAATAAAATCTTTAAAAAAATAATAATGTTATCAAATACTAGTGTAAGATGTTAGGGGAAACTGGGTTTGAGATATACTGTACTATCTTTGCAACTTTTCTCTAAGTCTAAATCTATTTTAAAATTAAAAGTTTATTTTAAAAGCAACTACAGTAAGTGGCAATTAAATTAAAACATAAACATTATAAACATTGTCTTAAAATGTTCTTACCTGCACATGTAGTGCACTTCATGCATAGCTCATGCAAAATACACATTAAATTAGTATATTAATGTCAATGTTTGAATAAAGCCCTAGTTACTTGGTAATTACATAAATAAGAATTTCTTTCAATTAAAAGCACCTGCATGTCTAAGACAAGGCAGTTGAGATCATAAGGCTTTTGATGGTACTAGATTTTTGTAGTAGTCCTC
Source organism: Nasua narica (assembly GCA_028533885.1). Classification (NCBI taxonomy): domain Eukaryota; kingdom Metazoa; phylum Chordata; class Mammalia; order Carnivora; family Procyonidae; genus Nasua; species Nasua narica. The sequence goes on along the minus strand of CM052811.1, from coordinate 94,569,431 downwards.
TTAATGACAGATTTTTAAGCAAAAAATAAGAACATAGACACAAATAGTTTCCTTAAATTTAAACGAACATTTCAATATCATATGGCATTAGGGCACTGCAGATTGAAACAGTAGTGAGATGCCACCACACACCTATTATAATGGCCCAAATCCAACGCACTGACAATATCAAATGCTGGAGAGTACGTTGGGTAACAAACTGGCATTCATTGCTGGCAGGACTGCAAAATGGTAGAGCTACTGTGGAAAATGGGACTTGGGTAGTTTCTTACACAGCTAACTGTACTCTTACCGTCTGATCCACCAATTGCTTTCTTCGGTTAACCTACATGAGTTAAAATGAGTGTCTATATAAAACCTGCACACAGGTGTTTACAGCAGCTTCATCCATAATCGCCAAAAGTTGGAAGCAACCAAGATGCCCTTCAGGAGGTGAGTGGATACATAAACTGTGTGCAACCAGATGATGGGATAGTAACAGCACTAAAAAGAAATGAGCAATCAAGCCACAAAAGGACATGAAAGAACCTTAAATGCATACAGCTAACTGAAAGAAGCCATAATATAAGAAGGCTACATGCTGTATGGTTCCAACTATGGACATCCTGAAAAGGCAAAACTATGGGGACTATGGGAAGATCAGTGGTGTCCAAGGGTTGGCAGGGAGAGAAGGATGAGTAGGCAGAGCACAGAGGATTTTTAGGGCAAGGAAACGACTTTGTATGATGCCGTAATGGTGAATACATGTTATTACACATTTGACAAAACCCATAGAATGTACAAGAGGGAACCCTCATATAAACAATGCATATTGAGTGATAATGATGTCAGTGAAGGTTCATGGGCTGCAATAAATGTACCACTCAATTTTCAAAGGGCTGGAACAAACAATCCTAAAATTTGAATGGAACCAGAAAAGACTCCGAATTGCTAAGGAAATGTTGAAAAAGAAAAGCAAAGCTGGGGGCATTACATTGCCTGATTTCAAGCTTTACTACAAAGCTGTGATCACCAAGACAGCATGGTACTGGCAAAAAAATAGACACATAGACCAGTGGAACAGGGTAGAGAGCCCATATGGACGCGCAACTCTATGGTCAAATAATCTTTGACAAAGCAGGAAAAAATATCCAGTGGAAAAAAGTCCCTTCAATGAATGGTGCTGGGGAAAATGGACAGATATATGTAGAAGAATGAAACTTGACCATTCTCTTACATCATACACAAAGATAGACTCAAAATGGTTAAAAGACCTCAACCTGAGGCAGGAATCTATCAAAATCCTAGAGGAGAACATAGGCAGTAACCTCTTCGACATCAGCTACAGCAACTTCTTTTGGGACATGTCTCCAAAGGCAATGGAAACAAAAGTGAAAATGAACTTTTGGGACTTCATCAAGATAAAAAGCTTCTGCACAGCGAAGGAAACAGTCAACAAAACAAACAGGCAACCCACGGAATGGGAGAAGATATTCGCAAATGACACAACAGACAAAGGTCTGGTATCTAAGATCTATAAAGAAGTCCTCAAAAAAAAAAAATCCTCAAACTCAGCACTCACAAAACAGATAATCATGTCAAAAAATGGGCAGAAGACATGAACAGACACTTCTCCAAAGAAGACATACAAATGGCTAACAGACATATGAAAAAATGTTCATCATTATTAGCCATCAGGGATATTCAAATCAAAACCATACTGAGATATCACCTTACACCAGTTAGAATGGCCAAAATCAACAAGACAGTAAACAACAAATGTTGGAGAGGATGCGGAGAGGAACCCTCTTCCACTGTTGGTAGGAATGCAAGTTGGTGCAGCCACTTTGGAAAACAGTGTGAAGATTCCTCAAGTAATTAAAAATAGAGCTACCCTATGACCCTGCAATTGCACTACTGGGTATTTACCCCAAAGATGCAGATGTAGTACAAAGAAGGGCCACATGAACCCCAATGTTCATAGCAGCAATGGCCACAATCACCAAACTGTGGAAAGAGCCAAGATGCCCTTCAACAGACGAATGGATAAAGAAGATATAGTCCATATATACAGTGTAATATTATGCCTCCATAAGAAAGGATGAATGCCCAACTTTTGTATCAACATGGATGGGACTAGAAGAGATTATGTTGAGTGAAATAAGTCAAGCAGAGAGAGTCAATTATCTTATGGTCTCACTTACGTGTGGAGCATAAGGAAAAACATGGAGGACATTGTGAGAAGGAAAGGAAGGATAAATTGAGGGAAATCAGAGCAGGAGACAAAGCATGAGAGACTGTGGACTTTAAGCAACAAAAGGAAGGTTTTGGTGGGGGGTTGGGTGAGCCTGGTGGTGGGTATTGAGGAGAGCACGTATTCCATGGAGCACTGGTGTGGTACATGAACAACGAATCTTGTAATACTGAAAAAATAAAAGTATTTGAAAAAAATGTAGGAGAGGCTGTGTGTGCACAGAGGTGGGAGATATATGGCAAATCTATACTTTTGAGTCCATTTTGATGTGAAGCTAAAACTGTTTTAAAAATAAAGTCTATTAAAACATTAGATGAGCATTTAAAATGAGATGAGTAATTCTAAATGTATCTAAACCAAGCATCTCTTTTTTACTGAAGAATTAATTTATGGATGTAGTGGAGGTGTTTTCTTACATATGGATATTGAGAGTGTATTTTACTAATCCAATGAAGAGTGGAATATTAATCTAAATCTATGTAAATTTTTAAAATTTAATTAATTACCTATCCTTAGGTCTCTGTTATAACAGAAATGAAGTTAATAATGTATTATTTTCCCTAATCTTAATTCACAGCATAGTTTTGCTCTAATATTTTCTTTTCTTTGATATAATGAATGCATATAATGGTACTAGAAAATTAAGTAAAAATCATCTCCAAGTATAATTCTGTAGATCTGTTTAAAATTTTTTTTAAAGTTTAAAAAATAAATTGGAAGAATGCAAGTGTGAAATCTTGGGATTTTTTACTTCTTTTTGTGTTTTTTCACAATTTGTCCCTTTCATCAATTTTCACACTTATGAGCACAAATTTACTTATGATACCCTCTTATTATCTTTTGTGCGATGTGTTACCCATGGTGGGTATTGAGGACAGCATGTATTGCATGGAGCACTGGGTGTGGTGCATGAACAATGAATCTTAGAAATAATAAAATTAAATAATAAATAAATAAATAAATTAATTAAATAAATAAATTCTAGCACCATGAGGAAGATGAGTCACTTAACACTGGAATATCACTGCGTGCAGAAAACTGTTGTTGTCATCCTATGGGCCCTGTGAGCACAGATAACACTCTCATCCTCCTTTCCTTTCAAATAAATAGAACTTAAGAAATCCATGCCTAGAACAATATCTTCAAAGAGCAGCTCTTGAAGTACCTTCATCAAAATCACCCAGGGAGCCTGTTAAAAACTCTGATTCCCTAGACCTCTTAAATTAAACATACAATCAGTCATACGCACTTCTGAAAAACCCCTTAGTGACTCTTTCACAGAATAAAAATTTGGGGACCACTAAAAGCTTCAGAATAACTGGTTCAGTAGAAGAGACAGACCCCGCTGTCAGAGTTGGCCTCATCTAAACAGGAAGGACACAACACAGCCACATAACAAGATGCTCAAAAAATAAATAAATAAACCAGTGCACGCAGAATTGCCATTGTCAGGAACTACACTGTAATTCTTCCGGATCTATCCCCAACCCTGGCTACCTTTGCTGACTTCAACACCTCTGTACCGTGTGCTATGAATCTCATTTGCCGAATTCAAGTGATCAAAGCTTTAGAAACTGTGCCTTGCAATCAGAAAGTTGAGGTTGCTGGGTCGGCTTCAGGTTCCCCAATCAAGAATCTCATTTTAATCCCTGGAAGCAATTGATGCCCAAGGAGCCTAACCAGACCTGAGTGGTGGTGGCTTCTATTAATTACCTAAATGGAGAGTGAGATTTCACTTGGACAAGGGCTGGCACCAAATTCTCCTGCAGTCTCTTACAGATGACCCATAAATCAGAGGCTAAGTCCAAGAAGAAATTTAAAATTGGATGGAGTCATGCATGATTCTATCCAGCAGCAATTTTTATGAAATCCCATCCCTGCTTGGTAATTACTCGGCTATGACAATTAATTTCTTGCTTTGGATTCAAATCCATTCAGTGTTAGATGGATATTTTAGTCTGGCAAGATGAATTGTACTTCATTTTACCTGTGTAGAGCTATCAGCAAATGGGAAATTAGAAGCTGAACAAAAATGATTTATTAAAAATAGTTCTAGCACAATTAGTACCTAAACAGCCTTCAGATTCCTTTTTAAAATACGTTTTTACTGCCTTATACAGGGCTGGGGTTCATAAAATCCTCACAAAAGAACAGCTTCATCTGGCTTTCTATATTGAGAACCTATAAATAATAGTTAATATAGACAAGGCCAGTTTTCGGAAAACTTGAAATGCCAAAACCCAGATTTGCAAACCTCATAAATAAGGGAGTAGTTACTCATTACAAAGTCAGGCTGGCTTCCTCCTCAGCCCCTGTTCCCCACAGATATAGTCATGAAGCTACTCCCCTGCTAGTTTTTGGAATCATGCATTTGGGAGGATTTTAAGGATCCCAATGTGTCTCTCTACACAATCTCCTGCAACCCTCCTCATGCCTCAATTCTAGGAATAACAGTAATAACAATCGTTATTGAGCACAAAGTCTTTACCAAGCGGTATTTTAAATACTTTTAGGCATTAATTCTTTAGATCTTCCCCATAACTCTAGGAGCCAGGTACTGTTATCCCCTGTGCGAAATTCAGGGGAAACTGACATGCCAAGTGGCTTGATAACTTTTCTTAGGATTACTGTATTAGTTATCCCTGTGTGACGAACCATCCCAAACCTAGGGGATTAAAACGATTACCATTTAGTTGGCTCCTGATCCTGTGGATCAGTAACTTAGGCAGGGTTCAGCCTGGTGGCTCTGGTCTCGGTGAGGCTCTCCCCAACATCTGTGCTCGATTTGCTGATCTTAGCGGGGCTCTCTCCAACATCTGTTCTCGATTTGCTGGTCTTGACTGGGCTCTTTCACACACCTGGGGCTTCAGGTGGGACGAGTGGGCTGGCGCTGCTCCTGGAGGCTAGGCGAAGCTTGTTCCTGTGGCAGCCAGGTGGGACGCCAACACAGGATCCAAGGTAGGCATCTTGAGCTATGGCCCAGAGCTGGCAGAACATCACAATTCGGCCCCATCCTTCTGCACACAGCATTCCACAAGACCAGCCCAGATTCAAAGCGTAGAAAAACAGATTCCTCCTCTCGATGGGAAGAACTGCGAAGATACATTTCAAAGGGTGAGACGATAGGGAGGAGTGGAGAGCTGAGGAACTGAACTTTGTTTTTGTTTTGCCCTCCATCTATTCAGTGACCCAACTGATTAAGGGTGAGTGAGCATTCACACCTGGATCTTCCAACTGGCCACTTTGCCAAACCGCCTTCGTGACAGTGGCTTATCTTTTTTCTGTAACTGGGCTTTCCTTTTATTACTTGACTAGAGTCTCCACCTTAGTACCCTTGAATCTAGTTCCTCCAGGTCTTGCCATCTGCCTGCTTTTGCCCTTCACTCCAAGGCCATTCTGCCTTTGAACCCTGCTACCCTCTGTTCAATTACCTCCCCGAAGATGACCGCCTTCCTACAGATGCTTGGGTTCTGTGATGGCCTCCCCTCCCCCACTCTGTTCAGGCTTCTCATCCCCACATATAGCAAACTCCCTCATGCGCTGCTCTGTTACCTCCCAGCACCTCCGCTCGCGGGCCCAGAATCTCAGCATACTTTGTACTTTCCCCCTGGTCCAACCTCGGCCACCACAGCCCAGCATTCAGTCTTTCACTTTGAAAAAAGAACTGTAACATTCTTCTAAACGACTAGTACCAACTCTTATCTAAAGGGTCAGGATTCCTAAAATCCAGGATGTAACGTGGGCCACATCTCTTGTACCAAGTAAGAACCTTTGTTATCTATGGATTCAGCTCTATTTTTCTGTCCTCTTTGGAGCCCGACGGAGGGCTGTGGAGCTGTAGAGGGCCCTATTCAGCTGTAGAGGGCCATCTACCCAGTCTCTGATCCAAATTACTCCTCCTTTTACACCACACGGGTGCAGAAGACATGAACAAGCATTTCTCCAAAGAAGACATACAGATGGCCAACAGACACATGAAAAGACGCGCAATATTACTTATCATCAGGGAAGTGCAAATCAAAACTACAATGCGATATCACCTCACACCTGTCAGAATGGTTAAAATCAACAATGCAAGAAACAGGTGTTGGAGAGGATGTGGAAAAAAAGGAACCCTCTTGCACTATTGGTGGGAATGCAAACTGGGGCAGCCATGCTGGAAAACAGCATAAAGTTTCCTCAAAAAGTTAAAAATAGAACTACCCTACAGTCCAGCAATTGCACTACTGGGTATTTACCCAAGGAATACAAAAACACTAGTTCAAAGTCATACATGCACCCCTATGTTTACAGCAGCATTATTTACAACAGCCAAGATATGGAAGCAGCCCCAGTGTCCATTGATGGATAAACAGATAAAGAAGATGTGGTATGTATATATAATGAAATACTATTCAGCCATAAAAAAGAATGAAATCCTGCCGTTTGCAATGACATAGATGGAGCCCCAAAGCATAATGTTAAGTGAAACGGGTCAGAGAAAGACAAGTATATACTTTCACTCATATGTGGAATTTAAGAAACAAAACAAATGAGCAAAGGGAAAAATGAGAGAGAGAGAGAGAATGACAAATCAAGAAACAGACTCTTAACTACAGAGAACAAACTGATGGTTATCAGAGGGGAGATGGGCGCAGGGATGGGGGAAATAAGTGATGGGAATGAAGGAGGACACTTGTCGAAGTGATGAGCACTGACTGATGTTGGAATTGCAGAATCACTACGTCATACACCTGCAACTAATAGAACACTGTATGTTAACTATAATGGAATTAAAATGAAAACTTTAGGAATATGATACATATACTTCTTGTCTTACATACTCATCTATTAAGGGATGTCTGTGGCATTAGAAACAGTATTGGGCCTCTGCTGGGGTGCTTTCCCATGTTGTAGAATGGGGAAAAGGGTTATAATGATCTCATCACTTGTCTGACTCTTAGTGAAGGATGTGTCAATCCTTATGGAAACTGCCAGGAAAACAAAACAAAAGACAACGAGTGAGAGTTATTGAAAGTGGAGACATACAATATCACCCGAGTGGCTGACTCAGTAAGGCTCCGTGCTTTATCCTACCTTTCCTTCTATTTCAGACATCAAACTCAGAAGTTAAATGGCTGTCCTAGGAATGCATAATAACGTGCTTATTTGAACTGAAAAATAAATCAGTGTCTTTCTGACAGAAATTAGATCTGACGCGGCTCATTAATTTGACCACGAGCACTGGCTTTGCCAATTTGGACACATGGCAGGCATTTCCCATAAACTGAATGAGTTTAATCTTCAGCTCTACAATTTTGATAAAAGATATTTAAATCACATGGTTAAGAGAAAGGTATTTTACCTTTAAAATGTACTGATAAAAGTCTACTGAAATTATGAATATTTTTTATTCCCCTAAACCTTTCTGAATTATGAGGTTAAATACATTTTTTAAAGTGAAAGACAAATGCTATAATTAATGGTCATGTACGGGTTTTCATAAAGCCTTCTTGGTATATTTCCCAGAAATTGAGAAAGTGGGTGAATCTGCTGACTAGGCAACAATTCTCTTTTCCCTCTCTTTTTAAAATGAGGAGGTTCCCTCTTTTTGTTTTAAAAAATTGAAGGAGGACCATTAGAATTTTTTAAAGATCATTTAAATAATTTTAAGAACTATCTTGGGAAAGAGTTCAAAGAATTGCATTGCTGTAACAAAGCTTTTTCCATTCCCATTGATCTGTTGATGTGAATAAGGTTTTTTACCAGTTACATACATAAGAATGAAAAATGAGAGTATAATTGATGTTGAACCTCTCATTCTAGTAAAAAGGAATATTCATTCATGTGAACATAATCCAAATGGAAAAGATAAGCTTCATCCATCTCATTGAGAGCAATGTTTCCATTAGTATCTTACTATTATGTTCAATAATTACTTAATGTGTAATGCCTTTACATAGTTTTGATTATATACTACTCATAATTGTAATAGTTCACAAGGGAATTCCTAAACTTGAGGACTTCTATGACCATAGCACATACAAAAAAAATTAAAATTTCACTTTATAAACTAATTTTTTGGCAGAGAAGTCCATTAGGACTAACAATAAAATATGTTTGAGCATAAAATACATTCTGTTAAGTTATAATTTATGGTAGATGTGAAAAGAAATACAAATTCAAGAAGAAAATGTAAATATTGTAAAATCTCTGCTAAAGAAGACTGTGTACTTTTAAAAGTGGATAATTGAAGATAATAAATCACCAGGATAGTTAGATTTCACTGGAAATGTTTAACAGAGTGATGTAATTGTTATATTTTGAAATCTTGATACAGTATTTATAATATGCTAGAAATTATACCCTTTTATTTTATTTTTCCTATTTAAATTTATAATAAAAAAACATTTGGATGTCAAATTAACCATGTGCAACTGGGTCCTCATGGTGTGCAAGTCCAACCAGGTCAGGGGATCAAACCCAGATTCCCATTGCCTTGAAAACGTTTTGCCTGTAGCCATTTCTGGTACCAATTACTGAATTGATCCAAGTTTGGTTGCACGCAACAGCATTAATTTTAGTTGGCATCACCAGAAAGGAAAATGATGTAGAGAATTAGGTGCTTCCAAAATCTGTTGGAAAAATAAGGGAAAAGGCTCTAGACTTTTGCATCTGGGAGTTATTCTTGCAGAAACATGTAAGTTTATCATGGCAGCTGATGGATTAAGAAATGCTCCCACTGTCACTTACTGAGTGAGCATGCCAAGAAAGCTATCCTCACTGCTGCAGGACCTACTTCAAAATTATGCCACAATCCCCACCAGAAAAAGAGACTCCCCATGCTCTTCCTCTCTTCCCAAGTTCCAACTCAAAGTTTTGCTCAAGTTTGGGACGCCTGGGTGGCTCAGTCAGTTAAGCATCACCTTTGGCTCAGATCGTGATCCCAGAATCGTGGGATCGAGTCCCACCCTGGGCCCCTTGCTCAGCGGGGAGCCTGCTTCTCCCTCTGCCTGCCGCTACCCCTGCTCGTACTCTCTCTCTCTCTCTCTGAAAAATAAATAAATGAAATAATTATTTTTAAAAAGTTTTGCACAAACATTGGGATAAAGAAGATGTGGTCTATAATACAATGGAATATTATGCAGCCATCAAAAAAACTGAAATCTTGCCATTTGCAACACATGGAGAAAACCAGAGGGTATTATGCTAAGCAAAATAAGTCAATCAGAGAAAGACAATTATCATGTGATTTTGCTGATATATGGAATTGGAGAAACAAAGCAGAGGATCATAGGGGAAGAGAAGAAAAAATGAAACAAGACAAAACCAGAGAGGGAGACAAACCATAAGAGACTCTTAATCTCAGGAAACAAACTGAAGGTTGCTGGAGGGGAAGGGGGTTGGAGGGATAGGGAAGCTCTGGGATGGGACATCGGGGAAGCCATGTGCTATGGTGAGCACTGTGTATTGTGTAAGACTGATAAATCACAGACCTGTACCCCTGAAATGATACCAAATAATACATTATATGTTAATAATAATAAACAAACAAACAAACAAACAAATAAATAAATAATTTTTTAAAGTTTTGCACGAGTTTATCTGATTGGTGGAGCCTAATCATAGCTGGAGCTCTAACTCTAAGTTAGTGTAGAAATTACACCTTCCTGCTGTCTGATCTTTGTATGACAGGAGGGGTTGTAACTGAGGCCAAGCAAGTCACCGTAACACTCATCACAAGGTCTTTCTTATGCATGGAAGGAAAGGAGGATGGCTCCCTGTGTGATGTTATTCAGGGGATACAATGATGCTACAGTAACTCTCTGGTGCCCGCCATGTAGCCTGTTATTAGAGCATCATTAACGATGCTTCCCCTGAGCTCTTTATTAACATGTAGGGATCCATGTGAGATTGAAGCTGTAATCTATTATTAACACCAACACAGATTGTCAGTTAACAACTGGTTGAGAGAGAACAAGCAAGACGGGTATTGGGAAGAGGGAAGAGCACCAGAAGGTGGTAGGATATCAAGGCAGGGGGCAAAAGGCCACCAAGGGTGAACTCTACACCTCCACAACCACGCCCCAGGACCCTCCTGCCTGGTTTTTAAACAGAAAGGCCAGTCGTGATAGAGGTATACATAACAAAAATGCACGATAACAACCACGATTCAAGTGTCTTCTCTCTTCTGGCAAGTTCTAGCTCTCAACCTCCCTCCCGGAAAATAACTGCGAGGCAGCACTCAGAATACAAATTCCTGATGCATCCTTCTCCAAGGGCAAGAGGACTGTAGAGATTCACATATTGATTGGGAGTATGGCAATGCAATGAAAAATCCGAAGACAAGCCAATTTCTCAGTGTTGGCAAGGACTGGCAAGTCTATCAAGGTTATTGATGAAGAAATTAAGCAGAAGGCAATGCAGCCTCCTCGAGCCTCAGCTTCCTCATCAAAAATCTGGACCAGAAGCACTTCTCACATTATAACAGTGTGTCCTGGCAAAGACGTATACTCCTGGTGCTTTTTGCTGGAAGGATACTGATTGCATTCTAAGGGATGTTGTAGGGACAGAGAATTGGGAAACCTGGGTTCCAGTTCTGCTCTGACTCTAGATTACCGAGTGACCTAGAACAAGTCATTTGTCCACTGTGGTTTCCACTTCTGCACTGATAGGGCACAAATACTATTAATCTTGTCTACCTCCTAGAGAAAATGGTCTTCATTCAAGTGGCTAGAGATCTTTTAGACATTCTTGAAACCCCCTGAATTTCTGTGCAAACTTATACACTTACGAGTATATGCTTAGGTTATTTTTTTCCTACATAATCCTAAATTAGATAATCATATTCAGGAGAACTTATTAATAAGTAAGAACTGCCCCCCCCCAGAAACTCAGAGTAAAAAAAGAATATGATATTCGATTTTACAAACACTCACCAAAATCCCACCTGCCTTATTAGCACAATATCCACCATCTCCCTCCTGGGTCTTTCTGCCCCTGTTTGTGTGCCAAATCTGCAATTCTTACTTGCTAATTTCTTTTTGGTTCACGTATGTAACCACCTTTCAGATCATCAAGGGATTCCAGAAATTAAGACTGGGTTCCCCTGCTTCATAGATCTCTCACATCTCCAAACACCCACACCACTGGTCAGGCAAGTTTCCTTTGAAACCTTACAGTCTATTTTCCTTTCCTTTCCTTGGATGTTGCAACTAATCACCTAGCTCTCTAAGCAAGACTAACCTTGGATACTACAGCTGATCTTTGGAGATTAGTCTTGATGATCCAAGGTCAGCTTTTCCTTTGCAGTAAGATCTGATGTCATTGAGGATTCTTCCCCATTCTGGGCCATATCACAGTATGATTCCTTTATTTGGAAGGAAATGGAAATTTAGGACACCAAGAAACAGAATAATCAAAAAACCTCACCTGTCTTTTCCTCCCGGTTACTTGCAGTATTTAAGCAATCTTTGGAAATTGTCCGTAATTCTTTTGGCCCTGTCTACACATAGATGACTTGGTCACAGAGCTTGCATTTCTCCTTTGGTAATTTTGGATGGGCACTGAAGGCAGAATTGCCCATAACCTTTGGCCAAATCCCCGGACAAATGCAGCAGCATAAGCTTTGACCCTTTCGTATAACTATTTCTGGAGTAGGATTTTCAGGCTCATGGCAAAATTTACTCAATACCTACTCCTTGGCCAAATCCCCATACATCTCTATTCAGACTAAGTCCCATTAAAATAGCCATTTGATTTATTTGGGACACATGGACAAGTCTCTGCCTAAATAAATTTTGGTTCCCTATTTTTCAACTAAAGACCCAGAAGTGTTCTTAAATAAAAGGTATGTTCTTAAATATATTGAGATATATACACCGGTGCAAATTTACAGATGTGAGTGAGCTTGGTTAGCTTCTGAAGAACCAAGGCCATAATTACCCAACCCACCCCCTAACAGTAAGGAAAACAAGTGCATGGAAAGTTCTAGGAAGTTGAGAACCCATGAGAAGATTCTTCCCAGAAACCCCCCTTAATGCCTTTCTAAGAAACAAATCTAAATGATTTCATGGTGGGGAGTCTGGTTGGCTCAGTCAGTTAAGCATCTGACTCTTGATTTTGGCTCAGGCCGTGATCTCAGGGTTGTGAGATCGAGCCCTGTATTGGCCTCCATAGTGGGTGTGAAGCCCGCTTAAAATTCTCTCTCTCCCTCTCCTTCTGCCCTCTTTCCCAACCTCTAGCAAGTGCACACACACTCTCTCTCTCTCTTAAAAAAAAAAAAATGCTGTGGCACCCGCCCTCCAAGGTTGGGACCTTTTTCAGTGATTTTAAGACTGCATGGTACATCTCTTGTTAAATATTGTCAGTATATAATACGCATAAAAATTTTGTGTGTGTGTGTATTTGTATGTGTATACATCCCTGAAAATAAATAATAAACGTTTTTCTTCTTTTCATATGCCCATAGAATGTTCATAAAATGACTCTATATTAGACCAGTTGACTTAAAAAAGCACTATGAAAGCAGATGACATTCTCTAATGCTAATGCAATACCTCTAGAATTTCTAAATTTTGAATAATTCTTACCTAAAAGAGAATAAAAAACCCTCAGAACTGACAGATATCTAGACAATGAAGACCATTTTATGCAATAACATATGGAGCATGGCTAAAATCCGTGTTCAGAGGTAAGTTTAATATTTTAAGAGGTCAAATAAAAATAAATGAATTAAGGGCCCAGGTCGAGAAGACCGTAAAACAGAGAAGTAAACCTAAAGATTTCAGATTGAGGGCTGCCTGGGTGGCTCAGTTCATTAAGCGTCTGCCTTCAGCTCAGGTCATAATCCCAAAGTCCTGGGATTGAGTCCCACATGGGTTTCCTTGCTCAGCAGGGAGCTTGCTTCTCCCTCTGCCTACTGCTCCCCCTGCTTGTGCTCTCTCTGTCTCTGTCTCTCTCTCTCTCTGGCAATAAGTAAATAAATAAAATCTTTAAAAAAAAAGAGTTCAGATTGAAAGAAAAAATCAGTATAAAACAGGAGCTGATGAATTAAAAATATAAAAACAACAAATAGAATTAATAAACAAGTCCATTGGGTGCCTGGGTGGCTCAGTTGGTTGAGCAACTGCCTTCGGCTTGGCTCATGATCCTTGAGTTCCGGGATCGAGTCCCACATCGGGCTCCCAGCTCCGCGGGGAGTCTGCTTCTTCCTCTGACCTTCTCTCCTCTCATGCTCTCTCTCACTTTCTCTGTCTCGCAAATAAATAAATAAAATCTTTAAAAAAATTTAATAAACAAGTCCATTAACTAATTGTTTAATACAAAATTAAATAGTTACCTGTCCTAGTCCAAAAAGGGGGAGGGAGGGACATAAATATGACAAACATACACTGTGTAGAGGGGTCACTGTAAAGAGCTGTCTGATGGACTACATTTCCCAGAAGTACCCTCTTTGTATCCAAGTGTGGCTAGTTTTAACCAATGGAATGACTAGCTCTAGCCAAAGGAACATGAGCACAAGTGATATGAGTGTGTAAGAGGACTTGCATCAACAATTCACGGGAAAGGAAACGCAAATGGTTTTAAACAATTGAAATGATCCTTATTCCACAATAAGATCAATGCTAATTAAAACGACTACAACAAAATATCACTTTTCCCCAACCAGGATGACCAACATCAAAAAGCTCGGCTGTGGTAACAATAATCATGAATACTTGCACACAGCATTAACTGTGCCTGGCACTTTTATGAGCACTTTCCATGTCGTAACTCATTTGGTCCTCGTAGTAACCCCGCGAGGTGGGTACCATTTTTCCCCATTTTACAGATAAGGAAACTGAGGCACAGAGAGCTTAGTGACTTGCCCATGAGCCTACATCGTGTTGGTAAGTGTGTGGGAAACAGGCACTTTCATGCATTAAAGTGAGAATGCACACCGCAAAGGGCCATTTGGCTGTACCTACTAAAGTTACAAATGCGTTTGGGGGGGTGTTGGGGGTGTTGACCCCACAATTCCATTTTAGAGAAGTGACCTTATAGATCTACTTACCAATGGGGCGATGATCAGCATACATAATACTAACTACACTATTATTTTTAGAGGAAAAGACTCCAAGTAGTTTACAGAAACTGAGAAATCATACAGCATGTGAACCTCTCAGATTGGCTTTTGTCACTGAGCATATTCTCTGGGGACACATTCAGGTTGTTTAGTGTATCAGCTGACATGCTTTTTGTGTTGCTGAGTAGTATTTCCACGATGTGGGTGCACCACGACTTTTCAAAGTCTCACCCGCTGAAGGACATCGGGGTAGTTTCAAGTAAGGGAAATGACAGAGCTGCAGTAGACATTCACGTACAGATGTCTGTGAATACAAGTTTCCATTTCTCTGGGGTAAATGCTCAGGAATGCAGTTGTTGGGTTGTATGGCAGTTGCATGTTTAGTGTTTAAGGGAATTGCTAAAGTATTTTTTACAGCAGCCGTACAATTTTATATTCCCGCCAGTAATGTATGAGTGGTCCACTTTCTCTGTGTCCTGGACTTGGGACAATTTGAGCAACAAAAATAAATATGGTCGTATTGGATTATAATTCACAGTATGAAATAAATATCACTCTGTACTGGTAAAAATAAATGATTGAATAAATTGACAAATGGGAGAGAATAAACAAATCTCCCAGGCAGAAAGTCAAATAATCTATATACGTACTTACATACGTAGGTATTTTGCTCTTCAGGGAGGTGGAGCATCACTCCTTACCTCTCCAGTGTGGGCTGCACATAGTGACTTCCCTTCGAAGCAGACACTTAGAAATGGGGGTAAAGAGTAACTTTACAGCCGAGGAAATTGACAAACACAACGGATGGGATCATATGATCAAATGTGGCCTTGTGACCACCACCTGCGGTAAATCACGTTGAAAGCCTGTACTTTCGGTCTGCAGGGTTGAGAATGGCGCCCCACCCCTGTGATCCTCCTTTCCAAAACCTATAACCTCCTTCTTCTCATGAGGAAACATCACTAATCCCCAACTGAGGGAAACTGCAAAATACTTGACGGCCGAGTTCATCAGAAACAAGGGAAGTCTGAGAAATTGTGAAAAGAGGAGCCTAAGGAGATATGACAAGTAAATGTCACATGGCATTTGGGATGGGATCCTGGAACAAAAAAGACCGTTGGGTAAAAACCAAGTGTCTAAATAAACTGTGAACTTTAGTTCTTAATGTATCAATATTGTGTCATCATTTGCAACAAATGTACCACATACTAATGTAAGATGTTAACAGTTGGAGGCCCTGCGTCTGGCTTAAATGGAACTCTCTGTACTATCTTTGCAACTTCTCTGTAAATATCAAGTATTCTAAAATAAAAAGTTTATTTTAAAAAAAGATACTGGAGTTAAAAAGGAATTAGTCTGGCCTGTAACCCATTTTGTTTGAATTACATGAATACTACATATAAGGCTCTTTTCTTTGCATGTGGGGGCTCAAAACTTATAAGGATCTTACCACTATTGTTTATATTCCTTTTTTGGGTGGAGAGAGTGAAGAGACTATTGTGTTATAGTCTCAAGAATGTAAAAGAAAACCACAGGGAAACGAGATGCACCTTGCAGAAATCGAGTCATTTTTACTGGAATTCGTCTATGCTATAAATCGAGTAACACTTACTCGAACTCACACTTACTTGAACACTTTATACATACACCTTGCTCCATATTCATTTTTTAATTTGTGCTTTGGAAGTTTTTGTTGCAATAGGTAAGGCCAGGCTTTTGTAGTAAAAGAGAAGATTGGCCACCTTCAACCGGTAGCTTCAAAGGTGGCTTCGGATCAGATGTGGATAAGCTGAGGTTCCCACAAGGAGATAACTTTGTCCTGGATAGGACTTATACCAATGCTTTGGTATCTTAAAAGAAGAAACCAAAAAGCAATGTCTAGGGACATTCATTTTGCTTTATTCACTCGTGTTGACATTCCAAAAGTAACTCATCAAGCTATTACTTTTATTGTGTTCATAGGTGTAATTATTAATTTTAATTATGTTCACATATTATCCGATTTCCTGGGAAGCTTAGGGCTTCATCCCATGCTTTTTTTTCTTGAAAGGTTCCAATGGAGTAGATTATATTGGGGAAAACTTGTGTCCAAACAGCCAGTGAATTTGGTAAACAGAAGTTAAACAAATTGACATCCTAAAGATTCACCAATTCTGTACTGAGTTTCTCAGTTTCTATGCTGCTACTTTGATGCAGGGTACACCTGGCTGAGTATTAGATTTCCATGAATTCCAATAAAACATCAGAAGCCTCTCCCGGGGCCGACCCTCCATTGGGAAGCCAGGCTGTGGTCCCTGACTTCTGTGGTCCCTTTGGTCCCACGGGCTGTGGTCCCTGACTTTGCCTCTCCCTCATCATCATAGCTGTGCTCTGGGTCACCAAGCCCTCCCGCCACAGCCCCCTCCTGGAACCCCTGCCATTGACTTCTCCCGAGGCCTTGCTCTGCCTGCCTGGAATGCACTCCTTTGCTGTTCTCCTATCCAAATCCCAACCGCTCCTTAGGGACCCGGCCTCTTCTTGGATCCTTCTAGCTAACAAGGTGATTGCTCACTTTCCTTACTGTTTGTACCATTTATCACTTTTGATCTTAATTGTGCCCATCTGCACAGTCACCAAAATGCTTGAGGCACTGAACTGAAGACACCAGGGGCATAAATACGAGAAATGATCCTGGCCCGCAAGTGGCTTGTATTCTAACAGAAGGTTCCCAGTAAGGGAACTATAAGACAGTATCATACAAAGCCAGAGCACAGTGAATGTTCAAATAGAAATAATGGGGACACCCGGGTGGCTTAGTCAGTTAAGCGTCTGCCTTTGGCTCAGGTCATGATCTCAGAGTCCTGGGATCGAGCCCCGCATTGGGCTCCCTGCTCAGCAGAAAGTCTGCTTCTCCCTCTCTCTCTGCCCTTCCCCCACTCCCACCTCACCCCCAGCCTCCTGCTCATGGTCTCTTTTGCTCTC
The DNA here is from genome assembly GCA_028533885.1 of Nasua narica. Lineage (NCBI taxonomy): Eukaryota > Metazoa > Chordata > Mammalia > Carnivora > Procyonidae > Nasua > Nasua narica. The sequence continues at coordinate 94,552,191 of CM052811.1, read as the reverse complement.
TCTGAAATAAATAAATAAAATCTTAAGAAAGGAAGGAAAGCAGGAAGGAAAGAAGGAAGGAAGAAAGGAAGAAAGGAAGAAAGGAAGAAAGGAAGAAAGGAAGAAAGGAAGAAAGGAAGAAAGGAAGAAAGGAAGAAAGAAAGAAAGAAAGAAAGAAAGAAAGAAAGAAAGAAAAACAGTATAACCATTCCACAAAACTTTTGACACTAAGACACTAACTGACATACTAAGACATTTGTTGTTAGTTTACTAAATATCTCTCTGGCCAGAACATAAGCTCCATGAAGTCAGGAACTTTGTTGTATTCTCTGTTGTATCCTAAGTGCCTGTTACAATGCCTGGCATGTAATGGACACTATCAAATATTTGGTGAATGAATGAAGTATGAATGAGGGAGGGAGGGAGTTCTAGCCAATTCAAAAGGATCAGAAACGAGGGCCGTCTCCACGCTTGGGCAGGTCAGACACCATGAAGATGTCAGGAACTGTCCGAGGTGTACCAGGAATGCTCAGGAAGGTGATGTCAGATGCGGCTTTTGACATTGAGAAGTGCACAATTTCATAGAAGGGATGAGACATATACATATACACATACACCTTCATCATCATATTCGATTTGATTATCATTTCACGTATGGAAGGTATATCAGTCAGGTTCTGATATGTAACAAACTACCTGCAATGCAATTCTATCCTAACTGGCATTAGGTCAATTTCACAGATGAAGGGCATAGTTCTCCACAAGACTCTCCAGCCACTAGCTATAGGGTTCCCGGTTCACCCACACTTCCGGCCAACTGTCTACAAATTCAGGGTTACCACTCTCTCAGGTTCAACAATTGGCTAGAAAAATTCATAGAAACTGGAAAAACACTAAACTTATTATTATTAGGAGTAGTAGTAGTATTATAGTTTTATTAGAAAAGAAATAAATCAGTCACCCAGAGTAGCGACCCATTTGGTGAGGTCTGAGAAGGTCCCAAATATGGAGCTTCTGTGTCTTCTGGGTGTATTACCTTCCTGGCATACTGATTTGTATTACCAGACAGAGTACCTCATAAGAGCTTTGTGTCCAGAGTTTCTATTAGAGTTTTGTTATGATGATCAGCATGATTGATTGAACCACCAACCATGCGATTTAACTCAGTCTCTAGACTTTGTTCGCTCCTGGAAGTTTGGGCTGATATCCCAAGGCTCAAAGCTACAAGACTCTAATCCCATGGTTGGTTCTTCTGGCATGACCAGCCCCCGATCCTGAGTCGTCTCATTAGCATAAATTTGGGTGTGGTTCAAGGGGCCTGCCATGAATAACAAAGGTTCTCTTATCACTCAGGAAATTCTGAGGATTTAGAAGCTCCAAGAAATGAAGGGTTGAGGAGGGAATCAGCCAAATTCTCTGTTAATATGACATCACTCCAAAACTCGATAGCTTAAAGTAGTAGTTATTTATTCTCAACTGATCTAGGATGAGATTGGTTGGCCCAGCTCCAAGCTGTGATAAGGCCTGGGTTAGTCAGCTTCATGTGTCCCCCATCTTCGTTGGACCAGGAGATGAGCCAGGGTGCATTCTTTACATGACTAGAGCAGAAGCCCCAAAGGGCAAGCCTAAGCCTAAAAGCATAGTTTAAGCCTCATTGGCATCATGTTCATTAGCAAGTTCTCTGGCCAAACTTAACATCAGTGAGCGGCAGGAAGGTATGCTCTGTCTGTAACTGGAGTTGGACGAAGGAGAATAAACATTTCCTATTTAACAACATGGACTATCACATAGGAGAAATATCATTTACTCCTTTTATGACCTTTTCATCCCTTTGTGGCAGACCGGCCTACTGAAGATGATTCCTGAATGCCCAGAACCACCCAGCCCATTCTCCTAGCCACTGGTCAGTCATGACTTTAACGTTCTCCATAGAATATTAGTCTTTGGACCTGAGGTTTTGATAATGTTAAAATGGATCATATTTTAGTTTGTTACCAAATCTTCACAAGTGTTTGCTAATTTAATTAGATTCTCTTATTTACCAGCAAATAAATAGGCACTGAAAGAAAGAACTCTGATCTTAAATTCTTGCTCCCTGTCTTTTTCCCTTCCTATCTTCACTCTCATTTTCATAGTTTGCCCTTAAAGTCCTTCTGATCTTTTGATCTCCAGACATGAATCATACTATGTAATTTGAATAATAATGAGTAACGGTAATAATTGAAAAGATGGAGAATCTGGATTCATTTCTTATCTAGAAAGATACTAAAACTGCTTCCACGGAACATTCAGAGCCTGTACAGCCCATTCCATAATTTATGAACGCGTGAATGCTTCCCATGAACAGCCTGGTGAGTCAGACATTTTAATTGGGCTTCCTTAAAATTAGAACCAAAAGAGCTTCATTTCTACTCCTCTGGACAGGCTTGTAAAGGGTATTCTAGCCAGAGAGGAGTGAGCGTTGACCCTTCATAATACATAAGTGGGCAGAATCATGTACAGCTGTGGTAATATCTATAAGGTACAATATCCTAATATTTCTCTTTGGCTCTGAAGTGGAGGAATTTTTAGAGAAACTTTATCAGGGAAGACTTCCCTCTTATGTAAAACTTACCTCGTTGTGTCCTCTCCCAGGCAACAATGCCTTGAATGGGAAAGTCAACTGGGATCCACCATTTCTGGAAAGGGATCTTTAAGGTGGCACTCCATAGAAGAGATAAAAAGAATTGTTGAAAAATGACCCGGTCTGTGCTTTGCAAAAGAGAAATATAGGCAGCTTACACATTTGGATTCAGGGCCTCAAGTACAACAGGCTCTTTGACACTGATTGATTGGACAGTATTTGTGGAGCATGGGGCTGTGTCTGACACTGTCCTTGGTGCTGATGTTAGAGACACGAGCAAGAGGAGTTACCTCCTTATGGACTACAGTCTCAAGGAGGAGACAGGTCCTAGTCAAATTAAATTTAATGTATATTAAACAGAAGTTTCAACTGAGGCATCACAATACATTCCAAAGTGAGTTGCCAGAACAACACGTGAGTTTTTAAAGGTTCTGTCAAAACCCTTCCCTGAAGGGCACAAATAAAAGAGCCCTGGATGACTGGAGAAAGGAAGAGAAGTTCGTATAAATGAGCATTACATAAGCTTCCCCCTAAAGAAAAGATTGGAGTGCTTTTCTCCTCATCCAAGCCAAATAAGTGATGCTTCAATGCAATCACTGGAAAAATTTACTTTTATTTCTGCAATTATGAGGAACAGTAGTGTATTTGCTAGACCTAGGTATCTAGAGGTAGGCTAAGCCCTCAGAGAAAAGGAGGGGGAAGGAAGAGAGGGGGTGTAGGAGAGAATTGCTGCTATTTATTGAGCTAACTATTCTTCCCAAGCTAGGTCAGAGGTGCAAGAATTCAAGAGATTAAATGTAAATCCCACGTGTATCAGTTTTCTACTGCATGATAATGCTGCATAAGAGACAACCACAAAAGTTCAGTGGTACAGAGCAAGAAGTATTTATTTAGCTCACAAGTTAATGGGTCACCTGGGGTGTTCTAGTCCGTGCTTGGCTTAGCTGATCTTGGCTAAGTTTGCTCATGCAGCGACAGTTAGCTAGCTGGTGGGTTTGCTGTGGTCTGGGTAGTCTAGAATGCCCTCAGTTAAGCCATTCACCTGTCTTTAGCTTGGCCAAATCATCTAGCAGGCTTTCATGGGTTTGTTTATAAGACATAGACCCAGCTATGGAATGTGTGTAGTAGAGAACTCTTAAACCAAGAACAGACCAATAGTAGAAATCTTGACCTTCAGAATGCTCACAGCCAAGGCTGAGAAGAAAACAGACATGTGATTGGAAATGGGATAAAGGGAGATGCTTGCTATGTAGCAGCAACATGCTTACCAAAACTGCATCCTGCAGTCATGTGGGAAACATAACTTATAAGCAATGAGCTTGGATATTTAGTTAAGGAAATTCCTGAGTCAAAGTGTTGGAGATGCTGCCTGGTTTCTTATTGCTTATAATAAAGTGATAAAGGAGAGAGATAAATTGAGGGAAGAGCTGTTAAACAAAAAGGAATCAGGATGATTTTGGAAATTCTCAGCCTCTCCAGATGTCAAAACATGTTAAAACTCCAAAACAGCTACTGAAAGTGTGACACAGAGAAAAGTCTGAGTGTGGGACTGTCCCAACCTTTGCTAAAACCTCAGATTTCGTCTAATTCTCATTAGCTTAAAAGGATGAAATCAAAAGGTTGGTGTCCTCAACCACACACACAAAAAACTCTTCCAAGGGAATAAGGATGTTTCTCATAGATTTTTTTTCCATTGAACCAGAAGCCTTCTAGAAAACTTAAAAGCTTTGCCCTTCAGTCATCTCAGTCTCCTATGGCCAACTGGCTCCTCTCAGCAACTGAGGCAGGGCAACTCACCTGTATGCACCCCTCCTGTGCCATAGTGGGAGAGGTTTCATCCCTGCAGAAGACAGAGCAGTGGGGTTAACTAGGTGCCAAAAGATGGATGTACTTTAAGCAGAACAAAGGAGAGCTCATTGCACCTGAAACAAGGAGAGATATTCCCACACAAGGTGATTTCCCTTGGTAAGAAAATGTTCCAGAGCCAAAATCCATTCTTATGCAGTTGACTAAGGATCATGGGACTGCTTTTCTCAACAAGTCAGCTTTTGAGTTAAACAAAAGGAAGATTATCGGCATGTCCCTCATCTAATTACATGAATGCCCTAAAAGGAGAGCATTTTCTCAAGCGGGTAGCAGAAGGGGAAATCAGATTAAAAATATCAGACTTAAAGATGGAAATGGAATATAGGACCCCTCAGAGGAGAGAACAGTTTCTGGCTGGCAGCCAGCAAGGAAATAGGGACCCCAGTCCCATAAACACAAGGAATTGAATTTGGCCAACATCCTGAATGAGCTTGGAAGAGAATTCTTTCCAGATGAGCCCAGTTTGTTGACACCTTAATTCTGGCTTTGTGAGTTCCACAGCAATGGAACCAGCCAACCCCACACTTCTGACCTACAGAAGTCTGAGAAAATAAATGGGGGTTGTTTTAACCCACTAAGTATGTGGTCATTTATTACACAGCATTAATAAACTAGTCCAGCCTCTTAAGCCCCAGGCACAGAACTGACACATCATCACATTCACTGTATTTTATTGGCCAAAGCAAGTTTCAAAGCCAAGATAGGTTCAAAGGGAATGGCTATAGAAGCCTCCCTGGGAACATTGCAAAGGGCATGAATATAGGTAGGCATGAACAATTGGGACCATTCCTGCCCCACAAGATAAGAATGTTGGCCAGGGCTCATTTTGAAAAGGAACCTGCTTAATAAGAATATTTCTTCCAGAAAGCAAGGAAACCGGTGGGGTGGAAAACTGGAAGTCAAGGGAGCAGTGGGAATGACCAGTCAAAGGGCATTATCAAAAGGTAGCATTAGAGGAACCATCTGTGAGAGTCAGCTTCGAACATCTCCCAGGCACAGAGAGGGCAAACCCGTCTTATGCCAGTACCAGTACAAGTAAGAAATTTCTGACCTCACCCACGCTCCACTGTCATACCCAAAGGATGGGACAGCCCTGCTGGGGTCAGGCCCTTGTACGTCCCTCATTCATTCGCTCTTTCTCAGACTGGTCATTGTTACATAAGAGCAATATGACAGTGCTCATTTGATTCTTGTCAATACTGTAGAACCTAGATGCCCCTGCAGCATGGTAAAGCAGTGTCCTCCCCAGTACTTAGAAATTATAATGAGGCGGTCCAGATTGCTAAATGAGGTTTTTGCAACCAGCTCAGATAATGAGGTAATTATGCTCGAGTTTCAGGAAAATGTGGTTGAAGCATGAGAGACTTGGTAAGCCCTACCCCCTTGACTTCAGCTTCTCTCATGACCTGGTGGTCCCCTAAACAGGAGGAGGAGACCATAGTACCAACCAAGGTTGGTACTATTCCATTTCACAAAAGGAATTCAGAAGCTGAAATAAACTAACCATCCCTCAATCTACTGTTTTCCGCTGACACCATAGCCATAGAGAAAACTGTCCCTTCTATAGTATGTATGTGTCAGAATGCTGCATTTATCAAGCCTCAGAAACAGTCCTCTGCAGGACGGCCTCGAAGGGCCAGAAACAGCATCTAGTTCAAGGGGAAGTGAGATGTGTCCTGAACACATGCCCTGAATCATGCTTGTTTAACCCAATCGTCACATGCGTAACAGTGTAAAGAGCACTTAGGATAGAGCATTTTACTTTATTTCTCAAACTAGCTTAGAACCAGCTCCCCCAGACTGGTTAGGAAGACTAGTATCTCACTCTTGGGCCTCCACCCTGACCCAGCTTATAAAACAACACCCAGGTAACCACAATCCAAAATGGCAGAACCACAGATTTCAACTCATAGATGGGGAGAGAGCTCTGTTGTCCATTGGACTAATGCAATCTTTTCTGCCATTGGTTTTTGCAGCCATCTTCTAGATCTCCACTATGCATCTAGTGCTACTGCTCAGAAAAACCTGGAAACCATTTTTTTTTAAGGGGAACTCTTTGGGCAGGTATACTCATCAATAGTGAGCTCAATCATAGGTGCTCTTCAGTGAGACTCCCAAGCCACTGCTACCATTTCCCATCTCTCACAGATAGCCACAGAACCACTCTCCAGAACTACGGCAGGCCAGACATGATAGCTGCATCGTAGTGGGGCAACCATCTGCACTCAAAGAATCTACCTCAAAGTCTTGATTTTAGTTCTGCGTATACACTTGTAGTTTGGGCTGATTTATTTTCTAACTCTCTAGTGAAGCTGTTGGCCAGGGAAGTGGTCATCTCAAGACTCAATTGGGACAGTAGAGTCTGTTTCCAACCTCACTCAACTGGTTATTGGCAGGCCTCAGTTCCTTATTAGCAGTTGGTTGGAGGCTTCATCATGAGGGTCTCTTCAAAAGGATACTCACAATATAACACTTACTTCTCACAAAGTGAGAGATCCAAGAGAGAGGGGAAGCAAGAGAGCACCTGAAACAGAACCCGTGGTCTTCCATGACCTAACCCTGAAAATGACATACTGTCGATTCTGCCATCTTCTACTGGTCACCCACGTCAACTCCACTACAGCGTGGGAGGACACTATACACAGGGGTGAATACCAAGAGGGGGAGACTCATTGGGATCCGTCTTGGAAGTGGACTGCCACCAATCCTTTTCTTGAACCTACATCCCTGTCCAGTGACCACCACATTTCTCTGCTCCCTCTGGAGAAAAAAAAAAAAGTCTTAAAATTTTGCCTTTTTTAGCTAATTTGTTAAAATTATTTTTTAGAAAATCACAATGTATGATTTTCCTTCCTCCATTATCATTATCACTGCCTATACTTGATCTCCAGAATATCACAGGCTTCTGGTTCATCTTCGGCCTCACTGGCTGCTTAATAGGCATTTCATAGGTTTATGAAGACATGGAGGGGGAAATACTCAGCAGTCATAGTGAAAACTAAGCAAACTTTAAAATGAGGCCATTATTAATTTCAGAGGAAAAAAGTTACACAAGAGAGAAAACATTATTGAGAGTTCATTATTTAGTGGAACAGTGAACAATATCCAAATAGGCAGATGAATCTCAAAACACTTAGTTGAATCATTTTTTTTTTTGCATAACTATGTTGAGAAGATTGAATAAGGGAAATTGGAAGGGAGAGTTCTCAGTGACAGTAGATAATTTCTTAAAATGTTAAAAGCAATATAAACATTCTTTGGAAACATGGAAGTTCATACCGGAAGAAACAATTAAAGAGTTGGAAGTGGTAACCTCAGCTGTGAGCTAGAGAAACTGGACAAACCACCACACTGAGAATAGCTAGAAACTGGAAAAAAATCAACCAATGGAAGGCATCTATGAACTAGCAAGTTAGTGAAGATAGACTTTCTCCCTCCTACCGTGTCTCCCTCTTCCCAGTCTTCAACTCTTATTTCCCGGGGTATTTCTCTCCCCAAAACAAAAATCTAAGCCTCTGTTTTCTGGGGGACCACAGTCTAAGACTCAAAATAGGAGATGTTAAGATAGCTTCTATGAGAGACCTGACCCAGTCTGGGTGAACAGTGAAGGCTTCCCCAAGGAAATGACATTAAAACAGAGATTTGGAAAATAAGTAAGAAGAGACACATAGGTGATTAAGGGCTGGGAGGACACTCCAGACAGAAAAAACCAGTATTAGCAAAAGCCTTGAGTTGGAAAGGATATTAGAGCATTTGAGACTGAAAGGAAGCCAGTGTCACATGTTCCCAGACATAAGGGGAAGGAAGGTGGGAGGGGAAGTGGAGGGAAGCCAGATCCATGCAGACGCTGGGACTGCAACATGACTAAGGATATTGAGAAAGCCTGAAACCACATTTCTAAGAATATTGAGAAAGCCTGAAACCATTTAAGCATGCGAATTGACATGGTTGGGGTTGGTTTTTAAAGATCGCTTCTGCTGCTTTGTGGAGAATGGATTGGAGCGAAGTGAGGCTAGATATGGGGATGATGTATAAGGAGTTCGTGCCATGATCCAAGCCAAACAGGAACTTAACTGATTTCTAGAGTGGTGGTCTTAGAGACAGAAGAGTGAACAGATTTGAGAGATGGAGAAAAATGCATTGGCACTTGGTGATGGCTTGGATCTCAGTGGGCTGGGAAAGGGAAGGGGCTATATTAACTAACTGAATGCCTCAACCAGAAACTACCAATTCGTGAAAGCTTCCTTGGGCTAGAGAGTGTGGAAAAAACCAGAAGTACAAGACGTAACCTCAATCCTAAGAAAGATAATGATCCCTTTGGAAAGGTAAGACACACGAAACCTATGAAAACCTGGTGCTGGCTTCACGAAAGATTGTTCTGGGTGGATAGAAGAGGAAGTAAAAGATCCTTAAAGTCAGGGACACGAGCTAGTATGCTCATGTCTTGATGACGACAATGACAATGATGGTGGCAGTGATCATGGTACAAAAGCCAACATTCACCAAATGGTTTCTGTGTGCCAAGTGTGGTGCAAAGGGATGGGGACTTTATCCTTAGGGAAACAAGAAATTTTTGTAATGTGTTAAGAAATGAGTAGCTCAGTCACCCTTGAATTTTTAGACACTCTAAGTTTCTACCCAGAGAACAGATCAGAGGGTCTGAAGGAAAGAACAAGGAGGAGTTGACCAGCCAGCAGGCTACTGCAATAATTCAGAGATGAGATGGAGGTCTATAAAAAAAACCCCTCCCATAACCATCAGCTCTCATCTTTCCTCACATGCCCAGGGGGTCTGACTGGCTCTTTCTCTTCCCTCAGCTGTTGAACTACTCTAGGGTCACATGTGGGACAGACCAGAAGTACCAAGGAGTTGATGCCCTCAGAAGAAGCCCTCAACAAGTAGGGGGCAGAAAATGGGAGACAAATACTCCAGGTCCTTTGTGTCTCAGGTGAGAGCTTTGAGGAGGTTGCCACACAGTCGGCCAGAGTCCCCGGCATGACTGAGCCCATTCTGTAGGGCTGCCTTCCTTTCCCTCCCTCCCATCCCCACCCAGCTCCAAATAAACCACCTTCAGTCAGCTTCTTGTCTCATAGTCTGCACCTGGGGGGCCCCATCCTAAGACAAGTCTCTGTCTGGTATGGTGGCAGTATAGGGCTGCAGAGAAGCCACCAGTTGAACATATCAGAGGTTCGGCACCTTCTTTATGGGCAGCCATGAAACAGCTGGAACAATGCTTACTGTATCTTTGATCAGCACAGGGACAAACCAAGATCCATGAGGGAGATGTCATGAGGAAGAATCAAGGAAAATAAGCCTTGTTTGTTATGACTGAACTTTAGCCCCAAATTCCAGGGTGAACTCTCCAACCCTTGTAAGTCGGGCTGGATCATAAGCGTCATGGGAATGCCTCCTGTTTCTTTCTTCAAACACACATGCTAAAGGCATAATGATTACCGTATTCGTCATCTATTTCTGAGTAACTAATTACCCCAAACTTGGTGGCTTGAAACAACAGTAAGCATGACTACCTTCATAGTTTCCGTGGATCAGAATTTTGAACCCACTTAGCCAGACAGTTCCTCCTTGGGATCATTCATGAGGTTATATCAAATTTCAGTGGGGGCTTCACTCATCTGAAGACCTGACTGGGGCTGGAGGATCCATTTCTGGGGTGGCTCACTCACCACATGGCAAGTTGGTCCTGGGTCTTGGTGGGGAGATTCCATTATTCTTTATGTGGGTCTCTCCTGGGGATATTTGAGCCCTTACAACATGGCGCCTCTTTTCCCTGAGAGTGAGTGATGAGAGAGAGAGAGAGAGAGAGAACACCAAGTAGAAGCTACCCTTTTGACAGCCCAGATTTGAAGTCCCATAGCATCATTTCCATCATATTCCGTCAGTCAAAGGCAACTCACTAAGTCCAGCCAACATTTGAAGGAGGAGAATTAGGTCCACCTTTTGAAGGCAGAAGTGTCAAAGAATACATGGACATATTTTAAACACCATGGTTGCCTACCTGACCCTTTCCTCTAGATCCTCACCCAATCTTGGCCCTGATGGTCTTTACAATTCTGCAACAAGAAGGTAGTTAGAAAAGGCAAACCCAAGGAAACAGGTATCAGAAAGAAGAGAAAAGTTCCTCTCTGGACCTAGAGCAGAGCTGCCCTCCACAACTCCCCCAAGCCCTTCTTACCACCCCTCAGAGCCTAGAGAACTTGTCATAAGCTCCCCCTACCCCCACCCCAGGGCAAGCAGTAGAAAGCCTGAACCTGGGTAATTCAGAAAGATAATGAGTTAGAAAGTTACAGGAGAGTTAACAAAATCAGAGAAAGATGCAGAACCAAGTTCAGGAAACAGTAGCTACTTCTGAGTAGTTCAAACTGGGTGATTTTAGTTTTCTTTTTGCTTATTATATGTATTTTCAATAGTGAGCTTGGATGCATGTAACAAGGGGGAAAAAACAATAAAAAGGTTTTTAAAGAAGGGTTCTCAAATTATTAGGTTAGAATAGAAACTCTAATTATATGCTGCTTTCAAGAACAAACCTAAAACAAAATTACACTGAAAAGCTAAAAATAAACGTTAAAAAAAATAAGAAGAGTCAAAGTGTATCAGGAAAACACAAAGAGAGCAAAATTAATTTCAGACTACATAGAATTCAAGGCATTCAATGGAACCGGCAGATTCATTTCAAACTGAAGAGAAGTGTAATCTACAGCAAAGATATAACAGATAAAGCAGGTGTCCCCAGTGACCGTTAAACTTGCTTTATCTCCACTGTAGGGAGAGAGAGAATGGTGTCAGAGAATCGCTGTGGTCCCCTGAAAGGCTGATTCACCACTGAGTCACAGAAGGTGATGGAGGGGAAATAAAATTACAAGTAAATTTCATAGTCTTTCAGTAAAAAGCAGACACAAGTGAAAAGGCATGTGGGAAAAACCAGACTGAAGAGAGGGAGCTGAACAGGAAGGGAGAAAACAGAGAGGACTGGCAGCTCGCTCTGCGGGCAGGGGACCTCCAGCTCCCATGTCCTCATGGCCGGGAAATGGAAGGAACCAGAGTTCTATCCCAATAATGCCGGAGGAGATGGCATCTAAGAGGCCCTGAGGGGTTATCAGACTGTCTATGCGGGGACAGTCATAAGGAATTGGGGGGTTGGGACGAATGTGTCCATCCAAGTCTGGGTGTTCGAGAACTTCCAAGCATTCTGCACCAATCTGACACTTCTCTTGCTCTTTCTGGTTGGACCCGGGATGGCGTGAGTCACAGCACATCCAGTCCACATGGTCTCCCTTCTTCTCTATGCCGGGGTCACAGACAACTGTCTGCACTGTCTCCCGTGGATGGAAAGCAAAAGCAAAAAGTGGCTCTGTCTCCTGGTGTCCTGGAGGAGCCAGGATGGGATACTGGATCCTGAGGTCACAACAGCTAGAGGCACTGAATCTGGGGCCCCCGGGTAGAATTCAGGGGATCTGTGAACTTGCACAGGGAAAACAAACAAACAAACAACAACAACAACAACAAAAAACCCAGTACTCTTTTGTTTTCATTATTCTCCACCTGAAATTGAGCATTACCATCACTCGTGAATGTTTTCGACAAGCCCCGGGAGTGATAGCAGAATCCATGACTTTGTCAAGCAAGAGAAAACAGGAGAGTTTCAAGTCACATGGCAGCTGAAGCAGATATTTCAAGATGTCATTTGCATTCAGACAGTGCCACAAAATCGCAGACACTTGACCACCGGATCTGGTTGTTTCATATGTTAATAAAGATGTACGTGTCTTATTATGTCATCAATGGGGTCTTTGAAAAGTATTTTGATAACTGTGTTTCCATGTAATTGGTTTCCTGTGCAATTCTAAGTATTTTATTTTTTTAAAGACGGAATTCTGAAAAGGCTCCATAAAGACTGTCAAGGGGAGGTCCCTGGTCCCAAGACGACCCCGAGACCCCTGATGCCTCCGATGTCCCCCAACCCCAGAAAGGGGGGTAGAACAGGAAGTCGGGCATGGAGGAATACCCCATCCCAGGGGGAGTAACAGAATCATAGTTTGTTCATGGTTTTCTGGAATTTGTTAATAGTGGTTTTTTTCTCTTTGTTTTTTGTTTTCCTCCTCTCCCTTCCTGCCCCCCCTTCCTGCTCAGCTCACATCACAGCTCCCTCCAAAGCGACCTTCGTTGAGACTATGTAACTATGTATGTGGCCCACTATGTAACTGGCCACATTTATCTCCATGCTCATATTTTTCATCTACAAACACAAATGGGGTTTTCCAGCCTTTTTCCAAACATAAAGAAATCATCATGAATGAATGGAGAAAAGACGGATTTTCTGCGATACCATATATTTGAGACATTTATATTAATACATTGCTAAAAAAAATGGGACATAAGATAAGCAGTTCCCTCTACTGTTTTCTTCTCATTGACATCATACTGTGTTTTTCCTTATTAAGTTCTATTTAGAACCCTTTCTAATGATTGTATATATTTCACGTAAGAATACAACAAAACATATTTAATCATTCCAGTTTTTCTTCATGAGAAAATTGCTGTAATGAGCCTCATTATACACATGTCTTTGTGGAAGAGTCTGGCTGTGATTTAAGGATAAATTCCTGGAAGTGAAATTAATTGATCAGAGAGTATGAAGCTTTAGAAACTCTTGTTACATAGTATCTACTTGCTCACTAGAAAGGTCATACCAAGTTCACACCCACCAGCCGTGGGTAAAGGTGCCTCTTATTTCTCCTTCAGTAGCAACAACATTATTTAAAAGAGCCTTGTCAATTTTACAGACTAAATTGTCTCCATTTTGATTCATATTTCTATGATTGGTAATGTGGATAAGCTTCTGAAATATGTTTCCCGTCCATGTATATTTCTCTTCTGGGATTTGTGTATTCCTGTATTTGCCACTATTTATACTGGAATGTTAATGTTTTATTCTTAGCATGTTAAGGACATTAACTGTCAGGTCGGCTTCAAATTGTTTCCCCCCCCCCCGCCCCCATCTTCTGCAAGTTCTGATGGACTCATGCCCCAGTAGGCAATATAGTTCCTATTATTTGGGGATCTCGATCGAAACTTTCATTTTAATATTTTGTCATTCTGGTTTTTCCCATTGCTTTTAAAAGTTGGTTTTGATTATTCTTTTTGTTAATTTTGTTTTGTTTTGATGATTCTTGATGCACAATTTAATTTTCACGCTGTTCCCTGGTGGTTATTTTATTTTTATGCTAAAAAAGGACTTTCTAACTTGAGCTCAATTTATTATTCATCTGTATTTTTTCCTAATGTTTTAACACTTTGATTTTTACATTTTACTTTTAACCTAGTTCTCACTTGTTTTTGTGGAGTCATGAAGAATGATCTATCTTGATAGCCTTAATACACAGGAATTATTCCCACTGTCATTTTTAAACAGATTACTTCTTCCCACCAGTTCACCTCACCTACTATGAGGTCACGTGTTACGGTGAGGAGCTCGGGTTGTGGAGTCAGGCTGGCGGGATCACCTGGCTCCACCATCCATGGGCTGTGTGATCACCTGAAAGTCACTAAACTTCTCTTTGTCTCAGTCTCCTCTTGCGTCAAATGAGGATATTAATAGTACCTATTATGAGATAGTCCTGGCATTACATATTAGGTTGAACCCTATGAGATCAGTGTTTTTAAAGGTTAAACCATTGAATATCATTACTTCATGTGAGTCAGCTTAATAAATGTTAACTTTATGCCTGGAGTTCTATTTCTCCAGCAATCCTAATGCAGATTCTATAAAAACTATTTACTATAGTTTTTATAAATAGACTTTATTTCTTTTGGTCGTTTTAGGTTTACAGAGAAAAAAATGAGTAGGTAATAGAGGTGGTTCCATTATTTATTATAGGTTTTTTTTAAAGATTTATTTATTTATTTATTTATTTATTTTAGAGAGTGAGAGCACCAGCGGGAGGAGGGGCAGAGAGAGAGAGAAGCAGACTCCGGGCTTGATCTCAGGACCCCCAGATCACAACCTGAGCTGAATCAAGAGTCAGATGCTTAACGGATTGAGCCATCCAGGAGCCCCAATGTATTATAGTTTTGTAATATGTTTTAATCGAATAGAGCAAATTTGTCCTCATTTTAAAGATGATGTTCTCATCCATTTGTTCTTCCAGGTAACACGGAAGTTTAAAATCATTAATTTCCCAACGAAGTTCCCTTGAGAATTTTCATTAGAACTATTTTTACATTACAAATAATTTAAAAAGAAGACCACATTGTTATATTTTTTCAGGTTTCCCATCCAGGACTATGGTTTGATGTTACTTATTAAACTCTCTTTTTAAGTTTGTCAGTGAACTTTTAATTTATCTCCCACGGAACTCTCACACATTTTCTGTTACTTTTATTTTTAGGCATTTCATACTTTGTTATTTTTGCAAATGGAAATTTTCCTTTTTACTTTCCAGCTCGTAATTGTTGGCACAAAGAAAAACATTTTTGTAATATATTTCTGTTGTATCCAACTACCTTATTTACTATCTCATTTTTAACATAGCGTTTGCAATAGATTGTTTTTTTAATTTCTGGTATCGAATCATAACATCTTCAAATAATGACGATGCTTAAAAAATCTTTCCTTCTTTCCAAGTGTTAAAAAAATCTTGTTTCTGGGACGCCTGGGTGGCGCAGTTGGTTGAGCGACTGACTCTTGGGTTCAGCTCAGGTCGTGATCTCAGGATCATGACCTTAGGGTCATAATCTCAGGGTCGTGGGATCGAGCCCCATGTGGGGCTCCCACATAGAGTCTGCTTAAGATTCTCTCTCCCTAAACAAAACAAAACAAAACAAAAACCTCTGTCCCTCTCCCTTTGCCCCCTCCTAAAATAAATAAATTCTTTTAAAATTTTTATTTCTAATTTATTTATTTATTAAAATGTCCAGAACTGGGATGCCTGGGTGGTTCGGTCAGTTGCGCATCTGCTTGGGGCTCAGGTCATGACTCCAGGGTCCTGGGGTCAGGTCCCACAACAGTCTCCTTGTTGAGTGAGGAACCTGCTTCTACCTCTGCCTCCCTCCCCTGCTGGTGCTCTCTTTCTTAAATAAATAAATAAATAAATAAATAAATAAATAAATAAATAAATAAATATCATTTTAAAAAAATTAAAATGTTGAGAGCTTTGAGATCACTAAATTAAAAAAAAAAAAAGACCCTGCATTGTGGTTTTTACCTATTTTAATGAGAATGCCTTTATTGTTGAAATGGAAAAAATGGTATTGATTGTTATATTTGTATAGTCTTATGGTATATGAATTATTCTGCTCCTGGTTTGCCTTGACTTTCCTTTCAGTAATGACGACCGAATTTTAAGTGGCTGTTTAAAATCTATTAAGATGATCATATATTTCCTAAATTTTCCTATAGATTGTGGCACATAGGGGCGCCTGGGTGGCTCAGTGGGTTAAAGCCTCTGCCTTCTGCTCCGGTCATGATCTCAGGGTCCTGGGATCGAGGCCCCACATCGGCTCTCTGCTCAGCAGGGAGCCTGCTTCCCCTTCTCTCTCTGCCTGCCTCTCTGCCTGCTTGTGATCTCTCTCTGTCAAATAAATAAATAAAATCTTTAAAAAAAAAAAGATTTTGGCATATAAAGGAGTCAGGACTCTCAGCGCACTTGGTTTCAGCTCAGGTCACGGGATTGGGCCCCACATGGGATTCTGCTGCGCTCTGCGTGGAGTGTGCTTCAGATCTCTCCCTCTCCCTCCTGCTCACTCTCTCTCTCCCTCGCAAATAAATAAATAAATAAATCTTAAAAAAAAAAAAAAGCACACACACAAAAAACAGTCAGGGTTCTTGATAGTCAGGGACTTTTCCATTCTTGAGAGAAACACTGTTTGGTCCTCGGAATCGTTGCTGTCCCATTTCTGCGTGAGAAGACTGAGGCCCTTAAAGTGATTGCCTGGGCGGGCTGAGGCTGGTCTGTGGGCGGGGCCATTGCTCTTCCCGCCCCCCGCCCTCACCAGCTGAGGAACTTGCCATTTTACAAATGGGGACGCAGACCAGCTCGGGGTGCAAACAAGTTGCCCAGAGCAGCACAGATGCCAGGACTGAACTCTTTGGTCTATCGATCCGATCTATTTGTGTGTATTTGAATTGTGTTGGATTACTTGTGTGATCCCGGCTAGGACAATTCCCCTTCCTGGCCTCAGTTTCCCCATCTGACCTTATTTCTTTTCTGTGAACATTCCGTCCAGGGGCCAGGAGAGTGCCTGAAAGGGACATGAATCCCTCTGGCTTTTTCCTTCTTCCGCCCCTTCACCAAATGGCCCCATCTGTTGCAAGCCCCCTACCCCAAAGGCATCCGCCTGCAGCCAACCCAGACCTGAAGGCTGAGACCAAAATGGCTCCAGGAATTCCAGATCAGTGACTGGGTTTGCTTGGCCCGAGTAGGCTCCAAACTACATTTCCAAATGGAAGAAAGAAAAACTTTTATCTGGAAGCAGTGAGCTTGGGAGGTTGGTTACCTGAGGAGGCAGAAGGGCTTGGGACGGTGCCCCCTCTGCAAGGGTTTGCGGTTTGGCGCACAGACAGGCCCTGGCCCCTGCCAGTATATTCCCAGGGCATTGCTCCAGGGAAGAATGAGCGCCAATGAGCAGGCAGTGACAGCCTGTGTGGACATTCCGAGGGTCCATGGGGGCTTCCTGGAGGAGGTGGCCCTTGGAAGGAGCTTGCCTTGGGGTGCAAGGATTCCACGCAGAGGGAACTATCTGTGTGTGAGGACGGTGAGCCACAAAGCTTGCTTCTAATGTATGTGTCTTTACTGCACCACCCCCCTCTTAAAAATAATTGTACTCAATCCAAAGCAAACAAAAGCACAGCCCAGATTTTAAATTTGAGAGACTGCCTCAGATTTTGTTTACTTGTCCCGATTTACATTCTTTCCCGGCCCCAACAAGACTACTTCCTCGCCCTGGCACGGTTGGTCTCGGACTTTGCACTGAGATGGGGGGAAGGGTTGGGGAGAGGAGGAGGTAGGGGTGGCGGGAGGGTGGGGACGCCCCATATGCAAGGGGAGGGGCCAGCACACTTCCTGGGGGAGGGGGCTTTAATATGGGGCGGAGCCGGTGGGCTCTAAGGAAACGCCTCCCGGGGCGTCCCTTCTCCGCAAACAGCCTGGAGGGGACTGGTGGGTCCCCAGTCTCCCCTCAGAGAATGCGGTCCTGTTGGTGTCCGAGGCTGGCGCGCCCTCTCGCGGCCATTCGGGGAACTGCGCCGACCGAGCCTTCAGCGTCCTCGCGGGGCCCCTAGTTAGTTCCTGGAGACAGCTGTCCCCTGCAGCACGTTTAAGGGCCCTGAGGAAGACGACCCACCGTCCCCCCGCAGAGAGTGTCCCTACTCCGATGCCTCTGCAGCTCACACTGGAGAACGCCCTAGTCAGCCCTATCGATGGCTTCACGCGACCCTTCCCCTTTGCAAGCATTTCTCTCCTGTCCCCTCCCTGCTGCTTTTCCTCTCCCCATGTCCCAGCCTTAGCAAAGCCTCACTGCCCTGTCAGTGGCTGGTTATTACCCCCTTCACCTGCAGCTTAACGGGATATTTCCCATCTTTCTTCCTGGGTCAAACTGCCTGGGTCTGAATGCTGGCTATGACACTTTCAAGTCTTAGTTGGGGTCACTGATGAATTACTCTCCTTGTGCCTGGCTTCCTCATCCGTGGAATGGGGATCACTGTAGTACCAAAGTCACAGATTTGGTATAAGATAAATGAGTTATTATATGAGTAGCAGATCTGTGTCCCCCCCACATTCCCTGATGCCTCTCCTTTCTTTGGTTGTCCTGTCTTCACTCCCCCCCGGGAGCACCTGCTTCTCTCTGGTGCAGGGTGGGGCAGATCTGCTGGAAACACACACCCCGCATGCAGCAGCCTAGAAGCTCCCCTAGTCAGGGGATCTCTTTGCCCGTGATAATCAAGGTTCTCTAGAGAAACAGGGCCAATAGAATGCACCTTTTTAATGTGTATATACAAGTACATACACATACACCAAAGAATTGGAATGTGTGGTTACAGAGACTGATGAGTCCCAAGATCTACGGTCAGCAAGCTGGAGACCCGGGGGCTGCTGATGGTATAGTTCCGGCCCAAGTCCAGAGGCCTAAGCCCCGGGAAAGCTGCTGTCCCAGTTCCAATCTAAACCTAGGAGGAGAAAATGATGTCCGACCTTGAAGGCAGTCAGGGGTTGGGGGGGCGGAGGGGGGGAGGAGTTCCCTCTTACACAAAGGAGGGTCAACCTTTTGTTCTATTCAGGCCTTCAACTGATGGGATAAAGCCCACCCCCATTGGGAGAGCAATCTGCTTTACTCAGTCTAGGGTTTAAATATCAATCTCCTCTAAAAACACTCCCACAGAAATGCCCAGAATAATGTCTAACCAACTATCTGAACACCCTGTGGCCCAGTGGGCGCTGATGAACCTTCACTGCCCCCAAGGGCTCAAGGTAAGTAAGGACTGGCAGACCGTTGGGAAACAGGAAGACGGACCCTCCAGCCTGCCTCTGCGCTCCCTGTCTGCTCCCTCCCTTCTCCGCTCCACTTTCTCACTCCCTTAAGGGCTTCCCCTGGACTGGCTTCCTCATACATTACTCTCATGTACTTCCTCGTGGGGGTGCTTTGGTGGGGAGGTGGGCAACCCAAGAAAACACATAAAGCACTTAGACAAATATCAGATACCTACTGGGCCCACAAACACTTTGTGATTAATACTATTATTGCAGCTATTTGAGATGCTTAGAGGTCTTGTCCGGGTACCAGGGCTCCACTCTGACCCCTGTCTCCTTCCCGAGGCCTCATCCTGAACTGGGAGCTCCTCACCATCTCCCCAGTCCTTTGCATGGACTCGCACAATTTCAGATCAACTGGTTCATCCTCCCTCCCCAACCCCCCCCCACACACACACACACCAGTGCAGGAATTCTCTCTACAACATCCCTGAGTCTCTGTCTTTCCACCTTGGCCGGAGTACCTTCTATTGCTACAAGAGTCCATTCCTCCCACAGGACCCTCAGAATAAACCATTATTGGAGGAAAAAAATTAAGCTGGACAGGAGTGATGCCTTCAAATTCACGGTCCAAAAAAATGAATTTCCACAAAAAAAGAAAAAACATTGCCTATTTTCCTGCTCACGTTCTGGGCACCCAGGAAGGCACGAAGAGCTCAGCTCACCGCACGGCCTTCCCAGAGCACTGTGTATAACGTGAGAGAGCCCGGCTGATACCAGGATGGTGTGGCCCTAATTAGATAGATAATTATTTATACGTGGACGTGTGTAGTGAGTGGGGCTTGAATAGGAGCCATAAATACATATATTGGGAGATGATGCCATTAAAAATGAACTTCAGGCAACTGAAAAGCTTCT
Organism: Nasua narica; assembly: GCA_028533885.1. Classification (NCBI taxonomy): domain Eukaryota; kingdom Metazoa; phylum Chordata; class Mammalia; order Carnivora; family Procyonidae; genus Nasua; species Nasua narica. The sequence goes on along the minus strand of CM052811.1, from coordinate 94,532,322 downwards.
GATGGATTATTAGCCATTTAAAGAGATTTTTGTAGCTACGGTGTTATTGGCTGGTCCCACCTTTTACTGAAAGGCTTTAAAAATGTGATCAAAACATCAGAAATTATTATGCAAATCAATGGGGGAAAGGCATTCCATTTATAAAGATTCAGTTTTTCTGCAGTTTCTCCTGAACGCAGCTGTGACATGAATTGAAGTTTATTTTGTGTACATTGATAGAAAATGAGGATCATCTGCAGAAGTATTTTGGTGAGTTCAAAGTGCTATAGATGCCCATTGAATATAGCACCCAGTTATTTGCACCCTTGGAAAATGGGCTGAATTTTCCAGAAGAAAATCTGAAATGAACACAAGAGACTAGTACTCTCCTGCAACAAATGATAAAAGTTTGCCAAGTCGAATATCATTCCCTAATATTTTTTTCACATATCCCCCTGACCTTCATGTGTCCCCAGCCCTGGTCTGGTAAATCATCCACAAAAAAAAAGGAATATCCAAAGTTTGCTCGTTATTTATGTCATAGACAATCCTCCGTTGCATGAAATGGGTGTCTGGTCCAAGAATCAACCAGGAGCAAGACCCCTGAACAGCTGTGAGTCTTTAAAATATAAGATTTCTTTAAAGGCAAATTTGTTATGTACACATATGTGCACGTGATGTGTGTATGCTTTACACGTGGATGTGTCTTACACAATTTTTACTGTAAAAACATATACCAAATGTAATGGAGATTCGGCATAATCTTTAAAATGTCCATTTTTAAAAATAATTCAGATGTTCAGAATGCTGTCCTATTTCACTTAGGAATTACTTTGGGTCTCCCTAAAGTTTCTAACAAGGGATCCTGTTCGCTTTTCGTTCTCTATAGTTTTCTAACAAGCTTATTTTAGACTATCTACTGCTAAGAACCAATTTCGTTTCACTGCGTCAGTTTGGGTAAATAAAATTGATGTTATTGGTTCATTCTAAATATTTCTGATTTTTCTGGTGGGTTTTCCTTGTTAATCCCTGAGTTACTTCTTGTTTTTATTCCATTGCGAGCAGCAAAATGTAGTCTGTAAATGAATTCTTCAGACTCTGGTAAAATTTCCTCTGTAGCCCCAATATAGGGTCAAGTTCGAGAAGGGTCCTTTCCAGGCTTGGAAAAAAAAAAAAAAAAAAGCATGTGCTCTCTGACAAACTGTCTCTGGTATAAAAAGTCCCGCCCCACCCCCACTTTAGTGCAGATGTTCATTCATTTATGGCTCATCCGAATTCCATTTATTATCCTTTCAATCGAGTTAATCTGTCTTTCTAATCTGTTCTAAGAGATATGACCAAAACTCAAATTCCGTGCTTGTTTCTGTTTGCAATTGTGTAGTTTATATGTTGCTTTCTACACTTTGAAACTACACTTCCAGGAAATGTAACTTCACTTCATTTGAAACTACAGTTCCATCCCAAGATATCTTTTATCTTCTTGGTGGACTGTTCCTCCAATCAGTGTGAATATCCCTCTTGTCTTTTTCACTGCTTTTCTCATAAAATCCTGTTTCGTTTGATATTACACTGCTGTGCCATCTTGTTAGTATTTGCCTGGCTTTTCTCCCTTTCATTTTAACCTTCTGGTATTCCTTGATTCATGTATGTTTCACATAAACAGCATAGAGCTAGACTTTGTTTATGTGATTGCTGCTTTGCTCTCATCTGAAAATCTCTGTGTGTATAGATTAGATGACTTTTGGGTCACCTATACATTTTTATAATGATGACCATTTTACTGGATTTATTGCTACCATTTTATTCTGTGTTGTTTTTTTTAATTATTCTGTATTTTCTATTTACCTGCTTCCTCTTTGCTTATTTTTTTCTCCTTCCCTGACTTCTGTGAGATTGCACATGGTTTCTTGACTCCTTTCTTCACCCCTCCTATTTGGAGAACACATATTTTCATTCATTTAATAGTTATCTTTATATAGACTTCTCACTTTCCTCTATTTGTCACAAAAATCCGTATCGGGATCTTCTTCTTAAGTGAAATATGTATTTTCAGTTCTTTAGATGTCTTTATTAAGCTTTCTCTTATCTATCACGTCATTCTTATGTAAGATTTTAGTTCTGACTTCTCTTAGAACACAAGTTATTATTGAGGCACCTGGGTGGCTCAGTCAGTTGAGCATCCAAGTCTTGATTTTGACTCAGGTCATGATCTCAGGGTCGTGAGATTGAGCCCACCTTGGGCTCCGGGCTGAGTGTGGAGCCTGCTTGAGATGCTCTCTCTTCCTCTCCCTCTGCCCATCCCCACCGCATTATTGCTCATGCTCTCTCTCTCTCTCTCAAATAAATAAATAAATAAATCTTAAAAAACCCCACAAATTGTTATCTTATACAAATCACCATTATGACTGTGCCTTTTATTGTATGATAATTATTGCTATTTAGAGCGACTATTTACCGTATTTCATCAATTACACATAAGACACACGGCCATGAACATCCAGTTGGTTACTCAAAGGATCCTGGATGATGTGAGTTTTTCTATCTCAGAACATCATCTGCCTTTCCATTGGTCCCGGTCTTCCTTATACAACTCAGAAGCATCGTAGGGTCTTGTTTCTAGAGTTCTCTCATATTCAACTTAAGTCTATGTCTTTCATCTTTTTTATTGATGTATGAGCCTTTTCTCCTATATCTTCCCATTGCTATTGAGAGGCTATTTTAGTCTGTATGTTAATTTTCTATCTACCACTTTAGTGATTGCCTTGCTTCTATAATATTCTTTCATTTGATTTTCTTGGGTTTTCTGGATATGCAGTGGTATACCATCTCAAAGATATGGATGATTTTACCTCCTCCTTACTAATTCTTAAATTCCTGAAACCATTCTCTTATCTAATTGCATTGATCTCCAAAAGAACATTAAATAATATGATGCTGGGAGGCAGATTGTCTCCTCCATGATGTAGAAAGGATGCTTCCAGCATTTTCCCATGAAGCCTGATGCTCAGGTCTGCGTTGAGATGGATGTGTTTTATCCTATTAAAGATGTGCCCAGCTACTTCTTTTTACTCAATATTCAGTAGCGGGCTGATTCTTGGTTTAAAATACATACTTTCTATGTGGTTGGGAAAGAAACCATCATGCCTGTTTCATCAGAACTTTGGCTTTGGGACTTGTTAAACCTTAGCTCAATATCCATCTACCAGCTGTAAGATCTTCATAATCTTATTGAGTCTCAGGTAACTCGTTGATAACATCGAGATGATAACAACGAGAGGATAACAACTCGTTGATAACATCTCGTTGATAACAATGAGATAATCCTTCTCTCATAGAATCCTGAGAAGTTTAATTGAGAGTGAATGTAAAAGACTAACACAGTGCCTGACACAGTAAATGCTAGTAAGCAGTGATTGCTTCAATTCTCTTGATCAAGGCAAATCCCTCTGAGGTTTCTTCTTAATGTGATCGTGATAATTTTCTTTGTCTAAGACATAAACTCTATTTGGTTAAAAACATATTAGATAAATATTAATACATATAATAATTATTAATTATTAATAA